>JAPXFQ010002889.1:0-1200000 GCA_028564705.1 Apricaphanius iberus
GGTGAGGACGGACATATCTTTAGCTGAGGTTATCATCATTAGTTAGTTGTTCACAGGAGCTTACCAGAAACATTTGTATTATGTTCATTAATCAATGCTTGTGTGTAGTGAATGTATAATTCTTAGTTTATTCTACTAGATCCGAACTATTGGTTTGGTTCTATACAGTTTGTTGTTTTTGTTTTGTAATACTGTTTCTCTACCGTCCGGCAGAGGTGGAGGACTGGGATGTTTTCTTGTGTTCTTTGTTTGCCCCCTGTCTTGTGTCGTCGGTTCGCACCTCTGCTGGTCCGGTTTCTTTTCTTCACCTTCTTCCTTTCTGTCTCAGTTTAAAGTCCATGACGTCAGGAAATTGAACCCACAGTAATCACTAATAAAGAATTTTCATACATATACATCAAGTGGCGTACTACAGCGAAGCTGTAATACTCTGCTTGGGAAAGTAAAACTGTTGGGCTTGTACTTGGTACTCAGACACCAATTCTGAGTAGCATACTGCTAGACAGGACACGTAAAAAAAAAAAATATATATATATATATATATATATATATATATATATATATATATTTTGGTTATTTCTGCCTTACCTTTCATTTGTTCTTATTTTTCATATGAGATCCCACATATCATCTCCCTCCTCACATTTATATCACCCAAACCTGTATCAGCAGCTGTGTGGAAATATTAAAGAGAAAAATAAATATAACAGCTTTTTCTCCACCACATCTTCTCATACTCTGATTGGCTTTAAGTTGAGCTCTTAAAGTGTTTCTCCCAGTATGAACAGAGTGATCCGAGTCTGAACCAGAACCTCTATAGACAGCTCAGTGTTTCCTCCCTGACAGTAGCAGTCTGTGAAGCAGCAACACTTTTGAAGCATCTGACTGAAAAATTATTGTTGTTGTAGGATAGTCCTATTAAGAAGACGCCTTGGGTTGTCCAATACAGTATGATTAAGAAAAAGTCCTCATATATACAGAAAATTTTAGCCATTTAGTTTGCCTTAGCAACTGGTTAAAAGATCAATATGTCAATGTACAAATGTATCTAGTCAAGCGTGAACATGATAGTGGAGTTAAAAAAAAAATTCTACTAATCTCTATTTATAAAAAAGAGCTATGGCAATTGGTTTTGTCTCTTGACTCTAAATTTTTTTGTTTTTTAGTCATTTTTAGGAATGTTAATTGCTTGGGACTAATTCACAGCTATCCCTTAGGTAAAAAAAAAATTATCGTTTGACAACCCTAATATCTAGCCATCATCATAGCCCCCCTGGAGAAAATTCCACCAGCCGCCACTGCTCTTGGATAAGAGGTGAAAAGTCTTCCAAGACAAATTACCAAGTCCAGTTGCGTTCGATTGAAATTTCCTTGAGATAACCATGACCTGGATGAATGAGAATATTCACAGACTTTACAACCTATATTACATCATTTAAAACAATAATAAGTAACCCAAATCAAAACCACATTGTTAGTATAAAAATTGTTTCTCTGTGGGATAAAATAAGTTTTAAGTTTCCCTGAGACAAATGATCATACCAAGTTGAGAGAAAGGTGCAATAAATTTAATTATGCAATCTGTTTTTTATATTTTTCCTCAGATAAAAGTAACCACTTTAGAATGATAAACTGAACTTGTTGGAAATGTAATACAGCGACCAGCAACAAACCAAAGAACCTCCCCCCCGCGGTGAATAAAATGGTCTACAGTCGTTCTTCATAAACTGTAGACCATTTTATTCACCGCGGAAGTTCGCCTCGTTTGTGCTGGTCGCTGTATACATTCCACCGCAGGCGTGTGTGACGGAGGCATTACATCACCTCGCCGATCAGATCACAGAAGTGGAGAAAAATCACCCGGACTCTCTGCTAATCGTTCTCGGGGATTTTAACAGAGCTAATCTCAAACTTGAACTGCCTAAATATAAACAACATGTGACGTGTCCCACCAGGGACATGAACACTTTAGATCACTGCTACACCACAATAAAAAATGCATATCGCTCTGTCCCCCGTGCTGCTTTGGGACTTTCCGACCACTGCCTGGTCCACCTCATCCCATTTTACAGGCAGAAGCTGAAATCTGCTAAGCCTGTAGTAAGAACTGTGAGGAGATGGACTGATGAGTCAAAGATGCAGCTACAGGCCTGCTTTGACTGCACTGACTGGAGCGTCTTTGAAGCAGCAGCCTCATACCTGGACGAACTGACCGACACTGTGACATCCTACATCAGCTTTTGTGAAGACATGTGTGTGCAGACCAAAACCTTCTGCTCATTCAAAAACAATAAACCGTGGTTCACTGCAGAACTGAGACGGCTACGCCAGGACAAGGAGGAGGCCTACAGGAGTGGGGATCGGGACCTGTACAAACAGGCCAGGAACCAGCTGACAAAGGGATCAAAGCAGAAAAAAGGAACTACAGTACAAAACTTAAGGACCGTTTTTCTGCTAACGACCCCTCTGCAGTTTGGAGCTACCTGCAGACCATTACTAACTGTAGGAGACCATCCCCCCACCCTGTGGAGAGCCCCCGCCTGGCTGAGGACCTCAACGACTTCTTTCCCAGGTTTGAAAGGACTTTCACACCTCCCACCTCCCCCACCATCTCCATCACAAAAGACCCAGCTTCACCCCAAACCACCCACGTACCTGCCTTGACGATCTGCGAACAGGACGTGCGCCAGCTATTTCAGAGACAGAAAATTAAAAAGGCTCAGGGACCAGACGGAGTGTCCCCAGCCTCTCTGAAATTCTGTGCTGACCAGCTGGCTCCCATCTTCACCCAGATCTTCAATAACTCCCTGGAGCTGTGTGAGGTCCCCTCCTGCCTCAAACGCTCCACCATCATACCGGTTCCCAAGAAGTCCCCAGTCACTGGATTAAATGACTACAGACCAGTTGCCCTAACATCTGTGGTCATGAAATCCTTTGAGCGTCTGGTACTGACCCACCTGAAGGACATCACAGATCCCCTGCTAGACCCCCTGCAGTTCGCCTACAGATCAAACAGGTCAGTGGATGATGCCGTCAACATGGCTCTACACTACATCCTGCACCACCTAGACTCTGCAGGTACCTACGCTCGGGTCCTGTTTGTGGACTTCAGCTCTGCGTTTAACACCATTGTACCAGAGCTCCTCCACCAAAAACTGTCCCAGCTCACCGTGCCTCCCTCCACCTGTCAGTGGATTACCAGTTTCCTGACTGACAGGAGGCAGCAGGTGAAACTGGGTAAGTTCACATCCAGCTCCCGTTCCCTCAGCATCGGCGCCCCCCAGGGATGTGTTCTCTCCCCACTGCTCTTCTCCCTTTACACCACTGACTGCACGTCGAGGGACCCTTCTGTGAAACTCCTGAAGTTTGCAGATGACACCACCGTCATTGGACTCATCCGCGACGGCGACGAGTCTGTGTACAGAAAGGAAGTGGAACAGCTGGTTCTCTGGTGCAGTCAGAACCACCTGGAGCTAAACCCGCTCAAAACTGTGGAGATGACAGTGGACTTCAGGAAGAGACCACCATCAACATCTCCTCTCATGATCCTCAACAAGCCAGTCCCCACAGTGGAGTCTTTCAGGTTCCTAGGATCCACCATCACACGGGACCTGAAGTGGACCTCACACATCAACATAATAAGGAAAAAGGCCCAGCAAAGGCTGTACTTTCTGCGTCAGCTCAGGAAGTTCAACCTGCCCCAGGAGCTGCTGATCATCTTCTACACAGCAATAGTCCAGTCTGTCCTGACCTCATCCATCTCTGTCTGGTTCGGATCCGCCACCAGGCAAGACAAGGACAGACTGCAGAGAACAGTCAGGACTGCAGAGAGGATCATAGGAACCGATCTTCCCTCCATTCAGGACCTATTCCGGGCCAGGGTCAGGAAGCGGGCCAGGAAAATCACCTCTGACCCCTCACACCCTGGCCACAATCTGTTTAGGCTCCTCCCCTCAGGTCGGCGTTACAGAGCGTTGTACGCCAAAACCACCCGACACAAAAACAGTTTTTTCCCCCAGGCTGTCGCTCTGACGAACTCTGTCTAGTCACAGTGTGTGAGTGCACTCACATAACAATAAACTATAACTCTGCACTTCTGTACATACTCACTGTAAAATAACCCCGGCTTGGTGTATATATTATCCTTTATTATTTACGATCTGATATTTATTTGTATTTTTACTTATTTTTGTTCATATTTTTCTTTTTTTTCTTTTTTCTTTTTTATTTCACTTATTCAAGTTCTGTACTGGAGGAAAAAGTTTGCCGGAGTCAAATTCCTTGTATGTGACATACTTGGCCAATAAACTGATTCTGATTCTGATTCTGATTCTGATTGATTCAAAATTAATATATGTCCTTGACTTGAAATTAGTGTGGACAATTTCATTTAATGACATTTTATTTTAAGTATATTGAGACGAATAATTGATTCAATATAAACAAACATAATTGTACTGTTGGATTTTTGTAAGTAATGTTTAGTTGTATGGCACTTTTACAGAAAAAATCACAAATTGGTTCACAATCAAAACTGAAAAACGTATTTATTCCCAAAAGAAAAACAACATTAGACAATAAGCCTTGAAGCCATAAAACAATAACAGAACAACATAAACTTCCACCAAAAATAAGAATAATGCAGCATTTTTCACAACGATAAATACATATTTTAAAAAATTAGATAAGCCAGCATTAATTTAGCATGAGAAAAAAAGGCTGTTTACATGCTCCCTTTTCAATAAATGGAAAAAACACATACACACAAATAAAGCAGCAGCTCACTACATCTAGATAGCCTCTAGACTGATGATGATGTATTGCAACCAAGGAAAGTTAAAAACAGACCTCACAGGCTAAAAACGTAAGAAAATTAATCAGAGTATAAAACACAATAAATAAAAAATAACAGCAGCACGTGAGAAAAAATTGCTGGGAAAAATGCCAGAGAACACATAGGATAGAACTACCCTAAGAGTAAAAACTGCAATATGGCTATTAAAAGCTAAACTAAAATATTAAGTTTTCAATTGAGATGTAAAAACATGAAGTGAAGTAGACTGGCATATCTCAACAGGCAGCCTAATCCATAAATTTGGAGCATACACAGAGAAGGCTTTTTCCCCACGACATTTCAAATGCACTGATGGTACTCGCAGAAAAAGGTGGTTGGCAGACCTAAGAGCACTAGAAGGTTGATGGGGCAAAGAAGCTCTACCAAATATGGAGGGGCCAGTCCATTCAGTTATTTAAAAACAAATAAAATTTAAACCGTATTCTAAAATAAACAGGTAACCAGTGCAAAGATCTCAGAAAAGGGGTAATATGTTGTCTCCTATCAGTCCTAGACAGAAATCTAGCTGCCGCATTCTGAACGAGTGGCAGACGATATAGAGAAGCTTTGTTTATACCAGCCAAGGAGGAGTGGGAATAGTCAAGACGAGAGGATAACGAAAGCACACAGTCCACAGTTTCTAGATGTAGTTAGTATAGACTTTAATCTCGTGACCAGCCTGGATTGATAAAAACACACTCTAACCAAGCTATTGACTTCTGCATCCATCGTCAGTTTGGAATCTATTTTTAGTCCTAGAGAGGTGACAGTCTTACTAAGGGATACAGGAATAGATGCTATTGCGGTATCAGAGGGAAAACTTTTACTATTGGGCTCAAAGAGGAATGCTTCAGTTTTGGAATCATTAAGATAATAAAAAAATAGCCGCCAACCAGCTCTTTACGTCATCCAGACAGTTTAATACTGGCTGAAGAGAAGTTACCAGGTTGAAAGGGACATACATTTGGCAATCGTCTGCATAAACGTGGAATTGAACCCTGTGTGTCCGAAAAATATTGCGAAGAGGGAGAATATACAACTAAAATAAAAGAGGGCCCAGGATGGATACCTGAAGAACACCCAAAGGAAGAGGGGACGGTGTGGAAACATGTTTCTGAAACATCACACATGTGCCACGATCACAAAAGTATGAATGAAAACCAGAAATTCAGTTTTTCAGAAAGTATGAAAAATAAAAAAAGACCAGTAAATTTAAGTTTAAAATGCTTTTTATTACAATGCCAATTGACAGTTTCTTATAAATACTTTTGGGTCGACTGACAATCCTATTTTCCTCCTAATTCTAATTTTAACTGAGAAACTGCATTTTTCATCACATTTATGGTCTCATTCATTATAATGAACAGAAATAAATGTGTTTCATTTTCTAATTTTATTTACTGAAGTAAGTTAACTTTTTAATCATATATATATATATATATTACAAACTTATTACACAGTTACCACCAACATATATGCACACCGATATATATACAGAGCAGGATATCCATTGGTGAATAATTCAGGTTTGTTCTAGAAGAAACCATTATCCAGGGCATACAGGTAAGCTGATACAGAGAACCTCATCTCAGCCTCTTAGTCCAGCCTCTCTTCACCTGCTGTGGCTAACTCATTCACCGGTCTGATAAGAAGAGGAATGTTTTCAGCTTGCTCTCAGTGGGACATGTAGGTGAAGAAGAAACCCCACAGAGATGTTCTAATTAAAAAGGTAAGATCTCCGCAACACTGACAGTGATAGCTCAGACACATCATTAAATCAGACTCTGAAATGTTGTTACACTATGGATAATGGAAATAAAAATGCCAATGGTTTAAGTCAGACTTGCTTAGGTTATTGCTATTTCTATGTTTTGCCAAAAGCAGAATAATTAGAGTCTTTCTACAGCTTTTAAAGGGTCATCTGTGGGTCGAAGCTATCCCCTGGTCATTACTTTTTCATAAGGGTGGTAGTTATGCATAAAAAGTTACATATGACAGATGTACAAGGTCTTTACAATGCTTCTGCATTGTCAGAGAATCCTCTCACAATATCACGCACAAGATATTGTTTGCTTATTAAACACTACAAAACTTAAAGAGTTTGAAATGCCAAGACAGTGTGGACCGCTGCCCTGTTTTACTATTACTGATGTTGTCAAGTTCACTGACTATTTCATCTTATCTATTTCATGGAAATAGTCAGTGGAAAACAATCAGTATATCAACAATCATCTATTCACACTTCAAAGAAATAAAGCTAAAATATGTTTGTGAGTGTCTATAATGAAAAGTCAGATGTTATGCAGTTAAAGGCAGCAGCTGTAACAGGAGAAACGTGTCACAGGATGAGAAGGTGTAGATTTACTTTCTCATTATGTACATGTGATATACAGTAAATTAGTAGTGCACATATTCATTGACTTAGCATGGATAGTCAATAATTAGATGTTGACATTTTTTTTATGGTAATGGCTTCATTATGTCTGAAATATACTCCAAACAAATGCAACATACCAATAATAATTTATCATAAATTATATAAATATTTAATTGGTAATATATACAATAGATCTGTGATGGACTGGCGACCTGTCCAGGGTGTACCCCGCCTCTCGCCCGTTGACAGCTGGAGATAGGCACCAGCCCCCCCCCGCAACCCCTTGAGGATTAAGCGGTTCAGAAAATGGATGGATGGACATATACAATAGATAATATGTTTGATCTTTAGTATAAAGTGTTTTTTTTTCTGAAATGGTGTATTAATTTTCTGTCAGATATAATGGGAACTTTCCAGAATGTTTCACTATAAATTTTGGGCATCAGCGAATTTCGGTGAGACTGGCCTTTTTTGTTCATTTTAATCAGCTGTGGTTTTCAGCTGTGGCAGCTCTCCAATGGATGCAACCTTTTGAATTTCTCTTTCCAAATGTTAAATAATGACCACTGATCTTAATTGAAGCAAGCGAGGTTTGTGGTGCTGTGAGTGTTTTTGCTTCCTTTTGGACCCGATGACCTTCATGGAAGAGTGGTAATAAGAAAGCCACCGTTACATTTAATTTAAAATATTTTATACAAACCAAATGGAAATTAAATGTTTTCATAGCCTCATATCTATGTGTCTTCAAAGAGTCATGGACGGTGATGTTATGGGCAGGAAGGATCTCCGGTAGTGGTCAGTTTTGCAACTAATCTGAAGAAGCCTCTGACTGAAGACATTTTTACGTCTCAGGACTGTCATGACATCTTAATAGCTCAATATCCGGACAGTAGACACTATTCCACAACATAATATCCTGGATGATATCAGTTGTTGGCAATCACTAAGAATCTAACTCATTTCATTTTCGCCGATCGTCTTTAATTATAAGTTTGGCCGTATTGTTAGACAAATGTTGGAGTTTGGTATATAATCCTTACCCATTATGATCAATGGAAGAGATGGAACATTTTCATTTTCTCTCTGCTCTTTGGTCATGCCTTCTTTTCAACTCCTTTGGGATTTGGGGTCATAGATTTGGGCCTCTGACGTGCTAAATCAGTTGCTCACATTTATAAAAAAAAATACATAGTTGCCAAAGTTATGTATCATAACAACTAACCAAGAGTTAAAAAAGATAAAAAGTCCTTCCAGCTGTAAAGCATCCAAAGCCAGAGGGAATAGCTGTTTAAACATGGGACGCCTCAATCAACCAAATTATAAACAAGAAGGAAAATCAACCCAATAGACGTCACTGACATGAAGAAACATAGCAGTCATAGCATCATGGTGTGGGGATGCTGGTCAAGGTTGCTAGAATATGGGGGAACCTAAATAGCAGGCAGTCCTGTAAGAAAACTTGTTGGTGGATGCAAAAGACTTGAGCCTGCTGTGGAGGCAAGAAAAACTTTCAACTTTCCCTGTACAGCAAACAATAAGCTCCCAAATATGGAATAACGTTTTAATAAATCCCGTCTGTATCCTGATTAGTGACCAGCAGGTAGCTCTATCTGGCCTATACAGGAGGATAGGGAGGGGGAGGGGGAGGAGGAGGTGGAGAGCTCCGTCTCTGATGAACGATCGCTTCGGCTGTTCACTAGCGCGGGGTCGAGAAGCAGTGAGCGGACAAGGATGCTCTGTAGTCTGGTGCGCACACTTCTGTCTCCAGCTCTACACAGTCACCATGGAGGAGCCTAATTAAATGCACAGACTCGGTGTGCGTGTCTCTGCTGCTCCGGATGGAGGGAGCCGATGATTTTTTACATTTTCTTTTAGGATTTGCAAGCGTTTCTCGCCGCAGTTGAAACCCGAGCGGAGAGGACCGCGGTGGATTTGTGAAGTATTCAATTAAAAAGGTACGGCTCTGAACTGAAGTTAGCCTCTTTAGCATGGCTGTGTTAATCGGCAGGTTCAGTATGTTGGGCATAGTCGGAGGACAGTTTCATCTCACAGGAGGTGCGAATCTGTCGCTTTGATCAGAAACAACGATGCGTGTTTCTGGCCGCACTATTAGCTCTGAGTGGATCTGATTGAGGCTGGTTGTAACGAGGTTGCCAGCTGTTTGTGCTGACCATCTGACGGATGCGTTGCTAAGTTTTCAGCCCTGAAGTCAGCCTGTCATTTCACATGGTATTCGTACCATGTCTTACCTTGGTGGGGGTCCAAGGAGAAACATAAGGACGCTATGTAATGGGTTAGTTTGTCACGAATCGCTCATGGTGGAAATGTCAGTGCTCATTTTCATCACCGTTCCCGGTGAAGCATTAAAATAAAAATTCTGCTAAGGAAAAAAAAAACACATTAAAAACGCATTCTTCACACTCAGCTCGTTGTATGGACGAGGCTACGTGTAAAACGTAACACAAAGGAGATGTAAGTGCTTTAGCAGATATGTTGCAGCCATGCTCTGCAGCTCATGTTGCATTTTTGTTGGCAATAAGAAGATTAATTCTTCTCGGAGCATCTCTGCAATGTGACCTTTTCGGTTTCTTCCTCTGCGGGGCCTGCTCGCAGTTCAAGGACTTATACAACTGATGTGACCGAGTGACGCCTGAGAGTGGCAGCTCTCAGGTTTTACACGCTTTGTTTATTTGTTGGTGTTGTCGCTGCATTAAAGCATCTGCTTCACCCCCCTCCAACCTCACCACGGCCAGATTGAGAGAGAGAAGCCAAAACCAATCTGCCATATTGGATGTAGTTCTGAAAGATGCACTTCTGTGTGTCCGTCTAAATGAGAAAATATACAGTGGATGGATGCATTAACATGTGGAGCGATTATGCAATCATTGCCATTTGCACTTTTTTTTTATCAAAACGTATGCTGTTTTTGTACATTTTTGTTTGCCATCACAGTTTGAATTAGCAACCTACAACCTCCTTTTATTCTGCTTTGACATTTGTGTCTAATTATCCTCTTTTGATAACATCAGATATTTCTGATTAACTGTAGGTCAGTATGTTGCCTTTAAGGCAACTTGGACCAGTATTTTTTCATCACCTCAGTATATATTTTGTTATCAGTTGAGCAAAAATTATAAAATATATGCTTTTGATGTTTGGCCATCCTAAACAAAGAATCTTTTTGTTTATTCAACAGAAATATAACATTGGATACCATTAGCAATGATCAATGATCTTCAGACTGACAGCCATTCCAAATAAGCATTCACTGGTGATACAGAATATGTAGAATCATGTGGGAAGCCTGGTGTGTATCTGCACTTTTCATTTGGCAGGAGGAATTCAGGACATGTCTATCATTGAACAACATTAAGACACAAAGAACATGCAAAATGCGTGCAGCAAGAGCTTTGGCAACATTTTAACCCAGGACTGTCTTGCTGCAAGGAAACAGGTAACCTAATTAACTTAATACTTTTATCAAATTACCTTCCTAAAATTATTGACACATATATTTAATAATTTTAAGATGCTTTGTAATTAATATAATACTATTTTTTTACTT
The DNA here is from genome assembly GCA_028564705.1 of Apricaphanius iberus. Classification (NCBI taxonomy): domain Eukaryota; kingdom Metazoa; phylum Chordata; class Actinopteri; order Cyprinodontiformes; family Aphaniidae; genus Apricaphanius; species Apricaphanius iberus. The sequence continues at coordinate 10,777 of JAPXFQ010002889.1, forward strand.
AAGAAAATCCATCTGAAGTTTAACCAAAGTAATTAGCCTTTCAACTTTAATGCAGTTAAAATCCCATAAAAAATCACTGAAATGGCCTTATAAATTTTGCACCTGATTATTGTATTTATTTTAAATTTTAGTTATACATATGGACTAAAAGAGTCACATTTTCAACATATTTGTTCTAAAAGGAGGACAATGAAAGATCAACCTGAAATAACTGGAAAAAAAATCCATGAATAAATGTTTTTGAAGGCTCTTTGCGATCAAAGAATAATCAAAAACACAAACAGGGGGTGTACAAGGTAGTGACCAAATAGGTTAGTGGTACAATGGTGAAAATGTTTATTGTGTTTCAATAATATGACCCATATTTGCAATAAATATACTGAATGCCCCCAGCCCAAGGAAGACCACCACCGTATGTACCAGCCCAAACACCTAAAAGCATTACAAACAGCAACAAGAAATTCACCTCCTAAAGCCACCAAAGCTCTACTGGAACATGAAGCCCTAATTCCAGAGACCCCACCCACACCAGCAACAATTACCCACAGAAAAAAACAAAGTCCCCCATCTTAAAGGAGGATGGAGCCGATCAAAGGAGCCCAAAGATATTGATCTGATGTGGAGGCAGAGCTAATTTCAAGAGTTATATAGTCCAACGAAAGCTCTCTATTCTGGCTAATACTAAGAGTATTTATTTCCCATTTCATGAAGAGTATTTTCTTACATACATAACACAGTATGAAGCATGTGAAATTACCAGAAAATATGTTAGTTGGTGTTAATTCAGGCCTGATGGAATATGACCTGCTCTGACCTAAAAATAGCATTATACAACACACACACACACATAACTTAACTTAAACTTAAACTTAAAAATGTTATGACATACAAACTTTAGTTACGTATATCAACTGCACTATATTTAGCTTTGTTTCCTAAACTACTGAAAAGATATATGCAAAAAAGTATAGATATGTAAAAATCTTTATATGTCAACCTAATGGTGCCCTTGCTGCTTCCACATGACTTAAGAGGAAGAGTACATTTAATTAATTCATCATCGGAAGGTGAAACGTAAAAAACCCCACAAGTTTTGACGGTTTTCATATTAGTGGCATACAGGTTGTTTTAACACGCTGGCTAAGCAATTTAAAGTCCAATTTTCTAGACTGATTTTTTTTTATCACAAATAGAAAATATTTAAGACAGCTGTAACACTACCCAGTAGAAAATGTCCTAGGAAATTCACTCCAAGGTTAAACCTAGTAATTTATAGAGAAGCGACAAAAGAACCTAACAGCCCCATATCAGACTCTCCAGGCCTCATTTTGCATGTTAAATGTCAGTTCAAGTATAAAAGACTAAATAAGTAGGGGTTGTTTGTTAGGGTTGTCAGAAAAAAGCCTTGTCCTTTAAGAACAATATGGCAGCATGACTTAAACGTCTGAGACTTTGTCTTGAATCAAAATGATTTAATTGCCTGTCACTTTGCTGCTTCTTCACCTAAAATTCCCCTCCATGGTTTAATAAAGAACATTCTATTCTATTCTATTCTATTCTAAAGGAAGCACAATACTAAAAAACAACAACAAAATAATGGCAAAGCACCATATTTGGAGTAGTCCAGCATAATCGTAAGCAAAATCTTCTTGTCAGCTGTTCGGTCTGTTTGATCTGTGTATCCTTTTTTTGGGAGTCACCTTCGCATTAATTGAGTCAATCATGAACAACCCTCTTTACCAAAGTATTCTAGCTTAGAAAATGAGACCATGTGCCCAACAGCTAAAGCTTGGTTTAAACTGGGTCATGCAACAAGACAATGATCCTTAATACAGCAGCAGATCTGCAGAATTACAGAAAATAATTCAAGGTGTTTTAATAGCCTAGTGAACCTGACTGATATGCTGTGTTGGGATCTTGGGTTCTGTGATGGACTGGCGACCTGTCCAGGGTGTACCCCGCCTCTCGCCTGTTGACAGCTGGACATAGGCACCAGCCCCCCTGTGACCCCTTGAGGAATAAGATGTTCAGAAAATGGATTGGATGGGATATTGGGTTTGTATGTAAACAAATGGATATAATTATCACTTCAGGTTATTGCTGCTGGAGGGGTTCTACAACTGTCAAATCCTTGGAGTGCGCTCAGTTTAATTTTTATTTTTTGCTTATTACTGGATGTCATTTGACTGGATCATACATTCCTGCAAAATATGGATACACAAGCAGAAATATTTGAACAGACCTAGTTTTTCACTTTTTTTTTCTATTGTTATATAAAAAAAAATTCTCACTTTTTTTCTTTCAGGAGGCAAATAATGCCAGCAGCTTCAAAGTCGCTCACCCTGGTGAAGTGCCAGCTCATTGGTCAGACTACTCTGCCCTTCCCTTGCCTCTTCATCTGTCCTGGCAGATCCATGCTGCTGGATGCCCCTCAAAGAGCCACGCCCACACCATGAGCGCCAACGGGCCTGCCCCAGAACCAGCCCCAGAAGCCCCTCCCATCTCAACCCCTGCCCCAGCACCGGCCCCTACTCCAGCCCCAACCCCGGCGCCGCCTCCGCCCGCTCCACCTGCCCCAACATCCTCTACCATACCAGTAGGTGCGTTGGCTCAGAAGAAGCGGCAGCAGTATGCCAAAAGCAAGAAGCAAGGCAGCAACGCCAACAGCAGGCCACCGAGGGCTCTTTTCTGCCTCAAACTCAACAACCCGTTACGCAGGGCCTGCATCAGTGTTGTGGAGTGGAAGTATCCTTTTACTATGGCCTTGTGATGATTGGTGGAGGTTGAAGCTCAGAGATTTTTATAAAATTCCCAGTTTAATTAGCAAGCTGCAAGGATGAAAAGACTAATCTAACACTTAAACCATTTTGGTAATCAGTTTTTCAAACAGAAACCTCCAGTGATTAAGCAAGAAATTAAGTTCTACTTAAGCCTCTCTGATGGACCTTTTTTTATTTTTTGCAGCCATTATTACCAACAGTTTATGCACTTTTCAGTTTTATTTGTTTGTTGTAGAGGTACATGTATAATTTTAACCTCCATAAAGACAAAGTGAATGTCACTGTGTCCTAAATCTTAAAATGCGACTGTGTTAATGTCCTGTAGATTAAAGCGTCTCAACAAAATCGTAGAGGGTTTATTAGTAAACAGATGGTTCCATCAGGAAATGCATTAAAATGTTAGAAAGGAGATTAGCATGCGTGAATGACTGAGGTACATATCCAACAACACTTCTATGTTTTGTGTAGAGAACATAGATGTCTCCTGGGGATTTACAACCAGCACAAACGCAGCTGTAGCTATATCAGGTGTCCCCATTTGTCCTGCATGGAAAACACACGGTACATCAGTGAATCGTAATGTGCTTGTTCACAATGTCACGTTTTTTTTAGCGTATATTTTGTGACACTTATCTGCTGTGTCTGTGTATTTTGTGTTTTGATAAATTCTATACTGTCTTCATCTTAAACCTATGCTTTCAGCTCAGGATGAAATCAAATCAACAACAAATTCTGCATCCACTGTATGAGCTTTAGACTTACATTCTATAATAAGCAATACAATAACCAACTTAAAGACCTCCCTTTTTACATTCTGAGTCATTCCTCATTTGATTTTGGGGAATAATACAAGATGATGAGATGACTCATATTTCTAAATATACACTGTTGTCCTTATACTGCATATTGAATCAGCACATTATCGACCTAAGACTAGTTTCAGTCTAGTTTGCTAACCCAAATGAAATTATTTACTTATATGGTGACTCAACTGATTAAATTTAGTCATATAATTAATATTACTATGTTCCTAAAATATTGTTTTTATTTACTTTTCTTCTGTGATTTCCTTAACTTTTCCTCTCAGGCCATTTGATATCTTTATATTAATTGCTATTTTTGCCAACTGTATGGCCTTAGCTGTCTATGTCCCCTTTCCTGAAGATGATTCCAACTCCATAAACCATGATCTGGTGAGTATACTGTATGTCTTTAAAATCAGTTTATTTAAATACTGCCTAGTGTTATAGAGCTGCTCTGAAATCTTAAAAGTACTAAAAACTTCCTTTTGGTTTGAAGTATTATGCTGCCCATAAATTGTATTGTATAAATGGTATTTGTGCTGATCGCAGTCTTCTGTTAAGTACTGCTGTGTAGTTAGAGTTTTAAAGGCAACAACATAACCTTGCATGCATCTGTGTTTTCAGTCTGTAGCTTTAATATGCAGACTTGTTTTCCCTACCCAGCGAAACACTTTGAACCGATTCTTTATCATGTCACCATCCGCCTGTGGAATCTTTTCTTTTTTTTATTTGGCTTTCTATTTTTAGCAATTGCTCGTCATTGCACCACTCTGTGCACCTTGTGCATTTATGTCTGTATGATGAATTGTGGGTGATGTAGTGTTGTAAGCATTCTTCCACTGCTGAGGATAAGTGTGCTCTCCAGAAGGCAGACGGACACACAGACTGCAGTGCTTTCAAGATCAAAACTAAGCTTTCTGTTCAATGATTAATGAGAAGTGTGCACGTCATGTCTGCAGACAGTTGAACGTTTTTGATTGCTACATTTTAAGGCCGATGGGTATTAGAGGAAGGTTATCAGTTTGATGTAAATGACTGACTGAAGGATGTACACCTGCATGTGATGTGTTGGAAAAGGCACAACTCTGGTTAAAAGTGTGCCTGGTGTTTGTTAGTGAAGTAAGGAGTATTGCTTCTTACTGTGACCTCCTAGAGGGTGACATCTGGGTGTCTGTTTACACATCAATGGTTCATCAGGGAAAACTGGTCCATCTGGGACATTGCCTGTAATAGAAATATAGTCAGATTGCTGTCAAGTTTTGTTGTAAATAAGAAAAATATAAAAGCAAAGCAATTTTGTTTTACTCCCATTTTTCATTAGCTGAACTTTATGGCAATAAAGACCCATTACTTTCATATATCGCCCAGAAATCTGTGTTAGTAAGAACTTTTCCTCCGGCAACATAATCCATCCCACCTCATAGGTTTGGCATGCCAAGGTATTGATTAGACAGCAGGAATATTGCACAGGGGGCCTTAGACTGGCCACCATAAAAGGACACTCTGAAATTGAATAGAATAGAATTGAATCAAATAGAAAAATCCTTTATTGTCCCACAAAGTGAAAATTCAGCTGTAACAATAGCAAAGTGGCCTGCAATATAAGCATTGGATTCCCACAAGTATTTATGAAATTAGAATATGTACATTAAGAAAAAAACTACAAAACCAGAGTACTGTGCAGTTTTAAAAATTAAGTAGCATACTCAGATTAGAATGTGCAACTAAGTAAGATAATACTATTATTTTAATTTTTTTAAATTTACAGAATTTGCATATAAGTAAACATATTCTTTCCACAAAGTTAGCAGATTATAAACTGTAAAAAACAAATGTGCAGTTTGATCACACATCACAATGACACAGTAGTCACAAGTTTTGAGGGAGTGTGCAGTTGGCATACTGACTGCATCAATGTTCACCAGAGCTGTTACCCGTGAAATGAATGTTCATGTTCATGTCCTCGCTACACAGCACACACGCGATATCAGGGCAACACGATCCAACATGTTGACTATCCCTTATTTGTGATCGGAGCGGTCCCAACATCCTTCAAAGCAGACTAGAGCACTCTGAACACCCCACACACGGCAGGAATAAATGTTAGGATTATTTTAAGAGTCATCCTGATAATCGCGGCATGTCGGAAGGGGAGAACTGGGGCAAAAATCTGCCTAAAAACCCTGCCGTGTGACCCAGGCCTGTTTTATTGAAGTACAGTGTGACTTTCTGGGACCAAATTTTCAAATGCATGTATGTTAGACTGACAGTCAAAATGTATTTCAATTGCTGAAAACTTTTTTATTGTCTCAAAAAAAAATATCTTTTAGATGGCTTTTAAGAGAGGTAATAGAGTGGTGGTCACAAAATCTCCATAGACACATGTTTTAATGCTTTTAAAAAAACATATTTTTATCACAGGTGCCAATAATTATGGGTCTCTGTGTAGTTTCATAGAAGTGTGTTAGTAAACAAGCTGCCTTTTTAATTTCACTCAAGTATTAGTTATGAAATTAATCACTGTTGTTATGCCTGTCTTCTGAAGCTGTTATAGCTCTTATTTGCTGTAGTTGTTACTCTGTTCTAATGAAGCAGGTATAGCATGACTCTAAATTAAAGTGTCAGACTGGATTTATGGATGCATCCATTACGAGGTAACTGACAAACTACGTGCATGACCGGGTCTGGAACTGATCATTGATGCAGTATGAATGCTTCATAAACAAGGGCATTAAGTGAAGATGAAAGGACAATCTGATGAGTCGATATGGAATGAGCTACCAACGCTTATATAAGACGCAGGGGAATGAAGCTTTGTTTTCATTTTACCTGAAAGATGCATTTTTTTTCCTTACAGTTACACTTTTTGCCTCAGACAGTTTTACATCACTTAAAGAAGTTAGGTTATGTTAGTTATGTCATATCTAGATCTCCTGAGGATGAATATTGTAATGTTTTTGCAATATTATTTTTCTTTCCTGAAGAGACAGAACAATATAATTAGTTTTAATGAATTTTGGCCTGCTTGGCCACAGTTGCTCTGCAAAACTATAGCATATACCCGACGTTGAGAGAGGACAGTGCTGACTTTGTTTAAGAATACAACTAGCATATAATGGTGCGTTCAGACCGCAGACTTTGTCAGCGTCAGCAGTGTCAAGATTACATGTAAAGTCTATGGTTGAGGTCGTTGGAGGAGCGTTGCAGTCCCTGCGGCGCTTCATGAGCGTTGGCTCCGTCAACTTCTCAAGCTTTTCCTGTGGTTCAAGCTTCAAGGCTCATAACGCTAGCAACACAGAAGTTCAGCTAGTTTAACTTTTGACGATCTTAACCTCTTGACCGAGCACGGCAACCAATCAGAGCCTCTCACTGTAGTGACGTTGCCCGACATCGACACGCCTACCCAACCACGATCTGCTAGTGTTTAAAACATCCAGCAGAGAAAGCCCTCCGTACGAGCTTTGCAAACTTCAGCTTAAAAATGTATCTTCTGTGTGTATGCGTCGAACTAGTCGGTTTGTGAGCGTTGCTTGACGCTGACGAAGGTTGTGGTCTGAATGCACCATAAGGCTGCAGTGAAGATTGAGTTACACACAACTCTGCAGCTATTAGTAGATTGAAGACTAATACGAAACCTGAGTTATGGATTTGGATGGCCTACTGAGTAATGCAAGGATCAAATTATAATACACTGCTAAAAAAGCATGCTCAATTTTACCCAGTAACGCATTCGAATATGTAGTTTTTAATCACAGACACAGTAAAACCGTGCATTAAGCTGATGTCTAGGATTCTGGACGTATGGACTTTTTATTAAGTGTGTTGTTCATTGATTTACTTGGCATGCACTCTCTACAGAGTGCTGAGGTGCTGCAGAGCTGCCTCAGTGTTATATTGCTGCATAGTCATGGGGACTTTGATAGCCTGAGTCTGCCCGCCTTGTTAGTGAGGCTTGGTTAAATGCAGCAGCTCATTATAAATAGAAAGCAATTTCCTCCCCAGGCAGAACAATAGGGCAAAAGATTGAGGTCTTACTACCACCAGAGGGCACAAGTGAGTAACAGGATGCAGCAAGCACAAGAAATTGAATGTGCATGTGCAATGAGACAAAAATAAAAAAAAATAGTCAGATAGTCATAGTTTCATTTCAGCCAAGGTCAGCTTGTTCTGTTCCAGCTCTTTCTTTGTTTAGCTATTTTATTGGGTAATAAGAAGCCATGTTGCATGTGACTGTGTCCTCTAGAATTTTTCAAGGGACATGTGGATAATCTGTAACTCTGCTGGTTTTGCTTTTAGGTAATTTCTGTTTTATCTATTATAGAATCAAGACTGCAGGTGGGAGTCTCCTGCTGAAGGTGGCTCAACAGAACAATGACCTTTTCATGGGGAATGTGATTCATACATCTCATTCAGCATACGTTAACATACAGCCAGCTGTGTCTGATTTCAGGAACAGTCGGTGTTCATATTATTGTTGTTGAATAACTTTTGTTATATGGGTGGCAACATAACAACATTTAAGCCAAACCACTCATGCTGAATATCGCAGTGTTTCAGATAATTACCATTAAAATTCATTTAATTCAGCAATTTTTATGAAATTATTTAAATAAAGTGCAGACTTCTGTTGTCAAAATCCTTGCAGAGACAATGATTAACTCTATCATAAAAGGCTTTATTTATGAGGTTGGAGCTACTAAAGTTATTTTATGTTCTGGGGTACCTATTAAAGTGATCGTGTCTTCCCCTGATTGTTTATCACTCATTGATTTGAAGTTTTAATAGTGCTGAAGGTCGACCGGAGGAGCTGCTGTTAATATGTTGTTCTTTTCTCTATGACATTAATGTCTGGTTTAATTATTACAAATCTGTTAGTTATTACTGACTTATTCTGAGTTAGTTGAGGTTTAAATTTGGTCTCACAGTTTAACCGCTATGGAATTTTCAGAAAAGAAAATCTTCTTCGACATATTTTCATAGTTTGGTGTGAAAGTTTGTGGATTTTCACCCATACCATATATGAAACAATTAAATAAATTAACTGGCTTAGTTTGCTTTTATTTGTGTTCTTAACTCCACTGTTAAAGAGGGCAGAGATCTTTGCCCCCTCGATCAATGTAGCACTCCAGAACTAGAAGGAGCCTAAAAGATGAAAGCTACATAAATACACCAGTAAAGTGGAAACAAAGAATACAAAATAGAAGATAAAAAGCCCCTAAGAAGTTAAATTATTCAGCAAAAAAATCCCAGGAACCCATTTATAAGACTAGTAGGGGCTGCTTATCGTAATCAATGTATACCAAGGGACAGTTTCAAAACTATAAAAAATATTTCTATGCTTTAAAGTCCTTTTAATGAGATGCCACGTCCTCGAGGTGACTGCAGTTTTCTTTGGCTGCTTGGAGCCAATTGTCCCCCTACTTCATCTGTTGCTTTGTGTGGCCAGTCGAATGCGTGAAACGAGGTTCCTACACTAACCTCATCAGGTCTTGTTAAAAAATAGAAAGCACAAACAAGTCCCAGTGTTGCCCGTTTGTGTGCAGAAAAACTCTGGTGAAAACATAACCCCACTGGGCAGATGTAATAAATATAATTAATATATTATGAGAGGTGCTTTATGGTTTATGTGTGACTTTTGGCTTCAATTCATTATTTTTTATTCATTATTTCATTATTATACACGTGTGGGGTGAATGTAACAGTTGGCTATGCCCGTGTGTGTGTGTGTGTGTGTGTGTGTTCATAGTTGCTGGCACAAGCAGCTACGTCTGGATTGGGGACTCCTGTGGAGATGATGAAAGAAGAATGTGTTTAGTCACTTAGCGTAACTGCTCATTTGCAGCTCACACTAGCACTGTCCCCGCTTGTTATGTTGAACATGTATTTCTGCATGTGTGTGCAACAGTGAGAGTGTATCTGTATGCAAGCGTGTGACAGGGGGAGCAACATATTCATAGTAGTAAAGAGAGAGTGAGCACTGTTTTTAGTTCTGTGTGGATAATGTGTGCATATAGTATGACATAAAGTACAACAGCTGAGCCTTCTACCTGAGCTTTGTAAAAGTTTCCCTATACTTGTAAATTTATTAGATTTTGTTACGTTACAAATATAAACTTGAATGCGTATACTTGGGATTTTATTTTATTGACCAGTAGCTCATAATTGTGAAATGGAAGAAATTCGATACATAGTTTTCTAAAAAGTGTGGTTTGCATATGTATTCAGCTCTCTTTACTCTTAATCTAAATTAGTGAACAAAAAGCCTTGTAGAGACACACAAGTGACAGTTTTGGATAAGTTTGAAGCAGGGTTAGGTTGTGGATACAGGGTTTTTCCTGGCTCAAATTGATGCAGAGGTGGTACCATCCTGAACATGCGCCAACACGTGCATGTATTCTGTGGACTCAACTGAGTCACTTTTTTTAAAGGCAACACTTTTTTTAGTTAATCGTTCTAATAAGAATATGACTACTAAAATGTAAAAGCCGTTTTTTATTATAAAATATTCATCAAACACAAGATGCAAACTTTAAACTAAAAGTGCATTATGTTGTAGGGATTTATCCACACATCTCGCAGCCTGACATGAACTATTATTATTAACTTTAATTATTTAATTATTAACTATTCATAGCCTATTATTATTCTGTTTCAGGTTTCATCACAATAAGCACTGAAGGTATAAACAGGTGTTGAAAACGTTTTCTTGTGTTCTTTGTTTGCCTCCCTGTCTTGTGTCGTCAGTTCGCGCCTCTGCTGGTCCTGTTTCTTTTCTTCACCTTCTTCCTTTCTTCCTTCTGGTCTCGGTTTCGTGTCCATGACTTCAGGAAATTGAACCCACAGTAATCACTAATAAAGATTTTTCATACATATACATCAAGTGGAGTATTACGGCGAAGCTGTAATACTCTGCTTGGGAATGTAAATCTGTTTGGCTGGTACTTGGACACCAATTCTGAGTAGCAAACTGCTAGACAGGACACATAAAAAATTAAAATAAATAAACAGGTGTTGAAAATTGCACCTTTATTCGATTAATAACAGTTGAAAGCCAAATTACGTGTTTACGTGTTTTTTTTTTTTTTTTTTCTCAAATGGCAGTCATTAAAAATCCACATAAAGCACAATGATGGCAAATTTATACGTATCCACCCCAGAGGAATATGTGCAGCAATAAAATGCATTCCCCTTGCAACCTTTGCTGTTTTTGCCTATTTTGTGCAGAGAAACTTCAAATTAATTTACAGATCAGAGTCCTGCAATAGAACGGGTTCCTGCAGCTAATCCGCTGTTTCAGGTATGTAAATGTCTCTGTGGGAGCGCTGGATGCTGAGATAGTGAGAATAATTGGCATTCAGCGCAAAGACAACCCTGAGCATCCTCTTCATGAGACTTTCCTACAGCAACAGAGTATCTTCAGTCGGAGGCTTCTTCAGTTTCGCTGCAACACAGACCGCTACAGGAAATCCTTTCTCCCCACAGCCTTCATGTTCTACAACAACTCCTTGAAAAATGAATAATGAGCTAAAACAACACTTAATTTCCCTCCGGGATCAATAAAGTATTTTTGAATTGAATTGAAGTTGGAGAGATTTTCAGACATACGGTGTGTCTGAATTCAGGGGCTGGATCCTTTGAAGGACCCGGTCTGCTCGGTCTATGTGGGCTGGGTCCTTTGTCGACCGGATGTTAACAGCTGTGAATTTGGACAGTCTAGCCTTCAGCCGAATTCCCGCCCCCACTTCGTCGAACGTCCTGTTGCCTAGCAACCGCGATCACGCTAAACCAGCTGGTAAAGCAAGAAATATTTTCCAGTATTTTATTCACCTTTTTTACTCTAGAGTACCAACAAATTTTACTGTCTGCGCCATGTTTTATATCTCTGGCTGAGAGGTCATCATATCAAGATGAAGTCATTTTATTTAATCCAGGTTACTTCTCAAGATAGCTACTTTCATGAGCATTTCTGCAATTGAATGACTAGTGATCAAATGTACATTATATTATATTTATATTCAGTTTAACTTTAAAAATTCTTTGTGAGCTGTAAAATTATATATATATATATATAGCCTTAAATTATGTTATATGCGCAGTTGCAAATGTACATACAGTAGGTTTTTGGAGCACAAAGGAGTCTGTAAAAATCTTGAAAGTAGCATCTGCGCAGAAAGAAAACATGACAGTGTGTGGTAGTAGAGAGGAGGATATACTGTTGAAATGCACATATTTGTTAATCTACTCTTCACCTTTAATAAATTTATTTTCTCTTCCTGTTTCCTAGTGAATTAGACAGGAGAAGAGTTCTCTATATCATCTCTATAATCTGTTTAGATCCACAAATATGATCGCATTTGTAATCTTCAGTACTTTCTTTAGAAAAATTGCCTTTAGTTTCGCAAATGACTGGATCGCTCGCAGCTCGAGCAAAACGTAGGTCAGACGCCGAAACAATCATTTCACGGTGCTCCAAGGCTGGTGTAAACCAGGCTTCAGGTTTGGTGGAGACAAACTCGTGATAGAAAGTGCTGGGGACTTCGGCTAAAATTTTTGAGAAACTGTCCTGTCCTGCATTCTGACCCTCGCCAGTACCCGCCAGCAAACTACATTCAGATCTGACACAATTTTCAGATCTTGTCACGACTATAATTACCTTTTAACTGCCTGTTACGATAATTTGTCTGCACTGTTTCACCTGGATTCCTTACTCTGCTTGCGAGGTCGCTTTTTAAAGTAGTGGCGGATTTTTCCAGGCCATATCTGTAACTCTAAAAACCATTAATGTTACTCTGAGATGGAGCATAAAAAAAATAACATAAACATGACATGATTGGATGCAAAAAAACAACAATATTTACCTGGTTGAAGAGCCGGGGGAAAATCAGGATGCGGATGGCACCAACTAGCTGGAAACCCCCATTTTTACACTCTATGGAAAACAATATTCTTTTCTTTTTCTGTAGTTACTTCAGTGCTTCCTGGTGCAACGCTGCAACTGCAGTTAAAATAACATCCATATAGCTGGGGGTAGAGCGATATTAGGCTGGGGCGACACAAAATTAGCTTGAGGTGGCCGATACACAAATTTGAACGCAGGAAAATACCTGGAATAATATAACAATCTGCAGAGAAGTTGAAAGATTAAAGATATTATTCAAAGATAGCTAAATAAGGTCCTTTTTGAAGTTTGCCACAATCCAAGGAGGGAACCAAGCAAACATTTAGATGAGGATCCTCTGGTCAGATAATGAAAAAGTTAAATATTTGTCTTCATGCAAATGGCTGACAATTATAAAGGAATTCACTCTGAGCACACCATCCCCATGGTGCCACATGGTAGTGGAAGAATTATTCTTTAAGGAATCTTTTTTCCAGCATGGAAATTCTGAAAGATGGTCAGAATTAATGGGAAATCTGATGCAGCTAAATACAAAATAATACAGGAAAGACTTGCCTTGGGCAGAGGTTCTCCTTTCAGTAGGACATTGACCCGAAACATACCACCTGTGCTATGGAGGACTAAAACTGACATAATAAAAAATAAAAGCATGCATTTTTGCAAAAAGTTGTATATTTTTCCTTTTCCTTAAACATGCGTTGTCGGTGAAAAAAATACATGTTTTGCTTTTCCTTTTGCTTATATGTGTATTCCTTGTTTTTACATTCCCTTGTTTCCTCTTTTTACTTTACCTTATGCATTTCTGCCTCACTATGCAAATGAGGAGGACTGCCCTTCTTGGTCCAAGTTCTTAACTATTTATCAATAAACAGGAAGGAGCAGGATCCATGTGCAGATTGATCTTGTTACTTTCAGCTAAGATAGCACTGTGCCTTAATTCTTCTGCAATCGTCTTAGACATCTCTGGAAACACTTCACTCCTCATCAAACAAGGTGTTCTCCTGAAGCGGCCAAAAAAACAGGCAGACACAAATGATCTATACATGGATCTTGCTCCTTCCTGTTTATTGATCAGTAGTGGTGGAGATGGACCAAGAAGGGCAGCCCTCCTCATTTGCATAATGAGGCAGAAATGTGTAAGGTAAAGTAAAAAGACGAGATGAGGGAACGTAAAAACAAGGAATGCATGTTTAAGGAAAAAGAAAAAGAATTTTTTTTTTTTCGACAAAAATGCCCGTTTATGGAAAAGGAAAAACAAAATATATAGATTTCTGCTATTGTTTTTAATTACATCAGTTTTGGTCCTCCATACGCAGCTACAATGAAATGGATTAGACCAGTGCTTAATCATGTGTATAAATGGTCTAATTAAAGTCTAGACTCAGATCCAATCTTTGAAAATCTATCCTTTGTATCCAATCTGACTGAGCTTGAGCTCACGTATGGGTAAAAAGGTTAACCTGAAGTTGTGTACCTTGGGTACAGACATGCTTCAAAGAACTTGCAGTTGTAACTGCAGTGAAAAAGTTGTTCTACAAAGTTTCCATCCAGGGGACTGAATTCAAATTATTATCTACACTTTTCAGACTGTTTTATTTTAAGAATTACGATTATTTATCCTTTCCCAGCACTATAGATAAAAAAAAATACATTAAAGTGTGTGCTTATAATTTGACAATAGGTAAAAAAATAAATACATAAAACATAAGTGGTATGAATAGTTTTGCAAAGCACTGTAGAAATTACAGCTTAAAACTGCACAAAGCAATACATGCTTTAAAAAACACATGAATACATAAGAAAAAAGTTTGTGAGACATTTATATAAATGATGAAATAGTAGCAATCAATATTTCCTTAGAAATAGAAAAAGATCACAAGAATTCCTCACTCAGTCTTCCTAATATAGACTCCACACAGGCACCTGGAGGAAGCAGTGGGAAGCACTAAATGCTGGCTGCCCTCACCCTACTGGCTGGGCTGCACGGTCCTGACTTATCTTTACTGACAGAAGAGTGAAGCAGAGCTGGAGAGCGGACAGAGAAAAGAGATGGCAAATATCTGCCATCTCTTTGAGAACATCAGATCAAATTTAATACAAAGATATGAGAGGGCATCTTTGCTGTTGAAATATCTAATAACAGTAGGATTTATTTATTTGATATACACCCAGTTGGTGCAGACCTCTCTCTGGACTGCATATGGACTACATTCAGTTACATTCTAGCTAGTAGTGTGTTGTGTTTTGCTGCTTGGAAACGTCTGGTCACACACAGATATCATGCATGCATGATGTCGCCTTGACTCACGCTACACTGGGCTCGTTGCCCCACTCTCAGATGTTCAGACATGCAAGCATGCTATAGAAACTATTAGGCAGTGGTTCAAGATAAAAAAACAAACAAAAAACTAATAAATATGTTAATGCATAACTAATTAGTGCAAAGGAAGCATATTTTTATGTCAGGGGATCAGATAGAAATTTCTTTAATTTTCTATCCCACAGTCTAATAACATCGTTAAATCATGATAAATGTCTATGAGTATGGTCTCTATGAAAGTTGCTGCAGTTTCTTGAGAGAACAAACAGCTGCCAGAAAGTGTTCAAAAACAAATATCTAAGGCAAGTTTCCAGACTCAGTGACATTAATTATGAGTCTGTGGAGGTAAGAACCACAGTATCTTCAACACCTACATCTTGATGTTTGTAAATGTGACATACAGTCACACCAAAGGATGTGTAATGCCAAGTGAAGCAACTTAACTCAAACAGAACACACATTTTTTTATTCCACTGCTGGGTTTTGACCTCTTTAACTATAAATTAAATCCACTGCAAACAACTGCCTTCAGATTAGAGCTGGGCGATACGGCCTCCAATAACTATCACCAGTGCTGTGTTGAAAAAAAATAATCGAGAAATCGATCCTGAATTAAAAATGAATCCTAACAATCAATTCAGACATCATAAAGTCGATTTAATCATTTCACGTTGTTTGTCCTTTTTACAGTTTAAATGTGAGTCAAAATTCCAGACAGGCATTTTAAGTCTGAAAGGGTTAATACAGCTTCCCTAGTTGATCTGTAGTGTTGTGTCATAGAATTACAGGTGTACAGTTAAGGTAGCAGCTCAAAAAAACGTACCAGTGACCCATATCTATCAAATTGGAGCAGATTGGATTGAATCGGATTGTTATCATCGATTCTCAGCTTGAGATCTCTAAATGCTTCTACTCTTCCTCCTCGCCCCCCAGCTGTTCTGTAAAGGCCTCAGATGTAGTAGTGGGCAATATGAAAGGTATAAGGTAGAAACGCTGTAGACTATACCGCCATACCGCTATGTAGTTTGATGATGTCATCAAGATGTGCCTACATATTTTCTACCAGCTATGCAAGGATACTGATGTTCGGCGTTTGTCTTCACATTAAATATTGAAAGTTTAAAGGATGTTTAAAGCTTTTTGTTTTTATTTATCAGAAGAAAATCCAGAGAAGCAGTTGATTTTGAACTTTATTTTCACAATGTGTAGCTTTTATTTAATTTAAAATATCTTCATCTTTATTTATTTCATTCAGCTCTGTAAAGCCTTGATAACAAACCAGTCATTGGATTCAGGTGTGTTGGAAGAAGGACACATCTAAAAGGAACTTGCACTGAAAATGCAAATAGTTCACCTGTGATCAACTGGAAGCACAGTTCCACAAATTCCTTTTGCATGAAACTGAAATGTGCATCCATTTGTGTGTAATCAAAAGGGACTGCTGCAGAGGTTTTGGTTTTGCCTAGGACAGATTACTTCTAATTGGCCTTTTGATGTTGTTCTGATGGCTGAATCCACACTCCTTTGCTACACTGGCGACTGGAATTAAGCAGCACTTTTGCCAAAGTTTTTAAATAAGGCAACTTTTCTCCAGTTAAATCAAACAGAAGTCACAGCATTAAAAAAATCCTCCAGCATGCACCGGTCTTTGGCAAGACACTAGGCATTTTTGGATAGTGCACTCCAAAGCCTCAGTACTTCGGTTAGCAAGATGCATTCAGTACGGTGTCCAGGTCTCATGGAAATCTTTTTATGATTGCCGTAGTTAAGCTAAGTTAAAGCTGCAAACGTCTGCACATTTGCACCAAGTGGACAGACGTGTGAATACAAATCTGTCATAAGGACTGACAGCCTTCAGAAATAAATCTCCATTTACATTCAAACATGGAAAATATTTGGTTAACGCGATCCCTGCTGTTAATTGGGGGTACACTGCCTCTCGCTTAATGACCTCTGGAAATAGACCAGCCCACTGTGACCCTGCAAAGATAAGTCTGCATAGAAAATAGACTGATCAATGCATGGAACAAAGCATTTATGTTATATGCATAGATAAGAAAAACATATTTGACTATTAATCTACAGAATCTCTTATAATAAAGCAAAGCAAGTGTTTCGATGTTTTATTTCTTCTCATATGTGGGGTTGAGTAGATTTTGTTCTTATTAAGAACATTTAATATTTGCTGTATTTTGATATTGGACAATTCCATAGAGATGGAGATAAGGATAAGGATGATTCAATCGCCGTTGGAGTTTTAACATATTTATTATGACGGTACAAAAAGCCTTGTTGGGGCAGCTCTGTCTCCTGCTAATATAGTGTGTCTCTGTCTCCCTGTGTGTGTATTATATCAGAGCTACACTACCCATAACAAAACAACAGAGGAGTCCTTTAGTTACACTAGTGTAGTTAAGAGGTCCATGATTCTCCAGCAGTATGGAATATTCCCCAGCTGCCTTTACTATAGATTACTGATCACTAAACATAGCTAATCTTGAAATAATTTTCCCACTACAGTTTGTAAAATTACTGCTATTATGGTATTAGGTGATGCATTATTGTTGTGGTTCTCTGTCTGAGGTGAGGAGGGGATAAATTGCAGCTCATGAGCTGTAAAAACACACCACTCCGAAACTGCTAATCTGCTCACATTGCTGCTGTCTGCTCAGTTAACTCATATGGCAAGTTAAGTTGTAGCTTGCAAGGTTCAGTGGGTGAGCAGCATCATATGTCATGTGGTGAACTGATCAGCTGTGAGATGAGTTGAGCTGCCCCTGTAGATGTGAGTACTCACTCCGTGGCATAGGAAGGCCAGTTAGGATTGTGGTTGTGGAGGTTGGTTGAGGGCCCTCTCAGTCGTATGTTACTTTTTGAATGTAATAGTTGCCTGTTAGGATCTCAAAATGTGCTTATGCCTAATGAAAGTCCTTTTCTGCAAACATGAGAGAATGGCAGCAAATTAAATGAACATATTTACTGCCGATGTAGTGCTACAGTGAGTCTTTTTTCAGCAAAATAGAAAAGTGATAGGATATATTTATGGTCATCTTCTTTAGTCTGACATGTCACTCCTCATTTTCTATTGCTGCAGAGAGCCTAACATGCTGATTAATGAGTAAATTACTGTTTAATTGCAAGTGAAATGGCTATCGTTTGCAATTATATTTAACATGCCTTCCTGATCCATTAGCTGGCAATGTGCATTAATTAAATTCAGGTTTAATAGCTAAAATTGTCCTGACAGTGCATACAGTTTTAGCACCTGCTTCTCAATTACAGCTGCAGAAAATAAGAAACTATTTATCACAGCATCATTTTAATTTCCAATCCTTGTTTGGACCTTTTCATTGCATTGTTTAGACTGCTAAGAAAAGCTGAGCAACGTTTTTCTTTGTTTGTTTTCCTATTTACCAATAGCAGAATACCATAGCCATTTACTGTCCGTTCTTTGTGCACTTTGCTGCCCCTAAAATTGTTCACTTGTCTCTCTGTCACTTTCCCTCCGTCCCCTCATGAATCCTGTGTTCCCTTTGCTCCCTGTGGCTTAAGAATACTCGATCACAGAGGGAGTAGCCCTGAGCTTTACTCAGCCTTTTATTGCAGTAACAAAGAGGCCCATGTTGGCTTTTCTGGGCTAAGTGCTTCTCACAATCTGCTGCTAAGTGTTGGGAAAACAAGCCCGACAGCCTGTGGTGCTCCTGCTTTTGTAGTGTCCGCAGAGATCAGTAAGTTAAGGACTCCCTTAGGGAGAAGAGGTAATTATCTATATAATAATATATATGAAGGTTTTAACCTACATTTACTCACTGTGTTAAAGGTTACATTTCTTATTGATTGTAAATAGTATAATCGCTTGGCAATGGACGTATTGTGCCTTGCAAAATATTTTATAACCTTTATGATTTTCCAACACAAAGAGGTAGGTAATTGTAAACTGAATGAAGTTTAAATTTTAAAGTGAACCTTTGCTCCAGTCTTTTCCAACTTCTAGGTGGAACTTTTACAAGATTACCTTTAATTAGCTCAATCCATCTCCTCTTCAACTCCACTCAGTTTCATTTTCCTTGCATTTCCCTAAGCATGATGCTACTACTGCCATGCTTCTCCATGAGAATGGTGTGTTCATAATGATGTGCTGCATTACTCTTACCACAAATAACGTTTGGCTTTTAGGGCTAGTTCCTTAGTTTCATTTGACCAGAACATCGTTTTTTTTATAGTGATCGATTTTTGCCGATTTTCTCAAGCTGATATTTGGAGCCGATACTGATTCTGCTCCCTCAATTTACATCATAAAAACACATTTTACAAGCCTTTTTAACATTTAACATTAAATTTAAATTTAACATTAAGTGGACCTTAAAATAATATTCAAAATAAATATTTAACAAATAGTAAATATAGGTGAGGTAGAACAATTAAGAACAGGTAGTTAAACAATATTTAACAAATAGTAAATATAGGTGAGGTAGAACAATTAAGAACAGGTAGTTAAACAATATTTTACAAACATAAAAACATTTGAGGTAGAACAAGAAAAAAATATATCAGTGCGGAAAAACTGCATAATTAAAATTGTGAAAATTAATATTTAATCATAAATAAAATAATACAAATATTAATGCACACAGTAGAAACAAGTAAACAGCATAATAAAGTGCACAGTGTGCAATAATGCTGGAAAAAAATGCAGCAGCCGCTTATCGACCGATGCCAATACACGTAAAAAACGTAATGTCGGCCGAGCCAATATATCAGTCTATCCCTAGTTTTTGTTGTTTTGAAATAGGTCTCATTATTGCTTTCTTGTTATTATTCATGCTCGTCATTCTTGCTACTCCAGACTTACTATGGGTTTCTTGGAAACTTATCTGATTAATAATCTACGTACCCAAATTGTCAGTTTAGGTAGAGGGCCATGTCTCGGTAGGTTTGCGGTTGTGCCATACTCTTTTCATCTTCAGATGATTTACCTGTGCTAAGTGGGACGTGAACCTTGGTCTTCAGTACGCTGCTTGTTCACTAATTTTGTCTGACAGACTACTGAGGTCTTCAGAACAGATATATTAATACTGAAATTAAACAAACACATTAGACACAGATAGGCTGTTTTCTAATTAGAAGGCAGTTTGCATTTTATTTTATTTTCAGGTATCAGAGTAAAGTAGCTTGATATATATATGCACATATGACCTTTACAGATTTATATTTGTAAAGAATGATAAAACTATTTATCATATTGCAAACAAATGCAGACCATTTACACTTTACAAGTATACACTACATTTTGTATGTTTATCACTTGAAATATCTAGAAAATTTCAATAAGATTTGTGTTTGTTTTTGTTACCAAATGTGAAAAAGGGCAAGCGCTGGTAGCATTTTCGCAAGTCACAACATATATTGCTTACCAGCTGTGTATACAGTTTACACTGATCTGTCTCATGAATAAATAATGAGGAGCATTTTTCACTGGCCTACAAAAAGTTGCAGAACTGTTCTGCAACAAGCAGAGCCCCTCTTCAGTGTATCCACCCACAGTTTCTACCACAGTCAAACACGAAAGCCACCTTTGTCTGAATGTGTGTGTGTGTGTGTCTGCTTTCAGCTTCACATCCAGTTGTCCTCAACCTGATGCATTAATCTCAAGGAAATTTCAATCAAACGCAACTGGACTTGGTAATTTGTCTTGGAAGACGTTTCACCTCTTATCCAAGAGGCTTCATCAGTTCATGCTCGCTGCTGACCAGGCTGGGACTGGTCCAACTAACTGGTGTGGAGACTCAGCTATTTAACCTCTTGAACAAGAATCATTATGTCATTGGATCCTTTGTGCTCCATGTCTTAACGAGGGTCGTTGGCGTGCCGCCTATTGGTGGAGGTTAGGTTTCGGCTTCATTAGTGCCCTATTGTGTTATAACGACAGTCGTTGGAGTCACAGTTGTTTCTGTTATTAGAGGCTAATTTGTTTGAATCTTCTAGGGAGGGATGAAAGGGCAGCATTGTAAATTGGAGATAGGTGATGTCTCAGGCCTCCTCCTCTGTTTAGCGATGGTTTCTCTACTTTTACATAGATGGCTTCTTTTACTCCTCTTTCAAACCATCTGTCCTCTCTGTCTAATATTGTGTTATAACAACGACTGTCGTTATAACACAATAGGGCACTAATGAAGCCGAAACCTAACCTCCACCAATAGGCGGCACGCCAACGACCGTCGTTAAGACATGGAGCACAAAGGATCCAATGACATAATGATTCTTGTTCAAGAGGTTAAATAGCTGAGTCTCCACACCAGTTAGTTGGACCAGTCCCAGCCTGGTCAGCAGCGAGCATGAACTGATGAAGCCTCTTGGATAAGAGGTGAAACGTCTTCCAAGACAAATTACCAAGTCCAGTTGCGTTTGATTGAAATTTCCTTGAGATAACCATGACCTGGATGAATGAGAATATTCACAAGCTGATGGCTTAATGTTCCTGTGTTCCCTCTGCCTTTGAAACAACTAGAGAAAGGAGCACAGCAGTGTTACATCATGTTTTTTACATACAGTAGACTCTAAAAAGCACTAATTATCAAAGCCAAAAATTTTTTTGGGGTAATTCGTTTCCTTTTAAAGTCCTTTTAAATCTGTCTGTCTGTCTGTCTGTCTGTCTGTCTGTCTATCTGTCTATCTGTCTATCTATCTATCTATCTATCTATCTATCTATCTATCTATCTATCTATCTATGGGTTTGGGAAATGGGAGGTGTGTGGGGTAGGGATGTTTGGTACACCATGGACAGGTCACCATTCCATTGCACGGCAAGACAAAGAGACAGGACAAACAACCACGCAAAATTGTAAAACCCTCAGATTTTAAAATGACAACATCAAACACTAATGACTAATCTGAAAGACAATTTGTCCCACAATTGAAATTTCTGTAGTCTCCTAAAGTCCTAAAAAAAATCTGTTTATCCAGCTGCAGGGAATTATAAATGACTGTACATGAGAATATTGTGCAGAACTGCACAGACCACTGTGATTTCACAGTGGCGCAGAATTAGGACCCAAATTAAGACTGTTGCTCACCCAACGGTAGCTATGTTTTTTGCCGCAGGAGGCTATATCTATTGACACATTTAGGGCATAAAATATCTAAAGGGAATACAAAATCAACGCAAGAATATCAGAGGATTAATTCAAAAAGACTCTTATTAGATGGCAAAGAAGCATCATGCAAATGAATGGAACATTTACTTACAACAATATTAATGAAGTTAATGCAGGATTTTGGTTACTTTAATAACGGATTCAGCTTCTAAGGTAATTATTAAGACAGAATAATGCCCTAAGTTGCATAGAAATGTAATGTAATGAAACAGAGAAATTATTAACTTTTTCCAAAAAATGTAATATAGGCATAGTTTAATTTTGACCCTATATTTTGGGGATTGTATAACCATGTAATAAGACTTAATGGGCAGGCACTTGGCGGGATCCATTTCATCTGTGAGGGGATCGAAGACCTGAGCTCCAAGTCTGGCCATCCTAGGATTAGCAGGACTGCAGATAGGTTCAGAATACCATCAGAGCAAACCCATCCCATACAGTCACACCCTCCTTTGATTTTCAGCGATGCAGACAATCAGGCCGCTTGTCCACCAGCTTGATTCTGGCTCTTAGGCGAGGTCTCGAAACATTTCTCATCAGACTCATTGCCTCATAAGAATCTATTAAAATTCTTAACTTATCTGGGAACATTAGCTGGTTTATCAATAAATTCTTCTGAATTTTGAATATTTTGTTTCCCTGTGGAGACTGAATCAACATTATAAGTTTGATCGTGTGCAACTTTGAGCTTCCTCTGACTCGTTTATGCATATGAATAGCATTCCGTTTTTATATAATCAACTTTGCAAGCAATGATTTATTATATATGTCATGAACCAGCAAAGTGGTCGTTATAGCTTTTAAAAAGGATGATGTAGTTGTATTCTATAATTATATTAACCAGGATAAAAGCACATCATTTCAAAGTTGATCTCTACCAAATAATTTTCATCGTTCATCAATTATTGTGTGCATTTTAAAATGAAACCAGTGTTTAATGACCTTGATGGCAATAAATATTTATTTGAAGTTTTCATATAGTCAAATCTAACCCATGTCTATTCAAGAGGCAATGCTTTGGATTTATTTCTTTAGATCTTAATTAGGGTTTATTTCTATATTGTTTTAGGACCCAGCTTTTTCACAAACCAATATGCACGTTTTCCTAAATATGACCAAATATTGCTGCTGCAAGCTTATTCCCTCTCTTTCTTTGTGTTTGCAGGAAACAGTTGAATATGCCTTCCTCATCATTTTTACTATTGAGACCTTTCTGAAGATTATTGCTTATGGTCTGGTAATGCACCAGAATGCATATGTGAGAAACGGATGGAACATGCTGGATTTTGTCATTGTGGTTATCGGGTAAGTTCTTTTGCTTTTGATTGCTGCTTTTTAAAATGTTGTCTTTTATTTATATATCAGGTCTAAAGGGGTTTGTTGACAGTTTGACAGTTTACAGTATTGGTGGAAAATGTTAAAGTTGCTTAAGCCTCTGCTCCAAGTGGCCAACTGCTAATACAGCCCCTCAAACACCCACAGTATATGACCCAGAAAAGACAGAGAGAATAAATCAGAGCTTTACCACCACTGGAGTGAGTCACCATTTCTCCATTTTTATTCTCCTCTCTGACTCTCTATCACATCTTTCCCTTTCCTTCACTCACTCTCTGCCATCCTGCTCTGTTTTGTCTCTGCAGCTTTTTGGAATTATTATCACCTTTAACATCCCCTTAAAAGTAAAAAAAAAAAGATTAGCAACACCCTAACGACACACACAGACAATCAAACAGGCACAACATATAAAATAAATTTTATAAAACTATAACAGGCAAAACTAAAACAAGTATATTATTGGTTGCACTACCACTATGTAACCATTCAACTCAAATAATAGTCCCCTTGCACACATTTTTATGGAAAAATCAGGTATATGCTTTTACTGGTTGAATTTTTACTCATCTATTGATGCAGCACAGCAGGATGTTACTTTGACCCTTAATAATTACATTGCTTCCATAGCAAGTAAGCTAAATCCTCAAATTATATACAAATATGCTAGCAACCAAAACGGCTTCCTTTTCACTGTTATTCCTGTCTCCTGCACACTCTCATCTTATCATCTTCATCTTTATCACAGCTTTTTTTTCTTCACCCTCCTCTTTCTTTTCCTTCCTTCTGCCTGTATCTCTCCACTAATACGCACAGTCCGATGGGTAGCTGGGTCAGATCTCTGTCTGTGTGCCGCATGCGGTGTTGATCTGCCATCCAGTCACATGCGATGAAGCCTGCCCCTGCTATGAAGAGTGACTATTGATGCCATAAAATACCAAAATGACAAACCAAGATAATCCAGCTTGTATCTGATGTCAGAGGTGCTGTCCATTTTCAGACAGGGTTTAGCGCAGGGGTGTAAACTAGGGCCCGCAGGACAAAGTTGGCCCCCATAGCCGATTAATTTTGCCTGCCAGTGGGTAACTTTGATCCCACATAAAAGTCTGATGAATATTTATTTGGCAGCATGCAGTCCTCACTAAAAAAAAATGAGAAACTTAATTCACAACATTGTAACCTAGTATTAATTTTCTCTGCAACAGCCAAGGGTCACCGCGTTGGCTGCTAGTTTAAGCAGCTAAAATCAACATGGAGCAGCATCGTCATTAAATACTTACTTAAATACATAGGCTAAGGGAAGCCATAAATTACAATGGGGCACAATTAAAACAAAGCACTTTCTATCCAACTAAAATGGGGAAGAAGCAGTAAAAAATGTTAACTAGATTCTAACTATTGTCGGGGAAAGCTGAGAGTTTTTTTTTCAAATGAGATCACAACCTTGCCTCTTCTCCAAATCTTGAAGAAAAGCTTTAATTTTATGTGTGCATGTTTTTTTAATATTTCAGAAAGTAAATTGCAAGAATATCAATTAAACCTTGATATATTTTGTCAATTACAACAAAATACTTAAAAACATTACATAGGGTTTTATGTAATAAATCAAGGCACTGCTTAATCAAGAACCAAAAAATAAAATGCTATGTGGTTTTGCATTTGTATATTCTTATAGATTTTTACTTCAAGGATGGCTTTTCTTTGCCATTTTTCCATTAAGGGTTGCTCTGCGGAATTCGGCAATGGTAGTTTCCCTGCCAACAGAGTTTCTCAATTGATCTGTATATATCTCTTTACCTCTTATAGAATAAACATTGGCTTCTTGGCTGCTTTTCTGTTTAATGCTCTCCTTGTCTGGTCCATCAGTTTAGATGGATGGCCATGTCTTGGTAGGCTGCAGTTTTCCCATAACCTTTCCATTTTCAGATTACAGACTGAACAGCTGAATAGCTGTGAACAACTATGAGATGTGCAAACCCTCCTTTAACACCTACTGCAATGTTTTTTAAAAAGTAAAACGTTTTTTAAAAATGTAAAATGATTTGATTCAATACCACTGAAACATAAGGAAATTAACTATCAATTAAGTAGGTCTTAACAGTTGTTTGACAAATTGAGAAAACCTCCATGCAGAATTCTTGGACTGCTGAATAATTAGTTCCTCAGTGGTTTCATCAAGAAAAGAAGGTTATCAATTTATGAGCTTGAGCCAATGTCTTGTGAAACCCCCAGTGGTGAGTGTTTAGTATAGCAGCTGTGACTCAGTGGAGCATAAGTTGGAGCAGCTTGTGCGTAAAGGCCATCAGATCTTCTTCCCGCTCCTAGCAGCTTCATTCACTGCTTTTACACCACAGCTTTGGTGTGATAAGTTGAAATGATTTCCCTCTCCTAGCCAACTGAGAAATCTCTCAGTGAGTGTCACAAAGTGTCCTCTTTCAAAGTGAAATCTGATTCTACTCTGAGACCGCAGTAGGAAGCATTTTTGTGTTGAACATCTCTGCTGCTTAGCTACTATTAAAACACACTTCATCTAAGTTTTTGTGTATTGAACGAGTTCAATATTTGTCATGATACGGATTCAAAAGAACAATCCAATGTCTAAGATGCTATCTTAGACATGATTTAGTGTAACTTATGAATTTAGCTATAAACTAAACACAATTCCTTAAGCAACTTTACACATTATGTATTAGAAATAAATAAGGCAATTAGACTTTCTGAACTAGCAATACATAACGGTGAAAATCCTGTTAGCAATACTATATGGGCCTGATTCATCAAGATTCCAAATAATGACAGCAAAATTGCATATGGTGCTGAAAATTTGTGCCAGTGGGTTCTCCTTCATTTGCAGGTCATCTGCTAAGATTGCGTGAACAGTTCATAATAAGCGCAAGGAGCAGTATTCAAATGAAGAGTTTGCACCGCTACTGTAAACTGTGCCACGGCTAGAGAGTGGAGAAAAATGTATTCATTATGCATCTTTTGCAAAATCAAGGGAAAGAAAACTACATACATATCAATTCTATGGTTGTTGCAGAGTTAATTACTGTTAGGCTAGAATGCTGTTAATTATATTAATCCTTTGTCAGTATTAAACTTAATGCATGTGGTTCACATGGACGGCTTTCTGCTCCATGCATTGTAATCCAGAATTAAACAGATTAAAGCTGTAGCATGTCCAGAACAAGGTCACTAAGATGTCCATATTCTAATAACATTGTTGAAATGCACCACGCTAATGTCAAATAACAGTATAAAAATTATTATCTTGAAAATGATTAATCTGAAATGGATGAATTTTTCTTTTTAAAATGTCATATATTTTGCCAGTTGTCATTGTGGTATTGCACATGATTACTACATTTTATTAATTGGAACCCAGGAAGTAACCACTCCGGGGGACACTGATGAGAATCCATGAGGATCATAGCTCACTGTGCGTTCAGTGCGTCTTCAGCAGGTGGATACGCGCTGAGCGTGCAATGAGTCATGATGCATCTTTTGGGGAAAACCAAGCAAATATTTACATAACAATCAGGTTTATGGTCATTAGAGTGTTACTAATAGGTTATAATGTGCGTAAATGACATTTTTTGTTTTTTAATAATAAAATTATGTTGAATGTGGTGGTGCAAAGTTAAGACATGCCTTTCAGAAGTGCAAAAAATAGGTGCTAAAATAGCCATTGCAAACATTTTGATGCGTAGTAAATCACACTACGCCTGGAACACTTACTTTTTTGCCTTTTTTCCTCCCAATATTTTGCGTCTTCTTACAGAAAAACCCACATTGCATATTCAGATTAGGGAAAAGCGCAAAATGGATTGCATGCATCTTGCTCTGGGTTTAACATGCGCAATGCTCTCTGCGTCATGTAAGTAAATCATGTACGGCCTGTTTTTGCGATGCTGTGCTGTTTGCGCTGGTTTTAACAAGCGCAAACCATTGATAAATCTGGCCCTATAAGTGCAAATAGGTTTTAGTAAAACACGAAGCACTATCTTGTAAAAATGGTATAAACAAATCGTGGCCCGGATACTGTCTGACAGATGTTTTATTGAAACTTAAAATCTATCTTTAATATGATAATTTCTGTTTTTCTGTAAAATATTGAAATAGTTTAGTTGTTTGGCAGCAATGCACAATAGATTCCTTGAAAACAACTGTGTCTCCTGTTTAATGTAGCTTTTTAATATTGTTTCAAGTATGGTTTTTGTGGAGCTAACAAAGCCAAATTATTATCTTAAACATTCCTTGCAACTGATCTTAACTATAGATACAGTATAACATCTGGTTTATATATATATAAAAATAGATGGAAGCATCTTGTTTTTTTGGTTGCAGACTCTTCAGTGTTGTCTTGGAATTTTTGACCAAAGATGAGAAGGAAGAAGGTGACGGAGCCAGTAGCCATCCGTCAGTGCATGGGCATGGTGGTAAGCCCGGTGGATTTGACGTTAAAGCCCTTCGAGCCTTCCGTGTGCTGCGACCCCTGCGGCTGGTCTCAGGAGTACCCAGTAAGTAGATGGATATGACACCATGCAAAGAGTTTTCCATTCTTTTTTTCTCCATTTTTAAAGGACAGTCTAATTCTTTAATTAAAAACAAATCATAAAGTGAATAAATTCTCATGGCTAATCGAAAGGATATACTGTATATTCAGACCCTGACTGTTCCCTAAAAACATGTATTCAATATCTTGATCATCTTCTTTAGAGAATCATGTTCTTTTTACCTAATAAATATAACAGTGTGCTGAGAGTTCACTTGCATGATGCAAACAGTCAAGTTTTTATACATGTTTTTCTTACATGCACCCCAGGGTTTAAAGTCTGTCCCATCTGGTGTGACTTGGGTGTGTTAATATTTTTATGATAAGAAACGAAAAAGCACAAGAGCTTATTATTTATGACCATATTCCTGGGATGTGTTTTTTTTTTCATTTTTGTTTAGGTTTACAGGTGGTGTTGAACTCCATCATTAAAGCCATGGTTCCTCTGCTGCACATTGCCCTCCTTGTCTTGTTTGTCATCATCATTTATGCCATTATCGGCCTGGAGCTTTTCATCGGTAAAATGCATGCAACCTGCTATATAGCCGGCACAGGTGAGACCTCTTGGTTTTCTTTCACTTTTCTGTCAGTGAAGCATATAAATGAACAGCTTTTCTCCTGCTTTCCTTTCCTAAAGCATCTCCATGAGGCTCTTTCTACATTTATTTCAGCAAATCATGACTTCATAGGGACTAACCTGGATAATTTTTTTAACATTTATCAATGTTCTAGGTGTTGACAGGTTTTATTTAATAGTTAGCAAAAGGCCGTAGTTTTTGTAAGTAATAAATCTTCTTTATAGGGCAGTTTTTAAATATTTTGTTTTTACTGTCTTGACAAAGTATTTGCCCCTTTGACGATTTCTTCTGTTTTTGCTGTTTGGTTCTACCTAAATAATTCACGTCATTAAAAAAGTCTTATTATAACACAAACCTAGCCTGAGTGTAGGGCTGGGCGGTATAGCGAAGATTTACTGATACCGAAATTTACGAGTGTTACCGACGTCATTTTAGCAGTGCCTGTAAGTTCTATATGTTAAAAAAATCAGAAGATGTGTTTAAGTTTAGCGGTGCTCCTGTGCCTTTCAGAAAGGACCGTTGCTTTGAGTCACATGACCACGTATAGTCATGTGATAGAGGAGGAAAGCGCAGCAGAGAAGCTCTGGCGCTGATAATGGAGCTATTGTGTAGCTATCTTTAGCAAGAATTTAGACTCCTCTATTGACTGCTTTTCAGAAAAATTTGATTTGCAACAAATAAAGTGACTTTTTATGGTGTTATTGGATACTCAGACCCTAATGTGGAGCACGTATGTTTGTTACTGCAGCAACGGAGCTGCAGCCGGACCAGTGTTTGTAGCCCAACAGCTCTGCCCGTCCAGGTCCTCAGGCGCAGCAGATATTAACCCTCCTGAGTTCCTGCTATTGTTGTTTTTGATACAGCGCTTGAAGCTGCTGGTTATTCCCACTTGTGCTCTGATGTAAAATATTTTCAGTCTAAAATAAATGACTACACACTAAAATCACTGATTTCGCTCAGCCCCCGTAACTTCCTCACCTCACCTGGTCTGTGTGATCACTTCTGAGTTTAAAGTGGACTCTACAGAAAGGAGTGGGAATCAAACACTAAATTAAAAGGCCGTTTGAAGCCGTTCAATAGGAAGAAGCTATTATATTTTAAAGAACATTAAGCAAATTTGGCCACTACTGGTCATTTAAAACAGAAAATGACATGATTTGAGAAAAAAAGAAAAGAGGTTGGGGTGGGTCGTCATTGTTATCGTCCAATTACCGTTATCGAGGTTAAATGTTCAATATACCGTGATATTAATTTTTTGCTCATATCACCCAGCTCTACCTTAGTGAATATAACACACTACCTTTAGATATCTCAAGGAAATTTCAATCGAATGCATTTGGACTTGGTAATTTGTCTTGGAAAAATCTCAGGAGGATTTCCAGGACAAATGATCAAGTCCAGTTGCGTTCGATTGAAATTTCCTTGAGATAACCATGACCTGGATGAATGAGAATATTCACAGGCTTACTACCTTTAGATGATAATTTCCTTTATTAAAGCAGCAAGGCGAGCTAAACCACCCTAACTCTATGAGTAAATGTAATGGCTGAGTCACCCGTGTGAAAACTTATTTTCCATAAATTATTTGTATAAATGTTTTAACCAATCCACATGTGAGGGTTTTGGAACATGAATAACTTGTTTAAGTTTCAAGTCTTCTTCGATGCCAAATGCAACCATGATTTAATGAAGTCAATCACACCATTAAAATCTTCCATATCTTATATTTGACGCAAAGCTTGAGGGTCCTGCGCAGTATCTTTGCTGTTCCAAGTACTGCACTTTTCTGGATTGAGATCTCTGAGCTTGTTCCAGGGATCTGCTGAAGCCAATCCTCCAGTTTGGAGGTCACTGGCTCGAGTGCTCCGATTACCACGGGTACTACTGTCACCGTCACCTTTCCAGCCTTCTCTAGCTCCTCTCTGAGTCCTTGGTATCCAGTTTCTCATGTTCCTTCTTCTTGATGTTCCCATCACATGGTATTGCCACATCCAACACAATGGCTTTCTTATGCTCTTTATCAACCACCACAATCTCCGGTTGGTTCCCCATTACCATCCTGTCTGTCGGGATCTGGAAGTCCCACAGATTTTTTTTTTTTTTTTTTTTTGTTTAGTTGTACTTTTTGGCTGGGAACTCTTTTATGGATGCAGATTTTACCTGTTTCTCATTGTTTAATGATGAAGAAACCCATAACTTAGTGAAATGAGGCCAGCAGTGTTATATAAGTTGTTCTTTGTTCTTTTAAAATCCTGGATAAGAAGTCAGTTTGCTCCTGGAGCAATTTTGGTCATTTGGCCTACCAAAACCCTCCAAGAATATATTAAAGTGATAGTCAGGATCTCGAAATTAATTACAAATTTTTAAGAATTGTATTAAATTGACCCCCTGGCCTTAAATCTTGATATAAAATAAGTAATTTTATGAATTATAACATTATGGGTAAGTCACGCCTTCCCGTATCTCAGCTATGGCACAAAAGCCACGGTGCCGTCCACTTGAACCAATCAAGTGATGCCAAGGGCTGTCAATCATCTATGATTACTTTTGAAACTAAAAGATATAAATGAATTAATTTCTTATCTACTCTTTAATATCTGTAGATTGAGACATGATGAAATCATTTAGCCTACTCCACTTTTTAGACATGTATCATTTATCCTAACGTCCATTTAGGCACTAACCAGGGCAAGGTATGGCTTATTACGTTGTACCACAAAAATGTTGTTACTTGCTGTTAAGTGCTTGACCTAACAAGGGGAGTAAATGGATTTTTACATAGGGTCAGGTTGGTTAGGTTAACTCCTTTCATAGCTTATTTTTCTTTGTCATGTATTCATCTTTGATATTAGTACAAAATGTGTAGTGATCATATAAAACATTTAAGTGTAAGAAAAAAAAACATAAACAGAAGAAATCTGTATGGAGGTAAACATTTTGACAGCACTAATACTTGAATGCTCGATACTCAGTTGTTTAGCATGGACATCATCCTAAAATAACAATTGTTATTCTTAATGCTATTTCTGTTCCCATGAGGAACTATTAGCAGCAATACCAGACAGAAAAACACATAAATGGCCGTCTACAAATTTCAGTATTCAGTAACAGCTTCCTTCTGTAAATCAGAATGATGCTTTTATTTACATTTCTGTATGTAGGATTAGCCTCCTTGATGCTAAATGCAATCTGACTGTAGAAATTAAATGGGAAAATGACTGAGTTTCATTGACTCCCTCATGATTAACGGTATCTTTCTGTAGATTTGATAGCAGAGGAGGAACCAGCTCCCTGTGCAATCTCAGGGCACGGGCGCCAATGCCCTATTAATGGCACACATTGCAGAGAAGGCTGGCACGGCCCCAACGGGGGCATCACCAACTTCGACAACTTTCTTTTTGCCATGCTGACTGTGTTTCAGTGCATCACCATGGAGGGCTGGACAGACGTGCTCTACTGGGTGAGTCCAGCTCTGTCTTCACATTTAAAAACCTATGACTGACACGCGCCTTCAGCTTCAATACATCCTCAAAAACAGTCATTTGACTGACAGTGTGATGATGAAGCTGCTGATAGTTTCCTGAGGCCGCTTTTATCTCTCACATGTGATTGACTGGCTAAATTACTCAACACATTCATCAACCTTTAACATTACTACTGGTGTGGCACTGTCAATATTCTTTTAAGATCTGTTTTGAAGGAGACAAATTATGATAATTTTTTGCAAGCTTGCACATTTTCCTTTTTTTAAGATAATCTCATTGGGAGTCTTGTCAAAGTATCTTAGGTAGATACACAGATTTGAGTCACCTAATGGCCATCTAACAGGTAAAACAATACCATTGTTCTATCATCTATCATCACATCATAAATCCTGGACTTCATTGTTGGTTAATAATTGTATTTTTTCCCAGGTTGTTTGAGGACTGCTTGTTTTACTGCACTTTTGAAAATCCAATTGGGGCAATATACCCAATTATGCTAATTGGCTTAAGGGGAACAAAGTCAGTGTTTGAAGTGGCAGTCATGGAACCCTAAACTAAATCCCAAACAGATTTGAAAGAGCTGAAAAGATGTGTTTACAAAGGCAGCTGAAAAACTTGACTCAGTTATAGCTATGTTTTCAGTAGGAATAGGACAATACTTCAACGAACTGTTGTAAGAAAGTTGTGGAGAGAAATCCAAAATGTTTGACCCAACATCAATGCAACAGTCTAAAAGCCAGTTTTATATGTATGAATTTGTTAAAATGGCAAATTTTGTAATATAGCAGACCAATTAAAGGTTCCAGAAGTTGTGAAAAAGCTGTGCATTTAAGAACACAAATACCTAAAATATTTTAAAACAGGACCTGAAACATAAATAAAAAAAATAGCTCATGCCAAAACATGATTTAAAAAAGCTAACATCTCTTCACAAACTGGTACTTAGCTAGTATGTCTGCGTTCAGTATTAAAACCTCTAAAAATCAAGTATTTGACTGGGGAAAAGTGGAAATTAATTTCTACTTGTGATATAGAAAAATAAACAGCGCCTTTTGACTTAATTCATTAATGTCATGTTAAGTTTAAAAGACCCAGGTGCAGTTGAAAAAACTAATTTTTAATGATGACAGTACAAAACAGGCAGCATAGAGACGAGGACAGAACAGGGCACAACGTAGAAACAACACAACAATCTGACAAGGAATAGAGAACACATGGGGATTTAAATACACAGGGAAGGGAATCAGGGAGACATTCAAGGAACCTGAAGAAATTTGGGGACAGACAAAGACAGGGAGAGACATCACACTGTTACCACCTTAAATAAAGTGAGTTAAAGCAATGTTAAATTTGCTGCTAGATGCATTACAATAAAGAAGGCAAAAGCAAACTAATTTGGTCTTTCCTTTGGGATTGTATTGTATTATGATATTCTGAAGAACTTAAATGGAAAAAGGATGAGAGGGGGTTTAATTGTACCCTGAGCTGGGCCTTTGTCAAAACAATATCCCGGTACTCTGAAATAGATCTCTAAATGAGATATTTTCAGTTAGCTTCAAACAAAGTGGCAACACTCAGTGCATTTAGATGCAGCAATGGAAAGTCGAATAATTACCTTAGTGCGACTGAAATCAGACTTTTGAAAAGCATGTATACACCTTAGTCTGACTTGAATCAAACCAAACTGAAGTTTCACGGATTAGACTCCTCAACCCAGATAGTGCGATTGGGAATCACATTTCTCTGAAACCAACCCCCTGCCTGTACCTGTGCACCCCCTCAGGAAGTGAGGAGAAGTGTGTTGCAAATCAACAACAACACAGTAGTAGTATAAGAAGTATATGGCGGATAAGACAAACGTTAGCGGCCAATCACTGTAATTTTTGGACTGATGAAGAGACATTGCATTGTGGATGTCCATATCCTGCTTTTATACCGTCTGCTTCACTCCCGCCAGCCTCTATTTATTGCGGGATATATCATCCCAGAGTCAGACGTACTTCATTTAATAATTCGATTTTCTGAGTGATATGTAAACTGGGACTCAGCTCTCAGCAGGCGGCAAGCCCTTAGTCTGATTACTCCAAAAAAGCTCGATTTAGATGTGCGAGTGAATGTAATGACTTATTTTGAGACATGTAGTAATAATTTCACACAGTTTTTTTTATATTTTCTAGGAAATAGAACAATTGAAATTAAATTTATCATGTGTCTCCTTTAAAACAGCTGATTGGTGTACGGCTTTATTTTTCAGCTCATTTCTGTCTATTCTGCTAATTTTTCTCTGCATTTTCTGTCTTCTCTCTTCTTCTTCTCTTTCTATGTTTGCTTCTCCAGATGAACGATGCTATGGGCTTTGAGCTTCCATGGGTTTACTTTGTCAGTCTTGTGATCTTCGGCTCCTTTTTCGTTCTTAACCTGGTTTTGGGTGTGTTGAGCGGGTAAGAACTTATTTTGTCTTTGAAGACGTGGGTTTTCTGTTCTTCTGTGGGCTGGAGGTTCTCTGTTCTTTCTTTGTGTCTGTGTTGGTTAACTGGCTGCTCTCGGCTCCTGTAGGTCAATGATGCCATCGGATGGGAAACGCCCTGGATTTATTTTGTCAGCCTGATTATACTGGGCTCCTTTTTCGTGTTAAACCTTGTGTTAGGTGTGCTCAGTGGGTAAGAGGCAGCTTGTGCAGTGGATTTAGTCTGCAGTGTCAGCATGTTTCTCTGTTTTTGGTAGTTAATAAATCAATAGGCCATTGTTATGATGAAATTATGATAAACTTGTGACTAGCCGGCCTGCAGAATACAATTCCATCTGAATTGTAATGATTCAATTATTACAAAAGTGAATCTCATACGTATGGCTTCTTTATACACAAAGTTATATATTTTAAGCATTTTGGTTAATTTTTGATCATTTTGGCTAATTTAAATAAAGGTTCAGTTGCTGAAATTCTCAGTATTACATAAAATCTACTTACAATAATTTTCATAGTAAAGGGTTGAGTAGCTGGAAAGTATGTTCATGTACAGTACACTACATGTACTCAGTACTTAGTTGAGGCCCTTTTTGCATTATTACTGCACCAATGCAGTGTGACATGAAGGCGGTCAGCCTGTGGCACTACTGTAATGTTAGTGGAGCCAAGGTTGCTATAATAGCAGCCTCCAACTCATCTACATAGTTGGGTCTGGTGTTTGTGATCTTCTTTTTTACAGTATCCTATATGTTCTCTGTGATATTTAGTTCTGGCCAATTTGCTGGCCAGTAAACCACAAGTTTTTTATCTTCCATATTTTTCAACACATTTTCCCTTCCACTGAACTTTAAATAATCTATTTTGATAAAGCATACAAAGAAAGTTACAGGTGTAGGCCATGCCTTGGATCATGATTCTAGAAACACTGAGTCTGGCCAAAGAACCTACCCCAAACTTCTTGAAGGGGCTTTGCTTGTCAGTTTTCTTAGGGCTATAATCACAGTTACTTGTAGAATGTTTCATACTGCACTTTTTCCTTTCAATTAACTTTTCATTATTATAAAGTACTGTTTTAAAGCAACCTGTGACATTTCATGGCTAACTCTGCTCATGTCAAAGACTGTGTCATGGATAATTGTAAAGTCAGGAATTTTGTCCATGATACTACACATTGGAAATGTGTTTCAGGGTGATAATTCTGTGTTAAAAGCCCTTTTTGGTCAGCAGATGTAAGCCAAAATCTTTATAACTGACAGAAATTAGATATATTACCATGGATTATGTCTATATTTTTTTTTGTCTAAGTAATTGAATTACAGAAAAAAATAAACTTTTCCAATATTTATTCATAGATACACCTGTAATGTGCTTGTAAATTTCTCAGCTGTTTTGATTCTAAGATATTACATCCTATATGTAACAATTGCATTGTTAGCATTTCTCCATTCAGCCTATCCCAAACCCAGTCTCCTTCTGAGAGAAAAATTAATCTAATTCCTCGCCCTTCACTCCCTCTGTGCTCCTTAGCTTCCTCAAACTCCAGTTTGCTTTCCTGCCTCTGCAGAGTGGGGTGGGGTATTAAAGTAGATTTAACTCTGGCTGGTTGACCAGTAGGAATGAGAGTTTATTTTTCTTTTTTTAGAAAGCCATTAGGGTTCACAGAGCTGTCACATCAGGTGCCCCAGCAGTTTCCATGGATGGATTTAAATCAATGTTATTTTTTTCTGCTTGAGTTTTCTATTTTTCTCAAATCTTACGTTTTCCACCTCCTGTGCAGATTTCTCACTACTGAGATTTTTTTTTGTTCCATCTTGAGTTTTAATCAACTGAACACACATAATTATCATCTTTTTAAGTCGGTCAATGAAGAAGCCTAAACGTGTAATTGTCTTAGTATAAACATTTTTCCTCTTTGATAGTTTTACCATTTAAAAATGACAATAAGCTGGAATTTAATTTGAGTGTTGCATGTTTTCATAAAACCGTCTATCTGCAGAAACTACCTGTTTTGTACAATTAAGATGCTTGCCTCAAGGATATGCTACTGTATTGCTGAACTCTATTTATAGCAGTGTGCCATCTCTGTAAGGTATGCGTCTCCCTCCAGTGGCAAGACTTCAGAAAAACAGACACTGACATATTGAGCCAAGCCACAAAATACACTAAAAGCAGTGAAAAAGTGTATATTTAATTGCTGGATTACAGATATATTTTTGTGTGTGTGTGTGAAAAAGTTGCTGTTGTTTGCAGTGAATATTTTTTTTTGGGATTTTGCATTAACTCATGCAAATTAAAAAAAATTGAACTCATGCACATTTTTGTCTCTGTTTGTTTGTTTTTGTCATGATTTCTGCTTCCATTACAGAGAGTTCTCCAAGGAGAGAGAGAAAGCTAAAGCTCGAGGAGACTTCCAGAAGCTGCGTGAGAAGCAACAGCTGGAAGAGGACCTGAAGGGTTACCTGGACTGGATCACTCAGGCTGAAGATATTGATCCTGACAACGAGGACGAGGCAGAGGAAGGGAGCAAACGAAACCGTAAGCAACCATCCTTTGCTTCCCCTCTCTCACAAGAAGCCTACATTGCTTAACTTTGGATGATTAAGGAAAATATTCAGCAGCATTCATTTTCTTGTTGGCTTGAAAGCTTTTGGGCTTCACTTGCTGGCACATTTCGTGGTGACCATATTAACTTGTTGCACTACAGCCTACACGCAAATTAAGCACTTCAAACACATCAACTGGAATGAAAAAGATAAATAAAAAAATAATTGTCAGGTAATATAGGTAGAATAGCAATTGAGGAAAATTAAAACTATTTTCCAATTTTACATATAGGCCCTACTACATTTTCCTGAATTATATTATAGTTTCACAGAGCAGTTAGCTGAATACAGACATTTTCTATATTTGAATCTCATTTAAAGGAAAAGTTTGGGTTTTATTTAACCTGGACCTTATGTTTAGAAAATATTATGTTCATTTACTCACCTGGACAAGTTTGGAACTACTTTGAGCCGTTTGGCATGGGTTGCGATCTGTGTATATCCATATAATGGGAGTCAATCAGTGCAGTAGTTTTGATTAATCTTTTTTTACGTGTGCTGTTTGGCACTGTGGTACTCAGAATTGGTATCTGAATACTAGGTATAAGCCCAACAGGTTTACTTTATCAAAATAATAGTTTATGGCAGCCCTAAATAGTTTGTGATATTCTCCTGTGAGTTCAAAACGTCCTGGATGTGCTAAGGTATTAAAATCAGGGGTTTTTATGGCTTTTAATGTAACCAATTTCAACTTACACTAACCTGGGATTTCAAGGACGTTGCAGCCAGCGACATTGCAGCTGTAATCTCTGTAGGTTGCACAAGGGGAGCCTGTGGAAGCTGAACTTATTCATTTGGTTATTGATATTTGAAACACATAAACATGAACAATGCTGATGTTTGCAGTAGCAAGTTCTGTCTAACCGACCGCCATAGAGCACAGAGTTAAAATCCTGCTCAAACTACAACCGGGATGCGCCACAGCAGTGACGTCATTGTAATGATGTGATAGTGTACTAGTATTATTGCCTTTAAATCACCCTGGAACTGAACAAATAAACACTTCTGAGACATTTTGAACTCACAAGGGAATATTGCTAACATTTAATAACAAAACATGGGCTAAATAAAGGCATTTTGGGTATGTAATTCAGGATATTACTTAATTTGCTAATAAACATGTTCTTATTTTTATTCTGTGTGGTTTATTAAACTTTTTCAGCTGATATTTAAATTTGAGGCATATGCTACAGAGAAAATTTCAAAGTAAGTTATCATTTAGAAAGAATAATTACAAAACTTTGCGTAAATCAGAACTTGACCGAATATCATTGTTCCTGCCTAACTGCACGGCCCTCTAATTTCCTTTTTGTTCCCTGGAACAAAAAAAGCACAATTATTCACCCTGAACATTTATTTTATTTTCACAAAATTAAATAGAACAAACACCATGCCAGTTTTAGGTGTAGTTAAAACCTTGCTGTAGTTACTTTTATTTTGCATCCGTTTGCTAACTTTGGTGGAAATGCAAAAGTGTTTGGATCAAAATTGTATCTAAATTAAAGCCTGTGTAAATGTTTAGTAATTCCATATAAAGGCAGGAAAACGACTGTTTTCTTGTTGTGAACATTGCAGTTCACCCCAGGCACATTTTAATAACCATGATGATTCACATTGATACCTGCTGTTACAGAAGATACTGCATGAATAAACAGAGATATACAAATTTCTTATGGGGTAGCTTGAATATTTTGGACTGGGGCTATGCTAAGTTGGTATCAGCAGCAAATATCCTACATGCAGTCACTTTCAGAGTTGTCTCTGTTTGGAGAAACAAAAAGAGGATCTAATCAGAGAGTCGAGCTAAAGGTTAATCAGACTAGGATCACACTTCAAAGAGGAATTATTCCTCCTTCAATCTACTCAAGTCCTGTGGATATTTAGATTGAATAATAATAAAAGCAAAAACCAAAAAAACAAGTCAGTAGTAACAAGCCTTAAAATCCCTTCATACAGCTTCACTTTAACGATCTAAACTATCTTTTTGAGGTGATCAGACTAAACCAATGAAATGTCTTCTTACCTGAGTGTACAAACTGATATTATCTCCACTTTCCATCTGTCAGTGATGGAAGTGGAACATCCAGTATGCATTTCTTGAGTTTATCAGAAAGAAAAAAACTAATAAATGTATGTAGCAGAAGAAAAAGTCTCTATCCAATTCCTCTTTCTTTAAGCTGCAGAAGAGACAACATGCTTTGGCCTCAACTCGTATTTGATCATTTTGATTAAAGCTTATATGTTTATTCATAAAGTACATGTGCTCCACTTGCTATTGCCACACCAGTTTCTCAGTTTCCCATTGTATATAGTCATTTTTCAGTTTCATATGCAACATTGCTCTGAATATTTTCCAAAGGGTCAATGGTCCACACCTTTTTGCTCGAAAATCCATCTTCATCCAGCGTTAAGTGTCAGTCAGGAATCCATGAGTCCCAGCTAACATGTTTGCATGATAGTCCAGGTCCTCGTCACTTATAGGTGCTTCATGTGACTAACTGCTCTCCGTTGTTGTTCTTCTGCCCTACTCAGTGTCTGCAATCCAGTGTGACTCCTGCTGCTTTTGTCATTATTGTATATTGATATTTTGAATACTGTTGTTGTCCTGTGGTGCTTTTCTGCTCTGACCCAATTTGATAGCAGCCCATTCTCGCCCTCTCCCCCGCCCTCCCTATGTCCTTCTGCCATGCCGTTGTGTCTGAATGCATGGGGGCTTGCATGCATTGCACATGAAGGGGTGACTCTGGCTGACCTCACCGAGAAGAAGAAAGGAAGGTTTGGGTGGTTCAGCCAGTCGTCCGACACTCATGGTAAATCCTGTGGTTCTCCCTCCGGTGTTCACAAGCTTTAGTTTGTCTTTGTGTGCATTTACTGTATCGTTGTGCTGTTTTGGTCACATTAAAAAATAGTACATATGCAGCTATTTAGTAAAAGTTTCAAGTATGGATTGTCTTTGGAACATACTGATTTACTAAAAATACCCTATTACCCCAATAAGACAAATTAAGACATGGTATCTCTTTGGGAGCATGGTGGCACAGCTGGTAGCGCAGCTGACCTCACAGCTAGAAGGTCTTGGGGGTGCTGAGGGTGTGTTTGTTCCTCCATATCACTGGCACCCACACCCACACCCTGGGCGGGGTTGGCGAAAGGGCCTTTCTGTGTGGAGTTTGCATGTTCTCCCCATGTTCCCTTGAGTAGCTAATGTATGCTACTCCCACAAAAAACATGCATG
Source organism: Apricaphanius iberus (assembly GCA_028564705.1). Lineage (NCBI taxonomy): Eukaryota > Metazoa > Chordata > Actinopteri > Cyprinodontiformes > Aphaniidae > Apricaphanius > Apricaphanius iberus. The sequence goes on from JAPXFQ010002889.1 coordinate 50,988, forward strand.
GGCTGTATATTGCCTCCTCCTGGCTGACCAGGGTGCCTGAGGGATTGGGGAGTGTCTGGCTGGAATAACGTGATCCTTCCACGCGCTATGTCCAGCTGGGGAAACCCTGCCCCCTCAGGTGAAAAGAAGGGCCTGCTCACTCCTCAAGCATGAAGGAGGCTTGAGCTTCAGTGCGGGGCCCTCCCGCAGTTGGCAGAAGGAGAACTATGCCAAGGACTAGGAACACTTGGTGATAAAAAATGGGAAAAACCGTGGGATAAAAATATTAAAAAATAAAGTCCTATTTTCTAACTTTAAAATGAATGCAATAATTCTTATGAGAATATCTGAAGATCTCTAAATTCCTTTCTTTCTTTGTTTTTTGTCTGTTTGTGAAACAAAATCTCCTTTATTTCTTAGTAAAGAGAGTTCAATGTAGATGAAAGTGAAAGAAAATACTTAAAAACTCAAACGTTATATCCCTGTTATGTCCCACTCAGGAATGTGGGTGCTGCTCTCCATTTTTTTTTTTTTTTGAAAGGAAGAATGATATTTGAACCTTTGAATAGAACTCAGCTCTTTTTAGCCAGTGTAATTCACTTTCTTAAATTTGATATTCATAAGCAACTTACTGCTGTTACAGAAGCCTCTAAAATCCAATCTTATACTCAAATGGAGCAAACTGGAATTGCATTTTCTCAATGACGGTAAACACCTTGAAGCTTTAAGAACATGAGTGGCTTAGTAACTTTAGCACTGTGTCCTGAAGGTTAAGATGCAATGCAGTTTCTATTAGGCAAAGCATTCAGAGAAATGTAATAGTAGTTTATTGAATTGATTATAGTGTACCTGACTTTTAGAACAGCTCACTATTGAAATTATGTTTTTGTAAATTAAAGTCAACTGTACAGAGACTAACCTTAAGCAAAGTTCCTCAATTTAAATACTGGAAACACTGATCGTTTGAGTGGCCCCGTTATAATCTTTGAGACTAATTTCCAATTTCCGGTTCTTGCAGTGTTTTAACCTTATGATACCAATTTTAGCTGCGTCTAATTTCTTTTTAAGAACCTTACATGTTTGTCAGTTAATAAGACTGATTTTCAGTGATAATATTGGAGTGCATAGTATCAGCCACTTAACATACTTAACTCCCTGTGCCCTAGTTTAAAAGCAGAAGTCTGAATATGGGAAATGGGGCTAAACCCAGATCATGACTCCAGCAGTCAGCACTGTTTTCAGAGCTGAGAGCTGTCTGAAAGCTCAGGAAATCAAAGACAACTTACCCACATATGCTCAGCACGCTCCCTTACCTGAATTTTAGGAGCTGAGACATTTCGCATTACCTTTTATGTAAGTGTCGCAACAGTCTGTCTTTATATCGTAGTGCAGAAATGGGAGCATTTCAAAGACAATTTATAGGAGCTCTAAACTAACCTCTCTAAGGTCTCACAACATTTTTTTTTTTTTGCATCAGTGTTCTCTAGTATGGCAGCTGTGTATTTGCATGAAATGTGACAGCCTTGCAGCAGCTTCAGGTTGATACTGATGATAACCCAGCTGCTCCTTTTTTCTTGATGGCTGCTCTTGTGCTGCACTGTATCACAATCAGAGATGTCTGACTATCTTGAATTTACCATTCAGTAGTGATTCACCCGATTTTCTTTAGTGCAGACTTTATAAATAACGTGGATTAAGAATTGTATTTCTTTAAAGGTTTTTTAGATTTGTGTCATTTTTAAAACAAATTAATAATGATCAGCATATCATTTAATAGTTGCTAATGCTTCTTCTATGGTGCTGCAGCCAGCGTTCCAGCCAGTGAAACAGAATCTGTTAACACGGAGAATCATGGGGAGGAGGAAAAGACACCCTGCTGTGGACCTTTGTGGTCAGTACAGAGCAAAAAACCCCTCTTATAACGTAAAGCTAGACCACATAGCTTTTAAATGTTTTTATCTTTAATACATAATGTGGTTTCCTAACTTTTGTCTCTCAAACTTGTAGACTAATTATTGTTTCTTCTTTCAGTCAAAAAATTTCAAAGTCAAAGTTCAGGTCAGTATACCTGTTAGAATGCATCTTCTTGTGCAAGAAGCTATGAGTATAAGTTGTAATTGTGTATAACCACTGGTCTGTCCATGGCTTTTGTTGTATTTTATACATAATGTTTTTTTGTTTCTTTTCTGGGGATGATAAACTAGCATCTTTCATAAGGTCAGCATGTACCATAAAGTATTTTTTTATAGAAAAGCCTTACACAGTGTTTTATAGCTCATTTTCTCTTTAGTATGACTTGCAAAAGTCTACTCACACAGTCCCCTTGAGGCTTGCACAGCAACATCAGGAATGCATTGTATGTTTTTTCTTAAGTTTTATTTCCTGTTCTCTTCTAGTCGGCGCTGGCGTCGCTGGAACAGATTCTGCCGCAGGAAATGCCGTTTGGCAGTCAAGTCGGTACCTTTTTATTGGCTGGTCATCATCCTGGTGTTCCTCAACACCCTCACCATCTCATCCGAGCATTACAACCAGCCTCTGTGGTTAACGCAAGTTCAGGGTATGATCTGAATGCATAGATACATCAGTTAACTAACAAGGATCACATCACAACAAGACACATAGGAGAATTTAGAATTAAATTGTGGGAGTTTTTGGAGAAATTTTGTGATTGTCTGGGTGGCCTTTTTAAAATGTTTTCACTGGATGCTACCTGGAACAAAGAAGAATAAAAAATAGAAATTAGAAGTGACAAAAATACATAATGGAGGATGAGGAACATCAAAGACAGAGAGGAATGAAAGGATGAGGATGGATGGGGGGAATGAAGTATGTAGGAATGAGGAGCAACGGATTAATGAACGCAGAGATAATAGGGGAAGAAGGAAGTATGTAAAGATGAGGGTTGAGAGGGATGAACATGGATAGGAATGTGGGTTGATAGATCAGAATGTGATATAAGGAATGGATTAGGGACAGATGAGCAGGATGAAACAAGGTAGCGAAGAGTGATAACAGGAGTGAAATAAGCTAGCAAGGAGGTTTGCAAGGGATAAAGAAGATATCGATGCAAGTAAAAATAAGGGATGACCAAATTAGGTATAAGGGAAGAAAGAATGAAAGGCTGGGGGAAAGGAAGGATTAAATTAAAAGAAAGGGATAAGATGTGCTGAACAGATCAGCCAGGGACAATAGCCTGGTATCATAAACATAACAGAGGATAACCGAGGATAACAGTGATGTTAATATTTAATTTGTCATATCAGTATTCACACATACTGACCTGTACACAACTGCTGGTAGTTATGGTTTTTATCCCCATTTTGTCTTACTGTCTTTGTCTGATCACCTGTCCTTGCTGTTCTTCCCTGTTGCACAAAAAAGTTTGTTTTGTATATTTAAGAAGCATCTAGGATCACATACAAATTAAGGTTAGAATAGGAGAAGAAAATAAAAAAAATGTAAAACACTGAATGCCTTATTTATGTAGAAAAGTACTTCATATTATTGTTTATTCTCTTTTTAATCAAATTGAAATTCATGCTGTAGTTATGTAGTAGCACATAGCTTTTAATCAGGAAAGGCTTCAGTGCTGCCAAATACTTAGATTTTATTTTTAAATAATGAAAATTGAAGTTGAATTGATCAATTCATTTAAATCTAATTTAAAATGTCTCTCTGAAGGTGATATTGTCTATTTGTAAGTTCTTCAAATCTGCCTTTCAGATGTGGCGAACAAAGTGCTGCTGGCCCTTTTCACATGTGAAATGTTAGTGAAGATGTACAGTCTTGGACTACAAGCTTATTTTGTATCCTTATTCAACCGCTTTGACTGCTTCGTGGTGTGCGGAGGGATCACTGAAACCATTCTGGTCGAGCTGGAAATCATGTCTCCTCTTGGGATTTCTGTGTTTCGCTGTGTCCGTCTCCTGAGGATTTTTAAAGTCACACGGTGAGTTTATTTTCTAATTCCATGTTTCCTAGTCCATCTGTTCACTGTACAGTTTATTCATTCAGGTAATCTCTTGTTTTAATCGGCCCACGCAGGCACTGGCAGTCTCTGAGTAACCTGGTGGCTTCCCTGCTCAATTCAATGAAGTCTATTGCTTCCTTGCTCCTGCTCCTCTTCCTCTTCATTATCATCTTCTCCCTGCTGGGCATGCAGGTGTTCGGAGGAAAATTCAACTTTGATGAAACCCAGACAAAGAGGAGCACCTTTGACAACTTTCCCCAAGCCCTTCTCACTGTGTTCCAGGTATTTTTTTTACATTTATTTAGCATTTTCATTCAAGTGAAATTAGACAAAACTTTTACAATCTGATGTTTTAGCTTCCAGGACACTGAGATCTTTGAAAATGTTCAATATTCAAGACCAGATCCTTAATTTCTGGTATTTTTGAAAACAATACAACCTGCGGATTTAAAATTAGGGATGTCCCGATCTTGGGATCTGGCCGGTATTTTCACATTTCTCAGTGATCGAAGATCGACTATATTAGATGACGAGTCACGTCGATTTTTCTTTACAAAAGTACCTCTTTTTAGGACTTTTAAATAAACACATTTTAAACATTAAACACATTTCTAATATGGGTAAACTTAAACAAATATGCTTAACCATACTTTAAACTATATAGTAAAAGCATAGAAACTTACCTTTTGGGCTTACACGCAACAATAAACCGGAATAAATAAAGAAAAACTCCTCTTTAGCTCCTGCAGCGGGAGAGGAAAAAAAAGGCAGATGCTGAAGTGCACCTGTGGTGCTGTGAAATAGCATCGAAAATCTCTGCTGAATTCAGAATTAATAATGAAAACTCCAATAATATTGGTGTAACATACAAACTTACAACAATGTGGGCTTTCTAACATGTATTTACTGAAAAATATGTGAATGCGACCCAATGACAGTGGAAGACAGCATTTAGCACAGCAGCGTATAGCCTACCAGAAAAAAATATTAAACTGAAGCAGATCTTTAATTCTGTGTAAGATTTTGATTTAATTGGATTTACAACAATGGTCACCCCTAAAATGCTGATCGTAACATCTCTATTTAAAATACTCAATTATTACAAAAATTATATGTCTTTAGGTTCTGACAAGAAGCATTTTATTTGTGCTTCAGACAGTCAGTATTTAAGTCACACAGGGTTTGGAAATAAAAAAGTCCTTAATTCTCACAAAGTACTATGATTCATTTAGATCCTCACTGGAGAAGATTGGAATGCTGTCATGTATGATGGGATCCAGGCGTATGGCGGCCCCTCCTCCACTGGGATGGTCGTGTGTTTTTACTTCATCATTCTCTTCATTTGTGGAAACTGTATCCTGAACCATTTTAATGCTTTTGTTCCTACTAAATAATATAATGTGAATATGAACACTGCAAAACTGTGGTTTGTGGAGTATTGTTTTGCTTCTAAATCAGAGGGGATATTCTTCACTGACCTCTTTACTCAGATATCCTCCTGAATGTCTTCTTGGCTATTGCTGTGGACAACCTGGCAGATGCAGAGTCTCTCAACACAGATGAAGGAGACAAAAAAGGGTGATTTGTCCTATTGCTTTCAAGCTTTTTCTTTTTCCCCTATTGCCATGTACGTAGAGGTATACTTACTAACTGCACCTATAACTTACAGGGACAAAAAGGATGATGACAAAGACGAAAAGGTTTGTTTAACCACCAAAAAAAATTGTGATCCATCAAAGTATTGGTACACATACTTTACCTATTTTTATTTATTTTTTTATTAGGAAGAAGAGGATGAGGACAATGACGACAATGGAGCTGATGAAGAAGACCCTGAAGTTCCATCAGGTCCTCGGCCGGTCATCGCTGACCTAGTAAAGAAGGAAAAGATCATTCCAATTCCAGAGGGAAGTGCCTTCTTCATCTTCAGTAACACAAACCCGTAAGACACATTTAGATCACAAGTTAATTATTGCATCATTTTTAGAGCACAAAACATTTTTTTTCAGATCCAGCACTGTTGATTAATTACACATTAAAAGCCATACATAAATACATTTGTTTAGAAGTGTGCAAAAAATGATATATCTAAACATTCAATTAGAGAATATGTAACACGTTCTAATTGTGATGGGAGAACAGCTGATGGAGAACCATGCAGTGCTCAATCTTATTCCAGACAGCCAGAGGGTAAATAATACAAACAGGTTGCATATAGTATCTTGCTGAAATTGTAATAGTTTTTCTTCTTTTTTCCAGGGTCCGGGTCTTTTGCCACAGACTCATCAATCACCACATATTCACGAACCTCATCCTGGTGTTCATCATGCTCAGCTCAGTGTCGCTTGCTGCCGAAGACCCGATCCGAAACTTCTCCGCCCGTAACATTGTAAGTATGCAAAGCTTCAACAAAAACATAAGTACACAACTTAAACACATTTAGTACAAAGCGGAAGAAGAAGTAGCACTATGGATAAATCCCTTTTCAGGTAATCAATTTTGTTTGGCACGCTTTAGTCTCCTACAATCAACCCACTTTTGGCTTTTGCATGTTTTAGCTCTTTGAGTGTGAAATGAATAATTAAACTAGCTTCCTTCAGATTGTAAAGACCTTATTTGTTACCTGACTATTTTTTGTAACCTGCAAATTATTGAATTGTTTGTTTGGAAAAATAGACTGTGTAATTCAGGAAAGAAGCTATTTTCCTTTTGTTTGAATTTGTCCGGTCAGAGATAAAAAGTATAGTCTCTACACAATTTACTCTCACAACTAAGAATAATGTGTAAAAATCGGAGGTAACTTTAAATCATCTCGTGGTTTAAAAAAGGTAATTTATCAATGTGAATTTGTTATTCATCTGGTGTCATCTCCTTGAGGATAGAGCCAGGAAACTGAGGCAAGTTCATTTAATGAAGCAACATTCATTACGAGGCAAATCATACTGCTTTAAATAAAAAAAAGAATTGCATTAGAAGAGAGAAATTCATGAAAAGGGCTAGAAACATGTTAGAAAATTGCTTCCAAATATATGCTACATAAAAATTTTATAAAATAAAAATGTTAAAGAAGTAATAATTACTGATAAACTAATAAAAAGGTGGTATGCACCAAATCCTCACCTTTCTGTTTCAGAACTTCCACTTTAGATACAGTTACCATGCAGTTGATTTACTAAAAGCATGCTGAGAGCAACGCAATCTTGCTGAATTTTTGTAGTTGCCTTGCTCCCTCTGTAAGCTTTATCGTTATTGGATTGACAAAACAGATTGCAATAAATGTGTGCAGGAGCGTGAACTCTAGCAGTTGGCCCTATTTTGCACCTATTTCTGTGCCAGGCTACAGTTGTGTTTTGTTCAGTGACAAAAAGAACCAATGCAGATGGGATTTATAAATGAGAGAAACGCTAACTTTTAAAATCGTTTAAATTACCAGAGAATTCCTGGGCCCTCATTTGTCAAACGTTCGTAGAAACTGTCTTATATTCTATCCTACAAATGAAATTTAGAATGTTCGTACAAAGAGTCGACAGTCTGATATATGAAATGTGCGGTGGCCACTTGTACGCACACTCCTCCGCAATCATGTGTTGGTAAATCCCACTTGTGCGTACTCAAGTCCTTGTGCCCGTTCACAGTCATTTACATACAGAAACGCCCTGAATTAACCATATTTGGTAACACCACATCATCTGTCACATGCATTGAGTCCTCACATTCTTCCTTAAAATAATGGCCCAGAGAGCGAAAAAAGGAATTTCAGTGATACAGAGATTGAGGTGAAACATAGGTGGGGCAATAAAAAAGTATTCATGATGAACAGACTTAAAAAAAAAGTAAATTAATACAAATTAATTTAACCAATGATAGTTTTTGTCATCAGCAGTTTCTCTGCTTAATTTTCCCAGCACGCAGCCATTATATTTCTGCTTCAGAGCAGACATAAAATATGTAGAGAATAATTTAATTTGCTAATATTAACTTCTGCGTAAATCCTTAACATCTTTGAACATATTAAATAATTTAATAATAATCAGCTCAGGGGAAACCAAATAAAACCAAGAGTACCATGCCTGGACAAAGGTGACAGGCAGTTAATGCGGCCGAGACAGTTGTTCCTGTTGGAAATAAAAGAGAGAAAATGGTTTGATATTAAACTGAATACAATAAAACGTCCCTCAGCACACAGCTGGCCCAGATCTAATACAAAGGATATGACAAAGGTCGTCATATTTGACTCTTTTGTCGCCATGCATAATTGGAGACATGGCTTGTGCTGCCATCAGTACGCAAGGAAAAAAGGACAATCTGTTACACTTATGAGCAAGACCATTTAGTTGTCACAGTGCAGTTTGCAAACCTTTGAATTAAATGTGTGACAAAATCCCATTAAGATGAAGTGTTTGGTTTAATAAATAAACAAATAAACGGGAGGGGGGTCTGCGGCCGCAGAGCACGGATTGCAAGTGACAGAATTGCCATGCATGATCAACCCAACGTTGACTTATGTATTTCTTGGCAAATTTGAAACATTCCTGAATTTGTGTTGCTAATCCGTCCATAACTTCGAAGTTATTTTGTTATAACACAGACAGACGCCAACATGAGCTTCATGGTGGAGGCGATAAACTGCTGAGAGTAAAATGCTGTCAAAGTAAAACTGTTTCAGTGTTGCAGTTCTTCCGTCCTAACAGTAGATTCTGTGCATACGAACAGTCAGAACTACATATATTTAGGACCATTTCTACGCACAAGTACAAATTGATAAATAAAACACAATGTTACTACGCAAGAAATACGCACAGATCTGTGCATAATTACGCTTGATAAATGAGGGCCCTGGTTCTTACCAGTTAAGACATTCCTCAAATACATCTAAACAACATCTTACTGTAGGAATAATGTTGCAATGGTGTTTCCAAATCAATCAGTACAGCTTGTGAAACACAGTGGAATGAAGCACCACTTAAAGATAAAAATTGAAGTTAGACTATAGTGAAACTATGTCACTTAATCTATGCAAACATCCTAACCCTGACATCACCCACGTTCACCACAACAGTTCCTGGACTGAAGTGCCTATTGAAAGGTTACCTACATTCACGAACTTGGTTTTTAACAAAGCATCTAAAAAATTTAAAGACAGTGTAGAAAATGATTTAGACATTTGCAAAAATATTCAGCAAACACCAGAAGAGGAAATCTGAGATTTGTGTTATCTTTGACCAGAGTTTTGTAAGTCCCACAACATAGCAGGTTGCTTCTTCTTTCCCTGAAGCTAAACTACCATCTGCTTTCTGCAGATATCAATTTGTCTGTTACGCTTACAGCTTAGTCTTTGAGAAGCCCAAGCATTTTTATCTTGTTGAAATCTGCCTAAATATGCAAAAATATGTCAATTTTTCCCCTAAATCAGCGGTCTTAAACATGCAGCTTTGGGGCCCATGCTGGCCTTTGTACATTCCACTATGGAATGTACAAAGAAATTTTCATTAAATAATTGCTTTAACCTTCCTGATCAGAAGGTTTACAAAATGTAAAAAATAAATAAATCTTATTATCAATTTAGATACAGATATATGCAATCTAAGGTCCATCGTATCTTTAACAGCCTTACTGTATGTCCCCCTTGTGTTTCAATGGAGTGTGGAATGAAAATATGCAGGTAAAAAACAGTCCACCATTGCCTTTTAATACATCTGATACTATGTACATAGGAAATGATCTTCAGCAACGTCAAGAATTTTTAGTGTGTCAAAACATTTTGTAGGATTTCCCAGACAACTTTGAGATGTAATATACACAGCATCTGCATAATATTCATAATAGCTAATGAAATTTCATAGCTTTGAGCCAGTAACAACATTACTGAATCTCATGCTACAGTGTCCAAGAAAAAGAAAAAAGAAAAAAAAGAAATTATGTCTGCACTGATGAAAAATTACTCACATTAATATGCTAAATGCTTGGAGTGGCTGAGGTGGCAGCAGGTAATATTGTTTGACCACATGTTGGCTCTTATACAGAGTAGAGCAGGGGTGTCCAAACCTTTTTTCCTTCAGAGGCCCAAAATGAAAATCTATTAGACGGCCATGGGCTAAATGTAATACTATTTTACAAGAAATACAAAATGCTAAGAATAAAGTATATCTCTTTATTATACAGTTATTTAACCTTCTTTTCTGTGTAAATAACATTCAACGTAATATGATAAATAAGTCATTATATAAGCATTTAGAACACATATCTAAACTTCCGTTTTTGATTGATTTTGCACCAATGTCAGTAAAAAATAAAGTTTCCTCCCAGCATTTTTTAAAACGTCCATAGTCTTTGTGGCACTGACGATGCTGGTCCATCTTAATAATAGCTGCTTAAAATAGCAACCAGTGTAGGGACCCTCAAACTTGAGGGGTAGTTTGATCAAGTCTGGTGTCGCAGCAAAGTCTTATTGATTTTTATGTATCAATTGTATAAATTGATGCAATATGACTATTGGGTCTTATAATGGGCCTGATTTATCAAGATTCTTAATAATGACCGTAATACTGCGTGTGCTGCAAACATTTTGAACCTGTTGGTTGTCTTTCATTTGCAGGTGATGTACTAAGATTACGTGAGCAATTAATAACAGGCTCATGGAGCAGTATTGAAATAACGAGTTTGCGGCCGTCAAGAGCAGTACCATGGCTAGAAAGAGGAGGAATACTGTATATAGATTCATAATGCGTCATTGTCAAAATAAAGGGGCGAAACAAAATACTTAGCAATTCCTTGGCTTTTACAGAGATAATTAATATTAGGCTAGAATGTTGTGAATTATATTTCTCATTTGTCAGTAAGGAACACAATGTGTGCGGTCTACATGCACTGCTCTCTGCTCCATGCCAGCATCGTAATCCAGACTCACACTGATTAAAGCTGGAGCATGTCCAGAACGAGGTCACCAGAATATCCATATTACACTAATATTGTTGAAATGCACGAGGATCAAAGCTCACTGTGCGCTCAGTGTGTCTTCAGCAGGTGGAGCCGTGTTGAGAGCGCAGTAGGTTATGATGTGTCTTTGGGTTGAAAGCAGGTCAATATTTACATAACTATCAGGTTTATGGCAATTAGAGTGTTAATTACTCTTAGGTTATACTGTATTGTGTATGAATGACATTTTTCTTTTGTTCAATAATAAACTTATGTTGAATAAGTTGGAGCAAAATTAAGACATGCTTTTCAGAAGTGCTAAAAATGGATGCTAAAATAGCTGGCGCAAACATTTAAAAGTTTAGTAAATCACACTGGAATTCCTACTTATTTGCCTGTTGTCCCAATATTTTATGTATTCTTTCAGAAATGCCCATTTTGCATATTTAGATTAGGGCAAAGTGCTAAATGGATTGTGTGTGTCTTTCTCTGTGTCACGAAGTAAATTAGGTACGGCCTGTTTTTGCAAGTGCAAACCGTTGATAAATCTGGCCCATAGTGGGCAAATGTAAATGTACATGCACAGATGTACTCTACATGAGCACTGTATTTGTTTATATTTTAATTTTAAAACAAATTTTCAATATTTAAAAAAAGCAAATAAAATATCCACCATTAGTGAGGACTGTATGCTTCCAAATAAATATCCATTGGACACATTGGATTTCTATGTAGGATCCACGGCACCCCCTGGCAGGCCAAATTAATCAGCTAAGGGGGCCAACTTTGGCTCGTGGGCACCACTTTGGGCACCCCTGGTGTAAAGAGCATTTAACTTTTTAATTAAAGTTGTATAGGAATATAGAGTGTTGAAAAACAATAGCTAAAAGTATGACACCTTTGGCATAAAGTAATGTACTTTGTCCATACAAGGTTGTACAGAATGTTTTACACTATTCTTACCTCACACACAGCCTATACTGTACTACGCACAAAGCAGTTGTGCATAATAAGCAAAGCACATATTTATGAAAATGCATTTCAATTCTTCTCCTTAAGATTCTTGTTTAAAGTGTTTTAGAAACTACACAACTGGCAAAGGAAGAAATAGTCTGACAGAGCTTTTTAAAACAAACTCCAAAGAAAAAAAAAACACAACTGATTTAAGCCGATCACTTGTGAGCTAAATCCAGCAAAAAACACCTGTGTGGTACCGTTTGTAATTCTCAGGTAGGATGTTTGATTTTCCCTGCATTGCAATGTCTGTAAATGCAATAGAGTCTCTTCATTTGACTTCGTTAACTATATGAATTAACTCTTGGTAATCCTCCTCTGTAAATTCTTAAATATATTCTCCTTTCTTTTATCCTGTTTATGATGTATAAAGCTGCATGCTGACCTGTCTTTGTTAAACATCTACATTGCTTTTTGCAGATACTTGGTTACTTTGACTATGCTTTCACCGCTATCTTTACTGTTGAGATCGTGTTGAAGGTAAATGCCCTGTGTCCCCTGTCTGTGCTGTCACTAACCTCATTCCAATAACACTCCAAACGTCTTGTTGCCTTCCAGGTCCTAGGCTATGCAGATTATGTCTTCACTAGTATGTTTACATTTGAGATCGTATTGAAGGTAACCGATTAGAGTGACAACGAGAGCCTTGCTGCATTCTCTCCTTGTGTGTCACCTGCCACTCAGTGCAACCTAGCTTGTTTGTTTCCTTTCTCTTATTTGCTTTTATTCTTCATGGCACCTCTTTTAAAAAGCTGGCAAATACTATTTTGGACTTTTCGGTTGCACACACTAACATTAACAAACGATTTGTTAATTTACAAGCTTCTTGTGGGGGAAGGAAACATCACATGAACATGACATTATTTTCACTTAGGTATCACATCATTGGGGCAATCATCGCTGAAAATTTTTTGGGTGGAATTTTGGAAGATATAATGCAACCTCTGTTTGCCATGCAACAAAATTTAATGGGATGTTGCGACATTTTCAAAGGCATTAGCTGAAGTTAAGGACAGGATTTGTGTTGTAACAGCATAAAGCCAGCTCCACTCAACGCTACAAAGCTCCATGCCTGTCATACTGACTGCTCTTCAGAATAACCATAAAAGAGGGGGCAAAACCAACCATGTTCCTGCCGGGCTTGGTTTAGTCTGCTTTCCCTGACTAGCTGCATATTAATGTGAAGTCCCTTTTGCAGCACAAAAATAAGAAAAAAATTTGAAAACCTCGGAGCTTTTTCCTTTATAATCTTCAGCGCTCTTAGTTGGCAGTATTCTGTCTTGGTCTCTCTGCAGGGCTTCACATTTATATGTGCTTGGAAAACAAGTACTTTACTTTTATTATTTGAAAAAAAAAGAGTTATGTTGGCTGGTTTTTCTTCTCTGCCTGCTGAACTGCAAAGTTTCAACTGGGAGCTGCCTCCAGTTTATTCTGAGCATTTAAAGAACATATCAGAATGTGCTTTAAGAGGACGGTCAACATGAATGTGACAGTAAGGCCATTTCTGGTTTCCAATCACTATACATAGAGCTCTTATAGGGCTTGACTTCATGGCAACAAAATGCATGTTTGATTGCCTTATTCCATAGTGAATTGTGAAATAAATGACTTACTACTACATTCATGTTTGTAATGGCCGTGGGGGTGACGATAGTAGTTAGCTTTCCTGCTTCACTTCTGTGAGCTCGCCACCCCAAATCAGAGTGATCTAAAAGAGTGTGGAGAAGTGTGTGCGTGTGTTTGACTGCAGGACTCTGAGTGCTGAGAATATTCCTGTTTAAACTGTTTGTAACGGGTGTGTTGAGTCCTCTGAAGTATGAAATGTAACACTGATTCTGTGTATGACAAAACTACATTTTATTTTGCGCTTTTAATACCATCTGTCCTTCCCTCAGATGACAACCTATGGAGCTTTTCTCCATAAAGGAGCATTCTGCAGGAATTACTTTAACCTTCTGGATCTCTTGGTGGTCGGGGTTTCTCTTGTCTCCTTCGGCATTCAGTGAGTAAAATAGAACATTTGATCTGGAAGCTGCTTGATAGGATCTAAGCCTTCCTTTTAAGTCTGTCCCTACATATACCCATCCTGGTGTACTTATGGTGCATTCTCTTAGAACTTAGGAATCAGGTTTCAAGAGTTTTCTGTGGGAAAAACAAGAATTGAATTTGGAATTCCAACAGGGAACATCAGAGATCACCCAAGCGAACAGGAACATAAAATTTAGTACAATTTGCCAGTATCAGCTATTTATCAGCACTTTGGAGAGTGTTTTGTCTCATTAAACCAATTAAATACATTGTGATGTGAAATATCTATTTTGTCCCTTTTATTGTTTGAATGCATAAAATAAGGACAAATATATTTGTTTGGTTTGTAATGCAGAAGTAGTTTCCACAAAACAAATGGCAAATCTCACTATTTTGTGATTTTACTGTTTGAACACAACTCCTCACTAGCAATTGTTGTCTTTCCTTCTGGTTGAGTGTCTGGGTCGTTGCCCAAAAAACCATGCCAGCCACTCATTTGGTGTAGATTTTGGTATCACACTACTACAGTTAGCTATTTTGTTAAGGAAAATAAAAATAAAATAGCTTATAAAGTGTTTTCTGGGCGTAGAGATGTCTCATTGCCCAAGGCAACAATGTTTGCATTAATGTGAAGACTAATTACCAAGTTTATAGTATTAGCAAGCTCTGTTGTTCAACCTGCATTTGATTTATCTGATAAAGTAATAACATCTCTTCACTAAACAGAAAAGCCGTTTCCATACATTTTGACTTAAATTATTTTTCCAAAGAAAACCTTCAAAATGTTTTTCCTAAAATGTTTTGTTAAAGAAAATGCAGTACCTACTAGAACCACCAACTCTAAAGATGTTTGAAATTATTATTTAAAAAATAATTATTCTCCCCCTCTCAAAGTAGACCGATTCGGAGCAAGTAGGAAAAACATAAAATGACTTGCAGATGAAAGTGTTATCTCAAGTCAAGAATCGCCTAAAAAGTAGAATAACAGCCATGTTCTTTTGCCTCTATGGGCTTGGACCTTTAATACGTCACATTTGGCAGACATTTGTTGCCAGTTTTGCCTTATCTTGGAAAAAAAAAGATGAAAAATACGACTCCAAAAGTTGCGAGTCATGTCTTTTAATGTCGCTGCTTAGTGGTTACCGTACTTATTTGATTTACTCAGGTCTTCTGCCATCTCTGTGGTGAAGATTCTTCGAGTTCTTCGAGTGCTTCGACCCCTGAGGGCCATCAATAGAGCCAAGGGCCTTAAAGTAGGATCTGAAAATATATTTCAGCTTCTATACTAAACTGCTTCAGTTTTTGGCTCAGCTGGTTAATGTCTTGGTCTTCTTGTTCTACAGCATGTGGTTCAGTGTGTCTTTGTGGCAATCAGAACCATTGGCAACATCATGATTGTTACCACTCTGCTTCAGTTTATGTTTGCTTGTATAGGTG
The DNA here is from genome assembly GCA_028564705.1 of Apricaphanius iberus. NCBI lineage: Eukaryota > Metazoa > Chordata > Actinopteri > Cyprinodontiformes > Aphaniidae > Apricaphanius > Apricaphanius iberus. Next base: position 66,331 of record JAPXFQ010002889.1, read on the forward strand.
TCCAGCTATTTAAGGTGAGCAGCACCTTCACCCATGAAGACAGATCATTTTGAAATTAACAGTAGTAAGTATGAACATAACTTATATTTTTTACTTGATAGGGAAAATTTTACCGCTGCACAGATGAGGCCAAGTCCAGTCCAGAAGAATGCAAGTAAGTTTTAACGTTCTTGCAAAGCAAATCAGTGCTATTAAAAGCTTTTTTATTTTGCTGTTATCTTAATTATATGCCAGAAATTCAATGACTTAACACTTGGTGAGTAACAGTTAACCATGGAAAACTGTATTAACCCTGTCAGACACAAAACTTAAAGTGGCTGTTTGGGCTGTTCCTGACCATTTCAAGTTTAAAGAGGGCAAACTTTTCTAAAAAATAAAATCGATTTTTGAACTTGTGAATCAATTCGATTCGATTTCTATAAGAATCGATTCAGAATCGATTTTTCGATTATTTCAACACACCTCTACTGTAAACACAGATTTGAATCCACCTAAAAAATTAGTTTATATTGCTCAAGTTGCCAGATTTGTCACCATTACTTGTTAATTCTAATAAAACCGAGCTGTTTTATGATCTTTTTATTGTTACTGTTTTTAAATTCAATCAGTATCATCTACTGAAACAAACCAACTTCGCATTACTTAAATATCTGTCATTTGTTTACATGAATTAAGCCTACCTGCTACATATTGATTTTCACCCTCCTTGTCATTTATCGTTTTTTCTACAGAGGCACGTTCATTCTGTATAAGGATGGAGATGTTAACCAGCCGACCATCCACAGGAGGGTGTGGCACAACAGTGACTTCAACTTTGACAATGTCCTCATGGCCATGATGGCCCTGTTTACTGTGTCCACGTTTGAAGGCTGGCCGGCGTAAGACAAACATTTTACTCTCAAAGTGCACTAAGTCAAGAGTTTTTAGTCAAATGAATTACATACTTTTCTTCATGTGTCGTCTTAGGTTGCTGTACAAAGCCATCGACTCCAACAGGGAGAATCTGGGACCCATTTACAACTACCGTGTAGAAATTTCCATCTTCTTCATCATCTACATCATTATCATTGCTTTCTTTATGATGAACATCTTTGTGGGTTTTGTGATCGTCACATTTCAAGAACAAGGAGAGAAGGAGTATAAAAACTGTGAACTTGACAAGAACCAGGTAAAAATCACTACAAATGCTGTTTTCCAACATATTCTGGCCCTAATTCATTTAATTTTACCTCATATATTTTTGTCAAAACTGTGTGCTGTAACACAAAGTAAAGAGTCCTAATTAAATGTTGACTCAAACATGACCATCAAGCTGCAGTAGTGTAAACTATTTTGTTTTATTTTCTCATCTTTTTGCATTTTTCTTAGTTCAAAATCTAAATTTTATTTTTGTCACCATACTTTAGGAAAGCATGTAAAGGCCCCCTTTATTTTTTATCTAAAACATGACAATTCATATTGATGAAGGTGGCCAGACCCTTTAAATGTGCCAGATTAGGCTAAATCTAACTTGTCTCACAGTCCTTGGCTGGTTGATCACTTATGAGACAAAAATAAACAATGTGTCAAGAGACAAAGATTAATTTCTTGGAAGGTTTGTTAAATCATAATACGTGGTTTCATTGTATAATACAACAACAGAAAGTTTTTACCCACCATATTACGAATAATGTGTATATTACAGAGTTCATATGCAACAATAGGAGTGACACTCACACAGTAACACACAGTTTAACTACTGTCACATTTTTACAGTTTATGTGGAATGCGAGAAGTGCAGAGATTGTTTTTGTTCAAAAAGTACTGGTCTTGAAAAATCGAACATGTCCCTACTAACTCTGATTTACATCGCTAAGTGTAAGGATACTGAAGTTTTTCCGTGAATGCATACGAGGTGCCTGATTTCATTAGATCTAACCTCCATATAGGAGCAAATATGCCGTTGCAAATTTTTTGTGATTTAAATTATCTCATTGTTTCCATGTGTTTTGTGTGTTCAAACACATATAAACAAGCCTTTTTGTATTATGCTGTGAAAACAATGTTTTTTTGTTTGTTTTTTTTACAACATGGATAGTTTCAAACTCCCTTTAACTTTGAACGATTATTGTCATTGCAATAATAGTAAGGTGGCTGCCAGCATCACACTTTTGATCTAACTAATATTGATCCCAACAATTTTATTTAACCACAATGACAGAGATTTGTTGAAAAAATGGCATTCACACTTTATGTCTCTTCTTTGCAGCGTCAGTGTGTGGAGTATGCTCTAAAGGCCCATCCCCTGAGGAGATATATTCCCAAGAACCCATACCAATACAAGTTTTGGTATGTGGTGAACTCCACTGGCTTTGAGTACATCATGTTTGTGCTCATCATGCTCAACACACTCTGTTTGGCTGTACAGGTAATGAATCAAGCAAACACTTTCCTGAAACAAGTTAAGATCTCAGCAAAGGCTGTCTGTTTAAAGTATTGCTTCATTGCCAGAATTGCATCTGTTATTAACAAACTATAACTTGTTGTAAATGATGTAAAATAACCTTATTTTTCCTTTACCTTTCCTGTTTATCTTCATTTTCAGCACTATGGTCAGTCAGCACTTTTTAATTATGTAATGGACATTCTCAATATGGTCTTCACTACTGTATTCACTGTGGAAATGGTTCTCAAGCTCATCGCTTTCAAACCAAGGGTGAGTCTCCATAAGCAAAATAAACAAAAAACCTCTTCATACTCTGACTATTTTAAGTTCTGAATATTTAGGTAATTTATTACACTGTTTCACATTTTTAGAAATACGCTATCTGACCTTACAAAGGATATAATTGTTTGACTGTTTGAAAATGTGAAACTTTGTTTCTTTTTTTATAAAACGACCTCCGAGTCTTTGAGACAAGAAGGCTTCCTTCCCATCAACCTAATCTTTAGTTACCCCACAGATTCTCTCTAAGTTTCAAGTCAGGACTCAAAACATTAATATTAGCCGCAATCAGAAGAAAAGCCAATTGGCAAAATAAAAATATATTTTTAGAGCTTTTATATGCCAGGGTTATAAATAGTTTTTGGCTCAATTGTATCTATATATATTTTGTGGACCCTTTTGTGTTTTGTGTTGATCTATGGTTTTGAGCAAGCACTTCTTTATCCTTAGCTGGAACACATCTTTTCGCTTCCACTTTGCTCAGTCAGCAAGAGATAAAAGAAGCAGCAGTGCTTGCTGCAGCATTTTTTGACAAAGATTATCTCCTAAGTTGAGAATGATACACTTTTGGTGAACTTCAGTGTTAAAGACTGCATTTCTAATGAGCAACTGAATTCTAGGGCATAGTTGATCAGCTGATACGCTTCTGAATTGGTAGAAATATGTAAAGTCAGGGTCAATGAGTGCAACACACCACTTTAACCAACACAGCTGCCGTCCAGCTTCTTTCACGTCACTTAGTCATTTGGCCGTAGATGTATACAAGGGTAACAGCAATGTGCTCATAAGGGCCTCTCATCATTAAAAACAGCCAAATCCCAAATTTTTATTTTTACTTCCAATATGAATTTTCCTGCATACAGTAACTGAACTCAACCTGAATGCTAGTGAGTTATTCAGTGTTTGTTTCTGTTTCCATTGCTTTATTCACAGCTCTGTGTTCCAAAGAAAGACAGGATGCTAGTAAGAAATAAGTGTGTTTTGCAGTGCTAAGCTTTTTCTTTTTAATTCAGTGTCTTATAACAAGTTATTGTTTTAGATTTTTAGCATTTGTGCTGAGATGCATTTAGCATTAGCATGACTTTTATTGTGGATTTTGTGTCCTTCAGTTTAACAACAACATGCAAATCAGTGCAGTGTAATTATGCGCCTTTCAGCTGAGGATGTCAGCAGGGGGCTTCCTATGCATTTCATTATTTTATTATTTTTTTATTATACATATAAGTAGATTTCAGTTTCTGTGTAGGAATAACATTTTTTATTTATTTTTTTGCTGACTTTTCACTTAACCTACACATCATTCAGGGATACTTTGGGGATGCCTGGAATGTGTTTGATGCCCTGGTAGTCATTGGAAGCATAGTAGACATTGTTCTCAGTGAAATTGATGTAAGTAAATTCAGCTACTATTTGCCTCGTCACTTTCGACCTCTTTGTGCTCCGGTTCATCTTTGTTTCGAACAGGTTTCCACAGCAAAACTTCCCACATTTTAATTTTCAGTCTGACCTTTCCTAACACTTTATCTCTCTTTCTCTTTCTCTTCCCCTGATCCTCCCATTAAACCTTTTCTTTAATTTTATTTTAATTCTAAACTCCTTTTCATTGTCATCCATCTGACTGCTTCCATATTCTCCCATTCACTGTCTTTCATCGCCCTTTTTACCCTTAAATGTTACCTCCAACAGCACTATTTTGCTGATGCTTGGAACACATTTGATGCCTTAATTGTTGTTGGTAGCGTCGTCGATATTGCTATCACTGAAGTTAACGTAAGTACTACTTTTTCCTGACTCCCAAGTTAAACTGAACACTTACAGGAAGCCAGATGGCCAGTGTAAATTTGTTAAATATTACCAACTGCTTTTAATAGCATTCTTGTGTAAAATTATAAATATGAATGTCAGTCACATTGTGTAAATGATAAAAAAGTTAAACCGTTATCATAAGCTGCCATTGGCTGTTTTGTAAGCTTCAGTTTGACTGTCACACAAACTTTCACAATGCCTTGCAAAAGTATTAATGCCTTTTGAACGCTGTCAGATAAGAACCACATACATCAATGCATTTTATTTTAATTTTGTGTCAGACCAAAACAAAGTAGTGCAAAATTGTGGAAGAATACATGGTTTTCAATTGTTTTTAACAGACAGATAGTATAAAGTGTGCTGTAAATTTTCCGCCCCACAATTACTCTCAGAAGTCACATTATTAGTTAAAAAAGCCATTGGAACGACAAATTTGCATTTTAACACAAACAACTATGTGAAAGATGTTTCTCTGGTCAAATGAAAAAACTTTGAAATAAAAAAGGTTGGAAAACTGACTCTGGACATTCACCTCTCAGAACAACACAGTGGTGGCAGAATTTTGTATGGCAATACTTCTTCAACAGAGACAGGGAAGCTGATTAATGTCAATAGGAGATGAGTGAAGCTAAATGCAGGACAGTGATAGAAGAAAACTTGCTAGAGAAAACCTGTTGTGAAAGATTTTTTACAATGCAGGCATTTATTATTCAACAGCTTCAGAGCAATGCAAATTCATTTGCAACAAAGGTTAAAGGGACTATACATAAGTTTAGCCACAAATAAATATATAAAAATGTAAAATGTCTTCCTCATGCATGCTCCAGCAGTGCCCTGGTTAGTAGAAAAAGACCCCTAGCCTTTTTACCGCGGTTGCCCTCATTCCTGTAAATTCACTTTAATAGTGAGTGTTTGGGTCGAACAAACAGCTATCCCGAGTGTTTTCCACAAGCAGCGTAATATGTAATGGCATCATGCGCATTCACACTCAATAGAGTTCGCTATCTCCATCATAAACAACTGTGGAGCGAGAGGTAACTGGAGGATGGGTTCAGCTAAGGATAAGAAGAGAGCAGCATTTAGCACCAGTAAAACTCCAGCCCAGACCCAACTAAACTTACACAACAGAAACATTTCTTAACTCAGTTGAAGTCATGCCAACAAATCTGTAAATTGTTCAGGACGGGACTGACTCAGCTGTTGTTTCTGTTCATTTGGGGTTGAGCACTCACACAGCACGTGTGGGTGTCATGCACAAGCTTTCCATCCAGGCTACAGTTACACCTTTAGCCTGAAGGGGCATACTTGAGCACAAAACTTTCAACTCCACAAACTCCCTTTAAATTTCATTTCAAATGTATAAACTGTTTTGTTTAAGTCTATCACGTAAAATGCATTTATATATGTGGTTCTAGCATAACAAATTGTTAGAAAAAAGTTTAAGAACTATGAACACCTATGCAAAGCAATGCGTTTAATGTGTATTGCATTAACACACAATTAATCAACCTTTTTAGACTGTGATATTCTCTTCATGTTTTTTTGTGATTTCTGCTGCGTATCATGACTGCATTTACTATAAACATGCCTGTTTACCTTAGAGTGTCACAGGAGTCATTTAAATTTCTCTGTCATCTGAAGCCCGTGTTCGGTTCAGAGTCGCATGGTTTATAATGTGTTATCTAATTCTTATTTTTTATTCATTTTTTTCCTCATAGAAACTTGTAGAGGCAAGTATGGAAATAAATAAGAAAATGTTGCTTGTGTTTAACTGGTTGTTGATGACAACTTTATCTTTTGATCCCCTTTACAGTTGGCTTATAATTAAATAACTGACTGATTAGGGTGAAAGAAAGTTGGAGTTTTTTTAACAGCACACACAATATTTTAGTGATAAGGTGTAACATATCCTAAATAGATATGTTGTGTTTTTTGTTGCTTTTTTGTCATATTGTGGTTATGAGCAGTCTTCTTCTTACCTGCGCTACACAGAGGTCCAAATAGTCAAACAAGGGAGAAACAAGGATTATTTTTATTTACAGCAAAAACAAAACAATAGGCTGCTATAGAGGGCCTGGTTCCACAGATTAAATCTACCACCATCTCCAAACTCAAAAACTTGCTAATTCTAATTTAAGTATTACTTTGCATCATACAGTTATTTCAGGGTTCCTACGCAAGTATGGAAAGTATGGAAAAGTATAGAAATAAATTTTATAAATTTCCAGGTCTGGAGTATGGAAAATGTAAACTATTGTAGGGAAAAATATTCACGTTTCCAAGACTTTAACCACTGTTCTACTGTGGCGTTTTATTGCGGAGGCCAGGCATCCTCACTTTTTCAGAATATAACTCATTTAATAAACCTTTTTTTAAAAAACGTTTACGTAATCCATCTGTCATCTCCTCCTCTTCTCTTCATTCATTATTGAGCGTTTTATAATGTGTAAAACAGCGCCCCTATAAAAGTTACGGGGTAAAGGAGCGTTGAAAACATGGTTCTGCACTCTGTTGTCTGGTGAGGAGGCCAGGCTGAGCTGGCATCGCTTGATTTAAAAAAAAAGAAAGAGAGAATGATTAACCAATCAGGTGTGGCTATTGTCACGACACTGTCCCCTTGTGATTGGTCAGGACAGTGTCAATAGTGAAGGCTCTGGAGAAGCCATGAAGCTGTTGGCATCAGGCCAATCACATTACAGTACGTTATCATCAAAGTCAATGAATGAAATAACGGAAGATGTGTGGATTTGTGTTGATATCTCGGTAAGCTAGTCAAAATATTAATTGTAATTGTGGAGGGTGGAGATTTTGAGTATTTAGTAAAAAATACTTTTCCTAAACTGCCTCTACAGCAGAAACTCCGAACTAAATCAGACGGCAGGCCAAAGCCCAAATGAGCGGTCCGTACTGAGAGGAAGAAATGGTTTCGGACTTTCAATGAGGAGAGTTTCTCCTGGCTAGCCGCTAGCTGGTAGCGCTAATCTTCAGCGACTACTTTGCTGGCTCTGTCTCCTTTTTGAAGTAGCTGAAATCGTCCAGAATGTTTTTGGTGACACCAACATATTCTGAGTAATCTAAACAAATGATCAGTTCCATAATTTCTCTGGAACCCTGTTAAACCCTGCTCTGCTGTTTCTGCAGTCTATGCACAATTATTTAACATTTATTTTTATTTATTGGGAGGATTAACCCCTTGAGATGAGACATCTCGTTTTCGAGGGGGTCCTCCAGCACATCAAAGAAAAGGAATCAAATCAGCAGAGCAAAAATCACAATCAAAGACAGCATACCAACACACACACAACACACAACAACACACACACACCAGCTCATAATGCTCAACCCCACCCAACACGAACCCCACAAATGACATGACAAGACAAAAACAAAAAAGCCACATGTCTAGAAACGAGAACAGTGATGATAAAAATATTAATAGTGAGAGAAAAAAAAACCCAAAAAAAAACCCCAACAATAAATGGATAAAATGAATAAAGATAAGGACAGAAGAATGAAGAATAATAAATGCATGACCAATGAAATCCAAGGTCAAGCAATACAAAACTAAAAGCAAAGACAAATGTTCCTAAGATGCTCCACAAGAGCCCTTCGGAATGCTGTAAATGAAGATAAGGAACGGATAGATAAAGGCAGATTATTCCAATCATACGGAGCTTTAAAACAAAATGCATGTTTTCCTACCTCTCTTTTAACTCTAGGTACAACAAAAACGATCTGATCATTGTGACGCAGGCTGTAAAATGAATTATAAAGCATTAAGTATTGCTTGAGATAAGCTGGATAATTAAAATAAAAACTTTTAAAAACGAACTGTAACCAGTGAAACTGTCTCCTGGCAGAAGGAGCAAACCAAATCAACTGTCTGTACAACACACAGCGGTGTGTCCTAAAGGGACAGCGGAGAACAAAACGGCAAAGACTGTTGTAGACCACATCTATAGCATGAAGACAAGAGGCAGTGGTGTTCTGATAAATAATGTCAGCATAGTCCAAAATAGGCAGTAGCAGTTGTTGGACTATTCTTTTCCTGACCAGAAAATTAAAACAATTGACAGATTGATAAAGTATTTTAAGACGATAGTTAAGTTTGTTTGTTATTGCTTGTACATGGGCTTTAAAAGATAAATCAGATTCCAGCCAAACACCAAGGTAATTAAAGGTCTCAGTTGATTCCAGAGGAGAGGAGTCGAGGAAACGCAGAATAAGGTTATTTTCTCCAATATCTAAGGTTTTCCTATGGAACAGTAAAGAGTATGACTTTGATTTATTAAGGAGAAGTTTGTTAACTAATAGCCACTGCTGTATAGAATCGAAGTCGTGCTGTAAAGAGAGATTTATCCCGGAGATGGTGGGTTTGCTACAGTAGATAACTGTATCATCAGCATACAGATGAATATTACAGTGTGTGCAGCATAAAGGCATATCATTAACAAAGATAGAAAATAATAAAGGTCCCAGAGAAGAACCTTGAGGGATTCCTTTAGCTATGCCTGTAAAATCAGACTTACAACCTCTGTAGGACACACACTGACGACGATGATGGAGATAAGAATTAAACCAGAATAAAGATGATCTCGAGAGGCCAATAGCTTGCAATTTGTCCAATAGAAGATAGTGATCAACTAAATCGAATGCTTTTGAGAGATCTAAAAAGATGGCACCAATGCACATATTATCATCAAAGCTAGAAAATATATCATTAGAGAGTTTCAATAGAGCAGTGGTAGTGGAGAAGTGCTTTCTGAAGCCTGACTGGCATTGAGTAAGTAACTTATTATCAGAGAGATAATCAGATAATTGATTAAAAATTATTTTCTCAAATACTTTAACCACAGTATTGATTATTGATATTGGCCTGTAATTGTTCAAGATTTGTAAATCGCCACCTTTATGTAAAGGAATGACTTTGGTACATTTCCAATCGAGAGGCACTTCACAGGTATCAAAAGACAAATTAAAAAGCACAGCCAGTGGGGGTGCGAGGACATGAGAGGCAAGTTTGATAAACTTACCCTCAATGCCATCAGGGCCAGGACCGCTGCTAGAGGAAAGCTTATTAATGACCTGTTGAACATCCATTGATCTGACCTGTTTAAATTTGAAAGAGCTATTGTAAGGTTGGCTGTTCAGACATGGGTCACTGTGAAGAGCAGGAGGTGGAACAGGCGGTGTTTGAGAAAAAAGCAAACTAAATGCATTAGAAATCACAGCTGGATCATTGGTAATTTCATTGTTAATTATCATATTATTAGAAGCATTCTTGGACTTACCGACTATGGTGTTAACTCTCCTCCAAAATTGCTTTGGATTACTTAAATCATTTGACAGGCTATCTCTGTAATAATTGGCTTTAGCATTCCTTGTTTGAGTTGTGCATAAATTTCTTAAACTTTTGTATTCCTCCCAGTCATCAGGTAGTTGCGTATGTTTATGTTTAGCCCAGGCCCTATCCCTGTTTTTAAAAAGATTAATAAGGTCACCATTAACCCAAGGTAGATGATGGCCTTTCACCTTAATGGATTTCCATGGGGCATGTCTATCAATAACTGGTCCAACTTCAGTGTAAAAGAAAGTCCATGCAGCTTCAACATCAGGAATTAAGTGAAGCCTGTCCCAGTTTATCCTTAGAAGGTCATTAACAAATAGATTAGTGTTAAACAGTTTTGTTTCCCGTACCTTGATACATTTAGGAGGTACCTTAGGAGTTGCAATTTTCCAGGTACAATAAATAATAGAATGGTCACTAAAGCAATCAGAGAGAACACCAGAAGTCATTATTCTGTTTGGATGAGAAACAAGAATCCAGTCAATGAGAGATTTAGAGTTGGAGCCAACTCTAGTAGGCTCAGTGATGATTTGAGACAGATTAGCACCATTAACCATATTACGTTCTGTAGATATAGAAGGATCATTCCAATTTAAATTAAAATCCCCCAGCAGAATAATTTCTTTTGAGTCTCCCAATGACGATACCGTAGCCAATATGTTCTTGACAGACTCTAGCTTAGGAGATGTAGGTGGTCGGTAAATGTTGCCTATTATTAGTTGTTTATTTGTATGAAGAGTAACCTTAACAAAGATACCTTCAAAAAGCTCAGGTTTAACATCAGGAATAATTAGCTGTGAACTCAGATTAGATGAAATATAAGTGGCAACTCCACCTCCCCTAGATCCTCTGTCAGCCCTATACACTACATAGTTTTCAAAATGAATAATAGAGTCTGTAATACTATTAGTAAGCCATGTTTCAGATAAAGTGATAATATTGGGATTGTTATAGGACAGCCAAGCTCTAAGCAGATCAATTTTAGGGAGTAAACTACGGATGTTAAGATGGATAGCATGGAGACCTTTACCCATAGAGTAGATAATTGTAATAAATGAAAGTAGATCTAACCAACCTCGTAAGGTAAAAATGGTGAGAGTGAAGAAGAGGTGAACATGAGAGCCAACACCACACACACACGCACACACTCAGTCATACCCACATTTAAATTAAATAAATAAAAGAAGAAAAGAAAAATGATAACAATAATAATGTCCATCTCTTATTATTGTGTACTAGACCTGCATCACACTCCAGCATCCTCTACCTGCACATTTGACTCTATAGCAAACATAACTTGATTTCCTGGTTACCCAATTGTTTTTGGACATCCTAAATAATTTCACAGTATGACCATCTCAACTTAGGAGGCCCATTTAAATAGCTATGAGGAAAATATGTCAAGGTAATGTGAAACAATTGATTATTTACACATTAGTAAAGTCATCTAGAGAACATGTCATGTAGGATATCATCAGAGTGTTTAAATAAACGTCAGTGAGGAGTCATCTTGTCTCAACACTTTTAGCTGCAGTGAGAAGTGTTTGGTTAACCTTGCATGAAGACATAACATTGTTGTTTATGAGGCAGATGAGTGTCGGTCATGAAAGTGTGCAAGGAAGTCCGAGTGGGGGCCCAATTGTGTGCAGCGGTATGATCATGGCAGAGAGGCTTAATAAATTCAAGGAAATGCTGATCAGGACTCCAGCTTCATTATTAATTCCATAAAGAAGATATTTTCTTGCACTTTTTCTCCTTCTAAGCAATGCTGAAGGTCTGTTTGCACAAATGAAAAATTAACTTACATCAAAATGGGGAATGTTTAATCTGATGGTAACTTGTGCTACTCTTTTAATTAATGCAGCTAAAAAATGACCACTTGGGGGCACTCAGAAGCATTAAACTTTGATCCTGAGATAGTAGAATATGGCGTTTGATGTAATAAAGGTACAATATGTAACATTGACATCTTGTGGTCAATTTGGAGTACTGTAGACCGTGAAGAAAACAATGTAGTCAGCTCTCATTCACTCACCCCCTCCCCTCCATACATTTCAGGGAGAGTTACCAGTTACTTATTGGCCAGAAGATACACAATGATTAGCAAAGACGAGTTATACACAGTAAGTTAGTAAGTAGATGAACACATTTCACCACAATATTTAGTTGGTGGTAAAAGTAGCTTGAGATATTTTTAAAGCTGTCTATTTTGCTGCAAGCATTGTTAGCTCAGCATTATTCTTTATCTCGGTTGGTATCATGTTACAAATGGCTTATGTTTAGTCTTGAAGACTTGGCAACCTTGCAGGGTCACATGTGATATGCCCTGGAATCAGAAAATATGGTAGCGGGATAGGTATTGTAAAGAATTACTACGTCCCGTAGATGTGTTTTTAAAATAACAAAAACGTACAACCACCCAGCTGGCTGAGATCGAAATCTGTTTGAATGTAACCTTCCTTCCAACATGATTGAGACATTAGACTGTTGTCTGAGTAATTCACTGTAAAATTCTTACATATTGCACCTTTAAATATGGGGGGTAGTAAAGTTACATTAAACTGAGTTCTACATACTTCTATACAAAACTAGGTTGCGTCAAAATTAACAGACATTTTAGAGATATTAATAGGACTTTCTGTTTTGTAAAACACCCTTTTCATTTTCACACTTTAGACCCATGAAATGCATTTATTAGTTTGCTACCATAGATATGAAAAGATAGGCAATGTCAAACAGTTTCATGTTAGATGGTAAAAAGCCCATTACGCTCAACATTTGAGAATCTCAATCTTTATAGAAGGCGGTGCACTGGAAAAAAGGCTACTCTATAAACAAGTGCAAAAATAAAAAATACAACATATTTTTGCTTGTCATAAGCTACAAAACCTGCTAATTGAACAAGTGAAGGTTTTCTTGAAAATATCTCTTGAAATAAGACAGTATATTTAAAAATAAGATTTTTTTTTAAATGCCCATAAATAAGGGATTTTTACTTCATTGAAAATAATTTTTTGCAAAAACTATTAAAATGCATCCATTTGAAAACTAGAAAAAGGGTGATTACTATGCTACATTACATTCCCATGAGAGGGTTATTCAACTTTACTCTGCAAAAAGAAGTGATCTGTAACGTTTCCGCTGATGCCCATGAAACAGCTGTTGATTGCAGGTAAAACGCTGACTGCTCATAAATACTCCACAGAACCCACCACTTTAATAGTCCTAAACAATCATAAACGACTTTAACTCTTTTCCCATTCCCAAGTTCTCTCATATCTGAACTGCAGTGCTGTTTTTCTGGAGTAACAATCAGTGTTTCTAAATATTGCATGGTTGTGTTAATGAGGACTAACTTAATTTAAAACAGAAAGTCATTGTGAGTTATCAAAATTTTTCTGTGTTATGCATGTGTGTTCAACATCTCTGCAGTGTTTAATCCAGTTGTGAGTGTGTGTAGGTGAAAGGGTGTCATAAATGTCGGCAACATGAGATTGATTTCACAAGGGAATTCATGTTCTGAACGCACTTTTCATTTACTTGACTTTTATTTCTGAATAACATGCACGTGTGTCTTGAATTGAATGTTTCATTTAAACCTAGCAGGTTATGTGTTGTGCATTTGCCTTGTACATTTTCCATATTGTCAGCTATACTAAGCAATCTTGTAAAATTCTGGCCTGACCTCACCAAATGCATGTTGGTGGGTCAGACAATCACCTCATAATCATCCCTTCAATGTCCACCTCTCACAGATGACAATTGGCCACACAGTTCCTACCCTTCCGGTCAGTGTTTTCCATAGAGCTTTGTGAAGTTTGTCCTTTTTTGTTTGCTTGCTGTACCCTTTAGTTTTTTCTCTCTCCAGACAGAATGGCCCTGGAGTTAAAACATAGAAATTCTACAGAACATGGGGAAAGTAAAAATTTTTGGACTTGAAGTTTTATCCCATCCTTACCAGCAGAGTAGTGCATAGACATTGACCCATCTCCTGGTCAAACCTGTTGCTGTTCAAAGCTTTTCAAGAAATTAGTCCCGTCTAGTTTCTGGGGCTATCTAACTGTGTTGTTTTGCTTTGGAAAATTATTTGCGTTTGAAAGTATGATTCCTTTGCATCACACAAAAAAAAAAAATATGCCAGACAAAATTCACACCTCACTATTACTCCGCACTGTTTTCTTTCAATTCTAAGCAATATGTGCTGTTGCCAGTGTCAACTGTTGGGATCTGAGCAGTTGTTTCATTGTTGAATACACAACTAGCTGACAACATGTCTGACTAAGAAACATCTGCTGATGAAAACAATTTTAACTCAACACTAAAGGGATACTTTTATGAACCGGAGTATACAGATTCCAAACTTCGGCAGATGGCGCTAGAATAGGCTAAATGAGAGCAAGGGGACAGAAATGCTCCAACCTGCAGTCAGGTGAGGTGCAGAAGGCATACCTTTGTAAACATGAGATCAAATGTTTTTGATGAATCATGCTTTCAAACCATTTCAAACACATTTAATTTTCTGAAGCAAAACGACAGTTAGATAGCCCCAGAAACTAGCTGGGACTACTTTCTTGAAAAGCTTCGAACAGCAAGAGCTGTGACCAGGATGATCACAGAGTTGGGTCAATGCGTATGCACTTTGCTGCTGGTAAGGATGGGATACAACTTCATAACTGAAAATGTGTGCACACTCCCTTTAAGGATTACATGAACAAGATGATTTTCAAAAAACTGATATTTAAAGATGAGATTTGCATCAAACCATTTTTTTTCTTACCTTAAATTTGTGTGGGCAGCTGTGGCTTTGAATACGGCAGATAATTTTGGGAATTGATCAATATATGTTGTATGTGGAAGAACTGATTAGAATTTAATAATCAAATGAAATTAAAAGAAGGCATACTTTGCTATAAAAATACAAAATCGGATTATCTTTGGCTTCCTAAAACCACATTTCTAAGCCTTTCCACGCTGAAGGTGATACAGGCTAGCTGAGTCTGAGGTTCTTTGATGATCTTGTGTTTGTGTCTCTTTGAGTGACTTTCATTGTGTTCTGTTCTGTCTCTCTGTAGTGAGCTCTTAAAGCTCTGAATGGAGCACATGTGTAGCGCAGGTGTGTAGACTCCAGTCAGGTGCATGATCTCTCCCACAGTATCTGTTTCTATTTTCCCTCTTTCCTCCCTTTTAAACTCTGCTGTGCCATTATTTACAGGTGCATTTTAATAAATTAGACAATCATCCAAACAACCATTTTTTAAATTTAATTTAGCTCAAAAAGAGCAACTCCTATACTACATAGGTTCATTTGCCCAATATTTTACCTTTTGGCTACAAAACAAAGTCATTTTTTAATGTCTGGAATACATTTTTAGTGCACACATACTTGACAGATGTTCAGCAGACACACATTGACACCTTCCACAAGGAGGGTAAACCAAAAAGGTTTTTTGCTATAGAAACTGTGTGTTCACAGAGTACTTTTGGTTGTAGAAAAGAAAAGGTGCACATATCTGAAGCCTTGAGAGCATTTTGAAGCAAACCCCATACAAGAGATTGCGGAGATTAACAAGGTATGAACTGCAGCTGGATTCAGAGGCCATATTCAAATCCTGGACAAGAGCTACACCTGGTATTTTCCTAGTGTCAGGGCACTCCTAAACTTCAAGGAAAAAAAAAAAAGTAACTTAGGACAATGAGAAAATCAACAGGACAGTTGTTCAGTGCTCTAGTTCTATTTTTTACATTAAAGGAAATTTTGTTTTTTACTTGGAGGTTAAGATCCCACAGTGTGTAGGAAAAAATTTAAAGGAAGAGAATCAAAGTTGATTTAGGTCCAGTGGGAAGCTTTCGCGAGAATTGATAATTCGATCAATAGTGATGCCAAATGCCACAGATACTACTGAGCTTCTGTGGTACATTAAAACAAAAAATCATGTAAGAGGAACCAGACCATCTATTAAATGAATGTATTAGTAGGCTACTATTTTTGTATTACAAATCCTTCTATAGTTGATCTGAGGTAGTATTCAAATTTCTGATAACCAAAATTAAGGTTTGTTTTGGTTTTTATCAGCAGCCATGATTACCAACTGAAGTACACAGTACTGAATCTTTGTAATATATGGGTTTCACTTTTTGAATTGATTAATTGAAATAAATAACTTTTCAATAACAATCTTGTTTATTAAGAGGCACCTGTATCTTGTTTTATCTTTTGTCCCAGCATTTTTCTAAGTTGCTGGCCTCCTCTTCCTCACTCTCCTCCATCTCCTCCTCTTCCTCCTCCTCCTTTTCCTTTCTTCATCTGTCTTGCTCATCCGTTTCTCCCTGCACCGGACTGTGAGAGCGCCCTGCTGTGGCAATTTAATTTCAGGGCACTACTGGTATGCATGGTTTGCTGCTTTGCTCTGAGGTCACCACTGGCTCACAATCATTCAAATGTTTTGCGCGTCTGCGTGCAGTGCTACCCCAGCAATGTGGTGATGCAGAATGCATGCTCCTTTAACTCTGTGGCCAGGATTACCTAAAGAACCTCCACGAGCTAATTCAGAATTTTTTTGATTTTTAGTAAAATTGTCATCGCTTATTTCTGAAACTCATGCTGACGGTTTGTTATGCTGAAGGATTGGAATGAAGCCATGTCTGTCTGGAGAATTTTTGGTTTGTTTCTTTGTTTGCAGTGCTGAGCATTCTAAAATCACATTTTCATTATTTAATAAGGCTTTCTTTAGTCTTGAAATTTTCCTTCCGATCAGCTGCACATCTTTGATTATCTAGTGTTGTCATGTACATTGAACCTTTACAAATGCTTGCTCATGAATGACATACAGTCTAGTAGTATCGCAAAACGCAGTGTGTATGGGTGCAAATCTATGTGAAAATTTGTATGTTGAATTTCTTTGTGTAAAACAATATACAGTGCTGTGCAAAGATCTTGAATCATTGCTAATTGCTTGATATTTTTCTTCCAACATGCCAGATTTGTGGCTTTTGTTTAATATACACTTGATCAATGTTCTACATGCTTACAGAAAGCCTTTGAGAGTTTTTTTCTTCTTTTACAAATTATGTTTAGGTCAGAACCCAACTATTTTAGAGAATTGCTGAATCGCTTATGTCCAATATATATATATAAAAAAGACTTGTAATATCAGCTGTTGATCCAAATTCACTTAATTCACCATTTATTTTATTTTTTGTGTTTTTTGAAAGTACAGCTAAAATGAGCCAGACGTTATCTATTAAAATCCCAAAGTCCATTAACAGTGGTCTGTAGTTACAAGCGATTGGCTTTAACTCCTGATTAAAAGAGATAATTGTTACCAGGCTTCAAGTCCTGTGCCATGAGTGTAAGTCAAGTCTGGAGTCTTTTGTTTTGTGACTTTAAAGTGGGGCAAACATTTTTTGGCAGCCACCGATTGTGCAGTTTGGATTCTTAAAAATATGAAAGAGGTCTGTGATTTTCATCATGGGTACGCTTCAGCTGTGAGAGACAAAATATATAAAAAAGAAAATCCAGGAATTCAGATTCTATGATTGTATGAAGTATTTTCTTGATACCAAAGTTCACCTCAATACTGTAATGGGGAGCCTGTCTCCTCCCTTTCCTGTGAGCCCATGGGTCCCCTTGCTGGAAAGACAAAACAAAACAACAACAAAAAAAAACAATAAATGGAGGTCTATGGAGCGATTAAAGGTATTTTCTGGTCCACTTTGTCTTACGTTCTGAATCACACATATGTACTTCAATTTAAATCATAACTAATAATGTACTGTGTTTGTCAAGTGATTTGGGATTCATTTGATTGTCATAATTTACAATTAAAATGCCTACAAATCAGAAGTCGCATATATGACGTTCTGGGCTAACGCTAGCTAGCACTAGCTAGCACTTGAAATACTCACCAAGACCTGGTAGAGCTTCTCCTGCATGCTGGCTCTCACTCAACCAACTATTCTCCCCGAGCATAGCTGCCACTTCACATGGACATATGGACCCATAACTGAAAACCGGCCATTAATTAACTGTTATGGGTCTGTTTTACGGGCCGCTTTTACAATGGAAACAGGCAAAAAAGCAAATCACAACGCACTGAGGCACTCAGTGGAAGTTAGGCTTTTGTTACTGTGATCCCTGCTCTCTTCAGGTCAAACAGTTATTCCAAAAGTTAAACTCACCAAGCTTCTTCCCTTTTGTAGATTAGCTCATTCCAGTTATATGCAGGTGTACCTGGTGTCCCTGGACAGCTCTCTGGTCTTAGCCATGGTGGAGGTTGCATTCTGACTGTTTAAAGGTGTGAACAGGTGTCATTTATCCCAATAATGAGTTCAGACAGGGGCCATTAATGCAGCTAGCGAGTGGAAGATATGAGAGCTCCTTAGAGAAGAAGTAACGGGTTTGTGAGGGCTGGAATTCTTGCTTGTTTGTTGGATGTAAATACATATTTTCGTCACCATTATACATTTCTCGGATTATAAATTTTTTTTGCATTCTGTATCTCCCAGTTAAAACACACCTATGATGAACATTACAGACGTTTCTCTTGTTTTTGAGTGTGACAAGTAGCCAAGTACTTTGTTACCCCTCTGTAAGGGCGACTCAATTCTTAGTCAGAAACTTGCATTGCCATTTTAAGAACAAATAAAAACAACTGCAACCTTCCAAGAATGTTTATCATTGGGTTATTTTAATCTGTTAATATCACAAATTTCCTCTTAGCTTTATTGTAGTTGGTGTGATCAAATGATAGAGAACATGCAAGTCTGTCCCCTTGAAATACATTAATAATAACATGTTACCTTTCCCGAGTCATAAGGTGACTTTGCATAAGATGTATAGTGAAGGTGCGTTGGAAGAATCATTTTGTATAAAACTTTGATAAAAAACATGTTTGTTTTTTTGTCATACACTAGTCCATATATCTAATTTAAGTACACATTACTCAATATACTGTCATGAATGAAACATTTGAAAAAGCAGCAAGAGTTCATAGAAAAAGAAACTTAACTTGTTAAGAAAAAAGAAAAAGAAAGTGCTTTCTTAAAGCTTGGAGAACTTTTGATAATACTCAAAGAAAGACTAATATCTAAATTTTATATTAGAAATGTTAATATATATTTATTGTTTTATTGTGTTAAATTAATACTTAGAGTCAGACATGTTCAACTGTATAATGTGTGCATGTACCAATCAATTAATGAAATTTCCTCTTATGGTTTTTGTGTCCAGTAAGATAATATTTTGAAGCCCATTTGTCCAAATTTAAAAGACAGGGTTTTTAAATGAAATTCAAAGTATGCAAGTCCTGGGTATGTAAGAGCAGCTTTTATTACATCATCATTTCACAACACTTATGTGAGTTAGTACACTTGCCATTAACATTGCTTGAATCTCATCGCAAACATCTCACCGTGAAATCCATTTACTCCCATGAGTAGGGACTGCTACACTGAAGGGGTTATGATAAAGTTGTGTGCCAGTTTTACATGTTGATAAGTCTTTAATTGTTGTTTGTCACTGATGTCTTATTGTTAAGTCCTGCATAATGTTAAGCTGACATCTTGTGTTGTGGAGTGTTTAGTTCTCTATAACTTGTTGATAAAATAATGCCTGCCAGTGAACATAATTTTCATAGATAGAATACATGTCTGTCCTTGTCCGAGATAATTTATGAGACATGTTTGTCATGTCAGATAAAAGAGTAGTGACTTTGTGCTGTCTCCATCTTCTAACTGACATTTGCTGGCGTTTTGTGACAATAACTTCATATATGACATGTTTGATCAATTATATCTGAGACCTGCAGGCTCTGTCTAAGTCATTAATACAGGTCTTTGATTTTAAAGCCAACGGAGACTCCTCAGGTGGATGAGATGGGGGTAAGATGCTTTGCCCCCCATGTCAGGGTCATGCCATGTTTGGATTTGCATTTCTTTTGTTAGTCTGTCTTTTCATCCTCTTTCATTGGTTGCTGATTTCAGATTCATTTATCTTGTCATTTACATAGACTTTACTATACTTTCCCCGCATCTATTATCTTCGTTCATTTACATATCTCCTCAGAACATTTGCTCTTCATTATTCCTAAATGTTTTGGGGTTATTTGGAAGAAGAGGGTCACTCAAACGTGACACTTTTCTCCTTTTGAGTGGGAGAGGCATTAAGCCCCTCTTCACGTTTGTACTGTTGACACGGCTACATGGTCTTTGCCTCCGTTCTGGCGGCGGGTAGCAACCCATGGATGACCTTCTGGGAGCAGGTCATCCAGCTGTGACCTGTGAACGTCCGGGTTAACCCGCTCGGGTTGGTCCCACTGTG
Source organism: Apricaphanius iberus (assembly GCA_028564705.1). Taxonomy (NCBI): domain Eukaryota; kingdom Metazoa; phylum Chordata; class Actinopteri; order Cyprinodontiformes; family Aphaniidae; genus Apricaphanius; species Apricaphanius iberus. The sequence continues at coordinate 86,506 of JAPXFQ010002889.1, forward strand.
ACTCCGCATGCAGTGACTCTGGACTGAGGGTTCCATGCTTGAATAGATATGTCCTGTCAAGTATGGCCAGGTTTTTCTCCAGCATGCCTGCCTCCTTGCTTACTCCCCCTTTTTAGGTATGTACAGGATCAGAGAAAATGACTGTGCTTTGAACACAGACCTGCAGAGACATATCGGCTACAGCTACACTGCGTTCCAAGTTTCACTGCAGTTTAAAAACTGTTTATCAGGTCTTTCCTCCAATTTCATATTCAGTTAAAAACTGAAATAAAAGAGCAGTGCTGCTTTGCTAGCCCATATGTAACTGGTTTGAAGGTATCAGCTCATCTAGCAAAGCACAGTCAGGCACTCTTGTGTTCACTCAATGCACAGCTAATGTCATAATTTTTGAAAATAAGTTCTAATCTACAGAACACGGAGGACAGCGCCCGCATCTCCATCACCTTCTTTCGTCTGTTTCGAGTCATGCGGTTGGTCAAACTGCTCAGCAGAGGGGAGGGTATTCGGACATTGCTGTGGACTTTCATCAAGTCCTTCCAGGTAAGGTGGGGTAATATTTAAATATAGTTTTCTAAAGGGAGAAATAAAAGTTGACCATTACTCTTGTTCCACCTATTCTCTGTTTTTCAGGCTTTGCCATACGTTGCTCTTTTGATAGCAATGTTGTTTTTCATCTATGCTGTCATCGGCATGCAGGTTGGTATTGTGCCTTGCAGAATTTTGAGTAGCAGTTGATCTTTTCCCTATTTGCCTCTTTTAAATTTTTTTTATTTTTTTTAATTAGTTTTTTTGGGGGGGCAGACCAATACAAAATAGTGTAGTTGTGATGTCTAAGAAACAGGATAAACTGAGCATTTCTTTTTTTCAAATAAAATCTGAAAAATGTGGCATGCAATTGTAATACTACTTTTTATAAGGCTTTAGTTATATCTGTAGGTCCGTCTGTTGGCCTTGCACATTCATGACCTTTTTTTTCGCTCAAGCACTTCGGATAGACAATATTTCTATTGCAGCAATTTTTTGTTCTTGTCACAGATGCTTTATCTAATTGAATTCTTGTTCTGACAGGGCATTTTTAATATCCATCGTTAACCTCCGACCAAATCTAAAGTCGTTTTTTGCCTCTAAAAATATTCTTGTGACATTGGCCTACATTTTGCTAAATCCATCTTTACGCTTCCCTGTCCTTTCTAAAGAAAAATATCCCTGCATAATAATGCCATCACCATAGGGGATATAGTGTTCTGCAGCTTGGCCAAAATGTTTGAGTCTCATCTGAGAGATACAGTATTTGCTCTGCACCCTCCAGTAAAGCCAGATTTAGGGAATGAATGACATTTGCTACTGTGGGCCTCTTGGCTCTTTACACAAGGAGGCTCTTTGTGCATCTTTCAGTTTAGGTGGATGTCTTGGTCCGCTGTATTTGTACCACGCATGTCTCATTTTCAAGTTATAAACAGTTATCAGTGGATTTTAGATTGGGGTATCAGTATGAATGGGGCTGAATAAAACTGGGTGCAATACTCTTTGGATTTTATTAATAGAATAAAAGATTTGTACTCTTTTGTTTTAGTCTCTCACTTGAAATCCCTATAAAATACATAGATGTAGCGTAGCAATATGTGGAAAAGTTCGACAGGTATAATTACTTTTGCAAAACACTGTGGCTTAATGTGGCAGAGAGTCACTGTTGGTCTAGTTTAATTAACAAAATACATTTCCTTTTTTTAGGTTTTTGGAAAGATTGCCATGGTTGACGGCACACAAATTAACAGGAACAACAACTTCCAGACCTTCCCTCAGGCTGTGCTCCTTCTTTTTAGGTGTGTCATCAGCAACCTTTAGAAAAGTAACTTTGATTTTCTACTTTTTGGGTGATTAATATGCATATGGTATGTATTTTTCTTCATTTCAGGTGTGCCACAGGTGAGGCATGGCAGGACATTATGTTGGCCTGTATGCCCGGAAAACTGTGTGACCCAGAGTCGGACTACAACCCTGGAGAAGAGATGACGTGTGGCAGTGGATTTGCAATAATTTATTTCATTACCTTCTACATGCTCTGTGCTTTTTTGGTATGTATATTTGGAGCTTACTTGTGTTTCATTTTAATGAGTTAGATTATCTGTTTCAACCTTTTTCTACAACATGCGTGTGCAGTAACCTGAACATACACAAGGACACAGCAGTCACCAAGTTCTTGAACATATTTGGCATCTCTTATACAAAAGAAAGCCAAATCCATAATTAACTCAAGATAGGGATATCTCACTTTTTATGTTGTAATATCAACTACAAGGAGTATTCCTTGTAGTTGAAATCGCAATTAGCAAGTAGAAATCAGAGATTTCTACTTGCGAATACAAAAGGAATGAAAAATGTAATGTGAAAAATGTCATTTAATTGGATGTAGGAGTGATCGAAATTCAGTTTTGTATTACTGTTACGAAAAAGTTGTTCTTTCAAATAGGGGTCTATAAGTGAAAGCACAATAAAAAATTTATGGAGATATAGTAATGTTAAAAAAACATTGTCTCCCTTGGAAATTACCTTTTTGTCATACCCAAACGCTTTAGATCATCAAACAACTTATTACGTTAGACAAAGACAACCTGTGTAAATAGAAAATAAAAAACAAGATGGAGCAGCATTATCCCTTATGGAAGGTGGTCCAGGTTGTGAAAAAATAAAGTATCCCAAGATCATTATATTGCCACCATCATGTCTGTCTCTAAGATGTTCTGTTTCTAAATGCTGCATTAGTTTTACACTAGATGTAACAGGACCTTACCTTAGTTTTCTTTTAAACATTCCCAAATCCATATGATTTTTTTCGTATTTTTGATATGAAACATCTCATGGTGTGGTAAATATAAGATGGGCCATTGTGTTCTTTTTAAGTTCTCGAGTTTCGGATTATGTGTTGCTTTTAGTTCCTTTGTAGCCTCATAAATCTCTTCAGTCAGGTTCTATATGGGAGATGCATTGACTACTCAGGTCAGGCTGTAATAAAGCCTGGATGTGGCGAACGAAATCTGACCGAAACTGTGGTTGATCAAATTTAATTCATCCTTTAAAAGGAGGGCAATTACCTTTTTATCATAATTAAATCATTATTTGAAAGCTGGTCTTTGTATTTATTCAGGTTTTTCTTATCATATTTAAACATTTGATGCATGATCTGAAACATTCAAGTGCAACAAAAAAAAGAAAAACAATAAATGAAGAAGTCTGTTTGAGGTCACTGTATGTAAATATTTGTATTGTAGTTACAGATACAGTAGACCCGTTATAACATTCAAACACGCAACTGAATAAGCTCTGCAGTCTTAACAACAGACCTCTTTCATGTCCCTAAAGACCTGAGTTCACTTTGTGTGTTTTAAAGGAAAATGGTCGTTGCTTACCATAATTCATCATTTTCAAATAGAACTGCTGCATGCTGAGATGAAGCAGCGTTGATTATGTATATTATTACATATATAACTGAAATATACAACATATCATTATTGTCTAAATCCATCATTGGATCTCTCTTGCTGAACAACTGTGGCTCAGATTGTAGACCAGTTGTCTTGCAACTGGAGGGTTGTAGGTTCAATTCCAGCTTCCTCCTGTCATGGGTACTTGACCCAAAGCTGTCTTCTGAGCTTTGTATTGGTATTTGGCTACAGTGTAAAGTGGTCAGTATGGCTGGAAAAGTACTATATAAGTCCAAGTCATTTGTTTGATGTTTTCTAATGCCTAAGGTTGGGAGGTTGATAGCAGCTCACTCTGACATTCTCTATTTTTGTCCCAATGTTGCCAAGGTTGTTTCTTTATTTAGACCTCTAACAGACATGAAAACTTGATTAACTTATACTTCAAGCTTTCACATTTAGACCACAGATAGTATAGCTCAGATTTTACCATAGAAGTACATTCACAGTTTTGGTGTTGCTTATTTGCGATCATAAAATATAACAACAGTATGTCACATGTATTGAAACTTTCCTTTAAATTTATTCTGAAACATTTTACAAACAATTTTTTCTAATTCACACAGATCATTAATTTGTTTGTGGCTGTCATTATGGACAACTTTGACTATCTCACACGTGATTGGTCGATCCTTGGTCCTCACCACCTCGATGAATTTAAGAGGATATGGTCAGAGTACGATCCTGAGGCAAAGTATGTGTTTTGTTGTATAAAATCAGTTTTCTGTCAAACTTTTGCTCTTTAACTTGTTAAATGTGCTTATTTCTTTTGTGCAGAGGAAGAATCAAACATCTAGATGTGGTGACACTTCTTCGGCGCATACAACCCCCCCTTGGTTTTGGTAAACTGTGTCCTCACAGAGTGGCTTGCAAGGTCTCGTTTTCTCTGTTCTGATTCATCAATGTTACTAAAAACAAATGATTATGTGTTTGTCATGTTAAAAATCTGTATCTGCTTGACTTTTTCAGAGGCTGGTAGCCATGAATATGCCTCTCAACAGTGACGGGACAGTTATGTTTAATGCTACATTATTTGCTCTCGTGCGCACAGCTCTAAAAATAAAAACTGAAGGTATAAACCTAACTTGAATTATTTTAGACAATGAACTTTTTTCCCCACTTTGAGATGCTACTGTCACAAACTTGATAGCTATGAAGGGGAAGAGAAAGGATAAATGGTTGTTAGATATTTTCACAAAACATCTCTAAAAAGTGTGGCTAGCATTTATTTTCAGTCCCTTTTATAATGTCTCAAAGTCCAGACAGATTTTGAATATATCTAGAATATACATGCATGCCACAGAGTTTTATTTTAAATACAATTTAAACCACATACTACTCTCCTTCCACTACATTATATGAGTCTGTCACATAAAATAGGATCAAATGTATTAAAGTTTGTGTTTGTGACATTAAAAGAGGTTAAACACCTTGCAATGAACTTCTATTCTAATATAAATCATCTCAACACAGTGTCTGTGGTTTGATTACGGCTGTTATTTTTTTGATTTCCTTGCAGGTGTTTCAGGGCTCTTTGTTTTTATGTGATTCAGGTAACCTGGAGCAGGCTAATGAAGAGCTGCGGGCTGTTATCAAGAAAATCTGGAAGAGAACCAGCATGAAGCTGTTGGACCAAGTGGTGCCTCCTGCTGGTGGTTAGTGGATCTGACTCTTATTTGCAAAAAACAAACAGCACATAATGAGGGACACACATAAATGCACTTTAGAGTCTTTCTGTTCATGTAGCAATGCTCAAATAGAACTGCTGCATACAGAGATGAAGCAGTGCCGATGATTTATGTCATTACATACATGACTGACACACTCACTGACTTACATAATATCATTAATTTCTAAATCCATCATTAGATCTCTCTGGTTGAGCAACTGTGGCTCAGTAGCTAGAGTAGTTGTCTTGCAATTGGGGGGTTGTAGGTTCAATGTCAGCTTCCTCCAGGAAGGAATTAACCCCAAGTTGCATACTGAGCTTTGTAATGGTATGTGAATGGGTGTATACAGCATTTATTACTGACATATAGTTGTTTTACTTTTTTCTTTTATGAAAGCTTTTTTGATAAATACAAACAAATTTGTATTTGCTCTGCTCATGTTCTCCTCGTTGTCTTCTCAGCAGTTCGTGTTTTATATATGTGTACTTTGTCCACACTCCTTCCTCCTGACCTTGATGCTGATGGAGACCACTAAATATTTGCTGGCCTTTGGGTTGCATGGCCTTGTAGACCAATGTGCAACTGCATGTTATCTATCTATCTATCTATTTATCTATCTATCTATCTATCTATCTATCTATCTGTCTGTCTGTCTGTCTGTCTGTCTGTCTGTCTGTCTGTCTGTCTGTCTGTCTGTCTGTCTGTCTGTCTATCTATCTATCTATCTATCTATCTATCTATCTATCTATCTATCTATCTATCTATCTATCTATCTTCTTATCTGTTATTCACCGCTTTAGCTTTTACAGCTTTATTCTCCTGTCTTATATATCTGTATCCAAAAACCCTGAAGCACTTCAGAATATTCTGAAGCAGTTCTGTTTTAGGGTGGTGGCATGGAACTAGTGTTGCCTCTCTGTCCAATCTCTGTCCCCAGCGTGGTTGTCCAAAGTGACTCAGACCCCTGCTTCAGAATGATTCTTATGCTCTCTCACACACACACACTTTTTAGTACTAGTTAGATTAATGCAAGAAAACATCCATGCACAGCTTTCAACATAGTATGCAATGTTAGTAATGTTTAATATTAGGCATACAAAATAAAAAAAGATGTCACTGAGGTCTGACGTGTAAGAGGCTTAAAGTAGATCTGCATGTTTGCATGTGCCAAAGTAGAACATTTAGTTGCCTTGGGTGGAAACTTATGATATAATATAATATAAACTGCAGATTAACAAAAAAAGTTTACAGTTTTATGTCACTTGTTGGAGGGTGGAATATTTAAAACACCATTATAATTTCTTCATAGACACCATCCTTTTATTTTTTGGGACGTTTGCTTTCTTTTTAATCCATTTCCATCAACTTCTTGTACCTAAACATAACAAAATGTTTTGCAGCTGATGCCTAAAAAAATAACACAAGAGAAGTAATTTAAGGCTGGGAGACACCATTAAGGTCATAATGGGCAATGGATTCATAATTTTCATCATTTTCAAATGTTGCCAAATATGAACTAAAGTATTTTACATAATACTATAATATTCTGCCCATAATGTAAACTTTATTAAAATATCTGTAGGCAAGTTATCACTGAGACTAAAATATGAAAGTCTAGTACCATGGTTCTTAAACTTTGGTAAAGGTATTACTGGTGGTACTTGGGCTGGATTTAATATTGCTGAGTGAAAATATTGGAAATAGTTATTTAGAAAGTAACTAAAGACTCTGTGATTAAGAAAAAATGAGAATGTGCCCCAGTCTTAAGGGTGCTCTACTGGGTGACATGTCTTAGTCAGCTTAGCACACCGCAAAGAAGAAGAAGCAGAAGCTGGTTGATTTTGATAAAAAAAACATTCTTACCTTGGAAAACTCCAGTGTAAAAAGTAGGTCAGTCCTGGGTAAATGCAGCAATCCTCTCTCTCTTGACTCTGCTTTCCCAGTATGAGGTGTGGCTTTCAGCTTCTTCCAGAAGGGGAGGCAACTATAGCTGTTTGAATCTTAAAATATCCTCCTCCTATCATTGATGACATCCCACTACGGACTAAAAGTTTAGATGTGTTTCATTACATGAGTGATTAGTTTAAAGTTTTTAAGTAATACACTTATTTCTCTGAAAATGGTCAGGTAATTAGCTGGAATATTGTATGAGGAAAAAAAGGCAATTACAAAAACAAAAATATAGCAATACTGTACATTCAAATTTAAACCCAAAACATTTACATTTGAAGGAGATATATTATGCAAAACCCACTTTTTCGTTGCTTTAGTATGTAGGCCTATATTTGGGTATCTGGGGTGCCTCCCAACCCTTTAAATGTAAAGCCATTATCCGTCAGGCGGGATGGAGTGGAGCCCCATTTTGTAAATATCCGTATCAGTCAACGGAGAGCGTATGCCTGTGATTGGTCAATTCAGCAACTGCGAGAGATTTTACCTAGAAAGAAAAAGAAAAACATCGCTGAGCCGTTTTTGTAATAACAACTTTAAAACTATAGACTACCATCTGACCTGACAGTCGGATTATTGGTTTTCATTCTGTGTAAATAAAACAGCATCAGCGAGACATTTTACGTGATGCTGTTCTCACCTGTCTGCCCAGCACGAGAAGACAGTGGGTGCAAAGGAGGTCTTTGCATTGTGCGCGCTGCAGCTCATTAACGTAGAATCAAAGCCAGCTGTTCTGAGCAGGGCTGTAAATCTAGTGTGTGTAGAACTCGGCTCTGCTCTATTCTTAGTTTTTTTTCGAGCAAAGCCTGTTACCAACTAAGCAGAGATTAGCATAATATGTCCCCTTCAAAAGCTATTCACATGCAAAAAAAACAAGAAAAAAAGGTGTGAAAGTATCTTCTTCTCGTTTTAAAACTTTATCAGACATTTACAGATGGTTCATAGTTTATACACTATCAGTATGAATGTTTCTGTCATGCTGAGAACACCTCTTCCATCCTAAACTAAAACCTTAATGGGCGTGGGGGAGGAAGGCCTCTCGTTCACCCTCGTTTAGGTGCTGTGTGTAGTGACCTGCTGACACAGGAAGCATTTGTGTGGTCTGTTCACTCAGATGATGAGGTAACCGTGGGGAAGTTCTATGCCACCTTCCTGATACAGGACTACTTTAGGAAATTCAAGAAACGTAAAGAGGAAGGCCTGGTGGCTGCACACCCTTCCCAGAACAACACAGCAGTGGCCCTACAGGTGAGTGCTCATGTGTTTCCCTTAAGAGGACGATGTGCGTGTATGTTTGTGCATGTGTGTGTAGAAAGAAGGGATTAATAAAAACTGTTAAAATGGATGTAGTAAGATCTTTAGTCAAGTCTGTAACGTGTCTTTTTGTGCACTTTACTCAGATATCATCAAGTAACCTAATGTCTATGATTTATGATCCAACAGGGCGTTCATGATCTTGGTGTACAGTGTGAATATGTAACTGTAGTTTATATGTCTCTAATTTGCGCTTTTGGTTCTCCAGTGTCCTTACTTATCATACATGTTCATGTTTAGCATGTTTCATTGACTACAGCAACACTTCATGGGTTTGCTGTGCATCACAATTCACTTCTCATATAGTTCACTAAGCTTTGGCTATTTTTGTTACCTCACTATGTTGATATATGGCTTAACTATTTCCATATATCTTGTATTGCACAAAATATGATATGAAATACATACCAGATCGTTTCCTTATCACCTTATCTTGGAAGGTGGAAACATAATTTATCATTCACTCATACCGAGGAGAAATCTTGAGGAAAAGCGGTTGTTAAGGAACTACTCCACTCACCATTAATTGTCACGAAGGTTAAGAATACTAAGAGTCTTGATTTTGTTCATATTTATTGGAGTTTGCTGCACAAGGCTGTTGAAATATATGTGATCCCGCTGGACAAAGAGTTGAAAACAAACAATGCTGCTTAGTTTAATAAGGAAAACCCACAGACTCAGAATTACAAGCTTTCCCTCCTTATCAGCCATCATCATTGAAGTAAATCTAGCTAGAATGCTATCAGCTGTGTTTCCATTACAAATATGCGCAAAACTTTGTCGATATTATCTAAGTGTCTTAAAAAACACAATTTCATAATTGCGGTGTTTCCATTAAATAAAAAACTCAGTTTAAATCACAAGTTTTCACGCTAGTTAGAAAAGTTGCGACAGATGTCAACATTTACAGTAGATATATTCATATTGCAGGGACGGCACTAGCACTCATTATCAGCCATGAGGAGTTGATGTAGACGGCTTGTAGAGGCATTGAAGCGACAAGCTACTTTTAGATGGGAGTGGTCTTAGTAAATGCTTGCAGCATTTACTGTTTTGAATCTAATATATTAGTTATTCCTTTATCACAAACCAACTCGGTCTCTTCGTGAACCCAAACATACCGTGTCATCTTTCTCCTACTACTTACTTTGTTTTTTTCGCTCGTAGTAACATCCAGTTGATCCTCACGTGACTCATGTGATGCGAAAAAAGTGTTTCCATTTCTGTTTTGCAAAATATATTGATTTCGATACGATCGAAAAACCAACTCGTCCAAGCGCAAAAACTTTTTATCGAAAAAGGCACGTTTTTTTCTAAATTTGAGTGTTTCCATTAGGCAAATTTATTTTCGTAACTTCAATTTGCGCTATTTCATGGGTAATGGAAACAGAGCTATTGACACTTACAACTTTAGCTTATCGTGGCAGCCAGTTTCTATTGACATTTTTAAAACCGGGGTTCTGTGTTGCCATATCCTACCTTTTTTTCTGCAGCCATAGTCATCTTTACAGAATCTGAGATTTTGGATTGTGCAATGAAGCTATCAACTTGTCAGACAAGAGAGCGTTTGGGGAAAACTCCTGGACTGTGTGTTAATGTGGCTCACAACAGTGTTATATAGGTTGAAATAAATTTTCAAAGGTTAAAGAATATTTGTAACATGTTCACATGCTGAAAAAGACCCAAGTAAAAGCAGTTAAGTATTTTAATTCATACACTACACCACTCAAAACCCCTTGACTTCCCCTAGACATGCCAAACCTGGCTGCATCAGATTTTTTTTTGCATTTTGAAAGTTTTTGTCGAAATAAGCTTTGTAAGTCATAGTTTTCATATACACCGCCCATATGCAGCAGTGACTAAATAGTAACATTACTTCCTCCGTGACGATACAAACATGCTTTGTCTGCAATGGTAAAGATTCACTCAGTTCTGTCTCCTACTTTGTCCTGAACCAGTAATGTATTCCTTTTATTGCCTAAATCTCCTTTTTTTTCTTCAAATTAAGAAATCTTATTAGAGAATACAGCCAGGAAACCAGATGAGATGGATTTTTTTCTGAAATTAGCCACCCTGAGATCCATACTAACAGGGTGTGGATGTGCAACTAGTGCAATGACTTGTAAATTCTTAGCTTTTCATAAAAAATTAAAAAACAATGCTATATTTTTTTACTTTTTAAAAAATATGGTTTCCGCTTGAGACATTTTTCTTATTCATAAAATTATCCCGGAAAGGTCTTGTCTCTTTATGTTTGTTCTCACCTCAGTCTCTTTGTTCTTCACCTCAGTCTGTCAGAGTTATAAATAATGTCAGGTATTGCACAGCATAGGTGTGTGTATGCCCAGTATGTGTGTTGGCTGTGAATGTACAGTTGAGCTGTAAGATGAAAGTACCAGCCTCAGAGCTTAGGCCTGTTGTTGTCATGATTACAGGCTGGCCTTCGCACTCTGCATGATATTGGGCCTGAAATTCGCCGAGCGATATCATGTGACCTGCAGGATGACGAGCTAGTAGACTTTATTCCAGAGGAAGACGAGGAAATTTATAGGGTAAATGATTTAACCCTGCATGAGGGGGGAAATGTTTGGTGCAAAATTTAGATTTACGGTAATTTGACTGAATATGTATTTTACTGGTAATGCAAATACATGTTATATGTAGATGCAGATGTAGATACCAAATACTTAAATCTAAACTTAACAGCCTTTGCAAAGTGTAAACTTTTGTTTTTCCTTTGCTTCAGATGTGTTTTCCATTTTTTTCTGGGCATGGGCCAGTTTTCAACTTATGTGACAATTTCAAAAATCTTAAACTACTCGTGCTGAATCTTACTGTTTTGGAGTTCAAATATATACCAGTATAGAGATTTCACCAGCCTCTTCTCTACCTTTTAGTTTCCAGACATGTGTCCATGGAAAAGTAGTAGATGAATGTGAAAACTAATTATTTTAATTAAAACAGCCTGAAATTTTTAAATGAGCATAAGATCATATATCTAGTTACTAATGATGCTTTTTGTCAATAAAAAAAACTATTCAAACTGATATGACACATTTGGTGAATGAAAGGGAATACCAATTTACAGCCACATGGTAGCTTCACGTGAACAGTCTTACTTATTTGACTCAAACATGAAAAAAGAAGTTACAACTAAAGCCACTTGGCCAAACATATAGGAGGATCTTTGGGAAAAGTTTGTGCTGCCTCAATGCAATTTGTAAACATAGGCAAGGGTTTTGTACAGACACATAAAAAGGAAAATGTGTTGTGAAGGAAAGCATTTATTTATGCTATACTCACAAACAATAGCTTTGGTCACCTTGGTAAGCTGGCTGTTTACTTGCTGCATGAACTATCTGTGAGCACCTGTTTTTTTCTATAGTTTAGAATAGTCCTTACCTTCAATCTGCATTGGAAATAAGGCAAAAAATTAATCTAAATGACTGTGTTGTTTAGATGAGGAGAAATATTTCATCCTTACCTGCAAACTTGAATAGATCTCACTCAAGTTACTTGTGGAGATTATTGTAGAAGAAGTTTCCCTTCCATTGTTTTTCTATGTTACTAACAAGCGACCAAAAACCCATTAACATTTTTTCTCAAGAAACAATATTTTCTTTTATTATTTGTGAGAGATTTCTAGATTGACGTTACTCTGTTTAAGTGGACATAAAATACTTGTCCACTTCAGTCAATGGAAATGCAAGCTTTGATGTATTTATTGTTTTCTTTTAAGGTTTCTTTCTTTAAAACATGATATATGCCTTTTAAGTGAAGTTTTTTTTATGTTGGCAACAAGCAAATGGATTTTTAATATAATTTATTTTACCCGTTTGACTTTAAAAAATTTTTTGTAATGTCTGTTTAGGGAAAATAAAGAAATTTAACTTAAATCAGTATTCCTACCGGGGAACTAGCGTGACGAATTAACCAGCTAATATCCACTTGTCAGTGTTTAAGTCTTCCTTTCAAAGAGAAGAAAAGCAGATATAATACTTATTTTAAGAAGCAAATGTACTCTGTATCTGTTTGTAAATGTTGTTGTAGTTTATTTCATACTGTCTTAAAACTTAAGATTGAATTTAGATTTCAGCCTTGATCTTGACAGATTATTAGCTACTACGAATTTTAAATACTAGCTGCCAAGACACTGAGCTGTGCACCTGTTGTCCTACATTTATTTGTCCATTAAAATACCAGAAAAATACATAATAGAAAAGTGTATTGCAGCACTAAATTGACAATGATGTAATAGCAATATAATATGTGGTATATTTTAGCTACAGTAGAAATTAACACAGTTAAATCATGTAATACATTGAATTATTTTTGTATTATTTCATATAGCAATAGTGTAAAACGCTGGTATTTTCCTAAAACTTTCATAAAGTCAACATTCAACACTGGCCCATGCCTAGGTTTTTGCTTCCATCACTTGTAATGATCTCAACTGTACTTTCATTTTACTCACATATCATGCCATGAACCAGCTTTTAAACCTACTTTTGCCAACATAACTCTTAAAATTATACCAGCTGTTGGTCTGCACATTTGCAGTACGTATTATCAGCTGCTGTACGAGAGTAAGAATTTGTTGTGGTTTTGCTTTAAACGATTTTCTGCAGCGTAACGGCGGCCTCTTTGGTAACCATCTCATGAACGGCGGTCATCGGCGAGCCAACGGGCATCAAACCAACACCACACAGCGCCCCCTCCAGGTTCAGCCTCCACCTCACTATGCTCACATGGAGCAGCCGGTGGGGCGGCTTTCTCGAGCCAATGCAATGGCGCACCCCAACCACCATCATCACCATCACCACCATCACAACCGCCACCACAACTCCTACGGCAAATCTCCTAAATCCACCAACATCAACTTGAACAATGCCAACATGTCCAGTCTACCCAATGGAGGACACCATATCTACTACGAACGCGCACCTCCTAATGGTTACCCAGGTTTACGCACCTCCTATTATGACTATAACAAGCCACGGACACCCCAGGGTCAAAGGTAGACAGATCTTAACACTGAAATGAACTACAGCATGATACGTACAGTTATTTTATCCCATGATGAATTCCCATTGTTGTCCCGTTTTCTTAACCCGTGTTTATATTAAATTCTAATATAAAAGTGAAGATAGACTGAAACTCAAGCACTTCAGAGGAACAACAAGGCCTCAATTACATCAAAACGTACATACAATTTTGTAGGATTTCCTACAAAAGATTTCCTCAGGTTTTCTTCTTCAGACACCTTCTTATTCTATTTTGGTCTGAGACTATTCGAAAAACAAGTAGACTTTCTCTTTTTTTTTACCATACACCAAAAAATAGTTGTATATCAAGACAAGAGGTCAGCATTTCAGCTGTTACTTTGGCTGATATCTTGTGATAAAACAGAAGGTATCAGACTGTGTGTGAAAGCTAATTTCTTATTTTTGAATTGAACTCAATTATGGACACTTGTTACTAGTGTCCATAATTAATAAATAGGGGCTTCTTTCATTCACTCAAAACAGGAAAAATAACAAGATCACCAAGAAAAATATTTGGCTAACCCAATACATTCCCAGATGTATAGGCTATCAAGTTACTTTTCCCATAAATCTATCTTCCTGATGTGTTCTGTTGGATAGGATGTCATTAGATGAAGTCAAGTTCTCATCCAAGTAAGGCACGCCTTGCTGAATCTTTGGAGCTCCAGTGTGAACACTATGAAATAAATACAGAAATGCTTATCTCTTCTTTCATGTCCCTCTTTTTATAACAATCATTAAATGTTTAAAAACATTAAATGTTTTTAATTGTTCAGGAGAATTCAAAAGTAATTTCCTGTTCTACTGGCTTTAAAAACAACTGTATCTAAAAAAATATAAATAATCTAACGTAAACAGCACTTTAAGATCCTCTTCAGAAAGCACATTCTTTATCAACCTTTTGACCATGTAATAAATCTTAAACCTTTGTTTTCAGAATTAATTTAATCAGTGGCTATTACAGATTTGGAAGTTTCTCTTTAGCCCCAAATAAGTTTGAATAGAAATTGCATAGCTTTGTCTTTATGCATGAGTAATATGTTTCATTTCAAGGAAAGAAAAAGCTAAACTGCACTACAACATAGGATCACACATCATGGGTCATCATGCTCTGTCCTCCCCATACATATATATGAGAATGCTGTATATGATTCATATACTGTACGAGATATATATGTCTCTCCTCCTCCACCCTTTTCTCTGTGATCTCCCTTTCTCCTTCCTAACTAAAATGCTTTCTCTCAATCATCTCTCTGCTTTCTTGGACAGAAGGCGCTACTATGAGACGTATGTTAGGTATGTTATCTTATTAGGTTTGGTTTCGGCTTTATGTCTGAAAGGCATTAAATGGACTGTTTTTGTTTCAGTTTGACACGGATGGCTACATTTTTACTAAGTCAATATAATATGATTTTCCTAATCCACTACTGTTATAAATGAGTTCTGTCGATGACACACATTCTGAATTAATATATATATATATCGGGTCAGAATCTGAGTCATGCCATTCCTAAACATCAAAATTCCCCAGTTTATGTCATGGATTTTCTTGGAGATTACCAATACATTCCTGTGGCACAACACAGGATTTATTTTTTTCCTCTAATGATTTGGTTTTGTTGTTAGAGCTAAAATAACTCTCTTAGTCTAATCAAACTCTTTAGAAATATTTTCTAACTACTTTGAAAACGTTTTAAATTGACATACAAAAAATCACAAAAGTTCTTTTAAATTGTAGTTTTAATAGTAAATATTTTGAAGAGCGAATATTTTTCTTGAAACTGCTACTTTTGTGTTATGCAGCATATTTAACAACACCTCCCTCCTAATAGGTTTGTTTATGATTAGTTATTTGGCTTGATGTAATAATGCTTGATTGAACAACAAGCAATTTAATAAGATTTTTTTTGTGACCATAGACTAAATAAATAAATAGAATCAAATTCATTTTACTGTCAAAGATCACACCTTTTATCAATTCGTACAGGTAAAATGTAATAGAGATTATCTGGTATTTTTCTGTTTCTGGAATTTTAGAAATCTAATCTCAGTTGGAAAAAAAACATACAAGAAATTATACACTGGCATTTATTGCAAAAATGCAATACAAAGTTGGAAACATTTACCAAACTTCTGCTTCTTTATTAACTTTTAGTAATTTCTGGCCTGGACTATACAAGCTATTATTGTTGCCCATCAAATTGCGAAAAGTTATTTAGCCACTTATAATCAATTTGATGACAGTAAAATAAACTCATTTCAGATTAGGTTACTGTCAAAAAGTCCATCTTTGACTTTAAATGCCACAGTTAAGTTAAATGTTAGGATTAATAATGGTACAATAAAGAAGGCAGAACAATTGTGGTTGTGAGGAAAACAAATATTCCCTCTAAAAATAATACAGCAGCACAACCTATTTTCACAGGACAGCATCTAAATTATGTTCTCTGGAGAGACGATGAGACGATAATAGAGATAATCTGGCTTTATAGCTCTGTAGCCAAAACAAACAACCTATTAGACTTCACACCAGCTGTCAGATAGTCAAGTCTTGGTATAAACTCTTAAACAGGGCAATGAGCTCAAGCATAGCAGCTAATCAAGCTGATACAGTTCAAGACCAAAACTGAACTTGATTAAATATTTGAGCAGTTGAGAAATATTCACATCCTGAATTATATGAAGCAATGCTATAAAGTACGTAGAATTTAACTCTGATTCCTGCTAGATTAAAACTGTTTGAGAGTCTGGTGGTGAGGTTTTCAGGTTAATACTGTCATGGTGTTTACTTCTGACACGGCTCAAACAGCACTCAATCTGTTGTATGATTTTTTTTTTTACCTTTTACGTGAGATTATCTTTAAATAACTCATTAACCCACTTGAAAAGATTATTTTCTATGTCCTGATAGGTAAACAATTATGCCCCATTTCCACTAGGGCCAGTACTGTACAGAATGGAACAGGTAGGTTGTGTTTCCCTTACAATCTCAAAAAGAACAGTAGTGTGCAAGGGCGTGGGTGGGCTTAATCCTAGTTTATGGTTCTCCGACCGCGAATTTAAACTCAAAGACGCAGACGTATTAGGACAGCAGGGGGCGCTAACTTTTCATGGCGTCTCTTCATACTATCACAGTGCCGTTTCAGTTTTTGTCTAGGCTTGTGAACGCATTTCTTCCTCAAGGAGCAATGGACGACAGAAAGTAAGTTATGATTAAGCTGTAAAGCTTTTTACTAGAAGTGCAGCTGATAGAATCCTCTAAAAACACATGGAAACAAACACAGCTGCCTTTTTTGTTGTTTTCCTACACCTCCTTGTGTTCAAAATCGGCCAACGAACAGGTTTGATAAATTATCCTTTCAATTAGGGCTGCACAATTAATCGGATTTTGATCGTGATCACGATTTTGGTGGCCACAATTAAATGAACCTGATCGTCAACGATATTTACATTCAAAATGCGAGCTTCACTGCGTGCCTCTTCATCATACACTGCCTCAACCAGTAGTCTGCCAACCACCAGGGGGCAAACAGATGGCTAAAGCTTCATTAAGCTGCCCAAATAAAAACCACACCTACACCACTCAGCACTCACAATGGCTGCATCCGGATACATCGACAACATAACAGGCGAAAAGCAGTATGCGAGCGATGTATTATATCTGACTCTCCAGTATGGATCTGACAAGTAGGCATAAAGTTCCTGGATGTGTAGTACCGCCACAGTAAGCAGTCGGTGGACGCTACGCTATCCCACAATGCAGCGGAAACCCCGAAATTGTAGAAGAGCGACCTAGCTAAAATTGGCTATAGACGAACTATCAACCATTGACACTGCCGCAATTTCGACATATAAATGTACATGTAGCGATGTTACTGATTACTGTGATTGTTTTTGACAGCTGATTAAACATTTAAGTGAAGTTATACCAGATAAAATAACCACTAGTTGATGGCAGGACCACAGGTGAACGTAACATAAACATCTGGGTCAAAAGACACGCAATGGTGGAGCAATACGTCTGATTTCTTTTTTTTTTTTTATAAAAACTTTTTACAATACGTCTGATTTCATACCTACTACTCGCTCGTTTGCTATGCTGTATTTACTACATCAACGGGCGAGTAGTATTTGCTACGTTGCAAGTAGTACATACTAGGGATTTGGATGCAGGGAATGTCCTCGGCCTTTTCTATATAAGCTGTAATTGTTTCCATTAAATTGCACTTTGAGATTGCACTATGAAATCACATTTAGTTTTGTACTGTAAGTCTAGGAGTTTGTTTTCAGGTTGGGTTTCTTTTTTGCATTATTTTATTTTTTGCAATAAAAATTGATATTTTACAAGTCTGGATGAATAATCGTGATTATAATCATGATTACAATTAAAATAACCGTGTTTATTATTTTGGTCATAATCGTGCAGCTCTACTTTCAACATTAAGCATATAGTGGCGAAACGCTGCATTAACTACTGATTACAGCCACTAAAGAGCCCCGTTCTGGTGAAGCGATCTCTGGCTGTTGCTGAAACTGACCAATCAGAAGCATACGCTCTCCGTTGACGGAGACGGATAGTTAAAAATTGGGCCTCTACTCCGTGCGTCCTTGCATAGGTGACTGAGAACCCTTGGGTTGACGGATAATGGCGCTGCGTCAGTCCCTCTCCATCAAAGCGGAGAAGCATAAACTAGGCTTTAGTTTAACAGAAGCTCCAGCAAAAATCATCTCACTTGTGTTGTTGAAAAGTGATGTTAATCTAACCATCTTGTTTTACAAGGATACTTTGAAGCTTGTTTTTAGTTGGACATTAAATTCAAGTCAGCTCCACGACAGGGTGATTGCAATAAAAGCAGGTTTTTGAAAAATATTTTTTATCACTTGCAATTTCTTCTTACGAAAAAAAAATAAAGTAGGAAAAAGTTGGATTAAAATCTGAAATCACATTTGGTATAAAAAAAAGAGATTTTATTTTTAAGCCATATCGCCCAGCCCTACCTCCTATTGTTTCTGTAAATATTCACCCTCTATTCTGAACCTTTAATCCTGTAAAATAAGAGGGGTTTGGTCCTTGTTTAATAATGTTAGTCAGGGGAATCATATTTTGACACAAAAATAATTAGGCCAGTACTTTTAATTTGAGATTTTTCATTGCAGTATTTCTTCTGCCATTAAAATTGTGTTTTTGGTTTCATTTATTGAAATACAAACCTTGAAACAAACCTCAAGCAATGAAAAAATAAAATATAAATAATATATTTTTTTTTAAATCTAGAAAAATATTTTTTCTGAAACCAGGAAGGTTGTCTGTGAACCTGAACCTACTGTGAAATAGTCTTTCAGCACCGCAGTAGCAGCACGCAAACCTGGACCTACACAATGGGAGTCACCAACACTAAACATTTAGCCAACGTGACATGATGAAATGCACGGATTCAATAATATACGTATCTCTTTACAAGATCCCCACGTTGTTGAAAACGTATATAATTCGTGACTCACACTGACTTATTTTTAATTTCAGGCTGCTTGCAGTTAACTACAGCGTGCTGCTTATTTGAAACTTTTAACTATAGCTTACTCTGAGACAGACAAACATCTCCAGTCCAAACCTACCATTACTGCGTAGGAGTGAGAGGGATATCATATTACCGGAACAATCAGTCAATAGGTGGGCGTTCCGGGTGGCTTCGGCATGATTGGAAGGCTGAGGTAGTCCGAAAAAAGGGGTCTGCTCGGAACGGACGCAGGTAATGGAAATACGCCAAAGCGTCCTGTTCCATACCGTACTGGCACTAGTGGAAATGGGGCATTATATAAGGTCTCTTTGGACTTTACATATCTAGACATTATCTTTGACATCAAGTAACTATTATTATATTTTTTTGTAGAAAACTTAAGTATTGTAACCTGGCCATAATGTTCATAGTTAGTATGTTTTCTGCATTAGGCAAACATATAGAGAAACTTTAAAAAAAGGTAAGCATACTTTATTTCACATCATATCAATATGATTTTAAGGAACATTTTATCATTTATTAAAACCTTTTATATCTCAAATTTGTCTGTTTTGAACTGCTCTACACTAACAGAAAAACACTTTTTTAAACATCTCTAATGGTGAGTTTAATTTAAAGAAATAGATACTTGCTCTGTATCTTGTAATACCACCTATTTTTCTTGGCTTTATTTGCTAAATATTTAGAAGGGTTGTCTCTTGCATTGCTGATATGTAAGAGACTTTAATCTGCATGACAATGCATGACCGTTCACCAGCAATGCCTCAGAAAACAGAGTGGGCAGAATAACCCTGATTGTCCCTTAGGTCCCAGAGAGGAGATGGGCGACATCCCACCATCCGCAGGGAAGAGGAGATTGATGAGGATCGCTTCTCTGGGGAATATTACAGCGGGGAGGAGTTTTATGAGGAGGACAGTATGCTGTCAGGGGACAGGTGTTACTCTCTCTTACTTTCTCATTCTTATAGTATTGATTACAAGGCGGCAATGTGTTTACTGAGGTTTTAAGTTATATTTTATCTGCCTAGAAACGCATATCCAAACAATTCTTGGCTGTTGTTTGTACAGCTTTCTAATGAGCTACATTTATCATCTAAAGGTATCAGAACAGTGACACGGAGTATGAAACTCCTAAAGGCTACCATCACCCTGACAGTTACTATGATGATGATGAGGAGCCGCTCTACCGCGACTCGCAAAGGTCACCAAAGAGAAGATTGCTTCCTGCCACACCTCAAGGTACTGCATGTGCTTGTCAATAAACAGAACTAACAGGGCAAAGAATAACTTTTTAAAAACTTTTTCTTTGTGTGAAATTATGTAAAAATAAATACTAAGCACAAGTTTGGATTTCAGAACAGATATATGTCCAATAGTAAGCAGAATGTTTCATAAAATCTATGTTGTTAATCTTTACATATTTCCATCTAGTACAATAGCTTGAGTTATCATAATAATGCTCAAATAATAAGAACAAATGAAATAATATAAAAATGATGGTTTAGATATATACTAGCTTAAAAATAAAAATATATCAATCAAGAAATGTCTCAGGAAATTTGCCAATAGTGATTAAACATGTAAAATCATAACATAGAAACTTAAAAAATATCCAACAGCATAACTAAAATAAAATATATAATTGTATATCAATATATAATTATATTTCATTGCATATTTCTTTGTATTTAAATCTAAAATAAATATATAATTTCTAAATTAATACTATACTATAGGAAAATCCATAAATGACTATTTTAAAATAAATTTGATTTCTCTTGTAAACAAATGTTTTATTTATTGTATTGCTTTAATTCACGTAAAAGCTCTTGAAATAGTTTGCCTTAATATGACCTGCTTTGATAGTTAAGTATGATTAATTAAAATTAAAATAAAAATATAATTTGCTGCTGCACAGCAGTACTGGAGAAATATACCAGCTTTTCTGTGAATTTTAACTAGATCAGGCTAAAACATGTATTATTTTTATTCAATTCAGTATGTCTGGCTATCAAAAAATGATAGTTAAAACATTTCCTTGAACAAATAAAGGATGCACTTATTTGAATGATTCAGGTTATTTCATTTTTTTGTCTCATTCAGGTCACAGAAGGCCTTCCTTTAACTTTGAGTGTTTGCGCAGACAAAGTAGCCAGGATGAGCTTCCACATCAGCGTACTGCTCTACCACTGCACCTTATGCAGCATCAGGTAATCAATGTCTATTTTCATCTTTTTTTTTCAGACAAATACTACATTTCAGTCTTTATTCTGATAGAGTCTAAATGTTTTGTTTAGCTAGTCTTGGACCTGAGCAGTAATATTTCCTCCTCGCTGTTTGCATTTAGAGCTGAAACATTTATCTCCTCACCACTCAGGTTATGGCTGTAGCAGGCCTGGACTCCAGCAGAGCCCACTGCCTCTCCCCTACCCGCTCCACTCGCTCCTGGGCCACACCTCCTGCCACCCCAGCCAGTAAAGACCAGTCACCTTACTACACCCCTCTCATCCGTGTGGATCGTCCACACAGGGAGAGCATCTCTGGCAGCCACGTGTCTGTGCGCAAGAGCTCCTGGTACACAGACGATCCAGAGTATTCCCAAAGGACGTATTCACCCATCCACCTGCAGGTTCCCCCGGAGTACCACAACCAGTACCACCAGAAGAGAGGCAGTGCAACCAGCCTAGTAGAAGCGGTCAGTTTCAAGCATTTTTTTTTGTGAGATTGCATGTGATAGCCCACCACAAGCAGCATAGATGAGTGTAGAATGCTTTTGTATTCTGCCCTCTTTTTTCTGACACACCTAAATAAAATCTAAAACAATCAACTGCCTTTTGAAGTGACCTAAATAGCAACTCTGGTGGAGCGGCAGAAATCCACAGCACAGATGGGAAAATCTGTTAGCAGGACAACTATAGGTTGTAAACCCCACAAACAACTGTAAAATGATGCTCTGACCAGATGAGACTAAAATTTAACTTTTTTCTTACATGCAGAACTCTGTGTAATAAATAACAGACACATCACCCTAATGTAAATACCTCCCCCATCCAGCCAGTTTCCCTGTCCCTTTTCTGAAGTTAGTTGGAGCTAAATAAATGCCAATCTTTTTTGAAAAGTTGTTAGAAACTGCAAAATGAACAGCAAGCGTCAACGTACGGGCACTGTCTGCAAAGCAATGGTTTTAGATCAAAGCATATTATCTTTTAGAATTTCACATTTCAAACCTAAGTGTGAGAATCTGAAGCCAGACTTAAAAATTGCAATCTGATTGAGCTTAATTAAAAACCTAGAATAACATGACTCATTGCATCATCATTAGTCCGTCACACGATTTCTGAAGTGAAGTCTGTATTTGTATTTTAAGAAAAGAGTGGACATTTTTAAGAACTGTAAATATAGTTGAAGTGCAATTTGCCTTTAATAGAACTGGGAAAAACTAGATCTCAACAACTTTTATTTTTCAAACTGCAAAAACACATATGTAAAAACCTTTTTTTCCCCTTTGTTTCCTCCAGGTTTTAATATCAGAGGGGCTCGGGAGATACGCCAAGGATCCCAAGTTTGTTGCTGCCACAAAGCATGAGATAGCAGATGCATGTGAGATGACAATAGACGAGATGGAGAGTGCAGCCAGCCACCTTCTGAGCGAAGGGATCGCCCCTGGCATTAACGGGGTCAACGTGTTTCCCTTTCTAAGCTCCAGGGACTACGAGCTTCCGGACACCGGAGCCAGTTACAGTGACGAGGAGCCAGAGACAGAACCCAGAGCTCCTTACGA
Organism: Apricaphanius iberus; assembly: GCA_028564705.1. Lineage (NCBI taxonomy): Eukaryota > Metazoa > Chordata > Actinopteri > Cyprinodontiformes > Aphaniidae > Apricaphanius > Apricaphanius iberus. The sequence goes on from JAPXFQ010002889.1 coordinate 109,264, forward strand.
GGAGGACCTGGCAGATGAGATGATCTGCATTACGACTTTATAGCATTAGTTGGAGCGATCTGCAGATCAGATTGGATACAGTCTAGAATATTAAGATTTTAAAATAAGAAATGCATCTGTTGTCTCCGACCAAAAGAAGTGCCTTTTACACAAAGCAGAAAAAGGCATACAGAAGGAAGAAGCAGCACTGAAGTCTTGAACAAAGAACTGACTGAAACGAAGATCTTCACCTGGAGGGAACACAGCCTGCAGCCAATCGGAGGCCAGGTCACTGATCCCAGGGAGAGAGAGAGAGAGAAAGAGAGAGAGAGAGAGAGAGACGCTCTGCAGGGCGGGTTTCTAAGGGTGATGACAATCAGATGTATGATGTCATTACCTCAGTCACTTTATTAAGGTTCGGCATATCATGCAAGTTTTCAATGCAAGCATAGTGAGGTAAATCTAGTCATGTAGTTTTTAGGGGATAAAATGAGCTTGATCCGTTTGTTGTTTGAGCAGGTTGTGTTAGCAATGCTGAAGCTAATTGAAAATGGCGATACGTAACAGATTATGCAGGTATTAACCGTCCTACGTTTAGCATCATTCAACTTTAGTTGTGTGTGTTTAAAGAAACTAAAGCATTTGGAGTAAATGCACTAGCAGGCAGGTTATTTCAAACATTTAAGAATAGCCTGATTAATATTTCCTAGTTGATACACTGTAAATTGTATAAAATAACAAGAGAAACTTTGTAAAGAGATAACTCTATATTTTGTAATTATGTATCATTTAAAAGCTCAGCAATATGAACCCCTTGTGACTCCTGTTATTCTGTAAAACGAAACTTGCATTATTTTAATGAGGTACTACGATATTTAAACGCCTTTTGTTTTTTTGCTAATATGCACTCTTTATTTTGCCTACGAAACATTTTTTTAGACATATCGTTAAACACCTGCACAATTTATTCAAATGACTTCCTAAAATGGGGCAACATATGTTGGTTTTATAAAGCAAGCATTTTCTGCTGATGAACCTATAGAGTTGAAGTTAAACAGCTATCTGAGGAATACTTTTATTTGGATATTTTGTGTCGTGTGGACATGAATTCAAATGCATCCATACATAAACATAGCTGCTTCATTTGTTGATTTTCAAATCAAACTTTAGTTTTTCAGCCCCTGATGAAATGCCTTTTTTTTTTGCTGCTGAAAGAACTAAAAGTGGGATAAACTGATAGTTGTGAAGCTCATGCTGGGATTTTTCCATAACATGCTCATGAATTATCTAAACTTCCAAACTCCACAGGGACTTCTATGCCTTTATGTTCAGTGTCTTGCACAATCCTTTCTGCCCTTTTAATCTTTTCACATTTGGACGCCTTTTCACCAAAAACCCCCATAGTTTCAGTTTGATTTCATGTGATAGACCAAAAGCACATAATTGTGGAAGTGGGAGGAAAATTATACTTTTTGTTTTACATCTACACTGTAATTTTAGTCATTTCTTAAAGGTATAGTGGAGGATTTTTCTGAATTTCAGGAAAGAAACGCCCTCTACATTTAAAAAAAAATAAATAAATAAATAAAACGCATTCACAGCAATGGATCTTCTCTGAAAGTAACAACATAGACATAGATAACGACTTCTAACAGTAATCTGAAATGCATTTCTCCAAATAGCATGCCGAACATTAGCCTACCTTTCGAATGGAAACATTCGACAGGTAGGCTAATGGTAAAAACACTATGGTCTTGTTTCTCTCTTCTGAGGCCTTTCTTTTCTTCTCATACACCTCAAACACACTTTCTTTTTCGACTCAGCCATTTTCAATGGGGTAGAACTGTGAAGTAGAACGAAAGAAAGGCGGGGGACCTTACACATAAACACCTGAGAGTGCTCATGCGCATCTGCACTCTCAGAGTGATTGACAATTAGGAGGACCAATAGTGAAATAAAATCCTCCGCCATACCTTTAATATTCATTACAAAATAGATCAGTCGGATTGCCTTTAGAGTGTATTGAAATGTTTTCATAGAATCTCAATAGCATTTACGGTAATTCTGGACTTTAACTGGGTCAATCTGAAACTTGAATATGCTTTGCCCTAAATGATTCCATTTTAGCTCTGGTTGTATGTCTAGAAGGATTCATTTGTCTTTGCAGCCTCTAACCCAGTTCCTAAAAATATTGTCCAGTATTTAGCCTATTAGGCTATTACTCAGTTGCTCTACTAATGCATTGGAAAAGCCTCCCCAAATCATGATGGTCACACCACCATCTATGTGTGTCTACGTGTTGATTGTGTATTTAAGACGATTTCCAGTATTAGTTTACTGCCCCTCACCACATTTTTTAGACCAATGCATGGCTTTCTTTTTACAAGGGCTTTGATCTCGTCATTCTTCCATAAAGGTCAGATTTTATTAGTTCATAACCACTATTTGTCTCGTTGACTGATTTTCCTAACTGAGCAGTGATTACTGCAGCACCTCTAGAGTTATCATGGGCCCCATTGCTGGGTGTCTGATTAATACTCTACTTCCCTGTCATCCTAAATGAAAGGCTATGTGTTGGTAGTATGGCAGTGGTATCAACAAAGTTGTTTTATATCTGCACAACTTCAGACATCTCCACAGCTTTATCCCTGACCTGTTTACTGTGTTGATTGGTCTTCATGATGCAGTTTGTTCACTAATATTCTATAAAAAACCTCTGAGGCCTTTAGGGAAATGATGGCTTAGACTGAGTTTAAATTTACTTCACATCTATTTTCGGTTGGTCTATCACATACAATCCTAATGAAATAGATGGAAGTCTGTTGTTCTAATGTGACAAAATGTGAAAAATTTCAGTGGGTAGTTATACTTTTTCAAGGCACTGCGGTGAATGAGGGCTTGAAGAAGATGGCTGCAGGAGGCAACAGCTCTCAGCTAAAGGCCAGTGACAATTGTGTTCACTGTGGAACAGCAGAGGGCGTCCTGGTGTCAGAAAAGCCGGGAGGTTTAAAGCAATAACCCCTTCCATACCATTTTCTCTCTGGGCGCCTAGTTTCTTGCATACAGTTTATACCTCGTTAGGTAACTCTGATGAATATTATTGTGTCAACATATCTGTTTGCACAGTGTGGAGACTTTAAATGAGTTACATTGGGGCTACACCTGGACTGTATGTTTACTTTTCCTTCTAATAGATAAACCTTTTTCTGTGTTTCATCAGTTATCATTCCCTGGTCCAAGACATAATGGACTCAGTAAACTGCAGTGTTTCTGTGAAGCATCAAAAAGGAGAGTTAAACTTTCCACAAATGATATTTAAGATTCCTGTGATCTGTTGCTCATGAGCATTTGATTTGTGGATGGGTTTACTCTCAATCTGAATGCTGTCTTGAACGTTAAGGTTTTCCACTTTGTGTGCACATTGAAAGGGCTCTTTGAATTGTTTGTGAGTTTCAAAAAAAAAAAAAAGTGTTCTAGTCCTTTTTGTTGATGGCTAAAAAGGACCAATGCACATAAAGGCACATTGTACTATTTGTAGCAATTACAGAACTAATGAACTGAATATATGCATTATTTTGTAAAGACTTTTAAAAAGTTGTTTTAAAACTAAAGATATGAGAACTTACTTTTACCTCATGTCAGGAAATTCCTGAAAAAATAAAATAATTTGGTTAAGTCTATACCAATGGTATTTAATTATTAGCACATAGCTGTTTGTCTTTGCACAAGTAAATGTATAGTGCTTTTTGTTTCTCCCTTTTCTAAACAGATTTGTGTATTAAGGTGAGACGATTTTTGTACGTTTTGTGACAGTGCATATGGTTTAGTGGAATCTGTATTTACATCTATCATTTACACCTCACCTCTAATGCTGGGAATGAAAGAGTATAAAAAAATATGTTCAAGGTGCACTGTTCCTCTGTTTTGCAGGTATGGAAAAAAATAACTGAAAAAAATGCCAGTTTACAGAGAAACACATTCATTGAAATGTTTTTTGTTAGTTTTTCTTCATCTTGTTATGATTATTATTCTTACTGTAACAGTTATTAATGTTCAGAAATCTGTATTAAAATAGAAGATAATGTAAAATATGTACAAACATATGGGATGACCCATGGTAATGTTCTCTACTTGAAAGTCTTGACATTTCCTCAATGTTTTTATTCTTAAAACATAATTTCTCTCAGTAGCAAATGCTTTAATACATATTTAAATCCTCTACATTTTGTATCAATGCATTTTTTGTATTTTTTTTCTTCATTTTATGTTGGCCTTGACTTCATTTGATATTTTGTTTTCTATCATGAAATAAATTAATGCCGAATAATTGTTCTCATTTTTTTGTGACTCAGATTGCTGATTATATTGCTGATTTTATAAAAGACACCCATAGCCATTTAGCAAGAAACACATTTATTGTTGTGCTTCATCAAAAATCTGTTTATAAGATTTCAGCTGGGAGCTACTTTATTTGTAGACGTTATCTCCACGGTGGTTGTTGCCTCCGATGTCTCATCTTCTTCCATCGCCTTCCCACAAAGCAGGAAGGGAACCGCATACTTACGAAACTGAAGAAGACAAAAATACGTTTATTGAACATGCATGAAATTTCCTATGATCAATGAGCATAAAAAAATTGCAAAATCCTCAAAAAAACTTTCATGTACAAACTCTGAATAGCAATTATTTGGTTTGAACTAGCCAAGTGAGTTCTTGAACTATTCAAAACATTACTTATTTTATTTGGATAACGTCACTGATGGAGATAATGCTGGTTTCTTTCCCAAACAAAACAACTGGCAAAGCGATTCTGCTCATTACCTTTGTGCTTTCAGTTTTTTTGTACATAGCTTTTTTTCTTTAATGAAAAAAACATTGATGGGTGGAGGTATTGCTCCCTTTATCAATGCTCTGGTTTCTTTCCAAATGAAAGTAATTGTGGTTCTAAGCTCTGTTCTTAGACGCTTTTCATTTTTTTTGGCTTCATCCAAAGAAAGAAAATGTCTCTTGTGATAGCTTTAAAAGATAATGTAGATATGTTGTGGTACATTTAATATGTCTTTTTTCTCACAGAAAGTATCTGTGGTTCATTTCTTTGGTGATAAACTGGGTTTATGTCATGGAGAAACCAGTTGATGGGCATAGTGCTGCCATTAAATTTGGACCTCTGTATTTCTATCTCCTCAAAACTATTTTTTGCTTGAGGTGTGTGTGTGTGTTTAGCAGTGTTCCTAACATTGCTGTTGCTGCTTTTTACTGTTTGAAGACTGTTTTTATACCCTTTAAAAAGTATTCTCAGCACAGTGTTTTAATATCAGCTGTGCTCCTATCCTAGGTAAAGTGATTGCTGCCATTAATTAAGTAGATTACCAAAGAAGTAAGGTCAAGAAAACTAACTCTTCTCTCTATGTAAGCTTTCTTTTAAAGGGAGAATAAAATGTAACAGTTTTCCTCATGGGAGAAACATTTAGGATCACATTCTAATGTTTCAGCTAAAGGTGACATTGTAATGTACAGCTGAGTATCATCTTTATAAGTGTGGTAATTAATCTTATGGGTTGTTATAATCTGGGCTAGTGGGAGCATGTAGATATTAAATAGAAAAGGCCCCAGGATGGAGCATTGGGAAACCCAACATGTGATTTAAACACTTAAAATGAAAGCTATCTGTTAAAGTATGAAGCATCATTAAGCAAAATTATTTATATTTTTTACATTCATAAAATCAAGTCTTCAAATGAAAATACATCTAAAACATATTATTTCTCTGACAGGACGTCTGTGTGTGATGTGTGTTATAACCACTAGATGGGGCTGATGTGAATCCAAAAAACATCCAAGGTCATTAAACTGATTTACGTTCCTAAGTCTTATTGTTAGAATAATTAAAGTATGGCTGTAAATTACCTGTTTGTTGAGTAAAATATAGATGATGGGGTTGTATGCAGTGCTGCTCTTGGCCAGGTAAACCGGCAATGTGCCCACCAGTGGATGAATCCTAGCATGAGGTCTGCTGACAACAAACATGGCCAGACTGGCATATGGCAGCCAGCTTACCAAAAATGACAGAACCATAAGAATCACCATGGATGCCACCTTCATCTCCCCTTTAGCTACCGCTCCTCCTTCCACACAGGCCATCTTTGAAACCTGTAACGCAGAATGAAATAAATGATTGATAACTGACAAAGAGAAACCCACCCAACTCGGAAACTTTACAGTGGAAACTGCTGTCTTTATTCAAATAAAATCCCATAAAACTTCAGGATTACAGAAATGATCCTCTCCCCAAGAGTCAATATAAATAAAACAAAAAACATGAGACTGATAAAAGCACACTAAAGAGATCAGTAGTTGCCTGGTTCATTATGGATTTGACAAAGCCTGTTTCAAAATTCTGAAAAAAATCTTTACAAAAAATGGTGAACACTTTGAAACATCTGAGCCAACTTCTAGTGGAACATTGTACAAATAAGAATGATGATTAATATAAATTAGTAACATAACAGTGCACCAAATGATTAGGATTATTTAAAAGGTAAAATGGAGGGAGATTTACCATCAGGCTTGGAGCCTAGTTTTGTTTGTAAATTCAGCAATATTCTTGAATTTAAAGTCAAACCAATTTGTGAATTTGATCTCCTTCTTCATTGAACATCAATAAAAGGTTTTTAGACAGCTTAAAGATCATTGTAAATAAAATATGTCATTAAGTACTTAACAAAGATATTAGTTTAAACTCTTTTAATTTTAATTTGTCATATCACAAATTTTTCATGAATATATAGATTTCCATCTAACTGATCTTAACTTCATAGGAGGATTAGAATGGGATCTGCACAGGAGCTGCAGAATAAATTTCAGATTATAGATGACTGATGAACAAGAAAAAGAAGAGTAACTTCTTAGGAACTTTGATTTAAAAAATAAGTATGCAGTAGCTGCTTTGAAACGAGCTACTTGGTTTAATCTAAAAAAAATTAACCTCCCATGTTCTGAATAGGTCATTACTAAAAAAATAATTTTAAACACAATGGGCTTTACTATTCCTTCTGTATGTAATGGCAGCATTGTAAAATTCCTGAAACTCTGTTAAAACTTTTGGTTCTGTTGGGCCACCCCAATAATATCAGTTGCAACAAATCGAGCCACGCTCTTTAAAGAAATGTATTAACATCTTTAGTACGCAGATCATTTTGACTTAAATTTGATGCGTTCTTCTCACTTGCCATTTTGTAAATGCAGCATTGCATTTAAATTCTTTGGTTTATTATGTTCTTAACACAGCAAGAAGAATATCTTAAGGTGTTCCATATCACATCTCATATAAATATTCTCCCTCTAAAGTGCTGAAGTAGATGAGGCATGAAACATAAAATAAAAATCCTGAGCCTCAAATATATCCACATTCTTCCATAAGTATGATAAATTTCTCACCTGGTGTAATGTCCACAGAAGTTTTGCATATGAGATGAGGATCAGGGTGAAAGGAAAGGCAAAGCACACAGCAAAGTAAGCAATGATGTAGGAGACATTGTTGGGGTCCGTGTTGTGCCAGTCTGGTGCGCAGGACGTGCCGACGCCTTCCAGTTCGTACCTGCCCCAGCCGATGAGTGGGGGCAGGTTCCAGGCAAAAGACCACAGCCAGGACAAGACTATACCTCCGATGGCATGCTTCTTTTGGAAGGATATTTGTCCAAGAGGTTTGCATACCACAAACATCCTCTCCACTGCGATCAGAGCCACTGTGCACAGGGATGTGATTCCTACAGGAATGCAGAGAAAGGAAAGTTGATAAATCCAGTCAAAGTGAACTCTTCTTTAACTGTTCTACTGTTTTGACTCACCACACAAGGACACTGCGAAGCCCTCCATCACACAGCCTGTCCTGCCCAGAGAGAAGTACCCCTGGGCATTGTTGACCACTGAAAGCACTCCCCCGGTCATTGCTGTGCCCAGGTCAGCCACAGCCATGTTTACCAGAGCGTAGTTGAGCGGCTGCCTCAGCTGCTTGTGCATGAGGGACACAATGATCACTGTACCATTCAGTACAATGGCAGGAATAACAAAAAAGGCCATGATGATGGCGAGCACGATAAAGCCAGCTCGTGACAGAGGGGGCTCCTCCTGCGGACCCATGTAGAACGAAGCATTGGTTAAAATTTTAGGGGGCTGCATTGCTGTAAAGCAGAAAAAAGGAGGTAAGATTCTTTGGTTCCTTCTTAAGTTGAAGTTGCCGGATCTTTAACAACTCTCAGCCTGAATGAGATGGCTGAGATTAGACGGCTGGAATAAATCCTTGGGATCGGGAATTAAGAAAGAGTAATTCCTCCAAATGATCATCCCTGATCCCTCACCTTTTGCTATATTGCAGAGGGATTTAAACAGGATAGAAGTGTGCTCTTGGCTGGATTCAGGACACCAAACTGCTCACAGTCTGCTTAAATCTCACCTTGTTGCAGAAAAATCTCAGTTTCTGCTCCCACTACAAGTTATAGGATATTTGATCCTCTCTGTCTCTTTCTAATTATTTCTGCTAAGTTTTGCATCTCTTCACAATATGAAGATATCAGTGTTTAAAAATAAAATTTGGTCCTTATCAATCTTTGTTTTTGTTTACATTTTTAATAATAAGTGGGTGTTGTTATAAGATGAGTAGCTATTGTGTGGCAATGTACAAGTCCCTTTGCCAAATGCATGTTCAAGATCAACACACATTTTTACTTGAATACCATGTTATCCTGTCTTCCCTATTTGAGGAGTGGCCAACAAAATTTGTCTTCTTTGTTGTGTCATCTTACACCTCATTACAATGTTCTGGACAATCTAATGAACTTTTTAAAAGAAAAATAAAGCTTTAGTTTCAGTTAAGATTCCTGTTGGTATGGCAATACAAGATCAAATTTTAAAGCTTTTTGAGATTTTAATAGGGACATCATTAAGTGTTGCTGGGTTGCTGTTACATGTATACAATAAGACCTTTTGACTTAGTTGAGGTGAACAAACTGCATATATACTTCAGCACAGCAACAAAAATATCGGTGAACACCACCACAATTAATTATTGAAAACAGTTATTCATATGTAGCCATGAAGCCATGAAGCTAAGAAAAGGGAAACTGAAACTGTCTAAACACCTATAATAGATTAACGGGATCTATTAAAATCAGACAAAATGTTTTCATTTATACCATGAGATAAAGGAATACTCTTTTTTTATTACTACACTAACTGAATAAAAATATAAAATTATACATCTTTTTTCATATAAATTCATAGCTAATGATAACTATAATAATAAAAAATAATAAAAATTAGCTCTGAACTTACCAGATAGGTTTGGGTTTTTGTCCATCACTGGTTTGGGTCAAAGCAGTAGGACTGGAACAACCAAAAAATCTCACTAAAAGTAGAAATCCTAATTCCAGATATTGTTTCATGAAATGCCAATATTGTCATTTATTATGACAAGTAATGCTGAATATTGACCAACAACATGATTTCATTGGTGTCAAAGATTATTTGATAGCTAAAAATGGATATAAACCACATCTCTCAGCAGAATTCCGTTCTCCATGCAGTGTTACTAGGGTACACGCTTATGATCTTACAGTAGATGACAGCAGAGGTAAAAAAAAGCAACCTATAATTGAAGTATTAAAGTTAAACTAAGCAACTGGCTCGGAAGTTATCTTATGACATTAAAGCACAAGTAGTTATGAAACAGAAGTACCTAGACTTTACTTATTAGGATAACAAATAACAACAATATATATCCATGAATCCCGTTGAATCCAATCAGCTAGGTAGATTACAGGCAGGTCTCGAAAACATAAAAACCTGGATGACCTAAACTTTCTGCTTTTAACCCTTTAGACTCTAGAGTTCCCAAACTGGGGGACATAGAGTGAGTAGTAATAGTAATAGTAACAGTAATAGTAGTATTATATACAAATAACCTGTGTAATGACACATCTATCAATTCTCCTGAATGTTAACTTTAAAATGACGTAAAAATTATTTAAATTCTCCTTTTGGTTGCTGATATATACACATTTTTTCATGGGTAAGCATTTATTGAAAATAGGCCTGGGATTTAAAGGGGTAAATTCGGATAAAACAGAAGTTATCGTCTTTGGAGCAGAAGTTTTAAAAAGGAAACTGCTAAGTCAATCACTTCATCTGGATGTCTTTAAATTGGCCTCTGTTAGTGTAAATAGTGTAAAGAACCTCGGTGTAAGTTTTGACCAAGACATGACATTTAAATCCCATCTTAAACAGGTTTCCAAGATTTTTTTCTTCCACCTCCAGAATCTTGCTAAAATCAGAAACATCCTGTCCAGGTGATGATGCTGAGAAAATAGTCCATGCATTTGTTACTTCAAGGCTGGACAACTGTAATTCATCGTTATCTGGAATTCCACAAAAAATAATTAAAGCCTTCAGTTGATCCAAAATGCTGCAGCAATAGTTCTAATGAATATTAGGGAGAACACATTTCTCCTGTTTTGGCTTCTCTCCATTGGCACCCTATTAAATCCAGTATAGAGTTTAAGATGATCTTCTTTATGTATGCAGCCCTAAAATATCCAGCTCCATCATACATCAGAGACCTGATTGTTCATATGTTCCTAACAGAGCACTTCACTCTCAGACTGCAAGTTTACTGGTAGTTCCTAGGAGTTTTAAAAGTAGAATGGCAGGCAAATCTTTTAGTTATCAGGCTCCTCTCCTGTGAACCAGCTCCATGTTTTAGTCCTACTTTTCTCTTCTGCTACTCTCCAGATGTCATTGTGATTGTTAACTTTGTTTTCTTCCAATGTTTTTCTCCATGGAGGCTCCACCTGTTCTGGTATCCTGCTTAGCTGCGGCGCCCTGTTAGATGGGGAACATTGGTTCGGATGATGCTCCCAGTGACTGAAAATCCTCTATGTTCTCTTGTCAACTTTTTATTTTCTTTAATATATATAAAGTACTCTTACATCAATTTCTTTTGTTAATTCTATGTCTTTGCTCTGTCTTCTCAAATCCCCAAATGGTTGTGGCAGATGACCGCTTGTACTGAGCCAGTTTCTGCTGGAGGTTTCTTCCTGTTAATGGGGAGTTTTTCCTCTGCACTGTCGCTACATGATTGCTCAGTATGAGGAATTGTCGAGGGATTTCTGTGGCTGGAGTTTGAGACAACTTCATGTCAATGACTCAACGTAATTTTCAGGGATTACTTAAATAGAAAACCTTTAACGGATTGGAATATTTGTATAATTGTATTGAAATGACTTATCTTGTAAACTGCCTTTAGATAACATCTGTTGTGAATTTGCGCTATATAAATAAACTGAACTAAATTGAATTTAAACGAATATGTGTGATTACAGTCTTTAATTTTACATCAGATCAGTAATCCAGAATTTGTGACATCTTTCTGTTCCTGTTGGGGTTCCCCAGTAAACCTCCTGGTATTTCTAAACTGTTGAAGTCAGTAGCTCTAGGTCTGTTTATATAATATGATGTGTTACTTTAGATCCACATGGTTGGTCTATAAATAAGTCTTTACAAAACTAGTTACCCAACACACTCTTCAAGCTGCTGTTTTGTTTTATATTTAGACTTTAAAGCTCTGAGGATCTGTCGACAACACGCATGTCGAAACATTTGTACCACTGCACTCATTTGATTCTATCCTGTCATCCATGGTGGGCTGAATGCTGCAAGTGGTCTGAGTGGAGTAATCCGCAGCCGCTGAAGAATTGAGGTGAGGTTAAATCCACAGATTTAACAAGAGCATAACAAGAGGTGTCCGAAGTTTCACCTTTTAAGAGGTTTATGTTCAATCAAGTCAAGATCCAGATTATAACTGTGAGGGTTCAATACAGGATATTGGTTCAAGACAGTCTGCCTCTAATTATTAAGCGAAGCATAAGTGTCATCAAATTTGATGCCTTTTATTTTTCCTTCTATTGTTAATGTGGGCGTCTTTGTCAAAGATTATCTACAAGTCGGTTCTTAGCACAGAAGATCAATTGTTTAATAGTTTAAGAAACTGATGTATGTATGTAATGATGAGTCAAAGTGTGCATACTTATGACAGATGAAGTTCAATCATTGTAATTGTACTGATATAATTTTACTGTTAGTAGGAATAGAACAGCAAGTGGATTTAAATTTATAAAGAATTCCTGAAAACAATGACTGCCTTCAAACTTTGATGAATTTTTTTTTTTATACACAACTGAAGAAATTATATTTTTTCCAAAAATTGTTCAGCTCCTTTTAACAGCTATGCCAGTTACAGCAAATAACTTTTTTATTTTTTATTTTTACTTTTTGTCTTTTATATTTTTGATGAAAAGTAATCAGGCTCAATGTACTGGTCTCTCTCTATTATCAAAGAATGTTTGCCTTGGCAAAAAACCTTTGGAAAGTCAAGGACTAAATGCACTCACCTAGGCTCCACTGATAACTTTTACCAATTGATATTACATTATCAACTTAATCTGACTGCATGATTCTAATATTTAAATGAATTGGACTTTGTATCTCTGGATTCAGATTGATAGTTTGATTAGAATGTTATATGTGTTACATTAATTTGAGCTGAAATGGGATTAAAACTAATTCTATCTAATTCAATACAAATTGGATTTGTCATGTAAAGTGCCCTGACATGATACTTGTTAACTGCTGCTATGTGAATATGCTGACAATGATGTTTTTTTAATTGGGAAAGAAGCCATAAAAGACCACTATATGAAGAAACATTAAATGTAGAAGCTTTGTGTTTACAAACTGTAACATGCAGTAATTAGGTAAAGAAAAGGGATCCTAGATTTGAAAAAATGAAAAAAAAAAAAAATTACATGGTTAAACTGGAAGCACCATCCTCAGACTCTAAATATTCAGTGCTTGTTGACAACAGAGACAGTGAATAAATGGCACACTTTTTTGCTTTAGTAAAATTTGTTTTACTTTGGAGTCTGGGTTTATGCTTACCACATGGAATAATGTTTATGATGCACTCTTTATCAGTAGTGAATAGAGTTAAGAAAAGTCATTAAAAGAGTCTAGCATATTAAGCCTCAACAGTTTTTAGGGTAATATTGTTTCCTAAGCTAAGATCCCATTAGATCTTATAGTTTTCTAAATCATTCTACCCTGAAGCAGTCAGAGTGGACAAAGGGTGGCAAATAAAGAAACATAAATATGTAAAGGCACAAAAAGATGGAAATAACTGGTACAAACAGCAAATAATAAGATAATGCTAATGTATGTTTCACAGTATAGTAAGCAAATGTAGTGGAGCAGCACAGTGGTGTAGTTGTTACCACTGTTGCCAGGCACCAAGAAGGTCTGGTGTTTAAATCCCTGCCTTGGGTCTTGTGCATGGAGTTTACGTGTTATTTTTGAGTACTTTTGCTACATGCCAAAAACTTGTCTGATGGGCAACTTGGTCTCTGTATTTTTTCCCCTCAGCAGTAAGTGTGTTTTTGCATGGTTGCTGTGTCACTGTGTGTCTCTGTTCTGCCCTATTTTCACCTATGTAAAAATATGGACGCTGTCCATGGTGCTGAAACTTCACAAATTGATTATTGCATCTCTGTCTTGTTTGCTCTACTTCAAAAGTCCCTCCATATGCTCCAGTTGGTTCAAAACTCCATTGCCCACCTCATCACCAAACCTCCTGTATTAAATCATATATAACTAAAAAACATCCACATTCTTTAATTCATATCTATCTGATCTGATCTACATAGTATCTTCCATCCTTTCTCTCCGATATTCATCCTCCATCCAACCTACTGTTCCATCTTTCTGTCTTAGCTCCATGGGGAGCATTGCTTTCAGATGCTTTGCTACCCACCTCTGGAATTCTCTAACTCAAGCCATCTGAAACTCTGACTCCCTCTTCACTTCAGAGTCAGAGTGGCATTTTAAAGGTGTATCAGTATGAAAAAAGAAAATTGATTTAACCCCAATGCTCTAAAAGAAAACCACTTTAAATGCATATTTTAGATGGTAAGTGTGTTACAAGCCTCTAGACCAAAAAAAGCAGCAACCATGGTGAGTCGTTGCTTGGTTTGCTCAAGGACACATCAGTATGACTGTCCAATCAGTGTTATCTACAGCAGGTCTAATAAAACCAGCACACCCACCCCACCATCAGTTCTGTGAAGGAGAGATGTTTTTATTTGATGGTTTTTGGTTAATTGAAACATTTTAGAACCAGTGTGATGTGCAGGCCGCTGGTCAGAGAAGACACTGGATGATATTGTCCGTCATCCAACATGCAGGTGCCTTATCGGCACGTCCCAGGCAGCAATGGGCCCCCTCACAACTTTGATGTACGATGCAATTACGAGTCTAATAAAAGCCTCAAGTGGAAACAAGGTTCCTGCGGAGGGTGAAAGCGGTAGGCTTTATAAGGAAGGAAGAAAAGGAGACGCTGCATCAACCGTCGGATGACCCGATGTGATTATCGCCTTATAATCAGCGTTTACAGTGCAGCACGATTGGGACATCTCCCAGTATGATTGAATAATGGACCGCTGAAACTGTTTTCATACACGAGTGTTCGCAGCACTGCAGTGCAACAGCAGCAACGCCGGGATCTGCATTGAGAAGTTCCAGTTGGGTGACAAGGCGGGCCTAGTGATTAATTGAGACTTCAACCAATCACGGACTAATGCACATTGATAATGCAAAAATCCATTCTTTTTCACAAGGGGTCTTATCTGTTTTCCATATGAGTTCCTTCTTTGTAGTTACAGCTGTATCTTAGTAAATTATCATGGAAAAGTTTATTTATTTCAATAATTGACTTCAAAATGTTAAATTGTACATATTGCATAAAATGGTACAACACGGGATAACATTTATAGATGTTTATTTATGTTAATTTCTGATGACTATGACCTGCAAGATCGTCACAATTGATTTTTCTAAAAATGTATATTAAATAAGACTAGAAAAAACAGAAATACTGAAGACCATAAAACATATTTAGAGTACATGGACTTAATTAGCAGCATCAAGGTACCAGGGACTGAGGTAATCAGCCTTTAGTCCAGTCCTGTGTCTTTGGTGTTTCTTCTGCTTAAGAAGTGGATGAACAAAAGAATTGACAATTGTAAATGTCTGTATGCAGTAGCTCTTGAAGCTCTCATTTTAACAACTAGGGTAAGCGAGGCTTCTGTTATGACTATTGCTTGCCCACAATTTGTCCACCAACCTGTTCCTGCCATCTAGCTCTCCCTTTGCCTGCTTAGACTCTGTGATTACCCAGTTTCTTTAGCGGCTATGTTTTGCAGAGGGCATCAGTGACTATGTGCTGAACAACCACCAAGTCAGCAGTCTTACAGATGATTATCCGACCACATCTTCATCAGTAAGCCATAATCATTAAAGTAACACAACTGAATGCTTGGAATACATCAGACTGTTTGTAAAGAACTTATGCAATAAATGAGTTTCACTTGAATTGACTCATTCAAGTAAATTAACTCTTCAATAACATTCTTATTAAATGAGTTACAGCTGTATATCATGTCTGAAGAAATCCTTTTCATTGCTAAGCACCAAAAGAGTTTTGTGAGGACTGTGTAAATAGGAGGATTCTTATCCATAACACGACTCAAGGAGGGTTTTTGTAGGTTTGTTTTTATGTTGGATTTTGTAATTAGATTCTGATTTTTAAAAAACTCAAAATCAGTCATTTTAAGGTTTTCAAATACCTACTGTATTTACTAAAATGAGAGGATCTGATTTGCTAGAACTGCCTTTTTTTCCCATGCAAAACATGTCTAAAACTTTGAAACATTGAAATGCTTCTAATATTTAACCCATTGTAAACATATAAACCTTGTTTTTTTTAGGAAGGGGCAAGGTGTATATGATTGACATACAGAAATGGGGTATAATGAAGTAAAAACATAAAACATATTTAAATTGATACATATTTTACATATCCTTGAAAATGTTCCTGCCCTGAAGTTCTCCTTCCCCAGCCTCCCACTGTTTCAAACTCTTTTTTTCTCTATCTCTCCCTATTTTGCGGCAGAGCTGGAGCCCTCACCAGATATCTGCAGCCTCATTATCTCTCACAGAGACATTTATACTAAAGTAAATTACCTTCAACCCAATGTGGTTTCCAGTTTTAACCTCAGGTTCAGAAACATTTATAACCAATAGGCTGCTTCTTAAACCAAAATGGAAAATTGTAGTATATATAATTTATGGTCAGATAAAAAGATGCTTTCATTTGTTGTAATTCCTTTTTCTGCAGTTATATAAACAATTGAATTATCAGACATTTAGTTTAGCATTTAGATGTCAAAATGTATCACAAGTATCAACTTTAGAAACTGTAGTACTTGGACTATGTGGAGCTGCAAACTATTAACCAATTAAAAATTTTCTTCAAATAAATGACTGATACATTCATGCACGCTTTCCTGTTTGCATTATTAAAGGAACAAAGCCATGCATCGTCTCCGAAAAACGATAATCTTCTTCTCGGTGCTATTGAGCTGCAAACAAAGAGAGGTGCTCTGTAATTCCTGCACCATGAGCTGAGTGGGTTTTCAGAGAGGGGGGAGGAAAAGATGGGCAAACATGCTGGAGGATGATGCGCTCTCTCTTTCTCACTCTTTCAAACCATCTCAGATATATTAGCAGGGCTGAGGACCGATTGGCTGTGCAAGCAGAAGGTGGAGAAGTTGCACGGGAGGAGGGGATTGGGCTACACCGTGCTCGGACTGGATGTTTTACTGTGCAGATATTTTCTTGAGTCAACACATAGCTTGAAATGGAGGGAATCTGCAGGATTCAAGTTTTGCAGACGTTCTTTCTGCTTTGGATCTTAATCGGCTGGAATGTGGCAGCGGTGGCAGGGTCCCAGCAAGGGATTCCTCTGCAAGTGTGAGTGACAATTAGGTTGATGTTCCGTTATTTGGGGGCATTTATTTATACTTACTCAGTTTGTTAAATTTTCTAAAGAACACTAAACATCTGAACTAAACACATTTAGCACCAAGCATGTTTCAGACTCAAGGAATCTCAAAAGAACAGCACCTTAATTCGACTTAAATTGAACAGTGTATCACTTGTACAGTAGAGCAGGGGGGTTCAAATGTGACGTAAAGCTGTTGGTGAACACAGTTACACTGTAAAATGTAACATTAAGAGCCAACTGCTGGTTTTGTTACAATACATTTTAAAAATTCACCCTACTAAGCTTTGGATTTGCTAAATTTTAAGAAATAATGTGTGAATGTATCACCTTTATGTCCCTCTTTGTAGATTTATCTAAAATAGCATAAGCCACAAAAAGTTATATTTTCTATTAAAAAGGAAGTTGCATTCACCCGTTTATTATGATTATCATTGAAAAAGTAAATAAGAGAAAATATTTCAAAATATAAAAATCAGATATCACGTTACCCCAATCCCTCTTATTTGAAGTTGCTGTTAATCATCAGCACATATGGTGGAATCCAAGATTTCCTATAAAACAAATAGATTCTGTATATATATTGCATCCAGTATTTATTCAGGATGTTATGTTCATTTTACAGAATTAAGCCAGTCAACCAAAAAATCTAACCAATAAAAAACCCTCAAAGATCTGATATCAATTTTTTTAAAGTTTATTTTCCTGACAAATTAGAAAAGACAAAACAAGACACATTTTGTTTCCTCTTTTTTAGTACTTGCATGATTTGAAACTTTCAGGAACACCTTTAGTATTAATTAAAAGAACACATTAAGTTAGTGAAGCCACTTATAACCATCTTTCCTTTCTTAACTAAATGTTTCATTTTCATTTTATACATTTAGTTTCCTAAAGGCAAACCCCAGCTAAATGTGTAAAACATTATTTTTGCTAAGTATTACAGATTGTTGTTTTACAGATAAGTTATTTGAATTCACTAAATGTCTCTATAAGTACATAGACGGTGAATACAATTATTTTATTAAATGGAATTTGGTGCCATTCTTATATTTATAATTTGTCTAATGGTAATGGATAAAGATACAGTTTCAACAGCTGCAGATGACAAGATAAAGTTAAAAGTAAAGAAGTTACCCCAACCTTCGTATGCTTGTTCATTTTACCTACATAGAACTCGTTAAGTGTTTTTTTTCACCCCATAAAATTATTTGGGGACTCGTTGCCAATTCATCCGTTTTTCTTTCACTTCTTGGCAGCGTAAAGCTTTGGGCTTCTGCATTTGGTGGAGAAATCAAATCAATTTCTGCAAAGTACTCTGGCTCCCAGCTATTGCAAAAGGTATGTTTATTATCTCAGTTTTTTTTCTTTGAATCCAAATAAATGTCTTATTTGTCTGATGGCTAATGTGGTAACATCCGCTTATGTTGTAATGTATTCGGCATATGATTGCTACTGGAATATCTCAGTGTCTCAGCTGAATGCCAAAGTTTAATTTTAGAGGGGACTCAGGTGTGCTTGGAGTGCTATACGAGTGTGTGTCAGTGTGTGTTTGAGTTCATGTGTGTTTGTGCTCGACGCAGCCCATTAACCACGGCTCTTTTTCCCCACACTTATATTCTCTCTCCTGTGAACTCTCCTGAGTGGAGAGCTCCGAGCCTCAGTTGTGAATGTGGTGAGCTGAAAGAGCATGTGTGGAGTGTTTGTGGAGTGTGTTTGCAGGGGATGAAATAATGAACAAGTGAGTGGAATAAGTGGAGAACGCAATATGCAGATCACTTTGTGACCACTTGATGGCGGAGGTGGGTTCAGGATGGTTGATAAATGGAGACCCGTCCTTTTCACTTCACTTGGATTAGAGCAGTGGAGATGCAGTAAACAGCTGGGGGAGCTCCTCTGTATAAATGCTGAATAACATTGGATGGTGTGTGGTTACCTCTGCATGCCTAAAAGTCAATGGAGTTTCAATAGAAATTTGGTAGAGATTGAAAGGAAATTACGGAAAATTGAAAGTATTTGTTTAATTGTATCTGCAAACAGCAATCAGCAGAAAAAAACTGTTATGTTCACAATTAAATTTGATTTTTCTTTGTGCGTGTACACTTTAGTGGTTTGTGAATGCAAACCTCTCTCTTAAAGAGGGAAGAGAGATTTGAACATATTTTTAAGAAAAGTTATGATTTTCCTTTTATTCCGTGTTTTATGGATAGGTTTTAAAAAGTCGAAATTGTGTTTTCATGAAACAAGAAAATGTAACTAATTTAGTCACTGTGTGACTAGAAAAGTCTATACTGACTGAAAAGAATTTTCTAAATCTAATGCTGGTCTAATAGGTCTCTTTCTGATTTTCAACCAGAGCTAATCAAATGATTTTAAGATTTCTTGATTTTAAAAAAAGAAAAATACTTATGTTTTAGCGAAAACATTTTTTTACTTCAATTATATTTGCAAGCTGCAGCATAAAGAAAGGTTTTCTTACAGCGCTTATCCCATTTTCACTAAACCCAGCACTTAGTTTCGAAGCACCATAGACTGGACATGACAATAACCAAGAGAAAATCTGTTTTAGGAGAAACTGATAGAAATGTTTTCTGGTTTCACTCAAAAAGCTCATATCAAAAACCACTGTAGTGTTTATATTTACTACTTTTATCAACTAGTTTTAAAACCCTGAAGGAATTATTATCTTAAACCAAAAATGTACATCACTAATTTAGGATCTTAAGGTGTGGCCACCTCAATGGGATGGGGAGAGGGGGGTGGGTGTTCCATCTCTGTACTGTACAACTTAGACAATCCCATTATGTTCTCATAGGACACACCTATAGCGACTTTACGGTGAGCACACTTTTAGCTGTTCAGTTAGCTTCACCTCTGGTACCGTTGCCCAATGTAAAACTGGATATAGACACTGTGGGCTCGGGTTAGAGGATCGCGGGGCGGCTGCCTTCCCCATGTCCAACTCATTATAACAAAACCCATGAACAGCAGGAGGAGGTAAACCCTGGGTCTTTCCATGGGTTTGAGGTCTGGAAATGGAAAATTGAGCAGGTCTTTTTCTCTGAGAGGCTAACTGTCTAACAAAGATGTTTTACAAAGAGGTTACAAGACACTTGGTGGTTTTTATCCAGATTATGAAAAGAAAGATCGAAAGAAATGCTTTGTCTTGATGCAGGTATAAAAGATAGTTTTATTTATATTTCCAGCAGTGGTATTCTAAACAGCTGAAGTGTGATGATATTTGATGTAATGTAGTGCATCAGATTTACAGCTCGTTTTGTGAGCAGCTGTTTTCCAGTCAGTTATGTCTAAATAGTAATCCAAGTAAGAGCTTGCTGTGGGATTTCTCCATATTGCAAAGGAGGCAAACTTGCTTACTAAAAATGAGAATCGAGACACTGGGAATTACATCTCTTCAAAAGAAAAACTCATTAGAGCTTATATTTGAATCCTGAATGTTCAGATAGTGTGTTGTTCATTAAAACTTACCTTTGAACCAATTTTTTTTTTTTAGGAGCTGTGGTCCATTACAGCGCCACGTTCAAGGTCCAACTCCACTTCTGAGCCAAGTCCCCCACTCAGGGCCACCAGCAGGCTTAGCCCTAAGATCACAGCTGCTTGTCTTTGGGAAGAAAGTGCAGGACAACGAGGGAGTCCTCGAAAATATGGAGAAAGTGTCCAAACAGCGTTTAGAAAGCGTCTTCAAGCCCAGAACCCAGGACTCTCCTGCCCTGAGGTAACTGCTCTTTTATACCGGACCTGGGTTCAAATGTGTGGTGTGAGATGAAGCATCATGCTGCATGTTAGTGAACATGCATTTCATCAGAGTAAAAACACATTCCTGCCATCTGCCCTGCACATATGCTTCTTCTTATATGTGCATGTAAGCACCTCGCACATGCTCCTATGCATGGAAGCTTGTCTGGATTTCTCTGTGTTGAGCCAGTCAGCACAAAGCATTGAGCTGTGAGCCAACTGACAGGTCGTTAGAAGGGCTAATCATTACCTAATTTTTACTCTAATTTCACTGATTTCATTATGGTTCCTGTGAACCTGGGGAAGCTCTGAGGCTCTTCTGCTTCCCGAAGCTCCTCTGTCGGTCATTAGTCGAATCAATAATTATGATCAGGGGTTTTGATGGATGGATCTTAGCCTCCCCTTGACGATTTGAGAGCTTGAGAGGTGGTGAGGATGAGGGTTTCCTTGCTGGGGCTAGGGACTTGGGGTGCTGGGGCGAGGAGGACAAGCGTGAAATGAACTGTTCTGCTCCACTGCAAATTCACACTCTTCCTTTCAGTAGGTAATTTGTCGCCTCATGTACTGGTGTGTGTGTTTTGTCCTCACATTCTGTATTTCTTTTGAATGTGAGAGCCCATTGTGTTCTTTTTAGGCCAACATTATCAGAAGCAGCTGATAGTGTGAAAATGTGGAGGTTTTTATTTTTGTTTGGTGTGTGTTATAGTGTGACAGAGTGTGCGTGTGTGGCAGACATATGTTGGATTTTGTAATGTGATATTCATCTAAACCATTGCAGGCTTTTGTTCTATCACGGGAGGTCCTGTACATCTAGCAGAATCAGCATTATTTGTGGTGTAGTTCATTACTCGGAGTTGCCCGAGCTTGACGTGTTATTATCTTTCTCTTGTGCTTTGACTCCATTTCAATTATCCTCTTACCATGCATAGCCTTCCCTCCCATCCACACACACCTTCCTTGTGGCCACCCAACGTGGCCACTTCCAGCCTATCGGAGAGCAAAAGACACCCTGCACGTGCAGCCAATCACTCGAGCCAGATAAAGACAGTCAGTCGTCTTGAGCTGGACGTTTTATCAGATGCTCAGATGAGTCTGGCTGCATGCATCATGTCAGCAAACATATGAAATGTTTATAATCCTTGTTTAAGAACCCTCGCCTCTCTGGAGTGAGTGATGTGGAAGAATGCATGGAATATCTTATCATTTTTCTCGTTTTATCATGTTATGTGAATAACAGCATCAACCTTGATGGGTCATCTCCTCTGTTCAAAGCTCTCCACTCGTTCTGGCTGTCACTTTTGTTTATTATTATTTTCTCAGAAATATAAAGAGCCTGAAAAGTCGGTCAGAGTGGAGGAGATTGATGGTGTGAAGCTGGTTAAAAACCTGGCTGTGAAGATGGAGGAAATGTTCCAGAGAAAAGCAGAAGCCACCAGGGTATGTAAAAAAAAAAGATGTCAAAGAAAACAATTTTTGTTTTGTTTTTATTACAGAGCAGAGAAGTCTGTGGAAAATCAAACGTGGAGTCAGGGTTGTCCCCAGAAAGTGAGAGGGAGGCTCAGGGGTACTTGTGCTTTTCAGAAAGGAAGATACTCAATAGGCACAAAATAACTTCATGTGTTTTGTTGATACTATTTATCTTCAGGGAAGCTCCTACTCACACACATCTCCCTCCGTAGATAATTGAATCCCTGGTAAAGATGTGTTTAAAATGAATATATGTTATTGAGACTTGGTGACCTAAAGTTGGTACTTCTTTTGCTGCAGTTATCCTACTGTTAGTCAACCCCTATCACGCAAACACACACACACACACACCACCCCTCCTGTACGGCACACTGTGCATCGTGGCAAGATTACATTTTTTGCTCTATGTCCCTCTCACACTCCTTACTTTGAATTACTGCTGCATTAGTTTCTTGATGTACTTTCAGTCTTTGATATTTTCTTAAGCGGCTCCTTTTAAAACGTTCTAACTTGCCTATTGTGTGTGGATGGCTCCTCCATCACCTACTTCTGGCACATTTTCAAGAGTGGGACAAAGGGTTGTTTTGTGTCACTCCAGATTAATAGGTCAACAACAAAAGTTCCAAGACACTCTGATAAAAATAAAATAGTGAAATATAATTAAAATTCCACTTTTTTAACATTGATGTCAGTAATTGTGCAATTGTGAAAGTAATTCTAACATAAAATTTTATGTATTAGCTTGGGGTTTTTTACACCATCAAAAGAATGTACTAAAATTAAGGGTTAGATTTTCCCAACATTTTTATTTTTATGTTATGTGGCTGTATAAACACATATTTACCAGAATTGCCAATGCATGTGGATCGTGCTGCAGCAGTAATTGGGAATTAGCAGCAAAATCTAAAGTAATAGAACATGATTAAGCCTAAATGAATTGACATCATGGGTTCAGTAGTAGCAGAGCTTTAATTTGACAAAATCTTTTTACAATACAAGCTAAATTATAATACGTTTCAAACGTGATTATTTTGTAAACGGGGAAATAAAAGAAAGTGTCAAGTTTTGATTGAAAAATAACTTTTTAAATTTATTAAAGCCATCAAAAATAATTATCATGTAATTCACTATATAGTCAGCATACAATGTATATACAAAATTGAAGCACAACTTTCCTAAAATTTAAATCTATTAAATTTCTTTCTAACGTTAGATTTTGTTTGGTATATTCAGACATATTAAGAAACAGCTCAAAAGTTACATGACTTGCATTTATTTCTTAGCCCGAAATCCTATTGAATAATAACAAGGCTAATCTATTTGTTTAGGTCATTAACTGGGGTAATTACCTTTCAGAAAATGGCCACTTATTGTTTCGCAATTTCTTAAACTGGCGAACAGATAACGCATTTTTAAGAGTTTCTGCTTAACTCGCAAGAGGTTTTTGGTTATATATATATACACAGTAAGGATAGGTACCTTTCATTATTTATAAAGCAAACTTTTGCTTCGTGTTTAATTGCATTTGTGTCGGAGCTTGGAAGCCTGTTAGTGCTGCACCTCTGCGAGGACTGTAGTGAAATGATAAAGGTTATCCCACTACGCATGATCCCAAGAGTGCGATAAATGACAACATTTGGGGTGTGAATTAAAGCGTTAATTTAATAAAAGACATTTTGCGAGATAGGTTAGAATACGATGTTCCATTTAATAAAATGTGCGACTTTTTGGATGAATTAAAAGCAGTTATAGTAGAATAAAATCAACTTGGACTTGAGTGTGTAATAATTTTGCTTCCCATCAAAAACATGTTTTGGAGAATAAGAAAATTGACAAAAAAGGGCTTTTACCAGGGTACATTTTATTAAAAGGAAAATATTCGCCTTCCACCCTCTCCTTCCAACGCTATATTCAATCCATGATATTTTCTCTCCTCTCTCTGCTGACGGAACAAAATTTCACCATGAGGTCAAATGAATTTGGCTCAGCAGCCTCAGTTGTGTTTATGTTGCAGTTATTTTTGACACATGTGACAGATGCTAATTACCTGCTTGTATCCTAAGGCAAGAGCGATTTCAGTGCTGCTTTTCTCCCGGAAGCACCACAGCTAAGCACATTTTTATTTTTCATTTATTTATTTATTTTTTGAAACGAGTTATTATAGCTGTAAGTTATCCCGCTTTTAGTGAGCGCCTCGAAAATCGTTCTCCAACAAGCCTCCATCCATCATCCAACCACTATGTAGACTTTATGGTTCATATAGATTGTATTTTATGCATAAAATCAGTAAAATGTATAAGTACATTTTGATACATAGCCTATTTAAAAAAAATGAAAACAACTCTCCGTATTTTTCACCAGTCAAATATAACCAGACTGATCAACACCGCAAACATGCAAAACGCTTCTTTGAAGGAGAGTCTTTAAGTAACTTTAGTGACAGCCTAGATATGTTGTGTATTCTCAAAATTAGATTCCCCCAAAGCAAAAAAAATCCTCTTGTATATATGTCCTAAAGGCTGAGGGCCATAACACATGTACACCATGCGCGTCTTGACGGGCCTTTTCCTTGTCTTTCAGCGCCTGGTGGAGGCTGCAGAAGAAGCACACCATCAGCACGAAGAAAACCCAGACCTGCAGGTGAGTTTTAGTATAGAACTGAATATGAATATAAAAAAGTCAGGCAGTAAAAAAATAAATATAAATGGAAGCTGAATAGGCTATGAATTATTATTATTGCACAGATGTGGAGCTCCTGCAAGGTTAGAGAAGGTCAATAGACCCTTAAAGTTTTAAATAGCGCAAGAGTCATCCTTCTTCTGCTCTGATGTCCTGTCAGTGCGTTGATACATGACGTTCATGAGATGTACAATGTTGCACATATCCAAGGCTGTAGCATTAATACGCTGATTTGACTTATTTAGCAGAGCAAGAACACACCTCTACAGACATAAACTTCTATATAGATTATGCATTAACCAGCTGTAATTTAATAACAATATAAATTAGGTTTTTGCGTTATAAACAGCTATGCTCTTGGACAGGATAGGGGCGGTTTGTACAATGTATGCATTTTTTTAACCAACTAGTGCAAGAGTCCGTACTAAAGTTCTTAGTGTTGTATTTAAATGATCGAACTTGTATTAACAAAATGTTGTCTTGAAGAAGAAAATAAAAATAAAATTGAATAAAGACTGGGAGATGTTTTTTGTTTTGTTTTTGCTAATGAAAAAGAAGATTTCATAAGTCTTAAACTGTATTCTCAGAAATCAGTTTAATTGAAATGATTTACTTATAGGTTTACCAGTATTTATTTTTTTGCTTGAACTAATTGGATTCACACAAGATTCCATTAAAAAGGCTACATGTATTTTAAGTTGGGATGCTCAAATCAGATAGGCTAGTAACTACAAGTAAATTTAGTATCTGATTAAGTTAGTCGAATAAGTTGTACCACCATGTTTTTTCACAGTAGTACCTTTTGATTCTACTGTTGGCTATGAACTTATATACATACATAGGGGTACATAGTTGCTTAATATAAAAAAAACCCGCAGAGCTCTAACAGTGTTTGAAAATAACATGGCTTTCAATTTATGAAAAAAAGACTTTGTCCGCGGCAAATGTAGTGTTATCGATATGCCTTATCCAAAATTGGAAAAAAGAAACAATCGGAGTTTAAATTATTTTGAGAAATTATTTATCATAGTGCTGCGGTTTAGGAACATTCATCAGCGGCTCTCGTATCGGATTTGCTGGCGCTCTGACGGAACTGCCTCCGTCTCTGCAGTGGGAATGCAGTATTTCTGCGCACTCCCTCTCCTCTCTCTCTCTTGTCTCTCTCCCACTGCACCTCGGACAAAGACAAATGAAACTCTTGTTTTTACGCGACGCATTGTTTCAGCTCCATGGCTCTAGATTGGAAAGCGCAATCGAGCAACAAAACACAGAAATAACGGCAGCAGTTGGCAGTTAATAGAAGCATTTACATCGTATGAATACATTCAACGCTCTTGTTCCCCCCGCTTTTTTCCATTGCTGTTTATACCCACAGAACCAGGCAGGAAGATTGAGAATTCAGATAAAAATGCCAACATTTTTCTCGTAATACTTAAAAAAAAATCCTTACGCTATCGTATCATTTTATGATGCTTTAAAGAATATGGAAAGGTCATTTTCGTCCTTGCTCAAATTCTTAAACCAAAGTTCTTGAACTGAATTATCTTCAAACTATGTACAAAGAAAAATACAATGTTTATTTCTATATACAAATTTACAGAACTTTAATTTTTTTTGGGATAGGCTACTGTAAGGCAAAAACAAATTCATCCCATTATTATAGGCTCACTGGAACACAGCATAGGCCTTTACATGTAATTTCATCTGAATGGCCGTATAAAAATAACGAGGAGAATGCGTTATCCACCTGTGGTAGTAATGATCTGATGTCCTGATGTCGCTCCCTCTGGCATCATTTAACCGCCGCCTCTTCTGACACAACGCGTTTTTTCACGCGTCATTTCACCGACCACAGCCAGATAAGCCAGGCGGTTCTTATCTCAGCTGCTCCCAGTCAGGGCTGTCACATCTGACCTGAGTCCAGCCTGCGGTGCAGAGAGGAGGCTGTTTACATTAGATATAATCAGATATGATGAAGTTCAAACTTATTATTTACCATGGTTTAAATTGGAGGGATAAACTTGAACGAAAATGTGTTAACTGTATCACATATGATAGATATCTGAAGGACTTTCGGGTTTTTCATTTTAAGAAGATAAGAAGACATGCTGCAAAAACTAAATATAGCCTACATTATATACAATATATATATATGTATGTGTGTATGTGTGTTTTAAGTATATAGAACACATTATTAAAAGTATTATTAAAAGTATTTATTCGTGTTATTATTTTAGTTTATGAATTGTTTGGTTTTAGCAATACCTAAAAATCATTAAACATTTGTTTTGAGTGTGTTCTTTGAACACACTGTTTATCCCGCTTATTTTTTCATTTCACCACATTTTATACTGTTAGTGCTGCAACCTTCGAAGTATTTTATAAGGATTTTATGTGATACATCATCACAACGTTCAGCACAGGTGTGACATGAAAAGGCACAGAGCTATAATTTTCAACATTTGTATAAAACACATTCTGGAAGGCACAATATGCAGTTGTATTCAAATGCATTTTCGCTGATACCCCTGAAAAAAACTGATTGCAGAAGTCATCCAATTGGTAAATAAAGTCATGCTGTGTGTAATTTAATCGTACTAAAAAGCAACTGTTTTATGAAGGTTTTGCAGATTTCTTAGAACATCAGTGAACAAAGATGAACAAAAATTGCAATGGACACACCAGACAGATCAGGTATAAAGTTGTGGGCAAGTTTATAGCAGGTTTATTTATAAAAACAACATGCCTGTAAGAGCCGTCAGCAATCACTCCTTGTCTAATCACTATATACATCTGTCTCCAATCTCAATCACACCCGATCCTCATTCCTTTTCTAAATTTAACTGTATATTCATCTCCTCTCACTCCCTGTCGGATCATACTGTGTTTCACCCTGGTGTCTCCCTCCTGCTTGGTCATAGCCATCTGGTGTCCCGTCATGTAACCTGTGTCTACCTGTTTGGATCCATGCTGCAACCTGACTTCCTGACAACCAAAAACTTTGAAGATATCTTAGAGAAATGTTCAATCGGCCATTAAGTAGTGAATGGAATATGACAGAACTGTAAGGCTGAACAGTAAGGTCTGGCAAGAACATCATTAATAGCCTATGACAAACAGTCAAGAGGTCTATGAGACTGTGGAGGAGCTGCACCTCAGGTGAGTTGTTCTGTTGACAGGTATCACTCACCTGAATGTACCCTACAAATCTGGCCTTTAAGAAATAGTAACAAGAAAAAGATTGCTGAAAAAAGCCATAATAACATCTGCCACCGGGAATATAGCAAACAAGAGAAAGAAGGTATGAGAGAGTTCAACTTTATAACATGCATGCAAAATTTTTCACATGATTGTAAATATACCCCATATACCCCTAATATGGCAGCATCAGGACACTTTTCTTAGGCAGCGACATGGATGCTTTACACTATTGATGGGAAAATAGATGATTTATGAGTCAATTATAAAAGAAAATCTGAAAGAGGTGTAGACACTACTTAAAAGACTGTAAGTGAAGTGATTTGTTGTAACAAAGCATTCATATTTTACTTAAGTCTACTAAATGCAATCCATGATAGACTCTTGAGGTTTTTATTTGTAATAAATACAATCCTTCCCCTTTGATGTATTTTACCTCAATGTGAAAAAATGCCGAAAACCTTATTGGGTTCGAACCGTTTTACGAAACCCATTATCTGATTCACAGATTGTGAAGCTGATAGTAGTTAGAAGAGCTGCCCTGTTCTACACAACAAAGCTCACCTAGAGCGTTCTCTTGTCACCATAAGCCTGGTTGTACAGTGGGGCCCCTGCAGTCTGTAATGGAGGGCACATCTCTGCAGTATGGCCTCCAGCTAACTGCAGCGCTGTAAGAGTCAGTGGGCCGTCTCGGAGAACTGCAGTGTCCCACGGCCTGCTCCACAGTAATAACCCTGGTGGTTAACGTGCCTCTCTACAGCACTGAATTTCTGCTGAGTGTGCAACAACCCCCACCCCCCACACCCGTTCGAGGCTCCTCCTTCTCCTTTCTGAGCACTGCCGCAGCTCGTCAGAGAGCTGCTCAGGCGTGGTATGAGCTGTCAGGGGCTGCTTGATGGTGATGCCCGCTCAGTCTCCCCCGAGAGTGATGCTGTGGAGTCCATCAGCTATCTCTCCCCGCCTCCCCATATCTCCCATCTCCCTCTTTCTCTCTCGGTGCGTACAACAGAGGCCATGGAGAGGCCGCTCAGACAGGATGAGTTATTCTTTTACTGCAACAGCAGGCAGCAAAGGACAGGTCATGCAAACTGTAAGCACAGACTTTTTCACTTTACACAAAGTCCTCCGAGTCTATCCAGGAACATTCTTACATTCAATTACTGATTAAAACTTTGTATACACATTTTAATAGATACAGAAAATAGGCATTTTACACTATTTTTCCTTTTACACACAAAGATATATCTTTAATTTAATTTAAAAAAATCGCCATATGTGATAATGCTTTTGAGCAATTTACTCCTCTCATTTAGGAGAAGAACTGTTTTGGACATTTTGCAAATGATCTTAATACATTTTATTTATTATCGGAGGCAAAGCACTAATATTGACTTAATATGTTTGTTGGACTTATTACATAATACAACTCAAAAAGCAGAGTCCCACAGGGCCAACCTATGGAGAACAGTTCAGAAGTTTGCAAACTTTCATTACACACAAATTTCCTTGAAAAAGTATTCATAACCTTCAACTGTTTTTTTCTTTTTATTGTCACAATTTGCAGCATTATCACTACAAACTTCAGTACGTTTTTTTGTGGTCAATATTATATCGTAAACCAACATAGAGCAGAGCATAATTGTAAAGTGGAGCTAAGCCTAGTTTTAAATACTTTTAAAAATTAAACATCTTAAAAATGTGATGTACTGTATGTTATGTGATTTCTTTCTGGATTGCCCCATATTTAGCTCCAACCATCTTCCAAACATGTTTGACCCTGTTATGGAGTACCTATGCTCCTAAAAATATGTTTCATATGTCAGCAATAGTTCAGTTTTGGAGTCATTTTTGGACTTTTGACTTGTCTGATCACATCACTTCCCTTGTTCCACGTCTTTGCTGTGTCCATACATGTGGGAAACTTAAAAAGAAGACCTCTCATCATTATTCCACAAGCATGGTATCTGTAGAGTTCATAGCTAACAGTTTTCCTGTCTACAGATTCTCTCAGCTGAGCTGTGAGCCTTTGCAGCTCATCCAGAGTCTTCACGGGAATCTGCACTTCTTCTCTGAATAATAATCTCTCTATCTGTTCTGATAATGTGATGAGACATGTTTTGATTTGCAGTTGTGTGAAACCTTTTCCATTTTTTGGGAGATGGATTAAGCGGTGTTCTTTGAGGTCTTCAAAGCTTGGGATATAGTTAATCTAATCCTGCTCTAAACTCCCCACCATTTTCTCCTTGACCTGTCTGCAGTGTTCATTGATAATTATGATACTGTTTGTTCACTAAAATACTCTAACAAACCTTTTAGGCCATTGAGAAAAGATGAATTTATGCTGGGATTAAATGTTGACTGTATTTTCTAATTAGGTTACTTCTACAGACAATGCATTGGAGTTATTTATTTATTAATTTCAAATAAATAAGAAAATGACATGGACACCATGCTTTTACATTTTTAATTTGTAATACATATCTGTTAACCTGCAAAGTATACTTGTCAAGTTGTCTTTAAATTTTTGTGCAATTCCCCACTTGAAAGGGACAGTCCCTCCACATGAAGATATTTAACTGGATTTCACTCAATAAACAGCCGCATGATCAGTTGATCGCCTTTTATTGGTTGTAAACAGGTGAAAAACCTTAAGAGAAATGACAAACAAGTTATTTGACTTGACAGACAAATTAAACAAAATTATTAACAATAAACTCAAACCCATTTCTGTCAAAATAAAGTCTCTGCTTTTAAGCAAGTATTAAGTAATAAATAAAATATTAATTTTAACTCAAATGATCAGAATTTTAGCTAAATTCACATTTTTGCCAAATAACTTCTTTAATTTTATTCAGCTTAATTAACAGATCTCATTTTATTTTTAGCCAAATCATTTTTCTATTCTTTTTAACCAAGTTACTAGAGCTTACAATTTTTAGTGAAAGATTTTTACACCATACAATTTTAAATGAATTAAGAACTTGGTTTAATAAGACTCTGCAGATTAAATTGCTCTTAACCATTCAATCATTTGTTGGTCAAACAATAAATGTGGCACTGATTAAGGCAGTCTAGGCAAAATATGGCCAATATGGCGCTTACCGGTTGTCCTTCATTGTTTTGTGGAGGGCTTGATTTGCACAGTCCCTTTGATGACAAGGAGCTTGCTTGGGTTTGAGGTGCTATAAATGCTCCTTTCACTGCAGTCCAAAGACAACAGATCCAGGTAGTGCCACGCCCAGATTGCTTGGAAGATTTGTTCCACCTGGCTCATCCCACTGATTGAAGGGGAAGAGGAGCTCCATGGTAGTTTGCCAGCACACTTGACGTATGTTGGTGCTGATGACCACAGTGATAGTCCTCACTGGCATGTGAGATATCCATGGCTCATGGACCCATCTTCATTGCCAAACAATAGAAAATGCAGTGAGGGGCCAATTCAAGCTAGGACGGGTGATGAGCGTCAATCCAGATGCTAAGGGCATTGTTCGAGATGTGAATATCAAGGTGGTCCAAAGCTCCTGCCTTCCTGTCACAAAACCCGCACTAAATCGGCCTTCAGCCAAAGACCTGAAAGAACCTGCCCAAACCACGGTCCTGCATAGAGATGTTCATCGCTTGGTTGTCCTGCTACCAGTTGAGGACCAAGCTCAGAGGTGACTGGCAGTTTGCAAGTGCTGATTGTTCAATCTTTCCATTGGTTTCCATGCTTTGCCAGCTTCTGCAGTGAGCTTTACAAAAATGCCTCTGAGCTCCTCTTCTAATATCATTGTATGCATTCTCAGCACATTATTGGCCAAACGGGAAAACTGACGCTTTGCTGATGTCCTAGCGGCCTTTAGCTGCTCCAACAGTAACGAATCAGCCATTTCTAATCAGAAAAACAGTCTTTGTCCTATCGACGTGTGCAGTAACTTCTTGGTCCTTCTCCAGTCTTCAGACTGCGGTTTTTCACTGTCAAGTTGTCTTTAAATTTTTGTGCCTTAAAAGAGAAATTACAAACAAGCTATTTGGCTAAAATGTGAATTTAGCTAAAATTCTGACCATCTGAGTTAAAATTACTATTTTATTTATTACTTAATACTTGCTTAAAAGCAGAGACTTTATTTTGACAGGAACGGGTTTGAGTTTATTGTGAATAATTTTGTTTAATTTGTCTGTCAAGTCTGTTTAACTTGTTTGTAATTTCTCTTTTAAGGTTTTTCACCTATTTACAACCAATAAAAGTTATATAAAAGGCGATCAACTGATCATACAGCTGTTTATTGAGTGAAATCCAGTTAAATATCTTCATGTGGAGGGACTGTCCCTTTCAAGTGGGGAATTGCACAAAAAATTAAAGACAACTTGACAATAGTTGTTTTAGTTAAACAGCTATTTCCGTGTGTTTAAAATAGCTGTAAGGCAACTTTTATAAACACATTAGAATAGAAAATAAAACTAATGAACAGAAAAAGCAGAGATTGTCTTGTTGGAATTTATTATTTTAATGTAAAAGATTTAGTGGTTCCTTTAGCTGCCCTTTCATCATAAAAAAAAATGACGGAACTACAGTCTGGCAGACTTCAGGCACTCTAGCTGACAATTTTTGTAAAGAAATCAGATGAGGATCTTTCCTGGAGCAAGATGGACTGCCTTGATGGGGTCTTTCTTCATACAAGACAGTCAAGCTGCTCCCACAATGTGAAAGCACTCCTTCATCGAGGCCTGAACACCTCCAAGAACATCCTGATACCTCGTAATCCCTTAACTATGCAGGACTGGCAGTATTAAATACCGCTCTTACACCATTACATTTATTTCAATTAAATCCAATTCAAAAATATTTTATTGATCCCAAAGGGAAATTCAGAGATGTTGTAGCTCATTACTAATTCATTTTTCAAGGAGTTGTTGTAGACCATAATGTCTTTTGCATCTCACAAATGCTTATTTGACTAAATCAACTGTTCAGTACATTTTTTAATTTTTGAAGTTTTCCAACTTCAGGGGGTAACTTCTCAAGTTTATAATTAATGTTTTTTCTTTAGAATTTTTTTTAAATTAGCACAAAGACAGAAGGCCTGTCATCTTAGAGTAGTTGTGCGAATGAAGATTGATCTATATTCTATGCCTCCCTAATCCGGTTCAGGGTTTTGGTGTTACTGAAGCCTAACTTTAGCAGTCATTGGGCCGCTACACCCTGGACAGATCGCCAATCCATCACAGTGGCACCTGAGACAAGAGCCAAGCACCTATCCAAACACTAATTCCTCAGGCTAATTTCAAAATTCCTAACCTGCATGTTTCTGGATGGTGGGGGCAAACTGGACCCCCAAATGAAAACTCAGTCATGTAACTAGAAAACAGAAAAGTCCCAGGTAAAATCTGAAGCTATTTCTGAGGCTACAGCACTAACTTCTGCTCCAAGATTGAGGAGGACTGCAGGAATTAGGGTGCAGTTCAGGCAGTCAAAAATTCATAAAGTGACAACTTACAGAAAAGCAATGGAGGTGAAGATGTTGAATCGTGTTATTTCTAAAAAAAAAAGAAAAAAGGAAAGAAAACCCAGCTTTGAATTAAGTTAACAGTTTCCATTCAGACATGAATCCATTTTTAGAACTTTTTCCCATTCAGGGGTCCAATAACGCATCATATTCTGTGACTGAAGTATTTTTAACATAAGAGTCAACCAAAAAATCAAGCCAGTACTTTACTAAGCTTTTATTTCCTAATAATGTACACTAGTTCACCTTAAACTCACCTTATTTAAGAACTATTTTCATTCTGATCTATAACATATTTACATATTGGATGAACTATGGGAAAAAATATTCTAGCATTGTCTTTTTTTATTTCTGTTTTTTTCTGTGCATAGCAGAGATAAAAAAAACAGTTTGTTTAGGCCTTTAAAATCTTCAACAAACTACACATATATTACTGGTTCTACTTGAGTCTTCATGTTGCACTTTGTGTGCATTCCCTCTTTTTATTTTAGTATGAGTATTTCAATGCTGTGCTGATCAATGAGGTGGATGAGGCGGGCCACAACGTGGAGCTGGGGGGAGAGTTCCTCCTGGAGCCTAATGACCATTTCAACAACCTTTCAGTCAACCTGAGCCTCAGTGTGGTGCAGGTGCCCACCAACATGTACAATAAAGGTAAGGACTCCTGTTGCGTGGCAGAAAGACAGGGCTGTGTGAGAGTTATTTACCTACAATACAGGAGGCTGATGAAGAAGGAGGAGAGATGGAGCAGGATAAGTGAGTGGTGAAAGTGAGGAATGGTAGCTGGAGCTGTATCATTGTCACAAGCTGTGGGAAGTGAAGTCGGGCGATCGATAACAGCCCAGACATAAAGGCAGAGCCTTCTGTAAAGATGTTGCTCATACGGAAGCTGCTCAGTTGCTTCTCATTGTCACATCACCCGGGTGGCTTTTGTTTGGCTCAGATAGACTCCCTATAACTCTCTGCTTCCTCCACAAAGAAAGACTCATCCAGCAGCAGTAGGGGAAGGGAAGATTTAGATGCAGCCATTGTGTTGGCTTCAGAGGGAGTCAATAAGGGACAAAGGTCAATCATGCAGTCACTAATGGTGACCAAGATGGCTACCATTATCACCATTTAATTCACTTGTCTGCTTCTTTGCCTCTGTGTCTCTGTTTCCTTCACCTCAGATCCAGATATTGTGAATGGAGTTTACTGGTCTGAGGCCTTGAACAAGGTCTTTGTAGAAAACTTTGAAAGAGATCCAACACTTATCTGGCAGTACTTTGGAAGTGCCAAAGGATTCTTCAGACAGTACCCTGGTGAGCATCATCATTTTTAATCTTCACATTCTTGTGCTATGTGTTTCTGCACCAGTTTATGTTTCTTTTATTTTTAAAGCCAAGCTGATATTATCATTGTAATTTTGTGCATCTTTTTATTTTTAGTGTAAAAAATTTCAGCAGGAAGTTAAAAATAAATACAAAAAATAAATACATGCAAAATAAAGACATTCCCAGAAATATGAGTAAAATCTTCCAAACTGTAAACTGAACGGTTTCTGTTCTAAAATGTGTGTCATCAATTTTGTTTGCAAGGGCAAAAAGTGGATTTTGTGAGATCATGCTTCTAAACTATAAGAATAAAACAGTAACTGACTAAAGTCTGAACCTATCAGAGAAAGTTTTGGTTTATAGCTTGAGATTTCTTTTAAATTGAGAAGTTACTGACCAAGTAATCCTTAAGGCCAGAATGTGTTCAGTGAATATCCTTATAAGGATTAGCTTTATATGTTTATGTGTGTGGGAGAAAGAGAAAGAAAAGAAAGCGTTTGTCCCATGGGAGCTGTCACTGCTGTAAAAAGGAAAAAAAAACTGATTAGAACAAATGATTTAGGCTTTCTAAAGGGGTAATTTGGCTAATGTTGTAATTTTACAGACCATCAGAGAGGATGCATTTAAACAGACTGCAATTAATCAGAATTTGCCAGAGTTAGTCTACAGACACTTAGAGAACAGCCCTCTGTTGCCTAATCCAGAAAAGGTGCTGATGTGATTCCAGAAAAAAATATTCAAATATTAGTCTTTACATATGTACAGTGTGTAAACGAGATTTATCAAGAACAAAAGTTATTTATTGTACAAACATTTTCATTTGAACATTAAAATCATAAGTTTTCACTGTAAAAAGTTTATGAAATATTCAAGATCAATAGTACGTTTCATCCCAGGTGAAAATACATTTTTACATTTTTTAATGCCATTTGGGAAATCTTATAAAAATGTTTTCAACCAGCAACCTAAAACACAAAAACCATACATGGACTGATCAGAATTATGTGGCTGATTTTGAATCTCTGGGTTTTGTAAACCTTTGAAACACTGATATTAGTGTTTTCCACTTTGGATTTTTCTTGAAGCACTGGAAGACATAGTAATAGCATAAAATGTGTCTTTCCAGTTTCCCAGGCATGTGTCATTAAACATTAAACATGGTTTTACTACTTTAAAACAAAAACAATGATTACAGATTTAACATTTAAAACTTCAAAATGCAGGAGTTTCCATATTTATATTTTAAATGTAGATCTTTACCTCAGACGAGATTTTTTTTCCTCAAATGCAGCATGCTGTATGACAGATGTTTACATTTCATGTCAGATTTCTGGGATGCATGTGGTGATGCTGGACAGGAGGCTTGGTCTTGAGGTTTAAAACTTTGGGCTTTAGTTTTTAAAATAAACTCTTAAACATCATATCTATTTTGATGTAAAATGCTCAGATATGCTTTGCTGTACAGCTGTACATAATCCTTTCTCTTCATGCAGTAACAGTGAGATTTTTTTCATAACAAAGTGTGCTTACACAAATCATTGTACCTATAGCTACCTGTGTAGCTATAGTAGGTAAGAAACATACAGCACTGTTCAGTAGATTGCATTAATTTTTACTAAACGGAAAAGGTATGAAATGGGGAAGAGGTGAAAAACAAGAACCCAAAAGCTTAAAAAGCTTTTGAATAATTTATGACTAATAGGCAGATTTAAATTAAAATACTTAAACAGAATTTGAAAATAAATTTCTACTGACTGGAATAATTACATTAGGTTACTCTGCTTTAAAGCAAGTGTAGACTAATGTATTCTTGCTATGCCTGTCTTTTCTTTGGCATGTAACAAATCCAGCCTCTTTATGATTAAAAAACTAATAACATGTAACATGTATAATGATATAATTTTTCTCCTTTTGATAAACCTTTATGATGTTTTTCTCTGAGCTTACAGCCATGTGTTATAATCACATAACATCCTTAGTCCTTGTTTTTAACAAGTATAAAATATTTGTCCACCTTTTTTTCTGTATTCCTATAAATTTAATTCTTAATTTTATCCCCAGGAGTAAAGTGGCATCCGGATGAGCATGGCGTCATCGGCTTTGACTGCAGAAATCGGAAGTGGTAAGTGTTTGTGGGTGAAAATGTTGCCCATCAGACAGTATGGAGATGAAATTACTAAATTTTATTTGTTTTTTCATTGCTATAATGGTCATAAGTGCTAATTCAAATCCATGTCACAGGTACATCCAAGCAGCTACATCTCCAAAGGATGTGGTGATCTTAGTAGATGTTAGCGGGAGCATGAAGGGGCTGAGGTTGACGATTGCCAGACAGACGGTTTCCTCTATTTTAGACACACTGGGAGATGATGACTTCTTCAACATTATTGCTGTATGTTTACTTATTTATACTCCATTCTTATACTTGTCTTGTTTTAGGACTTTTTGTACAGTGTCTTGCAAAGCTATTCAAGAATTTCCATTTTTTTGTAATTTAAATGATAATCCAACACAAAGTAGTGTGCATACGTGAAGTAGAAAAATTTTAATACATAGTATGTTGTGTGTATTTGTATTCTTCCCTCTTGACTTTTATATCCCTAAATATCAAGAAAATTGTGTTCAAAAGTTACCTTATCAAGTAACACACTGCCATATCCAAAATATAGCTGTAGAGAAGGTTAGCCCGAGTTTAGTTGTAAAATGATATCCCAACCTTTTCAGGAAGAACTGTTCAATTATTACAGCAGAAACACGGGGTTTTCATTTAAAATGTGATTAATTATATTGTGCAATTTATGACATACAAAAATAGTAGTAAGACATAGTCGTCCAGCTAAATGCAACGTTAGTGCGGTAAAAAGACGTGAAAAGTAGTCTAGAGGCCTGAAGGAACTTTGAAGGAGTTGTACAGATTCAGGTTGGCGAACATGGGAACTGGTCTTAATACTCCATTAATGAATTATGGCATTTGAGGAATAATGTCAAGAAGAAAGCTACTGTTGAAAGAAAGTAATGATAAATGCTTTTGTCAGTCTGCCACAAGCCGTGTAGGTGACACAGCAAACCTGTGGAAAAAAGTGCTCTGGTCTGATGATATCCACTTTGTGATCGACATGTAAACATCTGAACTGCGACACAAAACCAACACTGCATATCACCCTGAACCCACCTTCCCCATGGAAGATGGCAGCATCATTCTGTGGAGATGTTTTTTTTAGTAAAGACAGGGAACCTGATCAGAACCAATGAGCAGATGGAGAATAAAAATAAAGGAAGAACACTTGGTCCTTCTTCCAGCAATAAAAAAGCCCTACACATACAGCCAGAGATACAAATGAATGGTTCAGATCAAAACATCTTCATGGTGTTAGACCCAGTTACAGTCTAGCCCCAAATCTAAATGAGATTATGTGGCAACATATTGAATTGATTTTCATAGACAATCTCAATAAAATTTGAATGACCTTAAAACACTCTGAAAAGAATGGACAGACATTTCAGTCTTATGACATGCTAAGCTGGTACATACACCCCAAAGGGGTTGCAGCTGAAATTGCAGTGGGTGAACGCAAATGCATGGCAGTGTTCAGATATTTGTTGGCAAGAAAATTTGCAAGCAATGCACTGGAAAGAGGCTACTCTAGAAACAAATTTAAAAAAAAATCAATAAGAGTTATTGCTTGAATGAGCTAAAAAATCTGCCAATGGAACAAATGAGTTTTTCTTGAAAAGACGTCTTGAAAGAGAATATATTGAAGAAATAAGAAAAATGTAAATAAACAAGTGATTTTTACTTTTTTTGAAAATCAGTTTATGAAGAGATACATTTTCTTCCACTTTACAATGATGCACTGACTTGTCTTGGTCTTTCTACCACATCAAAACCCAGTGTGATTTACATTTTGAGAATATAATAGTACAAATATAACTGCATATATAACGTTAAAGTATAACGTATGTCACTGTTTGCTTGTTTGCTCTTATTTACCAACAGTACAATCAGGAGATCCACTATGTGGAGCCTTGTTTGAATGGCACGTTGGTCCGAGCAGACACAACCAACAAAGACGTGAGTTCCTAAACAACAATGATCTTACTCTTACCATGAATGTTTTATTGGATTAAAGTGTTTAAAATCATTGTTGTTATTTGATTTGGTTATCTATCAGCATTTCCGTGAACATCTGGATAAATTGTTTGCCAAAGGGATTGGGCTGCTGGGCGAAGCTCTGGCAGAGGCCTTCACAATCCTGAATGATGTAAGTTTCCCTGCCGTAACCTCTGACCATGAGTTTGATGTATTTGTTCTTCAAACACCAATCTGTTTTGTTTAAACTATACTTAAACATGTCAAGCTGATCTGTTTTTTTTACTGATTTTGTAGGATTATTTACACTAATCTGACATAAAAACAAGGACTTACATAATATAAAAATGGGTTCAGCTTCTCTTTGGTTGACTTTGGTCACATGTCTAAAACGGCAACAAAACTTTAATATTTACTTTTTTCAGTGAAATAAAGCATTCACTTCTGAGTTATGAATAGTAACACTCTCCAGTGAAATATGTTCAGTCATTTAGGAGGTGTGTCTCCCGTTGAAACGCTTCATTTCAATCCCTCGTTCCGCTCTCCAAACACGGACACATCTATTCTGAAGAGTGATTAATGGCTCTAATTAATGTCAATGATTAATATTACAGCTGATTAGAACACAGAGGAGATAAAGCTAGGAGCCAGACTGCATTTCTTTTATCTCCCTGTTTGCAGACGAGCTGTGGCCAGGGCCATCGAAGCTTAGGGAGCACAGCTTTTGCGTCTGCTTTTGTCAGATTAATTAAAGCTCTGCAATGAATATGGTAATCAGATGTAGTCTGCTGCTAAAACTCACAGTTGCACTGATACCTGGTGTATCAAACCTGAAGACCCTATCAATGACTATATCGTGCAAAAACCTAATGAATGATGTAACATTTATATTGAGATTTTTTTGGGGGGGAGTTTCACACCATTTCTGAATGTACAGACTTTTTAAAAAAAATTTACAAACCATTGACATCAACTATAATTCTCAAGTCTACTATAAACACATTTTGCCAACACACTGGGTTATCAAATTGCTTGCTAACATATAATCATTTTATCTAATAGTCAGTTCCTATCAATATCAACCTACTGATCCCATGAAATTATGCCTTCAAAAATTATTCATGTACCTTGAACTATTGGATATTATGGCTTGAATAAACCACATAAATTAATGTATTTTATGAGAATTTTATATGGAAGAATGTCACAAACTAGTAGATATGTGTAACATCGGACACCGCACATCACCAAAATGTCCACCGCAAAACATGATGGTGGCAGCATCATGCTAGGGCCCTTTTTCTTTAACAATGAAGCCAGTGGTTTGAACTACGTTTTATTTAGGGGTATCACAGAAAATGGGTCTGAAAACAAATTCTTACTACACTTTTAAGGGTTTTGGTTAAAACTAAATACAGTATATATGTATTTTTTGACTGTAAAGTGGCAAACTATTGGAAAAGTTCATGGAGTGTAAATTCTTTTACAAGATGCTATACATATAAGTCAGATAAACATGGAGACATATAAACTAAAATAACTAAATACTAAGGTAAAAGCCTTAGAAAAAGAGTCTGACTACATGAGCACCTGCTGTCACTTTGCTGTCTGCCAATAATCTCCTCAGCAGCATGAGAGTCATTCGTTGAATATTCCAACATTTTCATCAGTCTTTATCTCAGAAATATGATCATGTTAAATCTTGGAGTAAATCAAATTAGCGAGTTGCTTCAGTTCCTCACGATGTTTCATATGATCCACTGTCACACTGTCAGGGTTCATTTGTAACAGATTATAAACTAATACAAGCACAATATGAGTCAAATGTGTGTTTCCTTAAGTTATTCTTTATTGGAGGTGATGATTTTATAAAGCATCTCTCAGCTTTTGCTTAGAGGACACCCAGTGGAAAACCCAGGAAACAATGGAGGGACTATGTTTTTTGGCTGGCCTGGAAACGCCTTGGGAATACCCCCAAGTGGCTGGGGAGAGGGAAGGGAAGTTTGGCTCCCCCGACCCGACCCAGGATAAGAAAATGGATGAATGGATTTTATAAAGTAATGATTTAACTTTTCATGTTTTAATTTATCTGCAGAAGGAAATCGATTCTTTCTGCCATAAAAAAAGATATCAAGACTTTTCTCACTGTGTTGTATAAAGAAAGTACAGATCTGTGTACTGTTCTGGAGAAATGTTGAGCATAAAGCAGAATAATTCTCAAAGAACATTAAAGAAAGCTCCTTTTTATAGGTGTACCAACAGCATTTTCCAATATTTGCTTTCATTACCTGTAATAACATAGCCACAACTATAATCGCAGCCAGACATTCATATTTCTTGTTTTTTGGACTCTATTAGCACATGGCTTTGTCCTAAAGGTGTGATCCACGTTTAACCTAACACCTCAAGTTCAAATGTGATTTCAGACATTATACAAGTTTATCGAGTTTTATAGAGGTATTTCTTATGTGTAGACCACTATTCATGTGTACCTGCATTTTTTTGTAGAATGGTAAATTATCTTTTTGCTTTTTGAGATTTTGTAGCCTACTTCATGTTGTAAGACAAATTCTATTTAAGTGAGTCCCTGATTATTGTGGAAATGAAGGATTCAGGCCTGTGTTTGGCTAGGAAACCAAAACAAAGAAATGTAGTCGGTTACAGTTTATTCATTATTTTTCTCGGTTTATCTTTGTCTAATAATAAAACTTGTCTAACAAAACTCATGTGATAAACTGAAACAGTTAAATTTGACAAAAAACAGATTAAAACTGTGGGAGGGTAAATACTTTTTCACAGCAGTGTATTTACTATTTTACCACAGCAGTTGTCTAATAACATACTTGTACAATGTGCTGTGCACAATACCACCATATTGAAATTATGTATTGTTTTTTATATGCTTTATGTGATAGGTCGTGGCAGTCTTTCCAGGTTACATGGAAATGCTGTACAAAATTAAATATAATTTGATAAATGTCATGTAAATAACTGGCTAAATTAAA
Source organism: Apricaphanius iberus (assembly GCA_028564705.1). Taxonomy (NCBI): domain Eukaryota; kingdom Metazoa; phylum Chordata; class Actinopteri; order Cyprinodontiformes; family Aphaniidae; genus Apricaphanius; species Apricaphanius iberus. The sequence goes on from JAPXFQ010002889.1 coordinate 151,182, forward strand.
CTGCAAGTAAGTGCATTGATCTTGCAATGTTTTACTTTGTGCGGGAAGGACTTGAATACCTTTTACAACCTGATTTAAGAGCAGATGAGCTCAGCAGGATTTATCCTGTGATTGTGTCACTATGCACCCCTTTATCTCCATATTCACATCTCTACAGGTCAATAAACCACTTAATTACAGCACTGTATCTTCTGGAGTCAGAATGAAGCACACCACATTATTCAGGATTACTTAAACACAAAGGGTCACCAAAACTATGCAGACATCATAGTTGTTTGGAAAAAAAATAAATAAAGTGTAATGAGGCTTTTCTTTGCTTTACCCTCCTCATGTAGTTTAATCAGACTGGACGAGGCAGCCTTTGCAGTCAGGCCATCATGCTTGTGACAGACGGAGCAACAGAAATGTACGACGATGTTTTTGAGAAGTACAACTGGCCAGACAGAAAAGTGAGTCCCGTACTCTTTTTTTTTTCCCTTAAATTTAAATCTCACTTTTCCTTACACGTCTTTTTCTTCTTGACCTTTCTGCTTGTTCTGCGGTTTTCTTGCATCGGTAATAAATGTACAGTTTAATACTTTACGCCAGCCTCAGCTCCTGTCTGATGTAGTGAGGAATTGGTTTCTTACTTCATTACTACTCGGTAATGTAAAATCCATGTCAGTGTGATTTTTTTTCTCCCTTTTCAATATGTTGATGCATTACAATTAATTTTTCCCACACTAGGAATAAAACATGGTAAATTAACAATTTTCAAAGGCAGTACATAAAAGCTCTGTCCAGAAGCCTGTACTCCGACACAGAGCTCCTGCTTAACCTCTTCCTGGATTCAGCGCTGGTTTTGAAATTCTTTAGTACTGTGCTGTTCACAGGGCAACAATAGCAACAGCTCAGGGCCTTTGTTCAGGTCTTTCAAGCATATGTGTATTGGCAGGGTTTGGCAGCGCGCAAGGCAGTATATGGCACCCCTACCCCCACCTGGTCCGTGCACCCTTAGGGCCTCTGCATGGCAGCCATTCAGTGTTTTCTATATGCTTTATGCTTAGCAAAGCATCTGGAGCCAATGAGCCGTGCAGGCCTGGCAGCGTGTCACACAGTGTTCTCCAAAGGGACAGTTGTTCATGCTCTCATCCCAAAGACCCCAGCAAAAAGGAAGATTAATTTATTTAACCACAGCATAAAGTGAAAGCAAAAGGACAACAAACACATAGTGAATTGAGAAAAGAAACTTTCAAAGCAGCTAAATAGCAAGTTAAGTCACATTACCATACTGTTTTATCTTGTAATCTCTGATTTGTGATCATGTCTGTGTTCTTTGCATAGGTGCGCATATTCCCCTACCTGATTGGACGAGAGTCTGCATTTGCTGATAATCTAAAATGGATGGCTTGTGCAAACAAAGGTTGGAGACTCTTTGATAAACGCATTTAATTTGCTTTTTGATTTGTCTGAATGAATATGATACCTTAAATAGCTGGAAAGCAGCGTGATTTAACGTTTTTACATCCGTCACATGTATGTGTGTGTCTGCATGGTCTGGTTCAAATATCGTCTGCCAAGAGGTAATGAAGTGTCACTTGAAGTGGGGGGCAGGGTCAGAGTTCAGTCTGCTCTAATCCCTCTTCCTGTCACTGTCTACCTCTCGGCTGCTCACTGCTGATGGCGGCCACGTGTCATCGCTTCGGATGAGTGCCTTCTGAATGGGAAAGTCACAGCCTGGAAAACGGATCACAGAGGAATTGTAGAGTGACAAGCATCAAACCCCTTTCCCCTCACATACCCCCATCTGTGAAATAACCTCACATGTCCAACGTGAAACATTGTCAGGAGCAGCATGAGCTGACAACAAGTCAAATGATTTTCCTGCTGCTCTAAGCTAATACACTGAAAACCTACAACAGCATGGTCCAGTGCAATTAAGTAATGATAGAGGTCTGTAAGGAGCTAGACAGCAACGATATCCAAAGTAGCCACATCGATCTGAGGAACTCCACGTTTGTTGAAAACTGTGCTTCTATTCACTGTTCTTCCAGTGGTTGATATAGTCATGATGGCTTGCAACCCATAGCTCTGATCAAGGGTGATAAAAGCATTCTTAAATTAAAAGGTACACTGTAGCTCACACCACATCAGGTTTACTATTGCTTGTTTGCATGTTCAGTCAATGGGAAAGAGATGCCTTCTGAAAACAAAAGGAAAAGTAATAAAAAATTGTGGTTGGCCAATCACTTTGAAGTTGTTCTCTGTCCAGGAGCTTCCAATTTTAAGCACTCCCTCACACTATTCACTTGGGTGGCTCAACTTCCAGCGTGGAGGGTTCGGCACAGCATCTTTACTGTTGTTTTTTGTTTGGGGGTTTTTCCGCCACTAATGTTTAAAGCCGTCACCTGTTTTATAAGTCTGGATCTGGAGGTCTTACATGATATCAGCTCCATCTTATCAACCATTCTTGGTGATGTCTCCCATCTTATGACATCTTAATCATGAGTATTAAAGTGTAAGTGTAAAGTATTCAAGTTACTTGGTTACAGCATTCAGTTGACCTTGACCCCCCACTGCTCTTATGTCTGTTTTTGTGCTACCATTATTATTTCCACAGAGCTGTACTTCAGTTTACCCATCTTGATATATTGGTAGAATTTCTGTTTATGAACCACTCATCAGTCTGTTGGTGGTACTGTATATATTATATCTAGGGGCTTTTCTTTCCATAATGGCTATTGCATATTCAGCAGTTCATATGTGGGGGTCATCTGCCAGATGTACTACAACTCTTTATTTTTTCATCCTAGTCCTTGACCACTTTCCTTCTGCTCAGTACTCTGCCTCAGGGTGCAGATGCTTGGATGAAACCTTTGGGCTTCTGCCAGGTTATTTGAACAGATTCTGAATGGTGACTTGCATGCTGAACTGTATGTGTTGATTAATATTTCGCCTCAAGACCTACCTTACTCTATCTCTCTGTCTTGCTTTTTTTTTAAAAGTTGCTTGTGTTCCGGATCACAAATTATTTGAAACTGTCTTGAACATGTGTCATCATTTTATCACATAATTGTTACCCTTATATATTTTAACTCATTCAGGTATGAAGAGCTACTTAAATAATATCACACAAGAGGGAGTGCTTTTGTGCCGAATATCAGCACTGGTGTGATATTCGGCACAACAGCACTCCCTCTCGTGTGATATTGCTTTTATGCAACAGTTCTCGAAGCACATTTTATTTTTTAACAAAAGAAACAGCCGATTATGATTTGATTGTTTGTGTAATCATTTATTTAGCTCCACCAACACAAATAGTTCCACCTGGAAGGGAGAAAAGGCTGTTGCCAGGCAACACAAACATTTTGTACTCACAAACATTTAAAATACAAACATTAAAACTCTCATATGGCGGAGTGAAACTGTTTGTAAAAAGTTGCAGTGCTGTTGTACTCAAATATCAGCACTCTTGTTCAATCCAATTACTTGGTCAGAACTAACTGTTGCATGATTGCACATAAACTACATATAGTTCTCATATATGCACATATATTCTCATATGGATTATTTACAGGTGGATTCATCCACACTTGTCTAGTTTAGGTAACACTCCATACACCATGACATAAATTCTGATAAGTTGAATCAATGAGTAAATACTCCCCTTGATCCTGGCATACAATTTCACTTCAAAAGCATTATCTGTAGCCACCCTTTGTGATTATCTGGCTGAAGGGGTTCAGACCTTTGCAGAACAGTAGTGAAGATGATGCATTAGGAGGGCATGTCAAGCACCTCAGGGTAACTTGTGCATTTGACGTTGAAATAGCATTCAGAGTAGTCTTCATTATAGTTGTTGTGTTTAAGAAAACTCTGAGTCCAGTTGACGCTGAGCATTTCAAAACTCTTCAAGATCCTTATGTGTGGCATTAAGTGCTAAACTTACCTGTACTCAATCAAGGTGGTATGCAGATTCGTATTTCCAGTCTTGGAATCTTGAGTTACAGCTTTGACAATCAGTAGTTGGTGTCCTTCCAGTTTTACCACCAATTATCTTGTATGCACCATGTATGATGAACTAATCTTGATGACTGTGGTCTGATTATATATTCTGTCTTGTGCTGAAGCATTCTTGACCTTATTTTGGATCCCTGCCATGTGTAATGGATCTTTGCTTTGGTAGATGTGGTCAGCTTTCAGCTATCCCAGCCATGAGTAACTGGCATGATGCCTCATTTCCCTAGTGTTTCTCAAGCATTGTTCAGTTTCAGCTCTGTCTGGGTCTAATGTCATGTTGATACTCTATCATCAATAGTATGTTTAGTTTACTCCCCTGGCTTATACTTCGAAAGATTCATAAAATTAAATACTGGAATATTTGTAGGCAGATACAATACAATTGGTGAATTTATTTTTATATTATTGATGATGGTAGATAATTGGATAGAGTGTTTTTTTTTTGTTGATTTTTTGCAATTGCTATGCTATCCAAAAATGTTGGGTTTGACACTATGTGGCAAGGCATTTAACCCCAATTTGTAGGTACAAAGCTGTGAAAACCAGTCTAAATTAAGTCCATTAAAAATGTTCTGATGATAAAACAACGTCTTCCTACTGGAAACCAATGCCTATTATTTCTCAGAATGATTGTTTTACATAAGGCTGGACAGTCCAAATAGCTGTTTGACTGGCATATTCAAGGAAGAGCTGTTATCATCAAAATGAAAGTGTTTTTTTAAGTTAACTTTGAGTAAGAGTTTTGTTTCATTGCAGGGTACTTTAGCCAAATCTCCACTTTAGCAGACGTTCAGGAGAACGTAATGAGGTATCTTCACGTCATGAGCCGTCCAAAGGTTATCGATCATGAACACGATACAGTGTGGACTGAAGCGTATGCAGACAGTGCAGTAAGTATGTCACACTGCATTAACTACAGTCCCATCTGTGTTATCAGGATATATCCTTTATATACATTGGTAATCTAGTCTTACTGTAGGCTTGAAATACACCCAGGAATTTACATTTGTCCTGATAAACTTTAGATTATCAGTTGTAGCGTAGCTATCTTGAGTTGCATAGCATTCTGAGGTGCCTGAAGTGTACGGTACGGGTGCCCATGTGTGGATCTGTTCTCTCATCATTATTCATTATGCTTCTATAATGATTTCTAATTATGAGCTCCATTAATCTGCATGGATTCCCCCCTTCCTTTTACATCTGTGTCTCAACATTCAATGCACAGGCATACTGTACTTTATATCACTGACAGTTTAATTCTTGTGTTTCTTTTCTTCATCAGCTTTCTCATGCTCACCAGGTAAATATTTAATGACAAATTTGTATTTATTTTGTTAGATAAAACACTAAACTGGGAAATGTATAAATGATCTATGCAAGGATGTGAAAAAGATCATGCAAGGAGAACAAATATTTTCCTCTCAGATTTAGCAAGTATGAGCTAATATGACTGCAGAGGTTGAATTATTAAATATAATTTTGTAGCTTCGACATTTCCCACAAATTTTAAAGTGTGGAGATTGTCTTTTAGTACAGAACCATTTATTGTTCTTCCTTTCATTTAAGAGACAATGTACCCAGTTAAACACACATCAACACACACTCAAATGATTGGGAGATTGTCCTCTGTGGTGTGTGCTCCTGCATCTCAACCTCAGACACACCATTCATCATTCTGTGGATCATTGCACTTTATCTTCTAAAGCCCATAATAAAACTGACATTGGAAGGGAGACCAAAAGGAGGAAGAGGAGGGGAGGAAGAGAGGGAAGGAGTGCAGGTTGTTTGCCATCCGTATGTTTACTCCTGTGCATGTTGGTGTGCACACAGTTTATGGAGACTAAAGCAGTCTAGATGTGTCCACCATTGTGTGCAGTGATGAGTCTAAGGACCCTCCATTCTTCATTTTGTCAAACCGACTTGTAGCCGCTCTGAGTGTGTTTGCTTCATGCATATGTACATACAGTCTGCAGCACATGCACACATGAGCATGAAGCAAACACACTGAGAAAAGAAGTTGAAACAAATGTGTCTATGTGCACATGGGGAAGACAGACCCTCTTTAACTGTCAACACACGCTTAGCTGTTTTATTCTTCATTAAAGATGACACACTGAAGGTGTTTGGCTTTGTTCACTTATCCTTTTCTACTGCAGCTTGTTTTACTTCATAGAGCATATAATGATGGTTTGTTGATAAAAATAACTGAACATTTACTCTGTTTCTGTTATTATGAGGTCTCGCTTCCAAAGAACAAGTTGATATACTCATCTTTTGCTGGGGAAAGAAAAACAATGGTGGTCCTGAAATTCTTATTAAACAGCATGTTAGATTTTTAACTCTTGGTTGCTGTTAGAATGTTGCAATGAAAACATATTGCCTTTGTAGAATTTTAACCTGTGTTTGTGGATTTAAAAATGTTGCCTTAGGATTAAAAAATCTAAATATGTGCTGTTGTTATTTTTATATTTCTATAAAGAGCATAAAATAGTCTGTTGCATATCTACATTAAAGCAGTCTGCACTTTGTGTTCCTCCTTTTGTTATTTATTTTTTAGAAATCTAATTACTTTGTTTAGAATATTAACAAATTTGACCAGCATTACATTGTTCAATGATTTAATCAAGGAGTAGATTTAACCTGAACATAGAGAGGCACGTTTAATAGTAAGATAGGTACTTTATGTACTTTTTATAATTTATGTACAGAAGTATCTTGGTTGAAATGAAAAAAGTTCATAGATTTTTTTTTAAATACGATTTTTATGTTTTACAGTGCATATCCTACATCCATGTTCTCTGTAGATTAGAAAACTAAAATATTTCACAAATGTTTAAATAATGCATTTAAAAACATTTTGAACTACGTTATTTTCATTATGCAAAAAAAGTCTACTTTCAATACAATTTTTTTGTTTGTTTTTTTTGTTTCAGCTTAGCGATAGATCAGGCCCAACTCTGACAACAACTGTAGCGATGCCAGTCTTCAGCACAAAGAATGAAACGGTAAGTGAAAAGTTCATGTAGATGTTCAAACTTTGGGTCAGGTAAAAGGACTTAACAACAACACAGGTTTCCAAAACACAATGTTTCAGTAGTTTCCTATATAATACATCGTTTTATTTTGTTTTTGTTTTTCTGCTGCCAACTGTTTCATATTCATCCTTAAATTTGACTCAAAGCCTCCCAGAAAGATTAGCAAGAAACAGAGCGACAAATGTTAGATTTGTATCCTTTTTCTGCAGCTACTCCAGCAAAAAACAGCAAAAAGTAAACACCCCGCAAATAAAGAAAGCAGGCCAGTAGAAAACAAGAGATAAAGAAGCTCACCCCGAAGTAAAGTTTAAGAAGGCTTAGTTTTTTTTGCGCTGATAAGCTTAATTCATACCTTGCAGAAGGCATGGACTTGTAAGAAAACCTCAGGTTATATTACTTTTGTGCAAAAATAATAGTGGGTGTACAGACAAACAATTAAAAATTTCAATCTAATTAATCACAGGATAGCTGTGAATGAATCATTATTCATTAACACTCCTAAACATGACTGAAAAAACTACAATATTTGATGTAAATTAAGGATAAAACTGGATGGTGCTGCTCCTTTTTTAAGAATAATACAGGAGACCTCCATGGAACTTTTGTTTAAAGATCACATTTATCAAGTACAATATAGAATTAGTAATCATATCTCACAATGTACCATTTCCCATAAGTAAACAGTCAGCAGATAAAAGTCTTCGGTTCATCAAATTACCATCAATGTTAACATTATTAATATTATTAATGAACACTCTGAATGTCCTTATTGTGAAGGTCTACACAGCTACTAATACTAATGAGATACCACTAATTTAAGTCAGAACAGAAAACATCACTTTAGCTGTAATAATGCACCTTTTAACGCAACGGTGAAAGACTATGAAATGTATTGAAACTATACAGAGAACCAACCTGCATAAATCAATCTAAACATACTGCTTGTATAATCTTTACACCACAACGGAGGGCTAGGTGCATATTTACAAGACCGAGAAGACAGCAGAAGTGGATGGATGTTTAGTGAGGAGAACTTTCTGGCCTTCTTTTAGACACATGACAAGCTGCATGCAGCAACGAGTGGGGGAAGGGAGGCACTGTGTTACTGCATGCACCATTTAGTCACAGAAATTTCCAGTCACTCCGTTTCTTTTTTTCTGCCATCAGGAGTTAAAAGTATGAAATAAAATTTTAGCTGTTTTGAAACTACTGTATCTTTTTTAAATTGTAGCTGGCAACTGGCCAACACCTATGTAAAATAATTGTTTTTATCCACTTAATAAACACAAATATAGCTATAATCTGTTTGTTTTTGTGCTGTACACTGGAAGTGATTTTATTTATTTTACTTTTTGTCCTTTAAGGTGTGTTGATTTTCATTGTCTGTCACTCAATCCCATCACACCTAAACAGAATTAAAGCTAAATAAAACCCCTGAAATATTGTTGAGTCTGAAAGATAAGTGGTCCACCCCTTTCAAAACTTTCCAGTAGAACCTCTTGTGATATTTTAATTATTTTAGAACCTAGTGAAGATATAATCACTGATATGTTGTAAAAAACAGTAGAGGGTGAGCTTTTGTTTCACTACGACTGTACTTGTTTTCTAGTTTTTGCTGTGTGATGGCTCCTTAATGATGCCTTCTAACTTCTCATGCAGAAAAACCAGGGTATTCTGTTGGGAGTTGCTGGCACAGACATCCCTCTGCAGGAGCTGATGAAGCTCATCCCAAAACATATGGTACAATCAGCTTTCCTCTGCTAGATCCCTGTTTTTATGTCTTTTTTAACCCTGTCTGACACTTCTCATTTTCTTTCTGCAGTTAGGGATCCATGGATATGCATTTGCAATCACTAATAATGGCTACATCCTGACACATCCAGACCTCAGACCTTTGGTAACTTTGTTTCTCTGCATTTAGACTGGCTCAGTCTTGCAGCAATCCTTTATTTTACCCTCTTTTTCCTTTCGTTTCGTGCACATCATCAAAAATATACATAAGGGCACACAGAAACTAATGCAATATCTGGCTAAGAGGCTACATGAGCTCGTATAGTCTGTAATCCCACCTTTTCCTTTGATGTATGCATGCAGGGATAAAGGCCACTCATAAGGCTGGCTGGCCTGAGATTTCCCAGAGGTAACTTAACACTTGCTGGCAGAAACCACAGCCCCTCGCTCTGGGACCGTTGGTTCCTCAAGGAGCTTTGGCTGTGCTGGTGGATCTGTGTACGCCAGTGTTAGTGCTACAGCTCTCTGTGCGACTGTGTGTGTTAGTTTGTGTTGGTTCTTTGTGTCTCTATGTGGCTGTCGGTGTAGTCGTTGACGTTTTATGTGGATTGGGGCAGTGGCAGAGCTTGACATGTACTTGTTTGAGCGTGGGTTTTCTATCAATCATATTAATTCATTTTAATTTACCTGACAATGTTAATTTCACAGATGATTTGTTAAATAATTACTTTACAAAAAGCGCCTTAACAGTGCTTGATAAATAAGAGTGTAGGATACGGATTCATTATATGACAAAAAAAGGATTTAAGTTAAAAAGCTCTGAATTGATGTCCTTTATATAAGTATCATGTGTTAGGAAAACAGGGAGCAGATTATTACAGAATAGATTAGCTTCAGTGTGTGATCTTTGATAGAAAAGTAAAGCAAGATTGCAGAGATGAGATTATTAAACTGTGTGCTTTGTTTTACTTTGCAGTATCAGGAAGGACAGAGAAGGAGGAAGCCATATTACAGCAGCGTGGATCTCTCTGAGGTGGAGTGGGAAGACAAGGATGACATCGTACGTGCAAAAACTGATTACAAAATGAGAAAATGTGACTTTTTTTGTAAAAAAGCATTTCATATTGCATTTCAAACTCATTGTATTCGGATCTGCAACATTACTTTTAATTTTTTTTCCCCCCAATCTTATCAAGAGTTTCAATCAGATTAAATGCTGAGAAAAGTCTGGTCATTTGCAAGCACAGTTTTCACAGCAAATTTGCACATAACTCCTTACCAGACAGAAAGCTAGATCACTGACCAAGCTTCAACCTCTCTTATCTCTCAGCTTCGGAACGCTATGGTAAACAGGAGGACGGGAACTTTCTCTATGGAGGTGAAGAGGACCGTAGACCGAGGGGTGAGGCTGCAGATAAGGCTCTTTAGTGTCCACGTATATCAGATGGCCGTCTTCTTTAAACTCTAAGGAATAAATCAGCAAATTTCTTTATTTTCAGAGGCGTGTTCTTAAGATGCACAATGACTATTACTACACCGACATCAAAGGAACTCCATTCAGGTGATTCAAAGGTTTCTCTGCTATCTACAGATGCGACAACCACAGTGTATCTGGTTATTTCAAATCTGACCCACAGACTCCATTCTTAAATTAGGAATATAACTCCTTGTAGTGGGGAAAAAAGTGCTTATGGTACTAACTTTTATGAACTATATTAAGTAGATATTTCCGAGGCCTTCCTTGTAGCCGTAGTCATAGGGGTCTCTGTGTTCCAGCTTTTGGTACAGAACCTAGTTTTAAATACAGCTTCTTGGCAAAATCAGTACTTTTAGGTCTGGAGCTATGAAATAAATGTGCTCAAAGTGACTGAAAAAAATCACTAAACGAACGCTGCATTTTTTGCTGGTGGTATTCCAAAAACAAATTCCAACCATATATATACTGTGTATATATATATATATATATATATATATATATATATATATATATATATATATATATATATATATATTAGGGATGTCCGATATTATCGGCCTGAAGTCATTATCGGCGATATTGGCATTAAAATGTAATATTGGAAATTATCGGTATCGGTTTTTATTTTTTTGATAGGATGAGTTTTTCACACCATACACATATTATATATCAAACTCTTCAGCTACTTCTTTTCTCTCTAAGAATGTAAAAATATGACAGGTTTGAGGTTTAGTTTTTGAGATATTATTTGTTTGAGATAACTTTCAATTTATCAAAAGGCTTCTTCAGGGCTAACCTTGACCGTCTATTGGGCGCACTTGGTGACATCATCAGCCACAAAGGTATAATGTTGTTTACATTTTCTAAAAGTAGAAATTTGTCCTCAGTGGTGGGCCTTTGTCAGTATTCTCTGTGTGAGAAAATGTTCCAGCTACTTTTGAAGACAAAATAAAAAGGGCATCTTTTTCAATTGCCTAACTAAAATTCTAGTACTTATTACATTTTCTAAATTTTTAAAGCTCAAGTATGCATGATACAAGATATTTCATTGAGGTTACCTAAAAGGGTTTAGTAGTTTTTGTTTTTTATGAGGGAGGGTCCCCACATATTGGTATCGGTTTATATCGGTAATCGGAAATTATGAGTTAGGCTATATCGGTATATCAGATATTGGTAGAAAAGCCAATATCGAACTTCCCTTATGTATATGTAAATATATATTAGTAGATATACATATAAATATATATATATATATTTTGTAGGATGGCTAATTGTTTGCTTCTTGTTACTACAGCTACCTGGCCAAAAGAATGTCTTGTTCGCAGTCCCATTGGAAATGACGTTAGAATTAATGCCGTTTTTAGACTCTTGACATTTTCTTGTGTATTTTGTTTCTCTAACTGATACAGGGAACTGGGTCTAGGGAAAATATCCACATGCATATGGTCATACAACTCAGAATGACTAATTGTGATAAAAAAAACAACTTTTTTCTTGATTTTCGGTGAAGGAGACCTTTAATGAAATGTACTTTCATTCTGCACCCTTATAAACGCCCTGTGGATGTATTATTTTTTTTAAATAGGTTTTTATGAAATTGCTCTATATTCAACCATTAAAACACAGATTACCATCATTGTTTATTTGAAGGACCCACTTGTTCCCCAACTTTAACTTTCAGGCCAATTACTTAAGATGTTGCTGCACTATTTCTATTCAGTGCTCTTTTCTCATGATGCCGTGTGTTTTGGCGACTGCGCCAGTCACTATTGCAGCAAGATACTTAAACAACAGGAAGCTGCCAACCAAGGAAATTTATTGTTGAGAAAAATACACCTTTTAAACTCTGAGTGCAAACATTAATCTGGATTTTTATTTTTATTTTTTTTTGAATAATGACTAGATCCTATCTGAGTTTCAGTCTGTTTTGGTGTATAAACCCTTTAACATTAGACGATGATATCAGCTTCAGTCAACGGCTTCAGATCTTCCAGCAATTTACATGCCAACAGCTGAACAGTTACAGGTATAATAATCTTACTTCATGTAAACTTCTGGTTAAAAATCCCCACAATTCTCCTAAAGTTTTTCAGCAAAATTTTTTGGCATTTAGGAAATAGTGATGATTGTTCTTCAGATTTCTAAGTGACCTAAAACAGGAAGAACTTACACTGATGTAGACAGAATGTCTACAAACTGTACGTAAATATTCCTTTTCATTTGTAAAGTCTGTCGTCCATTAAAACAGTAAGTTAACTTTTTACTGTTCTTTGTACTTGTGACTCCAGTGTTGGAGTAGCTCTTTCAAGAGGTCACGGAAAATATTTCTTCAGAGGAAATGTATCGATGAACTCAGGTACTTTATTCTATGCTTGTCTCATACAATATGATTTCAACAAAGAGTGAAAAGTAATGTGTTTACATGGTGCAGAACTCAGATTTCTGTCACCAGAATGCTTTTTGCTCATGTAAACTCAATTATTGCATGACTCAATGTAGACGGGCATTGCTGGAGCGTCACTGACTTTTGTGTTTCAGGGCTCCGTGACCTGGAACAGCCAGATGTCGCCCTGGCAGATGAATGGTGAGGAAAGGCTGTACTGTAAAGGTGGCCGTTCATGCGTTATTTGGTTTACATCACTGTGTTCATTTAGTATTATAAGGATTGGGTTCCGATTTTTTGGGGTTGTACATAGGACCTACTGCAACACAGAGGAGAAGCATGAGCACCGCCACCTGACCCAGATTCAAGCCATAAAGCTCTTCATGACTGGCCGCAGACCACACCTCAAATGTAAGACGTTTGAGTTTTTATTTATTTAACCAGGAAAGTCCTGTTTAGATTACTATCACTTTTCCAAGGAAGCCCTGGCCAAGACAGCGGCACAATTCAAGACAATTTAGAATTACAAAACAGATTTTAAACAACATTTTCTTAAAACTATTTAAAAACATTTACAAACCATGGACTTCATTTCCAAATATTTGAGCAATAGTTCAAATTGTCCTCTTGGAACCAGGACCTTTTAAATTCCAGTCTTTTTGTGAATTGTTCCATGTTGTGGGGGCAGAATACTGAAATACCACCTTACTAGATTCTGTGCGAACACTTGGTATAGAAAGTAGCAATGATTCTTGGGAACATAAAGAATATTTTCCAGCCATTCTTGGTTGAACAAATTCACAGAGATATGGCGGAAGCAGATGCAGAATACCTTTATAAATGAACATTGTGTCTGCTACTAGTTTCTTTTTCACATTAAAAGAAAGTCATAACCTATTCCTAAAGTAAATGCCAATTTTCAGTCTCAGCTTCCTCACTAAATGGTCAATATATCATTTAAAGCTAGGATTTTCATCAATTATAGTACCTAGATGTTTAAAATGTTTAACTCTTTCAATTTCTGGCCCTTGAAATAACAATTGAAGGACTTATCTGCAGCCTTTTTTTGTTTCTGAAATTGGCATCAACTTGCTCTTATTTGCATGTTGTGGTTTGTAAGGTAACTTGAGTTTCATCCTTCAGGTGACAGAGAATTGATCCAGGAGGTGCTGTTTGACGCTGTAGTCACGGCTCCTTTGAAGACCTACTGGAATAGTCTGGCTCTCAACAAATCAGAGTAAGAACAATAACAAACACTTTCCATACTTCATCCTCGTCTGCTGTCAGATGATATCAAGTTTTGATTTTTGTAATGATGGCCCCTTCATTTTGGCTTTCAAATTCAACGCTTGGTCCTTTATCGTGATCTGATTTCAAATTAAACATGAATGGGGGAACTTTTGTGTTCGTTTCAACAATTTCAGTTCCTGCACTGCTTGAGGAGTCATACATGGCTCACTGCTTGTACCTGCTGACTCTCTGATTATAATATAATACAAACTTGCTGTTGTTATGGGAATCATAACCAGATTAATGTGTTCATAAAATTGGAAGGACGGGTCTTCCATACAAACACTAAAGGCCTGATTTATCTAAGGTCTGTGGTTGTTAAAGTGGGCCTAGCATTGCAAAAAAATGCCGCAGCTACATTGTATCCACAAATGCCCTGGGGCACAATGACAGAAGCGAGGCTGTTGAACACAGGCAACCCTGGGCTCTCTAACTATCACCAGTAGGCAAAGTAGATGAAGTGTCTTGCCCAAGGACACAAGTTTCCATCAGAGTGGTCACTTATCTTCCTGGGGATCAGTTAATAAAATATAATAATAATGTACAATACCACAATGACAATTACATATATAACATTTTAAGATGAATTAGTTTATTAATAACAAACGTCAAAGACGCATCATGAATCCACAGCACCTATTCTCTGGCTGTGGCACAGTGCATGGGGAAGAAGGGCTGGTGAACACAGCAGGGGATGCAAAGTCCTCATTTAAATACTGTTTCTTGCGGCTGTTTTGAATTGCTCACACAATCTTAGTAGATAACCTGAAAATGAAGGACAACACAAGTTTATTAATAACAAACGTCAAAGACGCATCATGAATCCACAGCACCTATTCTCTGGCTGTGGCACAGTGCATGGGGAAGAAGGGCTGGTGAACACAGCAGGGGATGCAAAGTCCTCATTTAAATACTGTTTCTTGCGGCTGTTTTGAATTGCTCACACAATCTTAGTAGATAACCTGAAAATGAAGGACAACCCACTGTTGCAATATTTTTGCAGTGCATGTAATTTTGCACTCTTTATATTCACACTTTGATTATTTGATCTAAGTGATTATCTTGATGAAATAACAGGAGGACTCAAACTTTCTAAATTCTTGTGAAAAGCAGATAAGAGTGCTTGTTTTTGGCCCCATCTCACTGGTGGGTATCTTCATGTCAATATAGACTTATTGAATGCATAGTGCAGGGTTTTAATCTCTGGGTCAAAAGGCCTGAGTTAACCTGCAGAAACTGCAGAGATCTACAGGTCAGATAGAAAAAATTGAAAACTGCCAGATGTACACTAACAAAACTTAACATTTATGGAGATGTGGCAACAAACAGATTATTAAAATGATGCTTTATTAGATAGAAAAATAGAAAAATTACATTGAGTGAGTGAGTGAGTGAGTAAAAAGGCCTAATTAGACATACAAATTTTCTCGACTGCTATCCATTTATTTGGGTAACACTCACTGCTCTGAATCCCACCTACAGGAACCCTGAAAAAGGAGTGGAGATTGCCTTTCTGGGCACTCGGACTGGTCTGTCGAGAACAAACCTGTTTGTACCAACTGATCAGCTCTCCAATCAGTGAGTGCTGCAGCTCAACATCTCTCTAATCATTACTTACAGCATGAAGCAAGGTGGTGATTGTTGTTTGAGGAATCTAATCATTCACTTCTCATCCTCAGTTGTTCTCTCTTACTGTGTCTCTGTGGCTGCACAGGGATTTCCTGACAGCGGAGGACAAGGAGGGTGTGTTTAATGCTGATCACTTCCCCCTGTGGTACAAGAGAGCGGCAGAACAGGTCCCAGGCACATTTGTCTACTCCATCCCCTTCAGCGCAGGTACTCTGGCTGTGATTACAGAACTCACTTTGGGCTCAAGCAAAAGTCAATATCTGCTCTCTAAGTCCTTATACACTACACCTGAAATGAGCTTTTTATTGTATATCCCTTGTATTTTATTGCTGAATCTTCCTTATCTTCCAACATTCAAATACAGGTGTTTCTCAACAGATTAAAATGTCACCAAAAAGTGTTTCTTTAAATAATTTAGTAAAAACAATGTATTACTTAAAAAAAGTAATAATAATAATAATAATAATAATAATAATAGATTAATTACAACCAGAGGTTTACATAGTAGTTTACATAGTGGATTATGTAAAATCATCACTGGGTGCACAATCAACAATGATAAGTACAGCCTTGAAAATTGTAAAGCAAGACCCATTCAAGAGGTTTTGAGAAGATTCACAATTTGTGAACAGCAGCTAGATTCAGAGCTTCAAGAGCCATCACACCAAGACATGACACCAGGATATGAGCAAAACTCTTTCTGTTGATTCCTTGTCTTGAACCACTTCAAGCTACAGACAAAATTAGAAGGGTTTTACCTGGGTTAGAAAACGACTGAACTGTTGCTTTGTGGTCTAAAGTCCTCTTTTCACAGTGAAGTATATTTTCAGATAACTTGGAAATCCAGGACACATCATCTGCTGCTTGAGGTTCAGTGAGAAGTCTCCAAAGTCAGTGCTGAATTGAGGAGCCACACTTGCATGCACACACTCGCTCCTAAGGGCAATTTAAAGAGGCCAAAAAGTCAAATTTTCGGACTGTAGAATGAGGCCAGGGCACTCAGAGAACCACACGTGTATGTGGAGAACACACTAACTTCATGCAAAACAAGCCTAAGCTGAGTCTTATTTGCATACATTTTGCTTTTTTGAATTACTGTATAAATCAACTTTTCAGTGATATTCTAATTCACTGAGATGCACTTTTGTTTTGTTTTTTTGCCAGAACACTTTCTATGGAATCACATGGCTTCTGTACGTTTTTATCATCGAAAAATATAACTTAAGTCTTTTAATAGGAAAATCCTTATTTGGACAATACATTTTAATAGCAAGATGTGCAGCAAATCTTGTCTGCCTCAGAACCTATGATTCATATTTTAATTGACCTCCACAGTTCTAAGGATATGAAGAACTCAAACTTTCTCTGCAGAACTTTTATATTGTCTATTAGATTTAAATAACTGAATGTATAACCTGAAATGTTCAGTCACGACACTCATTTCAGAAACAGAGTAATGTTGCCACTGAGTAGACTCCAACTGGACTCCACTTTCATCCAGCAGTTGCTGGGTAAATGGTGCCACCTAGTGAGCACAGAGGGTAACTGGACTAAATTTTATTGCTCTCTTCTAGCTTTGGAAAACAAGAGTGTGGTGTTGGCCAGCACAGCAATTCAGCTCCTTGATGACAGAAAGTCTCCAATTGTTGCTGGTAATAGTTGTCCACATCACATCTGAGTACAGCTCTGTTTATCATGTCAGAACTTAGTGTTACCTGATGTTGTTTTCAGCTGTGGGGATCCAAATGAAGCTTGAGTACTTTCAGAGGAAGTTCTGGACTGCCTGCAGACAGGTAATCTGCAGACTAAAACTACTGTGACATATTATGAAATCATGGGTGAAACTCAACTCCCATCATTTTTCTTACTCAGTGTACAGCTCTGGATGGAAAATGTATCATCAGCTGTGATAGTGAGGTAATTGATGTTCGATATCATTGCTTTTATATCTTTTTGAAGCTTTGTTTTTATCTTAACCTTCTTGTTTACCGTCTTTACAGGACATTAACTGCTACCTCATTGACAACAATGGTTTCATCCTTGTTACAGAGGAACAATCACAGGTACAGTCCCTTTTTCTGCATTTACACATTGACGCACAGAGACAGTCAAATTACTGAAAAATTCAGATGATCAAAACCATTAACCGAGATTATTTATTTCGTTAGAGAGTCTATGTTAGAAAATTTTTTGGGATCTGCAATAGTCAGATTTCCATATCATAAAATATGAGACTTGCTGCTGCATGAGCTCTAGAACCCAAACCATGATTAACTAGATAAGTCTTAGGGCCTGATTTACCACAATTCCTGATAATGACCGTAAAATTGTTTGCGCCCCTAAAAAATTGCGCAAGTGGGTTGTCCTTAATATGTGGATGTTACTAAGATTGCGTGAGTAATTAATTTGAACCGCAAGTAGCACTATTTAAATGAGGAGTTTGCGGCCACTAATGCGAGCTGCACCACGGCTAAAGAGAGGAGGAATATGCGCATGGATTTATGATGTGTCTTTGGCATAAAAAAAAAGGGGGGGGCACAAATATAAATTCTTTGGCTGTTAAAGAATTAATTACTATTTGGCTAGAATGTTGTAAATTCTGTTTTTTGTTTCTCATTAATAAATCCACTTAATCCACACATCGTATTGCAGGGTTACGGTGTGTCCAGACCAAACGCAATAGGAGCGACTAGAGCTTCAGGTTAACATGTAAAATCAATGGAGAACTTCAGAAGCAGATTTGAAACCATATTTGAAGCGCATCCAGTTCACTTTGTACAGGTTTCAAGGTGCGACTGTGCACACGAACAGCTAGGCGTGTGTTGCACTTTTTAATCTCTCCTATCGCGTTTGGTGGGGACACAGCATTAGACTGCAGCATATTCAGAACTAGGTCGGTAAAATGTCTTTATTCTACTAATGTGGGCGACTGTGGCTCAGTGGTAGAGTAGTTGGCTTGCAATCGGAGGGTCGTAGGTTCAATTCCAGCTTCCTCCAGTCACATGTCGATGTGCCCCTGGGCAAGGCACTTAACCCCGAAATTCTACATTGTCCTACCGAGCCATGTTGGGTGTTGGTGTATGAATGCAAGTGTGAATGGGTGAATGTGGCTTCAATGTAAAGAGCTTTGAGTGGTCAGTAAGACTAGAAAAGCGCTATATAAGTTCAGTCCATTTACCATTTACTAATGCTGTTGAAATGCATCACATCTTATTATGGCCTCTACTGAAAGTCATGTTGCAGTAGAAAAATTTTTTTTATCCTGAAAATATGTTATCTGAAATGTCAGAATTGTGTTTTTAAAATGTCATATATAATACCAATTATCATTGTGGTATTGTGTGTGATTACTAATTTTTAATAATTAGACTCCAGGAAGGTTAACCACTCCTGGGGAAACTAATGAGGATCCAAGAGGATCATAACTCACTGTGCGCTTAGCGCATCTTCAGGAGGTGGAGACATGATGAGAACGCAATGAGTTATGATGCATCTTTGGGGGAAAAACAGGTAAATATTTACATAGCTTCCAAGTTTAACCCTGTGTCCGCACTAAAAGCATCAAAACGCGCCACATGCCCCCAGCTGGATGCTTGAACATTCGCATCTTGAAGCGTGTACAAAGTGAACTGGACGCACTTCAAATATGGTATTTTCACGCGCAAACTGGCGGTGGATTATGGACCGAGCTGATGGAGGACTGCGTGTTTGGCCCGGGCTTCAGCGGAGCTGGGGCTAGAGTGCAGCTGCCGGTGGATTATGGATTATGGTCTCCGATTTGACGGAGGACAAAGTGGATTACGTGTTCGCCTGGCCTCCGGTAGAGCTGGGACCGCTGCACTGAGGGTTTGGTGAGCTACAGATACAATCTAGCTACGGCAGAGGGATCCATAAACAGCAGCGTGCACCCTCTCATAAACACTGGCTCCTCGCCGCCTGGAAAACATGACCTGATCGCCCAGTGTGTGCCGTGAAGGTCGTAACAGTTTATAATATTTGAGCAGCGTGGGACGTGGTGTGGGAGCTGCAACCAGGAAACCAGGTGAGGAGGCCGTTTCAAGGCTGACTGCTAGGCCGAGAGGTGCTTTTACAACAAAAACGGCTCTTTTAAGAGCCACCCACAGACCTCTTAAGAGCATTCCTGTCTAAATAGTTTAACCTATTTATAATATTTATTTTTTTCCTGTCTCTGTATTTAAAACAGCTTGTGTCATGTAGCTCAGGGTGATTAGCCACAATGTTTATCAGTATTTCCTCCATGTCCTGCTGAGGCTGTGACTCCATGACAGTCACAGAATCAATGAAACTCTGTCCCCTGATTGGTTGACGTGGCGCGAATTGAAGCTGGAGTTCAGACCTTTTCAACTTGTGCAGAATTTTTTACGCGCCGCAATCGCCTCATTCGCACAAATCCTCCGCGCAGATCGGGCAGAAAAGTGTTTTCGCGACGCAAATCTGCTTCTTACTTGAAGCGGGACCCCCTGCCGCACGTCATTGCGCTCCTCCATTGACATAACATGTACACCTGACTCGCCGCTCGCTTAATTTGATTTTGGTGTGGACGTACAGTAAGGCCATTACAGTGTTAATTACTATTAGGTTATAATTGTGTGTGAACTACATTTTTAGTTTGTCAATAATACACTTATGTTGAATGCGGTAGCGCAAAATTAACCATGCTTTTCAGAAGTGCTCAAAACCGACGCTAAAATCGCTGGCGCAAACATTTTTATACTTTGTAAATCACACTCCGCCTGGAGCACCTACTATGCCTATACTCCTCTCAATATTTTGCGTCTTCTTACAGAAACGCCCAGATTGCATATTCATCAACGGCAAAAGCGCTAAATGGATTGTGTGCGTCTTGTTACGGGTTTAACAGGCGCAATGCTCTCTGTGCTTTGTTGATAGAACAGCCTCGGCCTGTTTTTGGGCCTGTTTTAGCAAAGTTACTCTTTTCACTACAGATTAAAGTTTTTATTTACTTGACAGGGGGGCTTTCATTTTTACTTACTGAAAAAGCTCTCATTGACTAAATGTTTATCCACAGTGTCCTGAAAAAAATACTTGAAAATGTCCTGCTTTGCCATGTCACAACCCTAAGCATCAATGTATTTCTTTAAGATTTTATGAAGAAAACAAAATGAGTAATTAAGTAATTACAATGGTTTATTAATTTTGTTTCATCTGAATGGGCACTGAATGGGTTCCTTTTAGTTCTGCTTTCCCTCATCAATGATAGAGACAGTAAAATACTCAGCTTTCCCACTCCAGGGTATGTTACTAGGAGTTACCAAACTTGTAGAAAGTGGAGTAGTCAGACTGAATATTTTAGATAAAGACCAGGATGACATGCTTGGTGTGTCTCTCACTGTTGCATCAAGCAAAAAAACCTCAGAACTCAGGAGAACTGTCCCAACTGTTCAAAATGGTGAAATGGAAGTGGAAGTAGAAGTAAAAATTTGAAAAACATGGGGCGCATTTGTAATCATCCAGTTCAGCTAATTAAAGTAATCTAATTAGTAAATGGAGGTTAGATGCGTGACATTTAATGTTAAGCAAATAACCCAGCTGTTCTGTAAAAGCCTCAGAGGTTGGTATGGGAGCATCAGTAAAGAAACAGCAACATGAAGACCAAAGATCACTGAAGAGATAAAGCTGTGGCAAGGTTTAAGCTTTAAGATCAATATCCAAATCCTTTAACTTCTCTAAGAAAACTGTTAAATCAATAATACAAAGTTGAAAAGAGTATGTCACAAACTGCAAACATAAGAAGCATGGCCGTGCACCCAATCTGTCAGGTCCAATAATTAAAAGTATCCAAGAGGCCCATGGTAACTGGAAAAGATGTAAAGATCCACAGCTCAGGTGAAGGAATCTGTTGAAAACTATTAATTGTGCATTCACAAATATGGCTTTTATGAAAAAGTACCAAGTAGATAGCCACCACTGAAAGAAAGCTATAAGAAGCCATGTAAAAGCTGCAGCAAAATACAAAAATTTAGTTGCAATCTGTGTCAGTACTTACAAAAATTTCCAGTCATGTTACACAAGCAATCTGACTGAGCTTGAGCTGTTGTGCACAACAATCAGCAAGCCTCAAAAATGCTAAACAGAGACATCTAAGAAGAGACATATACTATTTTTTTTTCTTATGAAACAAAACTTGAAAATTAGATTTCAATTCCATTACACTTCACAGTAATTCATGTACTTGTATTGGTCTATCACATAAAATACCAATATAATACTTTGTTGGTGCAGTTTGACCAAATAAAATAAAGGTCAAGGGGGCTTAAACAAGTTTAATCTAAATCTACAACTTGCCATTGAGGCAAAGGAAACGTTTTAAAGGAAGGAAGAAATTTGTTTCACAACAACGTCTCTCTTGAGTTATTTCCATGAAACTGATAAAGTTCTCTTGTTCTTCCTGTAAGACTTTGTTGCAATGTTTGTAAAAAAACCTTCCTTCTCTCAGACAGGGCTTTTCTTTGGAGAGGTGGAAGGCGCTGTCATGAACAAACTTCTCCAAATGGGGTCCTTTAAGAGGTCAAACATGCAAACACACACTTCTCTCTTTGTCTTCAGTGCAGATTTGAACGATTATGTGTATTACAACTTCTGCTGTTGTGCATGTGTTGCAGAATCAACCTGTATGATTACCAGGCTCTTTGCAGAGATTATGCTGGGAGCAGCGACAGTGCACGCACTATTTCAGATGTAAGTGTTTGAGAAACATCAGTTAGTAAATAGAAGAAAACCATTACTCAGTAGGCTATTTCTATAACATCTATTACTATGGTTGAAAAAATAAAAAACAACAGAAATAACTGTGTTCGTGTTACAGTGGTTATTATTATCTTTGTGTTGTTGGTGGTTAGGGTTGTGAGAAAGAACTAGACTATGACATGTTTTCTTCCTCATTCTTTTTTTTCAGCCTTTTTCAATGGTTAAGTGGCTCCTGACAGAAATAATCATGTAATAATTTTTAAACATATAGTATTTTATTTCTGATAGTTGTTACAAAGGACGCATGTTAACAGTTACTGGTATGTTTTCATAGTTTCCTGCTAGAATTCAACCTGTACAGCTGGTGGAACATCGACGTCTCAGTAAAAGGTAGTTATTCTTAATGTTGTTAAATCCGAAAGTGTGTTTGAGCCAAAGTGTGAGAAAGGAAAACCAATTTTCTTTTTGTTCACCATCCGTGGTTGACCTAAATATGTGTTTTCGTGTACAGCTCAGAGAACTCGCGGTAAAGCCATGATGGTGCCCTGTGACACAGAATACCCAGCCTTCATCTCCGAACGCACCATTAAGGAGACAACAGGCAACATTGACTGCAGTGGTTGTGTTAGGTACTGATTTAGGCTCATATGAAAAATTTAATCAGTGAATCATTAAATAATTTTCACTTTTCACAGTTTGCATGTATATGTGTGCTGCAGGTCTTTTGTCATACAGCAGATTCCCAGCAGCAACCTTTTTATGGTCGTAGTTGACAACAAGTGTGACTGCAGCCTCATTCCTCGTGTAACAATGGATCCCATCGAGATCATGTATATCCTTTATAAATCAGACTCATTATTTTGTTGTTTTTAAAAGTTCTTAGATGCTGATTGGGTGATTTTTGTTCAAATATGAGCTTTATAGCAGTGTTTTAACATGTCATACCTTGACTCCTTTGAACACAACGAGTCGCTAAAATGTGACAGACTAAAGCTTCAGAAGGACAGGAAAAAGCCTGAGTCATGCCATCCTTTTCACCCTGAGGTATAGTAAATGTTTTTGTCCCCACATCTGATATGATGAACAGCCAGAAAAACATATTAACTAGGTTCTTATTCAGGCTTATTGGCAAAACTACAATTAAGTTGCCTTCAAAGTAAATTCATAAAAAGTTGGTTGGTTTCTGGAAACAATAGGTTTAGTTTGGCTCAAGTGATGTTTAAGATGGAATACATTTTAGCTTGACTGGTTTCTAGCTTTCTTAATACTCTTTATTTGCTGAGATGTTACAAAAATGCTCTTTTTAATTTTGTGATGCAAATTTTCAATTTTCATTTTCTGAAATGCAGAATGCATTCATACCCCCTCCCCGCTCTTTTCTCTAATGCTGCTTAATAAAATCCAGTGCAAACATTTCACCATTTGCCTTCAGATGTCATATTCTTAGAGTCCACCAGAGTCTAATTTAGTCAAAGTATAAATAAAAAATTTAGCCGGAGGTTTTAACAAAAGAGCCTAAGCTCTGAACATTATAGAACAGGTGTTCAAACCATCAGAAATAGAGTATAACAAGAGTGTTTAAATAAACTGCTAAGCCAACCGAAGGGAGCACTAAAGGTTGTATATGGAACATTTTCATAAAAAAAAAAAAATATATATATATATATATATATATATATTCACGGGGCTTTTAGAGGGGTGCAGAATAGAGGGTGACACGGGAATCAATTGTCGCTCCCGTCCTGTCCCAATCTCCAGAAAATTGTCCCGTCACGTCCCGATTACGTGACAGCCCCCCAAAAAAAATCCAGAGAGAAAGACTCCCGACCCGAATTACGTAGATTAGTTATTTATCTCCTATGGCGCTCGCTCCCCCCGCCCCCCTTTAAACCATAGCCTAGCACAGTATCAAAGATCATCTATTTAGCTTTAGATAGATAGATAGATAGATAGATAGATAGATAGATAGATAGATACTTTATTCATCTCCAAGAGAAATTCACAGTTCCAGCAGCTTACGGGAACACAGGGGCATGCAGGGAAAATACAGTATAAAAATTTAAAAGAAGAACTAAGGTAAAATATAATGGTATAAAAAAAGTATAATGTCTGCCAGTCCAGTTCAGGTGCAGTTGTGCAGATGTCAGTATACAGAAACACTTGAGTAATGGTCAGTTTGTACATACTTAGAGTCCAACTTGTAGATCTGTGTGTATGATAAAGTGCATGTGTGAACGAAGGTGCATGGTGTGATTAGCATTAAGTCCAGTGTTCTATGGTTGATTTTATCGCCCTCCCCCTAGAGTTGTTGAAGAGCCGCATGGCGTGGGGGAGGAACGATTTCTTCAGTCTGTCAGTGGAGCAGGACAATGACAGCAGTCTGTCACTGAAGCTGCTCCTCTGCCTGGAGATGGCGTTGTGCAGTGGATGGTGTGGACTGTCTATGATGGACAGTAGCCTGTTCAGAGTCCGTTTATCTGCCATAGGTGTAAGGCTGTCCAGCTCTGTGCCAACAACAGTACCTGCCTTCCTCACCAGTTTGTTCAGGCGTCCAGCGTCTTTCTTCTTGAGGCTGCCCCCCCAACACACCACTGCGTACATGAGGGCGCTCGCAACTACAGACTGGTAGAAGATCTGTAGCAACTTCTTGCAGATGTTGAAAGACGCCAGCCTTCTGAGGAAGTACAGACGGCTCTGTCCTTTCCTGCACAGGGCGTCTGTGTTGGCAGTCCAGTCCAGTTTGTCATCCAGCTGCACTCCCAGGTATTTGTAGGTGTGAACCACCTCCACACAGTCACCTTTGATGTTGACAGGCTCAAGGTGCGGCCTGATTCTCCTAAAGTCCACCACCATCTCCTTGGTCTTGGTGGCGTTTAGGAGCAGGTGGTTAGAGTCGCACCACGTGACAAAACGTTGGATCAGCTCCCTGTATTCCTCCTCCTGTCCACTCCTGATACAGCCAACGATAGCTGTGTCGTCCGCGAACTTCTGCACGTGGCAGAGCTCCGAGTTGTACTGGAAGTCGGACGTGTACAGGGTGAAGAGGACCGGAGAGAGCACAGTTCCCTGCGGTGCTCCAGTGTTGCTGGTAACAGTGTCGGACCTGCAGTCGCCCAGTCGAACGTACTGAGGTCTGCCGGTCAGATAGTCTGTAATCCATGCCACCAGGTCTGATCCTACTCCCATCTCTGTCAGTTTGTGCCTGAGGAGCAGAGGCTGGATGGTGTTAAAGGCGCTCGAGAAGTCCAAAAATGTAATCCTCACAGCACCACTGCCTCTGTCCAGGTGAGAGAGCGGTGAAGCAAGAAGATGATGGCATCCTCCACTCCAACCTTCTCTCTGTAAGCGAACTGCAGAGGGTCGAGAGCGTGGTGGGTCTGTGGCCTCAGGTGATGGAGCAGCAGCCGTTCCATGGTCTTCATCACATGGGACGTCAGGGCGACCGGTCTGAAGTCGTTCAGCTCCCCAGGATGTGGTTTCTTGGGGACCGGAATGATGCAGGATGTCTTCCACAGCTGGGGGACCCTCCCCTGTCCCAGGCTCAGGTTGAAGATACGCTGTAAGGGGTGTCCCAGTTCCTGCGCACAGGTCTTCAGTAGTCTGGGGGAGACCCCATCTGGACCTGTAGCTTTGCCGGGGCGTAGCCTCCTCAGCTCTCCACATACCTGAGCTGCTGTGATGGTGGGTGGTGTGAGCGGGGGAGGGGAGGTGTCCTCCTCTGTGCTGGAGATGGCTTGTGGGGTTGGGTGGGTGGGGGTTGCTGTGCTCGTAGGTGCAGGGAGATCAAACCTATTAAAAAACTGGTTTAACTGGTTTGCTATTCCCACATCAGCCTCAATGGGGGCTCCTTTCTTTGAGCTGCAGCCAGTGATGGTCTTCATCCCCTCCCATACCTCCCTCATGCTGTTGTTCTGCATCCTCTGTTCTATTTTCCTTCTGTATTGCTCCTTCCCCTCTCTGAGCTGGACTCTTGAGTTCCTTCTGTATCCGCTTGAGCTCCTGTGTGTCACCATCTCTGAAGGCCTTCTTCTTCTGGTTCAGGAGGCCTTTGATGTCACTGGTTATCCAGGGCTTGTTGTTAGCGAAGCAGCGCACAGATCTTACTGGAACAACAACGTCCATACAGAAGTTTATATAGTCCGTTGTGCAGTCAACCATCTCCTCCATGTTGTCATTGTGAGACTCCTGCAATGCGTCCCAGTCTGTGGTCTCAAAGCAGTCTTTCAGAGCCTGCTCAGCTTCAGGAGATCACTTCCTGAATGAGCGTGTGGTTATTTGTGACCTCCTCACTTTTGGTGTGTAGTGAGGTTTGAGCAGGACGAGATTGTGGTCTGCTTTCCCCAGTGCAGGCAGGGGGGTGGCACTGTATGCATCCTTGACGTTTGCATACATCAGATCTAAAGTCTTATTTCCCCTGGTGTTACAGTCCACATACTGGTGGAAAGCAGTCAGTGTTTTTTTCCAGTGTAGTATGGTTGAAGTCCCCAGAGATAAGCATTAGAGCCTCAGGATGCTGAGTTTGTAGTTTAGCTACAGCGCTATGTATGACGTCACACGCCGCCTCCGCGTCGGCGCGCGGAGGAATGTACACAATGACAACAATGGCGTGGCTGAACTCCCGCGGCACGTAGTAGGGACGTAAACTTACAGCCAAAAGTTCAATGTCCTTGCAACAGTGGGATATTTTAACGCTCACATGCCCAGGATTACACCACCTTTTGTTTACATACAGTGCGAGTCCTCCGCCTTTGCGCTTCCCGCAGGCTCTAGCGTCTCTGTCCGCTCTGACTGTGCTGAAGCCCGGTAGCTCCACGTTAGCATCTGGGACGCTAGCTGTTAGCCACGATTCAGTGAGGCACAGTAAACTGCACTCCCTGTAGATCTTGACATTCTTTGTCAGCACAGCCAGTTCGTCGATCTTATTCGGTAGTGAGTTAACGTTTCCCATGATCATCGACGGTACCGGAGGCTTGTATCTCCCCTTCTTTGCTAGCCGCTTAGCTTTTAGCAAGGCGCCGGCTCTGCAGCCTCGGTACGGCTTCCTTACCTCCTCAGGTAAACATGGAACCACACCGATGCGGGACTTTGCTCTCAGAGCGTGTAGAAAGTTCCTCGAGTAAACGTGTCTCGGCTTAGAAGAATCCATATCCATAGGATAGAGTAATACCTTTCTAGAGAACCAAGAAAGTAACAAAAATACCACGAAATAAAAAAAAATAGTAAGGAGGAAAAGTGTGTGAGTACACGGAGCTGCTAGAGAGGCTGCCGCTCGTGCTGGCGCCTAGGTGACTTTACTGGCTTTACTCTGGTAAACCACCATCTTTAACCATATCCTGCATTCTCGTTGTTTGACCGCCTTACCACATCATGAAGGGACTCGATTCGTCTGACTACCAAACTATTAAAATACACGCATTTTCAGTCAGATATCATATGCTCACCAGTTTATCCAGGTGGTGTAGCAACAACGTAGCAGTTTCAGTTTTGGTGCGTGCAGTGTAGTAGACCCGATGGAATTCAACTAAAGATAGCAATCTGTCGGATTGCATTTTGCAGCGGAGTTAATAACCACACACATTGGCACCGCATCGCAGCGTCATTTTTTAAAGATAATTCCCTGATATCTGACAAGATAAATGTAACAATGATTAAAAATGGTAATTTCTGGTTTCCCGTCCGATCCCGTGAATTATTTCCTGTCCCGTCCAAATCACGTTACCAACAGTGAAATTGACTCCCGTCCCGCGGGAATCCTGCAGGAATCTCGTGACCCGTGGGAATCCCGAAAAATTGTCACCCTCTAGTGCAGAATGAAAGTACACCATTTCCTTAACAATCTATTTTTTAATTAAAATATGATAAAATGTAGATTAAATTGGGCACAACAATGACATCTACCAGCCAGTTGCGGCTGCAGGTTGTGGGTTGACAAATAAAGTCTCTATGATCCAACAATATGGTCAACTCAGCTTGGCTGGTGCTGGGATCAATGGTATCATCAGCACGTCCAGCAGCTGCTTCAGAGACCCAGATATATCATTATCCATCTCAGGAGAGGAGTGAGCGCAAAATAACAGAAACTAAGGTAGATTTAGGTGAAGCCTACACTAGATGGACCAACGTAAAACACTTCCACGGCATCAAACACATGCAGAGACGTTGACTATCATCCCGGATCGGTAACTTAGCTCATTTGCTAACTTTGCTAACATTAGCTGTTAGTTAGACTCCTCTAAAATTCTTTCCTCACTGGAAACATTGCAGGCTAGTCACTGGGCATATCAGCAGCAAACCAGGCAACCCAACTGTTGGAATGATGTTTTTATTGTTTTAACTACAACCTAGATAAACTAGATGTCGCCATAATGCTCATGTTCCATATCCAACCTTTAACCAGAAAAGCAGCTGGAAGGGTAGTGGTATCTTTGGAGGAGTTGGAAAAAAATCCACAATTCACTTGGAAAAATCTGTCGACAAGACAACCATAAGTTATGCAGTTAAAAAATATGGCCTTTAAGGAAAAGCCTAGAAAAGAAGCTCATAAATGTTTTAGCCATTGCCGTAGGCCATGTATGATGCATAGTAAAATGTCGAAGGTCCATTTTTAGATGTGACCCTAGTTTAACAGTTTGGAAAACACTATATGTAGTAGAAAAGTATCTCCTGAGTATTTCTTTTCTTCTCATGGTGCAACAGGGTGGTGGCAGCATAATACTGTGGGGAAGTCAGAGTTGCTGAGAAGACAGACTCATTTAAATAAAGAGCAACCCTGGAAGAAAACCTTGATTCATATGTTCTTCATTCAATCTTACTTAGTGTTAGTGTTTAGCAATTAAAAACGTCAGACTTTAGATAGTACAGTAGATGTTCATACAGACAGATCCCCAAAAGACCTGGAGCTGTAAATGCACAAATAATGGTGGGATTGAAAATAAAGAAGTGCGTCAAACTTTTCATTGATTTAGTTATTTTTTAAAATCTGTACCACAACAAATCAAGCTTTTGTTGCTCAAAAAGTCCACATTTTTAAGTATCACCTATGTGCTGCATAGCTGACTTTATTTAGTCCGTCTGCATTTAAAAAAAAACCTGGACTGTTAATACTAGATGCAACATGCTAAACTGTTTAACATCATGTAAATGCACTGAGGTATAACAGCAGAGTGTGTCTTCTGCAGGAAAATGCCATGGAGTGTGGTTCAGCCAGTCGCCTCTCCAGTTGGCTGGCGGTACATCTACTACCTCTGATTGCAGCAGCCATCAGCAGGTGACCATGAGCTTCACATAAAAAGCTAACTCAACAAGAAGATGCTTGTAAACATTTAGAGAACATTTCTGATCAGAAATGACTTTGCTCACTTCTGCAGCAGACATTACTCTACTAAGACTCTATTAAGTCTTTATAAGTAGTTCTGAGGCTCACATCCATTACTGCAGAAAACACTAAATAACTCGAACTAAAGGAGTGTTTGCTTGGTGACTTTGCTCAGCTCATTGCAAATCACTACACTGAAAGTTTGTCTTGTCCTGAATGTGTGCTGAATTAATGAGAGGGAGAAACGCCAAATGAAAACAGGACTTTTTTTATCAAAGTCTGAACAAGTACACTGTGCAAAAGAAGTATGACATTACATGTGTGTTTCACTGTCGTGAAGAAAAAAAAGGAATGTAAAATGCACTTTTGTGAACTTTTGAAAGGATAAGGATAGGTTGCTTTATGGTTCAAATCAATTAAAAAGAATTTACTGTGCAATTGATTTATTTCCCTAAATATCTTAGATGTTTTATAACAAAATACTTACTGTGTCAAAATGCAATTGACAAGAGATAGCAAATTGAATTGTTTTAATGGTTCTGCCAGTACCTCTCCAATTAAAATAGGAAAAGTTAATATGCATGATGATGAAGATGGAATGTTTGAAGAATGTTCCATTTATACTGTATATTCAGCCATATTTGTTGAAATGTCCATGTAATCTTAAAAATGTGTCTAAGAAAACCAAGATTCTGAATGAAATAAAGAAATATTTTCCTTCTTTACACTTTGTTCTGTTTCTTCTTTGTGTGTGACATCATGTTTACATTTAAATACTAAAAGACAAAAATTACAAACTAAATCGTAAAAGCATGCAGTTTAATAAAGAAAGAGAAACACAAGCACAGTGCAGATATAGAAATTATATGAAGAATTAAAGTTGGTTGAAGTAAATGAATATGAAGCAAGATTTACATTTTTTTAAAACATGGCTTTAGAGAGAGCATTATTTATAGGAATGTAATCTCTTCTTTAACATAAAGTTTGTATTTCATTAAATCTTGTGGCTCTGCTAGTTAGGACCAATGCAGAAGGTTACTCAGGGATGGTGGAGTAAATGTGGTAAAAGTTGGCAGGCATAAATAAATACGGTGATCAACCAGATCATGAGGATATACGACATGGCAAACAAATTTATTTAGTCAAACGTACATCATAATTCTCACTCTCTTGCATGTTATGCACTTCCAGATCTGTAACAAAAATATTCAATTTTAAAAGTGGTGTTTAAAAATATTCAATATTAGTATTATGTTTAATGTAATCATGTTGCATTCATTAATTACACTTAAACAAAAACAATAATGACTCATGGCTGTTTTGATGGTGTATATTTAGGATGATTTATATAGTCGCCTCCACACTTGTTGGCACCCCTGGATTGGATGTTTAAAAAATATTCAATTTAAAATCCTTTTATTGCAGTAATGATATTTGTCATTTTAGGCTTAAAAATAAAAATCAATTCACTAGGAATTAAGTATCTCCCAAATCAGCGGTGCCACACTCACAGATCTCTGTACAATTTTCTTTATGGTCCAGAGTCTCTCACTCTCTCTCCAAGGTTTTAGCTGTGGAGATTGAGGTGACCATGTAGAGCCTATGATAACATTCACACAATCCCTGCTTCAAGGGGTTTTGAAGGAAAATTCTTCCCACAACTACCCTATACCTTCCACCACACTTTATAACCAGTATGTAGTTATTTTCTCTACATTTTATCTGGCTTCTACGGCAAACAGATCTGGGGGAGCCTTCACTGAATACATTAGTCTTAATTTACTCAAACAAAAGCGTACCATTTGGCCTCAATTGGTAAATGTGGGTCATCATGAAGCTTGCTTACAGTTCCAGCTAATTTTTTATTTATCACCAAACACTGACAACAATACAACTCAAATAATAACTAAAGAACACGATGACATTTGGAAGACAAACTATAATGTAAAATGGAGATCTTCTACAATTAACACAAATACATTACCCATAGGTCTGTGAGGCGTACAATCGCCCCCCGTTGTACCTGCACACACAGATCATTTGACCATCAGTCGACTACAGAAAGATTCAACAGTTCTGATTTGAATATGCAAATGCTTAGTCGGGGACACCCAATATTTTATAGGGAAGGTACTGCGATTTCATAAGAAAATGAAGAATAAAAGATAGTCATGCTTTGTGATTTTTTTCAGACTTCCC
This sequence comes from Apricaphanius iberus, assembly GCA_028564705.1. Taxonomy (NCBI): domain Eukaryota; kingdom Metazoa; phylum Chordata; class Actinopteri; order Cyprinodontiformes; family Aphaniidae; genus Apricaphanius; species Apricaphanius iberus. The sequence continues at coordinate 182,969 of JAPXFQ010002889.1, forward strand.
AGATTAAGACTTGTCTTATTAGACATACGTACCCAGAGATCCAATAAGTGTCAAGTGTGAAGCATAAAAAAATACTTTCCATTCCAGCAGTTTCACTGTATAACAAAAACAAAGAAAAACAAATGCAAATAGCATCTTACCAGCATTAGCTGTAGTGACTATCATGTAGGGCTGAAGATTACCTACAGTTACCTTTTAAATGAGAAAAAGAAAATAGAATGGTTGATAACTAAGTATATAAAGAGAAATTTTTAGGAAAAAGTTGGTTTGATGTGATTAGAAACGGAAAATTAGAGTATTAGCAAAGAGCGATGAGGTTTAGAAGGTTAACTCAGTTGATTTGAATCCTGCTGCTAAACTTCCACCTGGGAGGTACTTTCCTACATGGTGTAGAAAGCCAAATGTTTTTTGACAATATTAGCTCCTGTGAAACTTAAAAATGCATTTTAACAATACTGACAATCCAATCTAGATTGGAATCAAACAATGAAAAAAATCTATATTTTCTTTCTCCAAATATAAGACAAAAAAAAGGAACTTCTCATGGTTAAAATCACACAGATTTATAAAAACATGATCACTCAGTAGTTTGAAGGTTTGTCATGTTTCTGGGTTTCACTGAGACTGAAGACTGTGAAGAAAACATTTGAAACATGCAAATCCAAAATAATGTTTGTCAGTGGGAACAAAAAACAGAAAGTCTTGAATATTTTTTTTGAACAGTTGAGTCTAAAAAAATTAGTTATTTAGACACCACAACAGTGAATATGTTAATATATGTTAACTTAATAATGAATCTAGTCTCTGGTTGGAGGTAGGTCTGTCAAAGCAATCAGTTTTCTTATATTTTCTCAAGTAAACCAGCACCGATTGATTAAATCATGAAATTTTGTACCTGGAGATTTCCGTTTAGAGTTCAATTCAAACTATCACAAAAAGATCATAAATTACTATTTCTGCATTTAAAAATCCCGAATTCTGTAAAAAAAAACAATATAAATAAATAAATATGAAATTTATTCAAAGGAGTTTCAAACAAAATCCTCCCAAAAAGTTTAATAAAAAAAATGATCTTCTAAGTTTTATTGAAACCTAATTCCAAGCAATTATTGCAGAATGACAAATGATATATTTACAGTGATATTTTCTAATATATATTTTACTTTGGTTAATACTTATTTAATTACCACGTCCGCATGTTGGCTTGTGTCCTTTTGGTCATCTATAAAGTGATGGAAAAAACGCAAATGTCACTAATTATTCATTATCTACAATATATTACATTCGTTGCAGGGATATAAACATTTACCTTTAAAAACAGATTGTGATCTACGAAAGTAAAGAAGATTAGTTTTTTTCTTAATGCACAAAGACAAAAAAAATTAATGGCAAACTGGAAATTGCTTATTTCTTTACCTGCCAGAAACTACTTTTGCTGGAAAATGAAAAACAAAAGAACAATTTATCATTTACAATTTAGAAATGTTCAATTCTAATTACTAAATGTCATCATGAAGAAAATGAAATTTAAGCCTTTCCAACTATTGGGGAAAAAATCAAATACTTTTTTACTGAACTAACTTTAGAAAACACAATTTTCCAAATCTGACATTTCATTTTTGCAAATGTATCGGATTGATTCTGGATTTTTACCCACTCCTCTTCTAAACCGTTCAAATTTGTTTGGTAACTTAAAACATCCGCTCCTATCAGATATTTTCTATAAGACTAAGGTCTGGAAACAGATTGGTCTACTTTATTACTGAAATATGATTCCTGGTTAGTAAGACCTGTGTTGAATCAGCAGTACATTTTGAGTTAAAGACCCCTCCATGACCCTTACTTCTGATCTGGGTGAGGGGCACATAAAGTGTTAGAATTAGTGTAAGTGGGATTAATTTACTTATTTGTGAATTACTGTATATTAGAACACAACTGCTCTATAGGTAATTAAAATATGGCTAAGAAGTAGGGGAATAAATACTTATAACATTAATGATATTCAAATACATTTTTATTTTTTTATTTTTGAGTCTTTTTCAGTTTTTGATTGAGATTATGTCAGTATGAAAATGATCACAGCATAAAAATGAGAGGCCCTTCATTATTTTGTAAATAAGCAAACCTAGAAATGTGGCACAGATTAAAGAAATGTCTTCTTACCAGCTCTTTGGTGAATCACAAATGTGAAGCCCAGTAAAATAATGGCAAGGGCTGATCCAAAACAAGTCAAAACCACAAAAACAATTTTCAGTGTCCGTAAATCTGTTGAAACAATAGAACTGAAAATTGTTGTTCACCTGTGGGGCTTCTACGAAGCTTAAACTCAGCTGGTATTAAATTTTAGGCAAAGTCAATTTATCAAATAAAATAAATGCAACATATACATTTCAGACATCTTTAATACTCTTTGTGTCAGAGGTTTACATTAAGGGTGTTTTCAGACCAGAAAAAGTGTCCAAACAGTGCAGGTCTGAATACCCCAGTAATAATGAGCACAAATGTCATTACCTCTGATGCATTAAAAAAAAAAATTTTCCCATCACACTGGAATTATTATGCAACAATTTATTTCCACTGTGACGGTAAACTAGAACTAACTTTTCTTGTTTAAGGACAGAATTATCTAAATTATTTGTATTTGGTAAATGCCAAAAGAATGAGACACAGTATGTCAGAATTTTATGGATTAATGTCTTCGAAATAAGAAGTTTACATACAAAATGATTACAGTCTCTTTGAACCATGAGGGCTTAAAAAATGATGACAAGGCTTTGGAAACTTCTGCTAGGTTAACTGACTGGAGGCACACCTCTGGATGTATTTTAAGGCCACTCCTGGAACACACTGCTTTCTTGTTTGACACTATAGGAAAGTCAACAGAACTCAGCCAAAACATCAAGAAGACATATATGGAGCTGCACTTGTCTGGTTCATCATTGAGAACAATTTGCAGATGCTTGAATGTGCCACAGTCATCTGTTCAAACAATTATATGCAAGCATAGACATGTTGGTAAAATCCAACCATCATAAGATTCAAGTGGAGACAGGTTATGTGTCCCAGAAATGAATGTGTTTAGGTCCAAAGTGAGAAAATTGACCCCAGAACAAAAGTCGAAGACTTTCCGAAGAGGCTGGCTGTGCTGCTAGGACAGTAACTGTATCCACAGTGTCCCCTAAAGGCCACTCAACAAGGAGGAAGCCATTACTCAAACAGAAACATTAAAAAGTCAGATTGCAATTTGCAATTGTATAAAGAGATAACCTGCTTTTCTGGAGACATGTCTTGTGGTCTGAAGAAACCAAAATTGAACTGTTTGACCATCATTACATTTACATTACATTACATTACATTACAGAAAAGGGGTGGGGGCAAGTATGAAGTATGGAGACTGCAGCATTTTGTTGGGGAGGGGGAGGCTACAGAAGGAACAGGTGTATTTCATAAAATAGAGGACTTCAAGAGGAAAGAATATGCTGAAAGTATCTGATCTAGGACCAGTAGGTTTACAAATTTATAATATGGCACATTCTTCAGTTTTTCCATCATCTGTTTGAAAAAATGGGACAGAACTCGATTATGAACCCCATACTGTGAGAAGCTTGGGAAAGGACGTCCAAAATGTTTAAGCCAAGACATACGATTCAAAGGTAATTCTACCAACTACTGAGGAAATGTATGTAAATTACTGATTTTAACAAATGAACTTCTGACATATTATTTTGCTAATTATCGTAGCATTTAGGAATAATAAGTAGAAAATGAATATTTAAAATCAAGAGATCATAGCCTGAAATAAATATGACATATATATGGCCAAGATGAGTTTATGTAAAGTTAAGAACAGGAGCAGGCTTATACTCACCAGGTAGTGGTGCTGATGAAGTTGTCTTGTCAAAGACTTCATTTAAAGTAAAATGATCAGTCACATGAGTATTTGATTCTAAAAGGAGATAAAAACAGATGAATGAGGATTTTATTTACTGTGATTGTATTTTTAGATGTATTATATTAAAGAAATTTTAAAAATTAAATCTATCATCATTAGGAACAGAATAAAAGGAAAGGAGAGGTTGAACTGGAAATAAAACTGCAGTGAACAACATGATACTTTACTTGTACTGCTAGTGGCTCCAGATGAAGTTATGCTGGGAATGACGCTTGTTAAATCAGTTTTCATCTCCTTGTCATCTAAAACAAATAGTTATAGAAGAAAATATATTTGTACTATCATTATGTCAGGATAAAATAATCAGAAGAAGGCTGTAATGATTATTTACTTTGAATGAAGATGGATGATAGACTGCTATATGGAGAAAATGCTTCACCAGGCCGAGCTGTGTACCGACAGTTCACTTGAACCTCAGTAGGTAATCTTAGATTTGCTACTTTGGCCATTTCTATGAGTTAATTTCCTTTCAGCAATTGATGACAGGAACTGTTGTTTTCAAATCCTTTTGATTCCACCAAAAGATAAATATAACACGTAGAGGGAGAAACAGATGAGGGAGCTTCGCAGGTCAATGTGACCGAGTCCGTTTCAGTGATCACTGCTGGATTCACGGTGAGTTTGGGTGTAGGAAGAGCTGGAGATTGGAAAAGAACAAACAAACAAAAAAAAAAGAATAACTTTTGTGTGTGGTGAAATAAAACTAAGATGGGGGGTGGGGGCACCACAAAATGCGTTTAAGAAGCGTTTATTTATTCAACATGTCCAAAAGTATCAGGAATTTATTTTATTGCAACTAAGTATACTCAATTGAATCGGATAACATAACACAACTGAAGTTGTTACACACCTGACTTCCTCTCATGGCACCAAGCTGGATGTCTCTGAACTTGTGAGAGAGACCCACTCTATTCACAAATATTTATGGAAGCTGTTTGGAGGGACTGAATTTTATCTACAAATCAGTACATTTACATGCACATCTAAATCAAGCTTTTTTTGTAATGTTTTTATCCCATGACTTTTCCCCATTATTTATAACCCAGTGTTCCTATCTAAGTCAAGTCCTGGGCATTGCTCTCCCTCTACCAACTCCGAGAGGGCGCTGCACTGAGCTCAAGCCTCATTCATGCTTTGTGGAATGAGAAGGACCTTCTTTTCACCTGAAAGGGTGGGGTTTTTTCAGCTGGAAGTAGCGCATTATTCCAGCCAGATCCTCCACAACCCCCTCAGGCCCCCGGTCAGCCAGAAGGAGGCAGTATACAGGACTAGTGCATGTTTTTGTGGAAGTAGCTCACATTAGCTACTCAAGGGAACACGGGGAGAACATGCAAACTCCTCATAGAAAGGCCTTTTCGCCAACCGTACCCAGGGTGTGGGTGTCGATGATATGGAGGAACAAACACACCCCTAAATCAAGGTTTTTGGTCAAAAAAGGCAATAAACTGGTCAAGCCCACTGTAGGGAGCAGAGTCCCACTTTACTGTTCACTCAGTAAATCAGATTTTTAAATGAAATACGTTCGACTCCCCGACAATAGATGGTAATGTGTTAGCCTTATAGCTGTTAGCTTCCAGCTGCATTCAGGCAGTAAACAGAGGCTGGTGGAAGTGAAGCAGATGGAGTTAAAGCATGATATTCACAGTCATAATGCATTGCCTCTTCGTAAGTCCAAACATGCACTGATTTGCCGCTTACTTTTGTCTTAGACACCGTATGACTCTTGTAACACTACTGTTGTTATTACTGGGTCGCATTTCTGCCTCACCTAACTTCCTGAGGAGGTTCGCGAGTGCAGGCTGGGGGGGGCTGGTTGCAGGGAACTCAGATTCCAATCAGATTATCTGGGTAGTTTAGTCGAGCTTCTGAAACCCTAGTTCACTTTAAGTCGGACTAAGGTGTATACATGCATTTTAAAAGTCTGAGTTCACTCGGACGAAGGTAATAATTCAACTTTCTCTTGTTGCATGTAAACATACTGAGTGTGGCCAATTAAAATGGTTAGCAAGACAGTATTCAGTTATTTGAAGGCATAAACCAACTCTTTGGGCTATATATTGTATTTGGTTTGTACAAATACAAATATTCTTAATTAAACAATACTTTTTAAAGTATGCTTCTCTGTTGCACATCACAACCTGGGTATGCAATATTATCTGTTATTTTTATCTCAAATAACGGCACAGTACTCTGCTTTCGTAACTATGTCCATAATGTTCATATTTTTCTTCACATTTAAGTTCTGTTCTCGCTTTGCTCCTGTTACAACTGAATTGGGACTATAAATTATTGTTTTATTCTATTCTATACAGTAAGCCAGACTTTTAAAGTGTATTAGAACAGTTTAATCATTTCAATTCCGGAGTATTAATTACATCTGGACTATAACCAAAATCACAATAAAAAAATCATAAAGATTTTGGTTGTATATACTGTATAGAGAAATAACAACAGAAAATGACGAATCCATATTAAATCTCCTTTCATTAAAATAACCATGACATAAAATTAAGTAACATTTTATCTTCTTTTATAATAACTAGTAAATTGACTAAGTACAGCAAAACTTATTTCTGGTCACAACATTGAAAGTTAAGATCACTCACTTTGTATGTTGATGGACATAAAGTCACTATATTCAGAGCATTTTGTTTCATACTGTATGTGGTAACAGCAGTTCAGCTCAACCTGAGCAGGAGCTGAACGATTTGCCATCTTCAGTAGTTCAGTTGCTGTCAGTGTCTGATTACACAAGGAATCATAACTTGTTCCTCCACTTCGAGTGTAGAAAGAACACAGAGACACGGATGAAGATGGTGGACCCTCACAGTTCAGGGTGACCGAGGCTGTCTCTATGATCATTGAGCGACTCGCTGTTAGTTTAGGTGGTTGAAAAGCTAACAAAAAATAAACAGATTAAAGATAGAATAAAACATAAAATAAATCATGTCAAGGTACTTAAACAAATTACTTTTTTTTTCAAGACTGACCTTCAGCCCTGAACCTATGAAGTGAACCTACTGGGGGAAAAAGTCAATGCAAAATGCTGAAGTGTAAAAAAATCCAGATCATATAAATGTTTAAGTCTAGATTGAAAACATAATATATAACATAACTTACAAATGAGGATAACAAATAGCTTGCTTTGTGCCATGATGACAAGTCCTCTAAACACCACCAAGCACTGGTCAAGTTCTGAAGTTCAGGTTTGACATATATTATTTGCTTCAGGAAAACCACATCAAACGAGTATATCATTAGTATATGACAGCCCACAGACATGTACAAAGTGATATGAAGCAAGAATACAAACAGCTCACATTTAGGCGTTCCTGACCTCAGTGGAAATAAAAAACTGTGCAAAAGTGAGCAGATAAGTTATCTGCTTCTTTCTGTATACTCATTATGAATATATTTCATGTAACAATGCATAGCCAGACATTATTGTGTGCAAATAACAAAAAACAGAGATAAATTAAATTTTAGGCAATTCCTATTATATTTATGATTTAAATCAAAATTAATATGAAATACTGATTGTCACTGTATGATGTCTGTCTTTATCGTTGTCCTTCCCTGTGCCCTTAATTGTCTGTGCCTTAACTTAGAAATTCCTTGTTTCCCTGATTGTCTCCCTGTTTAACCTTCCCTTGGTATGTATGTCCCCGTGTGTCTTCATATCTTCGTCAGACTGTTGTCAGATTTCCATGTCCATCCCTGAGTTTGTAATAGTTGCTCTTAAAGGTCAGCCTTCCAACCTCTAAACAAATTATGACACTAATATCAAAGCTAAACAAGCAGCAATCAAAGCAGTAAAGTTAGAGTTTCAATTAGATCTTTCCATATTAATGTAGTGCCACAATCAAATCAAATGGTAAGATATACTCCCATTATTTAGTGTTAAAACGGTTGGTTGGATGGTTGGATGGATGGATGGATGGATGAATGGATGGATGGATGGATAGATATTATGAGAGAATTATAAACAAAAGTTCAAGAAAAACCTTAAAGATTACAGGTTGTTCATCTCCGTTCCTGCAGTTCTTTCACCCCCTTTTAGGGGGATTCCTGTTAAAGTAGTTTCTGCAAGCGTGTTATAGCCACAACAAGGCTTCAACACTGCCCCCCTCTGGCAAAACAGTGTAACTTTGTCTAGTCATTTTAAAAGTAAATTTTGTGACTGATGTATTACCTTTTATTTTCAGCTTTTCTGTAAATGATATGATCTAGATATGATTATTTCAGATATTGATTGGAAAACTGGTTATAAGAAATATAATGTAAAAAACATAAAGTTAATCATGATATGCTGGGATAGTAACAGGGATACATTTCTGTTACACAAATTTTGTACCTATAGTCAAACATCTAAGTATCCTCACCAGATCTTGGAATTAATTAAATACAATTTAAGATCAAAACAAACAATACAATGATAAAATATTCACTGAAAAAAAGGCAAAGGCAACTGTAAAATTATTTTGTGAAACAAAAGCATGTGAATACACTGATCCAAAGCAGTTTACAAAACTTAAATAGACATAAGGTCCAACCAAAATATTTGTATTACTGTTTAAACTTTGTCCAGGTTCTTTGCAACACTTTGACATCCAAGGTGCCAAAATAATGTGGGAACAAAACAGACCCAAAATCATCACACCTCAAACTCCATATTATAATCTATTAAAGGACATCCGTGTCAACATGTGTTTGATGCCAATCAAACTTGTCAATTCTAACTAAACACTGTTGTCATCTTGTCAATTGTCTATTCTAGGGAAGACATATCCTGCTGTTTCTACTGTAAAACCTAATATTTGTTAAATTTTTAATGAAATAGAGTAAGATGTCTTCTATTATTGGTTATCTTACATTGTATTGATTTAAAAACTAATAACGCATGGTAGAACGGGATTATTTATTGGATTTAGTTATGTTAAAACTAAAAATTTAAAATAATTTAAATATCAAAATACATCATGTATCAACTAACAGAGATGTTAAGCAAATTTCACATTAGACTCCATGTGGGGATGATACAAATAATTTTCTGGTAAAGTTGAAATTAAATAAAAACTTTTCTCAGGACTTCAGCAGACTGAATTACTGCCACACTAGAGAAAAAACGTAATCGCTTTTCAGGGATTAGTAATTATTAGTAAGAGCAGCAGCGAATTATTCCAGACTGTTGCTGAGTCATGAACATTCGTGTTAAATGTCATGGACAGTTTACCTACACTGATGTACTTGAATGACACAGCTATTATCTTTTATTTTGTCTAAACAATGCTGATATAAGACTCTCACATGGCAGCAACAGCAGCACATATACAGAGGCACACAGGGGTAGACCCAGGAGATGCTATGTTAGGGAGATGGGTTTCTGTTCAGGTCCTAATGAATAATGATAAAAACTCCAGCAGAGAATGCACTATTGTTATCCTCATATCAATCTATATGGAATTCTGCCATAACATCAACTTGAGAAATTTTATAAAGAAGAATGAAATACTTTTTTCTGTCTTTAGATGGGAAAGGTCAATAGCATCATACACCACCTCCCCCTTATACATACACAAAAGGATATAAAAATGTGGATGACAATTTGAAATATTTAGATGTGTCTGTCAACATAAAACAACATTAAAATAATAAAGAAGGGATCAATACTTTGCACAACACTGCATAATGACAAGTAAATATAATCTGAATAGAAAAGAAAGGTAAATCATTCATAATCATTCATTATACTGTAGATTCAGCTGCTTCATCAGAGATGGTGGAGTACAAATGGTAAATGTCAGGCCTGTTAAAGAAGAATATTATAATGTAATATCAATTATTTTTTTAAATCACAATATTACAATAATTTAATCAAATTAATTTTACAATTTTAGATTTTTTCACAAGCTAATAGGAAACAGTCAACCAGGACATTATTAATAGTAGTAGTTGTAGTAGTAGCAGTGGTAGTATGTTTAATTTAATAATGTTGCATTGATTAAATACATTTAAGCAACAACAAGAATGACTCATGGCTGTTTTGATAGTACATATTTAGGATGGTTTAAACAATATTTACTGTGATATTTTCTGATACACTCCAAAAGAGATGTGTCGAAAACGGCACAGGTGGAAGTGTTAAAAGCATTTTGACATGTGTAGATTTTAGCTCACAATGTGTAATCCTCCGATCAACTGATTGGCACAGTCAAAGTGTTGTCTTCTGTCTCCTGATGATCTACAACAGGAAATTTTAAGATTTTAAAACAAAATAAACAGAAAAAAAATATATACATTAAGCAAACGAAAAAAACAGAATGCATAACAATATGTGCAATCAAATAAATTAACTATTTATTGCAACAATTATTTTAAATATCTCAAACATACAATGTGTTATTATTAATACATGATGTCATTAACAGTTTAGAAATTTGGGATGTAATTTTCTAATCTTAACATTCGAGGAGCATTACCTAACCGTAACCTGACTATTTTCCTAATCGTACTATTTTGGAACTAGTGCCTAAACGTAACATGATTTTTCTGTTTAACATTTCCACCTACAGATCAACTGTTATCTGAGTAAACCTCCACCATGTGTGCTCTCAATTCAAAACATTTTTTTTTTTTTTTTACACACCGATATAAACACAGCTGCTGCTGGATGGTATCAGAAAAAGCAAACATGGCTTTTAAACATACAGAGGCAGAGAGTGTTTTTGGATGTCAGGTAAATCCAGAAAAAATTCTCACATGGGTTGTTTGTTTGGAGATGTCACATTCGAACTATATGGTCTTTTAAATTGGAGGACGTTTTGCTATAGAGGTATTGGATTGGGACTCGGTGTCAGCAGATAGTCAAAATAAAATAAATCGGACTCTAGGGCAAAACAAATTGATCGGGACATCCCAGTTTGAAATGCACAATTCTGATAACCAAATGTCATCAGGATATGGAAAATAAAGCCTTTCCGGCTATAGAGAAACACATCAAATACATTTTTTATAAACTAACCTTAGAAAACACACTTTAATTATTTTTGCATTATATTAAACAAACCTATCTGAAAACACTGTGTGATAAAAACACATACATTAATTTACAAAGAAAGAGAAAGTCCTGCATTTTTAAGGAAATTTAATATTATGTTAAGACAGGAAAACTCAAATCCAAAAATAGAAGAAACACATTTCACTGACTCCTCTTCACAGACTACTTCTAAACCGTACAAATTTGATTGGCATCTCAAAACATCATCCTCCTATTAGGTATTTTCTAACACTGAAGTCTAGAAACAGACTCGGCTACTTTATGACTCATATGATTCCTGGTTAGTGAATCCTTTGTTGTATCAGCGGTTCATCTTGAGTTAGACTCCTCCATGACCCATCCTTAGTGATCTGGGTGAGGGGCACATAAAGAGTTAGAATTAGAGTAAGTGTGATTAATTCACTTATTTGTGAATTACTGTATATGGGATAAAAAATTGGTTTATAGGAAATAAACATATGGCTAAGAAGTATGGGACTAAATAGTTATACTACACTAATTACACTAATTATATTCAAATATTTTTTTTAATCTAATGAGTTTTTTCTGGGTTTTTAATTGCGATGGTGTGTCAGCAAAAAAATGACCACGTAAATATTAGGGAACATTCATTATTTTGTAAATAAGCAAATCTAGAAACATGTCACAGATTGAAGAACTGTCTTCTCACCAGCTTTTAGCTGAATCACAAATGTGAAGCCCAGCAAAATGATAGCAACGGCTGATCCAAAACCAGTCAAAACCACAAAAAACATTTTCAGTGTCCATAAAACTGTTGAAACAATAACAGTCAAAATTAGGTATGTACTGTTCATCTGTGGGTCTTCTTTGATGATTATACCAAAACACGACATAGAAATAATAGAGGAAGACAATTAGCAGGTATGAAAAATCATTCAAATCAAACGATCAAATAAAATACATTTCAGACATCCTTAAACTCTTTCAATCAGAAGTTGATATAAAGTAACCCTGGGCACGAAAGTTATTATCTCTGATGCATTTAAACCATTTGTTTTCTTTACAACATAATAATACCGACAGTTCAATTGAACCTCAGCAGGTAATCTTAGATTTGCTACTTTGGCCATCTCTATGAGTTCATTTCCTGTCAGCAATTGATGACAGGAACTGTTGCTTTCAAATCCTTTTGATTCCACCAAAAGATAAATATAACACATAGAGAGAGACACAGATGAGGGAGCTTCGGAGGTGAATGTGACCGCGTACGTTTCTGTGATCAATGCTAGATTCACGGTGAGTTTCGGTGGAGGAAGAGCTGCAGATTGAAAAAACAAAACAAAAAAAACAGAATAACTTTTGTGTGCAGTGAAATTAAATAGGATGGGGGGGGGGGATGCAAAAGTGCGAAAGTATTCCAACAAAGTCTGAAGCGTTTAATTATTCAACAAGTCCAAAGTATCAGGAATTTATTTTATTGCAACTAAGTATACTCAATTGAATCGGATAACAGACCACAACTGAACTTGTTACACAGCTGGCTTCCTCTCATGGCACCAAGCTGGATTTCTCTGAACTTGTGAGAGAGACCCACTCTATTCACAAATATCTATGGTACCTGTCTGGAGGGACTGAATTTTGTCTACAAGTCAGTACATTTACATGCACATCTAAATCAAGCTTTTTTTAAATATTTTTATCCCACTGTTTTTCCCCATTATTTATAACCCAGTGTTCCAATCTAAGTCAAGTCCTGGACATTGCTCTCCCTCTATCAACTCTGAGAAGGCTCTGCACTAAGCTCATGCCTCATTCATGCTTTGAGGAATGAGCACTCCTTTCTTTTCATCCTGAAGGGGTGGGGTTTCCCCTGCTAGAAGTAGCGCTTTATTCCAGCTAGAGCCAGCCTCCAGCCTCAGGCACCCCGGTCAGCCAGAAGGAGGCAGTATAAAGGACTAGTGCATGTTTTTATGACAGTAGCTCAAATTAGCTACTCAAGGGAACACGGGGAAAACATGTAAACTCCTCACAGAAAACCTCCTGTCGCCAACTCCGCCCAGGGTGTGGGTGTCTATGATATGGAGGAACGAACACACCCTTAGCACACACAGCGTCCCCAGTGGTAATCAAACCCAGGACCTTCTAGCTGTGAGGTCAGCTGCGCAACCTTGCTCCCCTAAATCAAGGTTTTTGGTCAAAAAAGGCAATAAACTCGGCTTGCCCCCTGTTGGGAGCAGAGTCCCAATTTACTGGTCACTCAGTAAATCAAATTTTTAAATGAAGTACGTTCGACTCCCCGACCATAGATGGTAATGTGTTAGCCTTATAGCTGTTAGTTTCCAGCTGTATTCAGGCAGTAAACAGAGGCTGGTGGAAGTGAAGCAGACGGCCTTGAAGCATGATATTCACAGTCATAATGAATTGCTTCTCCGTAAGTCCAAACATGCATTGATTGGCCAATTACTTTTGTTTTAGACACCAAATGCGCCTTGTAACACTACTTTTTTTATTACTGGGTCGCATTTCTGCCTCACCTAACTTCCCGAAGGGGTTCGCGAGTGCTATATATTGTATTTGGTTTGTACAAATGTATAAATATTCTTAATTAAACAATAATTTTTAAAGTAGACTTCTCTATTGCACATCACAACCTGGGTATGCAATATCATCTGTCATTTTATCTCTAATAATTGCACAGTACTCTGCTTTTGTAACTATGTCAATAATGTTCATATTTTTCTTGACAATTAAGCTCTGTTCTGTTCTCGCTTTGATCCTGTTACAATCAAATTTCCCCTGTGGGACAATAAATTATTGTTATATTGTATTCTATTCTATTCCATTCTATACAGCAAGCCAGACTTTTAAGGTGACTCAATTAATCATTTCAATTCCGGAGTATTAACTACATCTTGGCTATAAAAAAAATCACAATAAAAAAAAATCATAAAGATTTTGGTTCTATATATAGAAAAATTAACACAGAAAATTAAGAATCTATATTAAATCTCCTTTCATTAAAATAACAATGATATAAAATTAAGTATCATGATATCTTATTTTATAATAACTAGTAAATTAACTAAGTAAAGAAAAACTTATTTCCGGTCACAACATTGAAAGTTAAGATCACTCACTTTGTATGTTGATGGACATAAAGTCACTATATTCAGAACATTTTGTTTTATACTGAATGTGGTAACAGCAGGTTAGCTCAAACTGAGCAGGAGCTGAACGATGTGCCATCTTCAGTAGTTCAGTTGCTGTCAGTGTCTAATTACACAAAGAATCATAACTTGTTCCTCCACTTTGAGTATAGAAAGAACACAGAGACACAGAGGAAGATGGTGGACCCTCACAGTTTAGGGTGACCGAGGCTGTCTCTATGATCACTGAGCAACTCGCTCAGACATCCTTAAAACTCTTTCAGGTCAGAAGTTGATATTAAGTGACCCTGGGCACAAATTATAACCTCTGATGAATTTAAACCATTTGTTTTCTTCACAACAGAATAGTTGTGCAATTTTCACTGTCTCACCATAAACTGGAAAACACTTTTCTTGTTTTAGGACAGTCAGAATTACCAACATTATTTGCTAAATGCCAAAATACTGTAATGAGAAACAGAATATCTCAGATATTTCTTTATTAATGTCTTAAAAATCAAAAGTTTACCTACAGAATGATTACTGTCTCTTTGAACCATGAGGGCCCAGAAGATGATGTCAAGGCTTTGAAAACATCTGATAAGTTAACTGACCCCATTTAAATTGAAGAAGGAACACACTACTTTCTTGTTTAACACTAAAAGAAAGTCAAAATAAATCAAGCCTGGGAACCTCATCCCAAGTGAGAAGTATGGGGACTGCAGCATCTTGTTTGGGGGCTGTGCTGCTACAGAAGGAACTGGTGCATTTAATAAAATAGATTATATAAAGCGGAAAGAACAATATGCTGAAATGATCTGTTCTAGAAACACCTAGGCAACTTGTTTTGGATTAGCAATCTGGTTTTGGAACCAGAGGATTCTGGCATTCTGCTTTGGGAGTACAATATCTGATGTAGGACCAGTAGGTTTAATAATTTAAAATTGCACATTCTTGATGTATTTCCACCAGTTTTCTTTGGACAAATGGGTCAGAACTTCATTATGAACAACATATTATGAGAAGCTTGTGGAAGGATGCCCAAGTCATATGATCCAAAGGTAATTCTACCCATGGCTGAGGAAATCTATGTAAACTACTCCTATTAACAAATAAACTTCTGACATATTATTTGCCTGAAATAAATATGACATATATATGGACCAGATGAGTTTATGTAAAGTTAGCACCAGGAGCAGGCTTATACTCACCAGGTAGTGGTGCTGATGAAGTTGTCTTGTCAAAGACTTTATTTAAAGTAAAATTATCAGTCACATGAGTATTTGATTCTAAAAGGAGATGAAAACACAGATGAATGAGGATTTTATTTACTGTGATTGTATTTTTAGATTTATAATATTAAAGAAATTTGAAAAATTAAATCTATCATCATTAGGAACAGCATAAAAGGAAAGGAGAGGTTGAACTGGAAATAAAACTGCAATGAACAAAAGAATACTGTACTTGTACTGCTCGTGGCTCCAGATGAAGTTATGCTGGGAATGACGGTTGTTAAATCAGTTTTCATCTCCTTGTCATCTAAAACAAATAGTTATAGAAGAAATTCTGAAGCGTTTATTTATTCAACATATCCAAAAGTATCAGGAATTTATTTTATAGCAACTAAGTATACTCAATTGAATCGGATAACATAACACAACTGAAGTTGTTACACAGCTGAGTTCCTCTCATGGCACCAAGCTGGATGTCTCTGAACTTGTGAGAGAGACCCACTCTATTCACAAATATTTATGGAAGCTGTCTGGAGGGACTGAATTTTATCTACAAGTCAGTACATTTACATGCACATCTAAATCAAGCTTTTTTTGTAATGTTTTTATCCCACGACTTTTCCCCATTTTTTATAACCCAGTGTGCCTATCTATAATAATAATAATAATAATAATAATAATAATAATAATATATATTTTTTTTAAAGGTCAACTCAAGGTCACCGTACATGAATACATAAGAATTAATATATACAACAAACGATAAAATACAAAAATAGATAAAATCTATTAAAATCAAATAGAATTACAGATGAATGGATGTTACAATGAATAGGCTTGTTTAAACAGATAGGTTTTGAGTCCAGATCTGAAATGAGGGAATGAGTCCATGTTTCTGAGATGAGGTGGGAGGGCGTTCCAAAGGCGGGGAGCAGAGCGGCTGAATGCTCTGCTCCCCATTGTGGTGAGACGGGCAGGTGGGACGAACAGGTGTAATGTGAAGTAGGATCTAAGCGAGCGTGATGGAGTGGAAACATGGAGAAGGTCAGATACAGTAGATCGGGGGGGGGGGGATTGTGAATAGCTTTGAATGTCAGCAGGAGGACCTTGAATTGGATACGGAACTGAATAGGGAGGCAGTGGAGCTGCTGGATAACAGGAGTGATGTGATGGAGGGAGGGGGTTCGGGTAATGATTCTGGCAGCTGAGTTCTGGACTAGTTGCAGTTTACGGAGGGATTTGTGAGGGAGGCCAAAGGGAAGTGAGTTGCAATAGTCTAAACGGGAGGTGACAAGGCTGTGGAGAAGAATGGCGGCAGAGAGAGGGGTAAGGGAGGGGCGGAGACGATTAATATTACGTAAATGGAAGTAGGCTGACCGGGTGATGTTATTGATGTGTGATTGAAATTATAGTGTGCTATCAAGGATGACACCCAGACTCTTAACCTGAGGGGAAGGTGAGATAGAGGAGTTATAAACTGAGATGGAAAAACTGTTAGTTGAGGGTAAACCAGGATTTTATTTCAGCAATGCAATCGGTGAGGGTAGTGGGTGGAAGAGTGGCTGACGTCTTTGTGGTGAAGTAGAGCTGGGTGTCGTCGGCATAGCAGTGGAAATCAACATTGAATTTACGGAGAATATTACCAAGGGGAAGAAGGTAAATAATAAAAAGAAGGGGTTCCAGAACAGAGCCCTGGGGCAGACCTTTAGTGACAGGGAAGGGAGTGGATTTGAATGATTTAAGCTGAACGAACTGAGTGCGGCCAGAGAGGTAGGATATGAGCCATTTTTAGTGGAGTATGGGTGGCACCGTAATCTAAGTCAAGTCCTGGGCATTGCTCTCCCTCTACCAACTCCGAGAGGGCGCTGCACTGAGCTCAAGCCTCATTCATGCTTTGAGGAATGAGAAGGACCTTCTTTTCACCTGAAAGGGTGGGGTTTTTTCAGCTGGAAGTAGCGCATTATTCCAGCCAGATCCTCCACAACCCCCTCAGGCACCCCGGGCAGCCAGAACGAGGCAGTATACAGGACTAGTGCATGTTTTTGTGGAAGTAGCTCAAATTAGCTACTCAAGGGAACACAAGGAGAACATGCAAACTCCTCATAGAAAGGCCTTTTCGCCAACCGTACCCAGGGTTTGGGTGTCGATGATATGGAGGAACAAACACACCCCTAAATCAAGGTTTTTGGTCAAAAGAGGCAATAAACTGGGCAAGCCCACTGTTGGGAGCAGAGTCCCACTTTACTGGTCACTCAGTAAATCAAATTTTTAAATGAAGTATGTTCGACTCCCCGACCATAGATGGTAATGTGTTAGCCTTATAGCTGTTAGCTTCCAGCTGCTTTCAAGCAGTAAACAGAGGCTGGTGGAAGTGAAGCAGATGGAGTTAAAGCATGATATTCACAGTCATAATGCATTGACTCTTCGTAAATCCAAACATGCACTGATTTGCCGCTTACTTTTGTCTTAGACACCGTATGACTCTTGTAACACTACTGTTTTTATTACTGGGTCGCATTTCTGCCTCACCTAACTTCCTGAGGAGGTTCACGAGTGCAGGCTGGGGGGGGCTGGTTGCAGGGAACTCAGATTCCAATCAGATTATCTGGGTAGTTTAGTCGAGCTTCTGAAACCCTAGTTCACTTTAAGCCTGACTAAGGTCTATAGATGCATTTCAAAAGACTGAGTTCACTCGGACGAAGGTAATAATTCAACTTTCTCTTGCTGCATGTAAATGTACTGAGTGTGGCCAATTAAAATGGTTAGCAAGACAGCATTCAGTTATTTGAAGGCATAAACCAACTCTTTGGGCTATATATTGAAATTGGTCTGTGCAAAATTGTAAATATTCTTAATTAATCAATAATCTTTGAAGATTTATAATATTAAAGAAATTTGAAAAATTAAATCTATCATCATCAGGAACAGCATGAAAGGAAAGGAGAGGTTGAACTGGAAATAAAACTGCAATGAACAAAATAATACTGTACTTGTACTGCTCGTGGCTCCAAATGAAGTTATGCTGGGAATGACGGTTGTTAAATCAGTTTTCATGTCCTTGTCATCTAAAACAAATAGTTATAGAAGAAATTCTGAAGCGTTTATTTATTCAACATATCCAAAAGTATCAGGAATTTATTTTATAGCAACTAAGTATACTCAATTGAATCGGATAACATAACACAACTGAAGTTGTTACACAGCTGAGTTCCTCTCATGGCACCAAACTGGATGTCTCTAAACTTGTGAGAGAGACCCACTCTGCCCGTGTTCTCACTAGAACCAGGAAAGCAGAACACACCACCCCAGTTCTAAAGTCCTTACACTGGCTCCCTGTAGCTCAGAGAATAGACTTTAAAATACTCCTACTTGTTTATAAATCATTGAACGGTTTAGCACCGGTTTAGAACGGTTTGTCACTATATCAACCCAGCAGACCACTCTGGTCCTCCAACTCTAGCCTACTAATCGTCCCTAGAATCAGAACTAAACAGGGAGAGGTAGCTTTCAGCTTCTATGCTCCACAAATGTGGAATAAACTTCCAGACGAATGCAGAAACACTGAATCCCTAGGCTCTTTTAAATCAAAGATTAAAACTCTACTATTCAAAGCTGCATTTGAATCTTAAATTGCGCTTTCTGATGACTTTTTGTTCTGTTAACCCGATTGTGTTTTATCTATTTTAATCTGTATTAATTGCATAAATTTGTTACTTAAATTATTTTTTATTGTTGTGGTTTATTTATGATTTTTTAAATCTGCGTTTTCTAGACTTAAAATATAGGTTTTTCCTGCTCCAGCTACATTCAAAATATGTGTAGTGACATTGCTACAATTATAAGCTCTGATTGGTTAACGCTCCGCTTCAGGGCCGTCAGCACAGTCAAAGGTTCAACTAGCTGAACTTCTGCGTCGCTGGCTTTATGAGCTTTGAAGCATGAAAAGCAGGAAAAGCTTGAAAAGTTGACGGAGCCCAAGCTCACAAAGTGCCGCAGACACCGTAACGCTCCTCCAACGGCACTCCGCCATAGACTTAACATGTTATCTTGACGTTGCTGACGCTGACAAAGCCTGCGGTCTGAATGCAGCATCATAGCTGTTAGCTTCCAGCTGCATTCAGGCAGTAAACAGAGGCTGGTGGAAGTGAAGCAGACGGATTTAAAGCATGATATTCACAATCATATTGCATTGGCTCTTCGTAAGTCCAAACATGCACTGATTTGCCGCTTACTTTTGTCTTAGACACCATATACCCCTTGTAACACTACTGTTGTTATTACTGGGTCGCATTTCTGCCTCACCTAACTTCCCGAGGAGGTTTGCGAGTGCGGGCTGGGGGGGCTGGTTGCAGGGAACTCAGATTCCAATCAGATTATCTGCGTAGTTTAGTCGAGCTTCTGAAACCCTAGTTCAGTTTAAGCCGGACTAAGGTGTATACATGCATTTTAAAAGTCTTATTTCAGTCGGCCTAAGGTAATAATTCAACTTTCTTTTACTACATGTTAACGTACTGAGTGTGGACAATTAAAATGGATGGCAAGACCGCATTCAGTTATATGAAGGCATAAACCAATACTTTGGGCTATAAATTGTAGTTGGTCTGTAAATAAATTTTAAATTTGTAAATATTCTTAATTAATCAATAATTTTTAAAGTAGACTTCTCTGTTGCACATCACAGCCTGGGTATGCAATATTGTCTATTACTTTTATCTCTATTAACGGCACAGTACTCTGCTTTGTAACTATGTCCATAATGTTCATATTTTTCTTGACATTTAAGTTCTGTTCTGTTCTCGCTTTGCTCCTGTTACAAACGTATTGGGAATATAAATTATTGTTCTATTCTATTCTATTCTATACAGTAAACCAGACTTTTAAAGTGTATTAGAACAAATTAATCATTTCAATTGCTGAGTATTAACTACATCTGAGCTATAACAAAAATCACAATTAAAAAATCATAAAGATTTTGGTTTTATATATAGAAAAATTACAACAGAAAATGACGAATCCATATTAAATCTCCTTTCATTAAAATAACCATGACATAAAATTAAGTATCATTTTATCTTCTTTTATAATAACTACTAAATTAACTAAGTAGAGCAAAACTTATGCTTGGTCACAACATTGAAAGTTAAGATCACTCACTTTGTATGTTGATGGACATAAAGCCACTATATTCAGAACATTTTTTTTCATACTGAATGTGGTAACAGCAGGTTAGCTCAACCTGAGCAGGAGCTGAACGATGTGCCATCTTCAGTAGTTCAGTTCCTGTCAGTGTCTGATTACACAAGGAATCATAACTTGTTCCTCCACTCGAGTGTAGAAAGAACACAGAGACACAGAGGAAGATGGTGGACCCTCACAGTTCAGGGTTACCGAGGCTGTCTCTATGATCATTGAGCGACTCGCTGTTAGTTTAGGTGGTTGAAAAGCTAACAAAAAATAAACAGATTAAAGATAGAATAAAACATAAAATAAATCATGTCAAGGCACTTAAACAAATTACTTTTTTTTTTTTCAAGACTGACCATCAGGCTTGAACCCATGAAGTGAACCTACTGGGGAAAAAAGTAATAGAGTAAAACAAAACTATGCAAAATGCTGAAGTGTAAAAAAATCCAGATCATATAAATGTTTATGTCTAGATTGAAAACAGAATATTTAAGATAACTTACAAATGAGGATAACAAACAGCTTGCTTTGTGCCATGATGACAAGTCCTCTAAACACCACCAAGCACTGGTCAAGTTCTGAAGTTCAGGTTTGACATATATTATTTGCTTCAGGAAAACCACATCAAACGAGTATATCATTAGTATATTAAAGCCCTCAGACACGTACAAAGTGATATGAAGCAAGAATACAAACAGCTCACATTTAGGGGTTCCTGACCTCAGTGGAAATTAAAAACTGTGCAAAAGTGAGCAGATAAGTTATCTGCTTCTTTCTGTATACTCATTATGAATATGTTTCAAGTAGCAATGCATAACCAGACATTATTGTGTGCTAATAACAAAAAACAAACAGAGATAAATTAAATTTTAAGCAATTCCTATTATATTTATGATTTAGATCAGAATTAATATGAAATACTGATTGTCACTGTATGATGTCTGTCCCTGTCTTTGTCCTTCCCTGTGCCCTTAATTGTCCTCAGAAATTCCTTGCCTGTCTCCTTTTTTAACCGTCCATTGCTATGTATGTCCCCGTGTGTCCTCATATCTTTGTCAGACTGTTGTCAGATTTCCATGTCCATCCCCGAGTTTGGAATACTTGTTCTTAAAGTTCAGCCTTCCAACCTCTAAACAAACATGACACATTTTCAGTGTCCATAAACTGTTGAAACAATAGAAGTCAAAAATAGGTATGTACTGTTCATCTGTGGGTCTTCTTTGATGATTATACCAAAACACAACATAGAAATAATAGAGGAAGAAAATTAGCAGGTATAAAAATTAATTCAAATGAAGTTATCAAATAAAATAAATGCACAGTTTAAATTTCAGACATCCTTGAAACTCTTTCAGGTCAGAAGTTGGTATTAAGTGACCCTGGGCACAAATTATTACCTCTGATGCATTTAATCATTTGTTTTCTTCACAACAGAATAAATGTGCAATTTTCACTCTCTCCATTACCTGGAATACACTTTTCTTTTTTTAGGACAGTCAGAATTACCAACATTATTTGCCAAATGCCAAAAATACTGTAATGATTTCTTTATGAATGTCTTAAAAATAAAAAGTTTGCCTGTAGAATGATTACTGTCTCTTTGAACCATGGGGTAATTTCAGGTGGAACTGGTGTATTTCATAAAATAGATGGCATCAACAGGAAATAACTATAAGGCACGTTTTGGATAAGAAATCCGTTTTTTGGGCATTTGTTTTAAGGGGGAAAGTATCTGGTCTAGGACCAGCCTTTTTATCACTAATCTTGCACAATTTTGAGTTAGTTCCACCAGTTCTGTTTTGTGGATTGACCAGAACTCCATTATGAACTCCATATTGTAAGAAGCTTGTGAAAGGATGCCAAAAACGTTTGAGCCAAGTCATATGATTCAAAGTTATTTCTACCAACTACTGAGGAAATGTACAGTATATAAACTACTGATATTAACAAATAAACGTCTGACATATTATTTCTCTAATTATCGTAGCATTTAGGAATAATAAACAAAAAAATGAATATTTAAAATCATGAGATCAAAGCCTGAAATGAATATTTCATCTATGGCCCAGATGAGTTTATGTACATGTAGAACAGTAAGCAGGTTTATACTCACCAGGTGGTTTTTTAGAATAAAATTATTTTAGGCACATGACTATTTGATTCTAAAAGGAAATGAAAACGCAGATGAGTGAGAATTTTATTTACTGTGATTGTCTTTTTAGATTTATTTCATTAAAGAAATAAGAAAAACTAAATCTATCATCATTAGAAACAGCATAAAAGGAAAGGAGTGGTTAAACTGGAAATAAAACTGCAGTGAACAACAAGGATAGTGTACTTGTACTGCTAGTATCTCCAGCTGAAGTTTTGCTGGAAACGAGGGTTTTTAAATCAGTTTTCATCTCCTTGTCATCTAAAACAAATAATTATAGCAGAAAAAATATATGTACTATCATTATGTCAGGATAAAATAATCAGAAGAAGGCTGTAATGAGTATTTACTTTGAATGAAGATGGATGATAGACTGCTATAAGGAGAAAATGCTTCACCAGGCCGAGCTGTGTACCGACAGTTCACTTGAACCTCAGTAGGTAATCTTAGATTTGCTACTTTGGCCATTTCTATGAGTTCATTTACAGTCAGCAACTGATGACAGGAACTGATGTTTTCAAGTCCTTTAGATTCCACCAAAGGTAAATATAACACATAGAGAGAGACACAGATGAGGGAGCTTCGCAGGTCAACGTGACCGAGTCCGTTTCTGTGATCAATGCTGAATTCACGGTGAGTTTTGGTGAAGGAAGAGCTGCAGATTGAAAAAAACAACAAAAAAACAAAACAGAATAACTTTTGTGTTCAGTGAAGTTAAAATAAGGTGGGGGGGGGGGCTCTAAAATGTTCCCCAAAGTCTTAAGCATTTAATTATCCAACATTTCCAACAGTATCAGGAATTTATTTAATTGCAACCAAGTTGACTCAGTTGGCTCAGATAACATAACACAACTGAACTTGTTACACAGCTGGCTTCCTCTCATGGCACCAAGCTGGATGTCTCTGAACTTGTGAGAGAGACCCACTCTATTCAAAAAAATGTATGTAAGTTGTCTGCGGGGACAGGATTTCGTCTACACTGTGGCCAAATAAAATGGTTAGCAAGTCAGCATTCAGTGATTTGGAGGCATAAACCAATACATCAGGTTATATACTGTATTAATTCTGTAAATATTTCCAAATCTGTACAGAAAATGAAGAATCTAAATTAAATCTCCTTTCATTATAATAACCATGACATAAAATTAATTATTTCATTTTATTTCATAATGCAAAACCTATTCCTGGTCACAGCATTGAAAGTTAAAATCCCTCACTTTGTATGTGGAGGGAAAATAAGTCACTATATCCAGAACATTTTGTTTCATATTGAATGTGGTAACAGCAGGTTAGCTCAACCTGAGCAGGAGCTGAACGATGTGCCATCTTCATTAGTTCAGTTCCTGTCAGTGTCTGATTACACAACGAATCATAAATTGTTCCTCCACTTCGAGTGTAGAAAGAACACAGAGACACGGATGAAGATGGTGGACCCTCACAGTCCGGGGTGACCGAGGCTGTCTCTATGATCACTGAGCGACTCACTGTTAGTTTAGGTGGTTGAAAAGCTCAAAAGTTAGAGATTAAACATATATTCAAACATGAAAATAAATAATAACTTAAACAAATTACTTTTTTATGACTGACCTTCAGCTCAGAACCCATGAAGTGAACCTACTGGGGAAAAAAGTCACAGAGTAAAACAAAACTATGCAAAACTATGAAGTGTAAAAAAATCCAGATCATATGAATGTTTAAGTCTAGATTGATAGCAGAATATATAAGATAGCTTACAAATGATGATGACAAATGACTTACTTATTGCCATGATGAAAAGTCCCCTAAACACCACCAAGCAGTGGTCAAGTTCTGAAGTGCACTTGTTTGACATATTATTATCATCAGGCAAACCACAGCAAATGAGTATATCAATAGCATTTGACAGCCCACAGACATGTATGATGTGATATTTGAAGCGAGCATATCAATAGGCCACATGCAGCCCACATTCCTGACCTCAGTAGAAATTAAAAACTGTGAGGGGGTGAAGGGATAAGTTATTATTTGCTGCTATCTCTATACTCATTTTAAATGTTGTTCAATTAATGATGCATAACCAGGCAGTATATCAGAAAAAGACAACCTTCTTATTTCTGCTCTTTCTTTGCAAAATCAAATGTGCAAATAACAACAAAACAAACAAAAAAATGGAGATAAGTTACATTTCAAACAATTCCAATTACATTTAGGGTGTACATCAAAATTAATACGAAATACTGATTTTCAAAGTTAGATATCTGTGCCTGTCTTTGTCCTTCCCTGTGCCCTTAATTGCCTTCGGTAATTCCTTGTTGTCTCTCTGGTTAAGCTTCCCTGTGTATGTATGTCCCCCTGTGTCCTCATGTCTTTGTTGGATTGTCATAGTGTTTCCATGTCTTCTTCCCCGTCATATCCACGTCCATCCCTGACTTTCGAATGGTTGTTATTAAAGATGAGCCTTCAAAGCTCTAAACTCTGCTCTGCATTTGGGTCTTCCTTTAAACAAATCATTACATTAATATCCAAAATAAAAAACAACAACAATCAAAGTAGCCATATCAATTTAGCGGAATAAAAAATTCTGTTGGTAAGCTCTACATCCATTATTTAGTGGCAAAACGGTTGGTTGTTATATTGGATGGATGGATGGATATTATGGCTGAGTTATTAACAAAAGTTCACAAATAACCTTACAGATTACAGATTATTCATCTCAGTTTCTGCAGTTCTTTCTCCTCCTTTTAGGGGGATTCCTGTTAAAGTAGTTTCTGCAAGCGTGTTATAGCAACAGGAAGGCTTCAACACTTCCCCCTTCTGGCAAAACTATGTAATTTAGTTTAATCCATGTAAAATATTTTTTATTTTTTATTTATTCATTACCTTTTATTTTAAATTTTTTTTATTGGATAAGATTATTTCATATAATGATTGGAAAGCTGGTTATAGGAAATTCTAGAGAATTACGTAAAAAAAATAAAGTCAGATGTTCAATCATGTGATACTGGGATAGTAACAGGCATACATTTCCATTACACATTTTTTGTTCTCAAATTTAAGCATCAAGGCATCCTCACCAGATCTTGCAATTAATTAAATATAAGTTTGGATAAAGACAAATGCATGAAATATTACAATGATTAATTATTCACTGAATAAAGTCAAAGGCAAATGAAAAATGATCTTGTGAAACAAAAACATGTGAACACTGATTCAAATTGATTTGCAAAAGTTATTTTATTCCTGTTTAAACTTTTTCCAGGTTCTTTGCAACATTTTGACATACAAGTTACCAGTATGTATATATATATATATATATATATATATATATATATATATATATATATATATATATATACATACATACTTTTATGGTTATCTTACACTGTATTTAATAAAAATGAATAACTCATGATATATCTGGTTTGTCTATTGTACTGATTAATGTTAAACATTATAATGTAAAGCAACTATATTATTATTTAAATATCAAAATACATCATGTATCAAAGAACAGATATTTAAAGCAAATTTGACAGGCAGTAGACTCCACATAATGATGTTGCAAATGATTTTGTCGTGAAGTTGAAATGAAATGAAAACTTTTCTCAGGACTTCAGTAGATTGAATTGCCACAGGTGGAAAAAAACATATTCAGTGATAAGACTTCATTAATAATTTATTATAAGCCTATTAAGAAAAAAACAACACAGTGTCAAAGTATAAGTTACTGTACATCTCGGAAATGAAAGAAGGTGGTGATTATATTGCCTTTTAATGGTTTTTCTCTACCTTGAGCTATTTCCCATTTTTCATTTGACTACCTGGATGAGGAATATATTTTATCAGGATTTTGTGTTTTAATATGGAGTGAAATGTTTGGCCTGATAGGAAGCCCCCCCGGATAAAAATTAAAATGAAAAAACAAACAAAAGTAATACTGTAGAATTATTTTGTGTGTATGGTACTACAGGCATAAATCTGATTGTATTCTCTTTGACCATTAAAAAGGGGTGTATTTGAGTAACTATCGCTTGTATTTATATCCAGCATCTGAAAAATCTCCTGAATAAAATCTGATGATAGTGAAAAAAGTGCAGTCAGATGAGATCAAAGTGAACTCTTTGAAAATAATGCATAACAGTTTGTGTGGCAGCATCAGGCTGTGGAGATGGTTGGAGTAGTTGTGAAAATGGATGGAAGCAAATATAAAGCAATGCTAGAAAAAAAAAACAGTTAGAAGATAAAAGGCCTGATACTAGAGCATTAGCAGAACAACCGTCACCACCAAACAAGAACTAAAATGTCAGTGACAAACTAATCAAAAGAGATTGTTTTAAAGGACTTTATGTTCCCGATTGCTCCCCATCCAATCTGCTTAGCTTGAGCAATTGTACAAAGAAGAAGGAAGGATTTTTTCTGGTTTCAGATGTAAAAAGTCAATTGCATCATACCCCCTCCCCCCTTACACACACACACACACAAGGATATAAGAATTTTGTTGACAATTTGAAACATTTCGATGTGACAAAATATAAAACAACAGAAGAAATAAGTAAGGGCACAAACTCTTTACAACAACACTGCAAATGACATGTAAATATATAATCCGGATAGGAAAGAAAATGAAAATAATTTACATCTTGTTCAGTGTGCTTGTGTGGTGTAGTACACTCCACCCAATTCCGTAGATTCAGGTGGTTCGTCAGAGATGGTGGAGTACAAATGGTAAACGTCAGGCTTGTTAAAGAAGAATATTAACAGCAAAAGTTTATACAGATTTGTAACTTTTAAAGCAATTACGTTATGTTTTTGAATACTGTTGAATCTTACTTACGTTCTCATTTTGAGAGTCTTGTGTATTCACCTGAACAGACTCTGTAAAAGCATATACCTAGATTAAGTACTTAAGTATAATTCATCTCATCTTACCTTTTGTATTTACATAATTTCTAAGTTTAAAATTTGCTGCATTCTGTAGACTCTCATTGTTACTATTCCTACCATCATGCAATGTACTAAAATAAACAAAGTAATGTCAACTTTTGTTTATTAAATCAAAATATTACAACAATTTAATCAAATTAATGGTACAATTTTAGATTTTTTATGGGGGTTTTTGCCGAGGCTAATTGGAAACAGTCAAACGGGACACAAAGTTCTACATCTGTTCACCCAGGAACTCTAACTTCCTGTCAAAACGCAACAAAAACAAGCAGCTCACCGGTTGCAGAGACAACTCCTGGAATGGTGCTAATCATATGGTAGCCATTCTCATCCCCAACAGGTAACTTTTTATTGGACAGTGAAAAAAGGGGAAAGATTATAGATTTCAAATAAGTTAATTTACTCTTTTGTTCAGAGTGTATGATACACATTTAACAAAAAATTACCAATCCTCCATCTGTGACATTCAACATTCCTATAACATTATCTGTAACATAAGTGAAAAAAGGATATAAGTGATATACAGTATATAGAGTACAAAAACATATTGCAAAACCAGATTAACTGATATGTATGTTACCATTAAAGTTGACACGTGACCTTGAGAAAGCAAATGGAATAAAAATCAGGATGAAATGTGATATGATAAGTGAATGTGATCAAAAGATTATTTTACACAACCTAAAACATGGTGCAATTATGTCATCCCCCCTTTTAAATGTTTTGATTACTGAATATAGTTCATCCTCAGCTAAATCTGTGGTCCGATATTACACCTGTAATTTCATTCATGATTGAACAAAACAAGAAAGTTCCCTGTAGTGAACATCTAAAATTGAAGTAATCAAGATAAATCGTTTTTAACCTGACTTCCAGTTAAAAATAAGAAAAGTCTTACCTTCTGTAAGTCTTCCTACCTAAGCAAAAAGTGAAAATAAAGAAGAATTGAAAACACAGTCAACACAGGTTTTGAGAAGAAATATACCTTTAAGAAGTATTTCTACATTCTAAACTTAAAACCAAAATTGCTTGCTGAGAAAATAAATAATTAACCTGACCTGAACTATTACTTTATTAAAATCTTGTCACAGCCTTATTTAAACTATTAAAGAAAAGCATATTAGAAAGAGATAAACAAAAAAAACCTGATCTAAACCCTTTGAATATCAGAATTAGATATATATAATATATATTTTTGTATTTTTTAATAATTTTTTACCTGTTTTTTTTTTCAGGGCATAACCAGAATTTAACAACTTTGCAAAACAATTTGTAAACTCAAGAATGGTGTGCAAAGGATTGCATTTTATATAGATATTCTCATATCTACAAAATGTCAAAATTATACATAAAAGATTAGATATAAGAATGAGCGTCACTTAATATTTGCATCTAACCAAACACTTTGCAGCGTTTAATAATATGCTCCTAGCATAATTCTGTCGGTATATTTGACCTCCACTCTTCTTCAGAAACATTAGAGTGAATTTAAATGTGTTACTTTCATGGTATATAAATTGCTTTCAAGCATAGTCCAAAAATCTTCAGTAAGACTAAGCTTTGGCAGGAGTCTTCTTGAAGTTTAAGAAAAATGGTTTATATGTCTGTTGGGGATTTTTTCTTGTTAAAGCACCCACATGTGTCTAAGTTTCTGGTCCAGATTGTCCTTCTGAGATGAGAGCAAATAAGTTTGCGTATTCAGAACAATTGAAGAGCCACAAAGAGTAAATGGCTACAGCTATAGCTGGAAGCTTGTGAGCACCAAAGTCACTGTTCATAGCAAAGATAGCTTTAAAAAGCCATGGACTGAGGTGGGCACAAACACAGAAAGAAGCCTTTGCTCCAAATTTGACAAATCCAAGCTCTATTGAAATTTGCAGCAGAGCACATGCACAGACCAAATACCCTCTGGAGAGAAGTATTATGGTTAGATGAAAAGGGGTCTGTGATGGACTGGCGACCTGTCCAGCGTGTACCCCGCCTCTCGCCCGTTGACAGCTGGAGATAGGCACCAGCCCCCCCGTGACCCCTTGAGGAATAAGCTGTTCAAAAAATGGATGTATGAAAAGGAGAGAGCTTTGTGGCAATCCAGAGCACATCATACCATTTTTCAAACATGGTAGTAGTAGTATGGTAGTAGATGAATATGATATGAAGAAAATTATCCAAATTCCTTAACTTCCCCTCTGATGAACATTGCGATGTGTGGCAATGCAATAAAACTGCTCCCATTCAGCTTTAGGAAATGTAAACTGCTCTGAAAATTTATGAACTATGTTTAAATGCCTGAGACACAAAAAACAATTAATTTAAATGACCTGTGCCACTTTCAATAAAAATTATCAAACATCCAGCATAAAAAACCAAAGTCTTGATCGGGGCTAGAGACAATTAATGTCTTTCTGAAACTTTTCAGGAGACAAGTGTCTGTAGGAATTAAGCTTATTCAACCAAATGTGTTATTTTTCATACAGTCAGTTCAGTCCAAGACACGAGTGATTAAAATTATTATTAAAAACTTTAAACTAATATGACATTCATGTCCGTGATGGTTGGACCAAAACTTTTTGAATATCAACAGTTTGATGGGTGTCGAAATGGGTGGTAAGCTTAAAGCTAGAAACACTTTCATATTTTTAAGATCATAGAGTATGTTTACATGAAGCCAATAACCCGTTCAAAACCGAAATATTAGCAATAACCCGGACATGCATGGCCATGTAAACACCAGCAAAAATTAGAATGTGTGTTGTGGTCATATAAACACATATCAGCATATCCTCATCAAAAGAAACATTGATTATTGTTCTGCACATGCTCTATTTTGCATCTTGATCTATTGAGTACAGGAACTTTTTGTTTGCTCTTTCTGGCGCATAGTACTTTGCCTGCTCATGCATGTAAACGGGTTATTCTGAATGTTTCAGAAACACAAATAGTGACCTTAATCAGACCATAAACCAGCTTGTAAACGTAATCATATATGTCACTACTCACCACTTCTCGATTTGGAACAGAGAAGTCCCACAAGTAAAACTACACCCAGACCTACTCCAACACCGAGTGGGACTAAGATCCAGACTTGTTTTTTGTGGCCAAGTTTCTGTTCTGCTGCTGGGGGAAAAAAAGACCATAGTGAATCAGTCTCACTTCCCAAAGGCTCAAAACAATAACTAAGGAAGGTTATAGAGAAAAACCTTATCACATAAAGCTTTATCTGAAAACACGTTGTAAAAGACTTAAAGGCTGCCTGAGGTAGTTTTAGCAAAGAGTAATAGGCAGGGAGATGTTGAACAATTACTAGCAAGTCACTAATCTTGCTCACACTGCATGTACTAAATCAATACAAAATTAATGTTAATCTGAAGTTACCAGGTTTCCTGTATAAATCTTTGCCAAAAAATATAAAAGAAAGAAAAAAAATATATATTTGTTTCACGTAATGGCCAAGAGTCAGGTAATATGTGAAACTATCAACACGTCCTGCAATTTAAACAATCATAGAGGTCGATTTTGACAGCTAAAAAAAAGACCCACGTGAGAGTTTTTTTCTGGGTTTACCTGATGTCCAAAAACACTCAATATGTTTAAAAGCCACTTGTGTTGTATGCTTTTTATAATATAATCCAGCAGCAGCTGTGTTTTCATCAGTCCTTTTTTTATATATATAAAAAAAAAGTTTTTAAATTCAGAGTGGATATGCGGTGAAGGTTTATCCGACCAGGAATTGAACCCGCGAAGACCGTCGTAGTACGCAACGACCCGGGTTAAGGCCGATTTGCATGTACAAATGTTACACTGATGGATCACGCTAGGTTTAGGCACTGGTTCCCGAATAGTAGCCTACAACTAGAAAATTTCAGGAAATTTAGAGAAGGGACGGCCACGGTGTGCATGCTAATGCTAACTAGCATGCTAATGCTAATGTTAGCTAACATGTTGGCATTACTATAAACCCATTCAGTACCAAAATATAGTCAAAAAGCTAAAATGCTAACAACAGCTAGCATGCTAATGCTAACTAGCATGCTAATGCTAGCTAACATGTTGGCAATACTATAAACCCATTCAGTAAAAAAATATAGTCAAAAAGCTAAAATTAGCTAAAATGCTAACAACAGCTAGCATGATAATGCTAACTAGCATGCTAATGCTAGCTAACATGTTGTCATTAGTATTAGTAGGATTAGTATGAAAATATACTGGAAAAGCTGAAATCAACTAAAATGCATACAAGTGCAATGTAGTACTGTGTATAACAAAGGGATTTTGGTTCCAGCTTTCAAACAAGAAAAAACAAAAAGTTTGCTCCCCCTGGGATTCAAACCCACTACCTCTTGCATTATATTCCTGTTCCTTAACAGTTACACTACAACATCAGTTATATAGCATTGAGTTTTAGGCCATATGATCTGTTGTCTCGTCTCCCAGTTCAGCTTTCAGCAAAGAAAAATTATTTGCTGCTCGCTCCTGGATTTGAACCCAGTACCTCTGGGATGCAAACCCTCTTCCTTAACCACTACGCCATCCAAACATACATACAACATTGAGTTTTAGGCCATATGTTCTGTTGTCTCCTCTCCATGTTCAGAGTGTTAAACAGCTGCGAACGAACCTTTCCCATTCGAAAACTATAGCAGCTATCAGGAAAATTATTGGAGTGTTAGCGATATTTATCCTTTGTGTTCAATTATTTCAAAGCACAACTCTCTATCTTATTCACAGATGAAATGGTACAGGCAGACAGGGGGACTGAGAAAGACAGAGACATGGTCAGAAAGACAAAGACAGATGGACTGACACATGGACTTGTTTGTAGTACTTCTCTCTATAGTACTGCATAGCATAACCTGTGTTTAAGTGGGGTTTAATAGGCCTTCAATGTGTATATACTGTGGAATGAACTTTAGTGAACTCTGATCAAAGGTGCTCCGTTTCCCCAGCAACAAGTGTGAGTGAAAATTGCAGCAGGTGCAAACACTTAAGATGATTAAGAGCTTCAATTTTAAGAAAAAACTCCAAAAAGTGCGCCGAACAAATCGTTCCCATTCGAAAACCGTACAAGGTATCGGAAAAATTCTTGAAGTGTGAGCGAGATGTATCATTTCTCTTCGTTCATGCCAAAGCAGAAGTCTCTACCTTATTCACAGTCCAAGAGGGAGCGAGAGAAAAATGACTAAGAACATCTCTCTGGCTAAGATCATCCTGAGCAGCCACAATGATAAACTATAGCAGAAAAGCCCTAAAACTGGGTTCCACTTTGAGCGATCTAGAGCTCGCTGAGAGAAAACCGTGCGACATAGGGAAATTTTGAAATGATCCTGAGAATCACAAAGGGCGGCTCTATTTCATGACCGAAAATCATGTCACTAGTGCGAAATATGTGGCCGTGACGTCGAGTTAAATTTTGATGAGGACCTTCCAAAAGTTCATCACTCCACACTCTGCTTAACGAGCTGCTCCACTCTAAAAATGTCGATTTGGGGCAAACTTTGGGTCGAACAAAGTCAAATTGTGACAAAACCGTAACAGCTATCGACATGCGGTCTTCAATGCTGAACACAGCACGGACGTGGCTACAATCTGGATTTCGAATGGTGTTGCTAAGTTATTGTATGGCTACACAGTAAATCTTCAAAAATAGTGGATTTTTCATGATTTTGGGCCGTTTTTCCATTCATTTCCAATGGGTGTTTTTGGGGGTGGTTCTTCGCTAATTACGTCGCCATGGTAACTCCAATCGCCAATAAAAGTAATAGCACACCTCACACGATCGAGCCGGTCGTTTTGATGTATATATTGTGGGGGTGCACGCTACGGTACGACCCGCATTAACGGTGAAAGAATAAAGAGTCCGTTTAGAAGTGAATAGTAATAAGGGACTGCCCATGCAATTGCATGGAGGCAGTGCAATACATTGCTTTGCAATGGATTTGCACTGCCTCCATGCATTGCATTGGGCCGTCCCTTAATAAGAATAAGAGGTAATAAGGGACTGCCCATGCAATTGCATGGAGGCAGTGCAATACATTGCTTTGCAATGGATTTGCACTGCCTCCATGCATTGCATTGGGCCGTCCCTTAATTAGGAAAATAGTCAGGTTATGGTTAGATAATTCTCCTTGAATGCATAAACACGCTTGCACCAGCTATTTTAGCGTCTATTTTTAGCACTTCTGAAAAGCATGTCTTATTTTTCCACTACCAAATTCAACATGAGTTTATTATTGACAAACAAAAAATGTCATTCACTCACATTATAAATTAAGGCTACGTCCACACTAAGCCGATACGTTTATACGGGGAGTTAGACGCCTAATGTTATCTACTCAACACAAGCATTTACGCCCCGTTTAAGGTCCCATGATTGCGCAATCCCATACCGACCTGTTCAAATACTGGGCATGCGTGAAAAGATGCACGAAACATGCGTATAAGCTACGTGCCGCCAGCGCCTACATGATATATACAAGAAGCTCTACAGCACAGTACATATCTGCTTGTCCCGTTAACCGAAGAGAACAATAGCTACTCAGAAGAAGAGAGAGTTTTTGGTGTGGACAGACGAGATCAATTTATTACTCTTTGCTGTTGTCTTTGTCTGTAGTGTCGTATTGATATTGACGCAGCATTCATTGACGCCACTTCCTTTCATTATCCGCGGAAGCTGTCCACACTAGCTCGTTTAGCCGTTGAATTAAGATTTACACGGCTCTCTTACCCGGCTAATAGTTATCCGGCCACAGACCTTAAACGACGCCGGCTTAGTGTGGACGAGGGGGGGGTGTAGACTAAATAATTATACGTTTAAGGCATTATCCGGCTTAGTATGGACGTGGCCTAAGAGTAATTAACACTATAATGGCCATAAACCTGAGAGTTATGTAAATATGTAGTTGTTTTCCCTCCAAAGACGCATCATAACTCATTGCCCATTTCATCACGTCTCCACCTGATGAAGACACGCTGAGCGCACATCACATGATCCTAGTGGATCCTCATTAGATTCTCACATAGTGGTTAACCTTCCTGGAGTCCAATTAATGCAATGTAGTAATAATATGCAACACCACAATGATAACTGGCATTATATATGACATTTTAAAAACAAAATTCCGACATGCTGCAGTTTTAATCAGTCTTATCAGTCCCTGCAATTCTATGTGTGCATGCAGCCCATGTACACCGCATGAATTATATTTATTACTGACAAACAAACAAAAACAGAATTCACAGCATTTTAGCATAATTTTTGTGCCAAAGACGCATTATGGATCCATGTGCATTATTCCCCCTCTCTCTAGCTGTGGTACAGCTCGCATTAGCGGCCGTAAACTCCTCATTTGAGTACTGCTGCTTGCAGCTAATATGAATTGCTCACACAATTTGTGTACATCACCCACAAATTAAGGACAACCCATTCAATAAAGGGTTGTCGATTCCTGATAATGACCGCAATTTTGCGGTCATTATCAGGAATCTTGATAAATCAGCCCCATAGAGTTCATTTCTAACAGATCATATAAAAAACAAGTAAAACTCTTATTTTCTAAATTACATTTTTTCTCATTGTTTTGGGATTTACCAAATGAAAAAAAAAATGTTTGGTAATTCTAAAACAGGAGAAGTTTATTCTGATTTAATACCAGACAGTGAAGTGAAAGAAAAGTATTTTTATACTTAAAATATACATCTTGTTTCAGCAAATGTCTAATTTAAAAAAAAATAAAAATCTGTTATTGGTCTGAAACATTTACACTACGTGTGGCAGAAAAGCAAAACATAGTATATCTGTAAAGAGGAACTTGCCCAGAACAGCATTTATGCAGTAACCACAACTAAAACCTTCCACTGAAATACATTTTCTTCAACCCCTCCCAAAACTAATACAAAAAAGGGAGTTAAATTTGTGTTGTTCTTAATGAGCTCTAAATGTCCTCCTTCATTTGAAAGAAACACACTGAGACATCATGATAACTATTTTTGCTTACCAGTTTTGGGGACGAGTGACTTAGAGGTAATTTTTCCTGCATGATCTGTAAAAGTAAAGAGAGAAACATAACATCTGAGTCATAAAACATTTCAGTTCCAAATAGCATGTGATGGGGATTCAAAATTAATTAATGAAACCACCTTGTAAAGTAGATATTGAACCAAAAGTGTTAACGGCTGTACTTTGACTTGGATCGTAATGAGCTCTAAATGTCATCCTTCATTAGAAACACACTCAGACATCATGATAACTTTTTTTGCTTACCAGTTTTGGGGACGGGTGACGTAGAGGTAATTTTTCCTACATGATCTGTAAAAGTAAAGAGAGAAACATAACATCTGAGTCGCAAAACATTTCAATTCCAAATAGCATGTGATGGGGATTCAAAATTAATTAATGAAACCACCTTGTAAAGTAGATATTGAACCAAAAGTGTTAACGCCTGTAATTTGACCTTGATCTAAAATAAATAAAGAAAAGATATATATACTTTAGAAAAGGCTCATGCCTTTCAAGTTCAAACGATGAAGTGAGAGACATTTGAAAAGTTTGAACTGACCTGTTGTAACACCTAATGTCATTTTTACTGATGCTGGGGAAGAAGTGAAGGAAGTGACTGTTTTTGTTGTTGAGCCATATATTTGACCTAAAGGATAAAAAATCTAACAGGGTAAATACAATCACTATTATAAAATAATGTTTGGGAACAATATTAGAAAGAATATTACCAGGAGTCACACTGAAAGCTGTAACTTTCTGAGATGTGATAAAATCTGTTCTCTGAATATCTGCAGGGACAGAGGATGCATTTAGACCTCTAAGGTTTACATGACAAACACATGTTATATTAAATGCATGTATATTTCAGTGGTCAGAAATGCATAAAGCTGAAAACATATTAAAAATAGATTGTT
Organism: Apricaphanius iberus; assembly: GCA_028564705.1. Taxonomy (NCBI): domain Eukaryota; kingdom Metazoa; phylum Chordata; class Actinopteri; order Cyprinodontiformes; family Aphaniidae; genus Apricaphanius; species Apricaphanius iberus. The sequence goes on from JAPXFQ010002889.1 coordinate 219,483, forward strand.
AACAGACGGAATAATATTTTTTTAATTTAGAGATGAAAGAACAAAGATAATTGAAGAATTAGTAACCTACTTTGGATGAAAACTGAGGCCAAATTACTGTTTGGAGACTGATGCTGTCCTCCACCTTCAGTCTTCACAGTATAATAACATGTTAGTTGAACCTCAGCAGGTACAGTTTGATATGTCATCATCAGGAACTCAGTTCCTGTCAGTGTCTGCACACAGGAGATGCTTCTGGATGTATTTGATTTTATGAAGTATAAAAAACAATTCTCCAGAGAAAAAGATGATGAAGTCCCACAGGTTACTGTGGCTGAGTCTGTCTCTGTGATCTGATGAGGAGTCACTGTCAGTTCGGGAGGAGGAACTGAAAATGTATAGAACTCAATCAAATAGTTTATTATCTCAGTAACAGTATCAGTGCATCACAGGTGTATTTACTCACGTTGTATGATGATGGTGAGCAGGTTACTCTTTGGAGATTGATGTAAACTCAGGTAAAAACATGTTACATCAATGTTAGCAGGTGAACTTTGTTGTGTTAAAGAAAGGAGTTCAGCTGCTCTCTGCGTGTTCAGACAAGGAAATCTTTTAGGTTGTGTTCCTCTCCCGATGTAGAACCAACACTCAGTCACAGGAACAGATGATGGAGGCTGACAGTTTAAAGAGACTGAGTCTGACTTTGTGATCACTAGTGGGTTCACTGTCAGTGTAGGTGGAAGAAGATCTGAAAATTTGACCACAGTAAAGAGTAGGCAAAGGCTGTATAAATGAGACATATTCAGAATAACTAAAAGCAATATTTCATCAATCTTAAGACACATAAACACAGAAGAGAAGACAGAAGCTGATCCCATGATAGTTTATGCTGAAAATCTGTTTACTCACTGTTTATGATGATAGTTGTTGATTCACTGTCTGATGATGTAATATCAACGGTTCCATCCTTTATACTGTAGAAACACTTAACTTTGACTTCAGCTGGTGACCTTCTATTTGCCATCCTCAGCAGCTCAGATCCTCTCAATGTTTCCACACATGAGAACACTGAAGACATCTTGTTATTTCCAATGTAGAAATCACATCGAGACTCAGAAACATTTGATGGAGTTGAACATTTCAATGTGACTGAGTCTGTTTCTGTCATCACCAGTCGATCTACCGTTAGGTTAGGTTGAGGAAGAGCTGAAAGTTTAGAGTTATTTAGATATCAGCCTTTAGTAGAAACTAAGAAAAGAAAGATTTTATCTACAACACAGGCATTTAACTGACTCTGACCTTTAGCTTTGGCCTCATGTCTCAAATCTGTTGGAAATGAGTCAAAGAAGCAACATTAATATCTTGTATGACTGCAATGTGTCATAAATAATTTCCATAACAGCAAAAACATTACTCAGAACACTTTATAATGGAGAATAAATTGAAAATGACCTAATAACAGGAATAAAGAAACCTAAACTTACTGAACAGGATGAAGAACAGCAGCTGCAAAGCCACGTTGAAGACGTCCATGTTATGATTAAACCGCACTGGCATCTCTTCCTATTGTGACAAAGACCAAAATTAAGTTTCAGAAGTTACCGTTGAAAAAGAAAACCCACATGATCAGAAGAGGACCCTCTTACTGGCCCAGAGACACATAACTTGATACATTTCTGAAACCCACAGAATTTTTAGTGCAGCATTGTTTTAGATCAGCTATCCCACAGTGTTGATCGACAAGCTAACAACAAGTGAACCATTTACTACTTGTGTCACCAACTTACACTCATTTTATTAGAGTTCAATCCTTCAGTTTTGAGCCCTCTTCATGGTTTCACTTTGGAAATTCAAATACAGCATTGTGGCTTAAAGTCTTATTTTTTATTTCCTATTAATTGACTTCACAGCCACATTTAAGATCACTGATCTAAAAATAATTTAAAAAAACAGTGAAATTAACTGCAGTTCTTTTATAGTTCTGGGGCTTATGAGAATCAATCACTATTAGAACTGGACAAAGGTAGATGCTCTCAGGGAAATTTATATATTTTAATCTTACGTTGCGGTTCTCATCTATTTCCAGCTTTTTAAGCAATCTAATGTCTGATTTCTTTACATCAGGCTCAAAAACACCAAGGTGGGTTAGATTTCCAGCTCCAGAATAAATACAAATAAAGCATACATCCTCAATCTTTTCCAAATATGACAGTTGTTGTCAGAAGTTCAGTTGCTAAAAAACTGGTATGTATCAAACTAGGTGAGGTCACCAAAGACTAAGTTTTGGTTCCTCTATAAACCAAACTGTTGCTGTTCCTGTAAAGGGTACAACAAATAAGCATCTGTGTGCTCTCCCATAAATAAAATACACTAGAGCAAATATGAATGTAAAATTTATTTAGATAATACATTTATAACTTTAAAAATGAAAAATCATTTCAAAGAGAAAATTACAAAATAAGAAATAAAACAATACAATTTAAACAAGTATGTCTACACATTAAGAAACAGCAAAAACAAAGAAAAACAAACAAAAAAATTTTACTTGAAAAAAAGGTTTCTGCTTGCATGGAGAAGTAAACAGATTAGTGAACTCAGAGCAGACTATTTAAGAGCTTCATCACCTTTGTGTTTCAGTCTAAACCTTGGAGAATCAAAGAGAAACTTTCAGAATGAATAACCAGATAATGAATCATTAGGATCTGGTTCACTTCATATAGAGGACTAATTGTTCTAAAACCTGAAACGTAACAATATCAGTGCTGAATCTGAATGGAAACAAGTAAACAGATTTAAAATCCCACTAAACTGACTGTCTTTATACAGTATAATAACCTTAAATGTTCTTTTGCTTATTTAAGAGGGCAGACATTAAGGCTGACTAAGCTTGTTGCAGCTTTCAACAGAGTGAACCTCCTCACACTGTATGTTTTACAGTCGCAGCTTTAACTCTTTCAATAGATACTTATGAAACAAAAAAATGTGCTAGACTGACTTTTAGTTATTAAGAAAACAGTTGATAGAAGTCCAGTGATAACTTCTGAAACTGATTTAGGCATAATATATTCATCTCTTGGCCTCCAGAAGAACAATAATCTCTGCCTGACATCTCTTGACATCATTTCTGGCTAAAGTAGAAATGGTTCAGAAATCTCTTGCTTAAAATACACACATAATAAAGATGCAAAATAGTTTTAGTTTGTTTTGTTTTTTGTTAAAAGTTAAATAATTTTGCTTCTCTTTCTGTTAGTTGTATGCATACATTTTAATAGTTTTTTTCGGAGCAAATTACTTCTTATTCAACACAGCATCTAAAAAAAGGAGATCTTTATATTGTTAATAATCAAGACATCTAAAAACTACATGTTAAATCACACCTTATGGTGTTTAATGAATTGAGCAAGCCCAGTATATTAGTGCTGTAATTGTATTCTTACTGGGACACTCATTTAAAAATAAAATTTTACTCTAAATGTATAAAATTACACAAGATAAAGTAAAACATGATCTTCTAAATGTACAGTCTTCCTGCAGTTTAGTTGGCTGAGGTTCGGTTCTTCAGTTGTCACTCTGTGAACGGAAAGAATATTTTTCTCAACCTTTGTTTGGTTGTTCTTGTACAGTGAGTGACATAAAGACGGTCCAACTCCCCCCACACACACACACACAAAAACAAACCCACACCCATGCACTTTCCGTAGTGTCAGTTTCAGGTGAAATATGTTTTAACCTTTTTCAGCAGAACTTCTCCACCAAGTGACCAAACTACCAGCTTACCAGTATTAAAGCTGGAGATAACAACACTGTAGAGGGTCATTATGTCCTGCCTGTAAATTATTCAATGAGATGTTTGAAGAACATAAGCAGGAGAACTTTCTCATCTGTGACAGAATAACTTTTGTGATCTATCATTTTAGCAGAAGTATGCATTTTCACCAACCATCTCTGTTTTTCAAACTGGACATATGCATCTGTTCCACTGCGAAATGACCAGAAGGACATATTTTATAATAAGATATAAAAATCACTCATTAGTGGTACTGCTGTCTGATACAGGGGACATAATTTATCATTAAAGAGCAAAACAAACATGTTTTATTCACCTGAGATGTTAGTTTTTGACCTGAAGAGGCAAAAAAGAAAAGATGTTAAACATTTTGTGTTCAATAAAATTGAGATTAAACATTTGATGTTTTAGTTACACTTGTGGTGAAAAAAGTACCAACCATAATGTCAATGATTTTATATATCAGACAAAATTTAAATAATCAACTTCTAAGCTTTTTCGAAAATTATTGAAATCCAACCTGAAGTCTACGAAAAAGTGTCAAAACAAGCCCAAATCATCCTCTCTCCACACCTTGGGTGAACACTTTTTATTCTATATTTAAAGGGATACAGTCATCATGAATTTAAATATTTATTACACACAGGGGTTACATTTACCGAATGCTTTTTGTATTTGATCTTTTTGTTTTTCTAAACAGTGACGGAAAAATGTGAAGGGCGTTGATAATTTGGTTAAATTGGTATTCAAACCCCTGATCACTTGGTGCAAATGCGCAGACATTTTCAACTTAGTACTGGCAACTAAAGTCAATCAAACAAAACATTACCAATAGAGCATCATCTAAGATCTGGATTTTAAAAAACTGTTATCCCAACAAGATCTTCGGAAGCTCGTCCATGTGTTTATCTTTAGCTGAACTGATTACTGCACATGCTCACCATAGCTAGAAAAATAAAGCACATCACTCCAGTTCTACAGTGCTTACTCTGGCTCCCTGGAGCTCAGAAAATAGACTTTGACATATTTTTACTAGTTTATAAATCATTTAAAAACTAACTACTTTGGTGCATATTAGCACCAAAGTATGTTGAAGATCTGTTGTCAATATATCAACCTTCCAAACCACTCAGTTCTGCTGGTTAAATACTATTCTGCAAAATCATAACCAAACAAGGATGAACAGCATTCAGTTTTTGTGCTCTTCTAAAACCAAAAAACTGCTGTAATTCTTTTAAATCAATGCAAATAAACAATTTGTTTATAGCCTCATTAGAATAATATTAATTAGAACATCATTAATTAGAACATCTATCAATTTTCTATTTTTTCGTGTGTTTATTGTGTTATATTTTCATCAGGTAAGTAAAGCACTTTGAGTTGCCTTGCTGCTGAAAAGTGGTTTAAGGTTAAACTTGACGACCTTCAATGATTCCAAAAGTTATGTTATGGTTTTCAAAAATTAAGGAGAATAATATATAATATAATATTACATAATATTTAATGCTAAAATTCCTTACCTTTTTGAAAAACATTTTTCTACAAGACAAAAATACAAATAATAAAGATATAAAAATATTTAAAACTTTATTTTGGAAATTTAGAAAATAATTACACTAGATAAGTTATTGAATATAGAAGTTATTTCATATGAGTATCAGAAATTGTCAGTTTAACTTATATCTTAAAAAGAGAAAACAATCAAACAACAGCCTATATGTAGTGTTATATATTAATTCGTACCAATTTGCCGTTTACAAAAATGAAGAGTCAGTCCGAAGAGGCAAAATGAGGTAATTCCAACTGCTATGAACCTCCAGATCATCATCACTGCATGAAGAGAACATCCAAGTTCAACAGAGTATAAATAATCATTTCTTAATAATATTTGTATGGTACAGGATACAAAAGCTGTTCTGTAAGTCTTTATTAAACTTCGCTGCCTTTAGGAAGTGGACCATTTCTTTTTTAGCTTTCATTGTAACTATCAAATAATTAGCATCTGTTGTTGAATTAAATAATTATCATAAGTAATTCAATGCATGTTCAAGCAGAGACAAAATGGAGCCAATTTCCAGTTTAACATTTATTTTGAACAGATTAACAAATTGCAGTTTACAGAGAAAGTTGCCCTAGTTTCTCTGTGGTCCAGACTTAAAGAAATCTGAACAATTAACTGATCTTTATTTCACAGCTTTATAGACAAGCGGGCCTCTGGGCGTTTATAATCTCTCCAATCTTACTCCAATCAGATCATTTCCAAACAGTCTCTTAGCCATGATTTGCTGTCAGAGAATTATGCAGTCAGAAAAGGAATCGTCTCTGTTCTGGGTCAAAGGTTCATTATAAAAATTTATGGTTAAATGGCTATCTGCTTCTCTAAAAACTTTTCTCCCAGTTTCTTATCTAAACATTCTTGCTTTTACAGCTTGCAATAAAAACTCACCCCAGAGTTTTATGACTTAAAAGCTTTCCTGCATAAACAATACTTGACAAAACATTTCTTTACTATCATGCAAGCTAATTAAAACAGACTTTTACTTTCTAAATGATAAAAGTTTAAACCTTATTCAGAATTACCACACATCACTAAAATATTTCACAAAAAAACATAAAGAGACTGTGCTCTAAGTTAGTACAATATTGGCAGAGTAAGCTTTCCTTTATATCAGACCAAGTAAAACAAAAAGTTATTGCATTCTGATGTAATAGGGTTTAAAATAGTCGTTGAAGTCAGTCGAAGCTGGTCCTACCAGTGTTCGCAGAGATCGGGACAGTTGGGGCTGTATTACAATCTTTATTCTCAACATCTGTAAAGAAAGGAAACATTTTGACCTGTTAGAAGACTTTTACTTCTAAAAACACGGAATATTAATAAAAAAGAAAGAACAAAGATTATTGCAGAATTAGTAACCTACTGTGGATGAAAACTGAGGCCATATTACTGTTTGGAGACTGATGCTGTCCTCCACTTTCAGTCTTCACAGTATAATAACATGTTAGTTGAACCTCAGCAGGTACAGTTTGATATGTCATCATCAGGAACTCAGTTCCTGTTAGTGTCTGCACACAGGAGATGCTTCTGGATGTCTTTGATTTTATGAAGTATAAAAAACAATTTTTCACAGAAAAAGAGGATGGGGTCCCACAGGTTACTGTGACTGAGTCTGTCTCTGTGATCTGATGAGAAGTCACTGTCAGTTCAGGAGGAGGAACTGAAAATGTAAAGAACATCAATCAAATAGTTTATTATCTCAGTAACAGTATCAGTGCATCACAGGTGTATTTACTCACGTTGTATGATGATGGTGAGCAGGTTACTCTTTGGAGATTGATGTAAACTCAGGTAAAAACATGTTACATCAATGTTAGCAGGTGAACTTTGTTGTGTTAAAGAAAGGAGTTCAGCTGCTCTCTGCGTGTTCAGACAAGGAAATCTTTTAGGTTGTGTTCCTCTCCCGATGTAGAACCAACACTCAGTCACAGGAACAGATGATGGAGGCTGACAGTTTAAAGTGACTGAGTCTGACTTTGTGATCACTAGTGGGTTCACTGTCAGTGTAGGTGGAAGAAGATCTGAAAATTTGACCACGGTATATCCAGTATATTAAATCAAACTTTATTTATAAAGCGTATAACCTTTAGCATCCTTTCAAAAACATTAAGACACATAAACACAGAGAAGACAGAAGCTGATCCCATGATAGTTTAGGCTGAAAATCTGTTTACTCACTGTTTATGATGATGGTTTTTGATTCACTGTCTGATAATTTAATATCAACGGTTCCATCCTTTATACTGTAGAAACATTTAACTTTGACTTCAGCTGGTGACCTTCTATTTGCCATCCTCAGCAGCTCAGATCCTCTCAGTGATTCCACACATGAGGAGACTGAAGAAATCTTGTTATTTCCAATGTAGAAATCACACCGAGACTCAGAAACCTTTGATGGAGTTAAACAATTCAATGTGACTGAGTCTGTTTCTGTCATCACGAGTCGATCCACCGTTAGGTTAGGTTGAGGAAGAGCTGAAAGTTCCGAGGTATTAGATATTACCAACGTAGCAGGGTGATTTTCAGAAGTGAATGATAACATAAATCTAGTAGCAAAAGCAAAATCTAGCTCAAAACTGACCTTTAGCTTCGAGTTCGTAAAATGAGTCAATTGGAGAAAATGTTGAAAAGGAGACAAAGAAGCAACAAGTGACAATTGACAATTTTAATAATAATATCATTTACTGGAACTTTGTACTAAAAAATACATCACAACCAGAAAAAGGAAACCAAACTTACTGAAGAGGATGACGAATAGCAGCAGCTGGACAGCCATGATGAGACTGTGGATGTCCTGAATGGACAGCACTGGCATGTCTTCCTTTTTTGACTTTCACCCACATTATGTTTCAGAAGATGTTCCGAGAAAGTAAATCCCACATGATCTGAAGCTGCCACTCCCACTGACCACAGCAACACAGATCAGAAAGCGATCCAGTGATAGTTTATGTGGAAAAAGATGTAGAAATTCTGAGGTATTTAAATAATAATAATGGTTCTATTATACGATAACGTAGTGAAAGCTGGGGCATTAAATTAAAAACTCATGTTTTTGGCTTACAGTAAATAGTTAGGGATTGCTGAGAATTCCACGACGCAATCTTCTGTGGTTCTGTAATTTCTACACTTAACATTGTATTGTAATAACTCTTTTTGTAAAGTGCCTTGAGATGACATCTGTTGTGAAATGGCGCTATATAAATAAACTGAATTGAATTGAATTGAATTAGTCTCAAAGGAAGAATCTATTGGAGTAATAAGTAAAAGAAGATATTTTTCACATTTTAAAATATTTCATGATAAAATGTATTATTTCTTATAAAAACATGTTGATATATTAGTTATAAAGAATGAGCTATTTTGCAGAAAAATGTGCCTAAGTTGTAGAAACATACTCAAAACTTTTGCAGTATACAATGAACTATATAAATGTGGCCTGTATACTTACAAATTGTAGAACGACCCAAGTGAATAAATAATATTCAACAAAACTACAAGAAGGCGAGAGCAACTTTTATTTACAATCCTCTGTATATATTTGTTGTTGCTATCGCATGAACCACCAAGATTTAATGCTATGGCTGGAGCAAATTTTTGGAGACGTTCAACACACAAACCACAGTCGGTGTGAATCGCAGTCTGTGTGGCAGCCCTACAGAAATCTGACCGCAATTGTGCCACACCAGATATAACAGGGTGTAATACGGATGCTGTACTAGCCATGTTGTCTACTGGATTGGTAAGTAATAAATGCTTGTTCCGGTGTTACTGTGTTTGCTCAGGCATGATGATGTAATACAGTACCGTGAAAACCGCTTATTGTTTTACCAACTGACATGCCGTTAGTTTGATGCGTTTTGTTGTTTTGGCTAGCGAGATTGTAAAACCGTCACTAGGCCTACACTTCTTCAGAAACGATCAATAGCGATTTGGTTTTACAAAAGTGAGGTTAACCCTCAAGCCTGTAGAGGGCAATAGAGGGCAAATATCCATCAACACAGTTGAGTATAATTGTGAGGTGAAAGGACATTAATATAAGGTTTTCATTTTTTTAATAAATAAAAATCTAAAATATGTAGCATGCAGGTATTTAATTTCCCCTGAGTCAATGTTTGTATGTGTTTGTAATTTGTTAGGTTTTAATTTTGAGTGATGTATATTGTTCTTTTTCTTGTATAGCACATAGTGCTGCCAATAGTATGAAAAGTACGGAGGCTCCGTAGAAAAGCACTTTATTGAATAAAAAAAATAGTTGGATTTGATATCCAGCTAAAATTGAAAAGTGGACCACAGATCCTCTGACAATGGAATCTTTATCAAATTTCAAACAGAAGCACCGTATTTGCTGCTCCTTTATCTTTCCAAACTACCATGTTGCCTCCAATAGGGACGCTAAACCACAAGGTTCCTCACATGCTTTGTTTATTGGTATAGACCCAGTTTTGTTCTCACCCTATTTGGCTGCCCTGCCTTTTCTGTTGTTTCATATCAGAAAGTTGTGTAGATATCTTCCAGCTGACATCTCTTTAAACAGAATCTTAGAGACATAAGTTTTTGTTTACTCTAACATGTTTTACTGCCCTAGATGTACTCGCTAGTGTGGTAATTCTGCATAAGGTTTAAACTTTAATTATTCAGAAGGTAAAAGACTGTTTATATAGTTTGCATGGTTGTAAAAATGGGTCTGTCACTATTGTTTATGCAGGTAAGCTTTTAAGTCATAAAACTCTGGGGTGAGTTTTATTGCAAGCTGTAAAAAACAGGATGTCTGTAGATTTAGGGTGTTGCCATAAAACCATAAACTCAGAATGAGCTTTTAAGAAAAGACGTCTCACCCATATGACTGTATAATTTTCTGACAGCCAATAAGAGCTAAGACACTGTATGAAAATGTTCTGATTGGAGAGATTAGAAACGCCTAGAGGCCCGGTTGTCTATAAAGCTGTGAAATGAAGATCAGTTAATTGTTCAGATTTCTTTAAATCTGGACCACAGGGGACGACGGGGGCAAATTCCTCTGTAAAACTGCAATTTGTTAATCTGTTCAAAATAAATGTTAAACTGGAAATTGGCTCCATTTTGTCTCTGCTTGAACATGCATTGAATTACTTATGATAATTATTTAATTCAACACTAGACAGGGGATAATTAATTAAATTCTAATTAATTACCATAACACCATTTTATGGAAATATATTTTTATTTAAAAGTTCTCTTAATAGTCGCAGCTGATGATCTGTCTGGACAGAGCACACAAATGCTGTAATTATAGACACTAAAACATTTAACTAGGAAAACCAACTGTGGAACAAAATAATGAAAATAAAAAATGATGTGGCTGTTAGCGAAAAATAATAATGTTGTATTATTGTTTTCTTAGGATGTCTTTCCTTTATCACATAGTTCAAAATTTACTTTTTGAATGTAATTTGGTTTCAAACATGTGTTCCTTTGTATGACACCCTGTTCTTTTAAGATGCTAATGAAGTTTGACTGAATAAAAGGAGACTGCAGGGGGATGAGCCTTTGAGATCAGGAGACAGAGCTGAGAGACTTACTGAGAAGCTGAGAGGAGAACAGACACACGGTCAACCAAAGTATTCTGCTGGTCTCCCTCTGAAAAACACTTATTCTATCTCCCTTTGCTGAGCTCACTAACTTCAATTTCTCTCTGACCCCTGTGTGTGATTATTTCTAGGTAAACCACTATTTTTTTATCTAACAGTGGCAATCTCCGATTTTATTAATAGCTCCATTGATTAATATTAAGGTTAAATTGACATTTTATAAAACATACCATTATATAAAAAATATCTGTATAGAAGTGACTGGATTTAGTTGGATTTCATCCTTTGATAAAGATCAATGTCAGAATTAAAAAGGACTTGAAAATGAAGAAAATGTTGGGGATTTTAGTTTTATTATTATATACTTAGGCTAGAGAACAACTTGCGCTATGAAGATAAGGTGGATGTTAAATCTATGTGGAGCACAGGTGGTGAGAGGTAAGTCTTGATGGACATCTTGGCTCTATATATTAAACATTTGATCCACTTTGAACAGGGCCTTAAAATGAGGTAATGAAGCCTGCAAACCTCAATGAACTTGGGTGATTGTATGAAATGTATTTGATGTAATCTATCCACGTTGCAACAGAGAGCCCACAAAAACTCATTGCATAAAACTTGGTGCTCAAAGTGGCTTTACAGTCAGCTGTCTTGAGGGGTCTGTTTTGTTTTTCTCATGCTGCTTCCTCTTTTCTTTCTTTCAACATTTCTTTTTGTGTCTTTCGTTAAGTGTAAGTATTCATTGTCACAGCAAAAAATGCTGTATGTGACTTTCTGGATTTTTTTTCTATTTCATTTTCCTTGTTGCCAGCTGTTCACTAAGACAACTGCTTGATGGTATTTATTATTTTATTCTTTACCTGAATGTCCAGCAAAAATTATGTTATACTTTGCTAACAAATAAACAAACAAACAAACTCTGGTAAAAACATAACCTCCTATTTGAAGGCAACCAAATGGAGTAAATAGTTTATACAGCATGTTTGTTGAATACAAAGTGTATTAGTGCATCATCCATAAATAAATGATCCAACTAAATATTAATTACACAGTCTATCTTTAAAGTTTCAAAAACTTAGGAAGCTATCTTATTACATATCTAATTAAATATTAAGGAGTGTTTTCTTTTTATTTCTCAAAAATAAGATTTCTTTATGATTCAATTAAATAATTACATATATTCAAAATTTGAATTAATTTTAAGCTTATGCAAAAAAATTAATTAAAATAAGAAACAAAAACAAGACATAAAATAACTATCATGACAAGTTACATAACTTCTGGAAAAATGATTAATGGCTCAGAATGAACGTTTAGCAAATAACATAAACTGATAATTAAAGTTACTTGTCTTCCTCTGCTTTGAAATTGCTGCCCAATCCTTGCACATCTTAAACTTTTATTGATCAATCTCTTTCAAACTTCAAAACTGAACTAAAGGAGGAGTATCTCATTATATACAGTAGTTATGACTTTAAAAGTAAAACTTTTTACAGCACTTGCAAATATTGAATGACCATTTTGAGCCTCTTGATATCTTATTGATTAATCAAGACATGTTTTAGGGGTTCTGCTGGAGGCTGTACAACACATCATTCTCAGCTGATTCTGGAGGTAAATCAGGGATGGTGGAGTAAGTGTGATAGAGGTCAGACTGAAAAAGAAAGAGATCTTTCTTTAAAACATTTGCACAGCTGCAAAGTTCAGAGTGATTTTTTTTTCTGGTGGAAATTTTCCCATACATCATCATCTTGCAACCTTTCTCTGATAGTTTTCCCAGGACCTGAAAATAAGTTGAAAAACATAGCTTAAATAAGGATCAGATTTTAAATATAAACACCAAAAAATATATTATTTTAAACTTAATGCTTTAAGTGTTCTATTAATTTTACAACACAGTCATATAGTAAATGCCTATTTATATAGATAAACTGTTTCCTGAAAGAAAAGATTAATGCGGTGTAGGGCACTTTTCATTAATCCGTTGCATTAATTTGCTAAGTCTTTTGAAATTTTTATGTTTTTTAGAAAGTTAGTGAAATTTTCAGAATATGCTGGAATATTTTCTTCCAAATACTTTTTTCTAAATATCTTTAGGAGGGCATAAAACTAAAATCTGTTACCTGTGGGAAAGTCAGCAGCAGGTTCAAACTGGACGACACTGTAGTCTTCTCTATATGCTGAGTTCTTGAAACATGACGAAAGATGAGCAAGGTAAAATTATGAAAAACAGAAGTAGCACACTGTTTCGTGAATGAAACATCAATATATACTGAAGTGTTTTTCATTTACCTTCTCTATGTAGTTCATATTTTCCATGACTGTAGACCAATCTATAACAAAAAGTAAGACAGAGTTTGACATTTTTAATAATGATAAGATATTTTATTGGTTGCTAAAAGGCTAAACTTCTATTTTGAAATGCTAGATTTTTTTTGTAATATATATATATATATATATATATATATATATATATATATATATATATATATATTACCAGGCAATTGATTCCAACTATTAATGTGACATATCCAACACTAAACAACTACAAAAACAAACAAGCCTACAGTTTCTTGGTTACGCACCTTAAATCTATTATGAGAATCTGATGAATAATAAACAGAGTTCCGATGCCATAGCCAGATTAATTATTGGGGGGAAAAATCTGGAACATTAGCAATATTACTAAAACTAGCTAATTCAACAGTGCTGACAAAAAACAAAAAACAGGAACGTACTTACTTTGATGTTAACTTTCAATTTGAACAGTACAGTATAGTTTCAAGATTTGGAGAGATCGTGCCACGGTACACAACTAAATCTAACAGAAGCTCATGTAGAGGGCTGCGGACCAGTGATTTCTACACAATCTGATAGATTTGGAGACACTTTGAAAGGCTGCGAGGCCAAATCAAGCAGTGGCTTGTAGACAAACACCTACTGAGGGTGCTGAAAATGAATCAAAAGGTGCTTCAGGAAAGATTCATTTTAGAAGTGTAAGCAACCAAGTCAACCATAGAAAATTAATTTTAAAGGATTTGTCGTCACTCACTCTCACACACACACACACCTAAATACTGAAATACACACATTACTTGATTATTATGTTATATACTGTATGTAATTGTGTGCTGTGTGATGTATTTTCTGAACACATAAATAACCACGGCTCTCACCAGTTCTTTTATTTCCTCTGAGATATGCCACCACCGTCAGACAGATGACCACAGTCAGTCCAGCCGTAGTACCTGCCACCAACAACTTCCACATTTCTGTTTTGGGAGTTATTAACAAGTTTCACTTTTGTTTACACAGAAACAGGATGATGTATTTTATAATTACAATAATAATTACATACACTTTTTGTATATGTTTTGGCCACATAGCATCAGTAGTGAAACACAGTTTATCAAAGAAGAACATTTTGAAGTGATGTGCTTTGAAAAACATACCTGCCATCATCATAGATGTTTTGGGCATCATGTTCATCTTATTTTTTATTTTTTCACCAGTAGATGTAATAGATGCATCAATAGCATCTAAAAATATTTTTGAAAAAAAATCAAACCATTTATTTTCCAGATGAAAGCAAGTTAATAAAAAAATCATGTGTCGCAAATAAGGTTGATAAAGGGTAAATGCACAAGCTTAGTTATTAACAAGTTTCACTCTTGTTTACACAGAAACATGATCATGCATTTTATAATTATAGCATTGATTCACATAATAGTCTAAAAATCTGCCTGCTAAATTATTTGATAGTGAGTATCATACGTTTTGCAAGCGCAAATACACTTCAAAAATTCAACTGTAATTTTTAGCTTTTAAAAAGCATTAATCACAATACAATGTAAAAAAACATGTACTCAAGACTAATGCATACGGCAAAAATTATGAGAAACCTTTAAAATAACTATTTTTAAATTTTGGCTGTGACATTTCATAAAAATAATTCCTAGAATACAACAAATGATTATCGACAATCTTGACACTGACAGAGGAACAAGAATCTCACCTGTAGTATGACCAATAAAAGCAACATTTCTTGTATTCTTATCAGAGTTTGCAATTTCACTGTTGGAGTTGACTCTAAAAGACACTAAAAATACTAAAGACTTGGAATAAATGTTTAATGACACATACTATATATAACTATGTGAAAGAAATGTCATCCTCCTCCGATCACCTCATGTCCTAACAAGGAAACCGTTTATCTATAAAATTAACTACATTACTGTTTTTGTGCGATGAATAGAAAAATTAAAGCATTTACATCAAAATAGTATCTTTCAGCAATATAAATTTCTGTACACATTTGTACACTAAAATACCTTCATTTTACATTGCAAATTTGGCAAAAAGCAACTTATACAATATTTTGGAGTAATGTAGTTGAAAAAACTAAATCTAAAACAATTGAGTTGTAGACTATGCTAAATTACTTGAAATACGTATTGTATTATGAGGTTTCCTATAGGTGGCTAAAAAAATACTATGCCTAAGTTCATTTATCAAATTCTAATGACTACCTGTGTTATAATCTCGAGCCATAGTTGTAGTTCTCGTAAAGGAAGAGATCTTGTTGTTGGTTGGACTGGGGTCATATGATCCTAAAAGGCACGAAAATCAACGTAAATAATGAACATTATGTGAAACAAAATTTGTAGTTTTTTTTATTAATATTATCTATATTACTGTTCCAGACAGGTATGATGCAGGCCATTTATGATGTTAAAATTACTTTGTTCTAAATCACTATGAATCCATAAAATAAAACTTAAAGATTTAAAATAATAACTAAATAGCTAACTAATAATTAATAACTAATATAACCAAATCTAAAACAATTGGGCTGTAGAATATGTTAAATTACTTCAAATATGAATCTTATTTTGAAGTTTTATTTAAGTTACTGAAAAAATACTATGCCTGAATGCATTTATCAAATTCTAACCTCTACCTGTATTATCATATGGAGCCATAGTTGTAGTTCTCGAAAAGGCAGAGATCGTGTTAATGGTTGCACTTAAAGACTCAAAGATACAAAAAATGGACATATACATAAATATGTGAAAAATGATGTTTTTTTTTACATTTTTATCAATATAATCCATATAAGTGTTTAAGACAGTTATGGTGCAGGCCATTTATTATCCTAAAGTTAGTTTGATCCAAATGACTATGATTCCATAAAATTAAAACTCAAAGATTTTATATAACTAAAAAGCTGATAAAAAATCAACAACTACACACACACAAAAACCTGCTGGGTGAACATGATAAAATTATGTAAATCATTTCCACCCAACTGATTTGGTTCGATTCAGCAATAAATAATTTTGTTGAGTGAACTAAATGCAAACATGTTGGGTCAACTTAGGGGATGGGACTTGAACTCAGAAAAGGGCCTCTTCACTAACCACTTTGCTACACATTAACTCAGAAAACTTATATAAAATAACACATATGACTTAATTTCCATTTTTAACAAAACATGATTAAAATAACTAAATCTCAAACAATTGAGCATTAAAATATGTTATATTACTTCAAATGTGTATTTTATTTTGATGTTTCATATATGTTACTGAAAAAATGACTATGCCTAAATGGATTTATCAAATTCTAATGATTACCTGTGTTATCATCTGGAGCCATAGTTGTAGTTCTCGAAAAGGCAGAGCTCTTGTTAATGGTTTGACTGGGGTGATATGATCCTCAAAGACACAAAAAATGAATGCATACATAAATACTATGTGAAAAATCTTTTTTTTTATTAATTGTAACTATATAAGTATTTTGTACAGGTCTGATGCCGGCCATTTATGATCCTCAAGTTACATTGATCTAAATTACTATGATTCTATACTATGATTGACGGATTCTTTAGTCGAACTTAATTCTAAATTAGCTACTGAAAATATTTCAGGTGTCCCATGTGCAGAGGCCTGAGCCCTCAGCACAGCCGTCCCGAGTTAGATTCCAGGCTGACCTTTGCCGCAGGTCATCCACAATTCTCCTCCCTTGTACGCTATCCTCTATCAAATAAAGGCCTCTACAGCCACAAAAACCTTTAAAAAAAAGTCCTACTATCTGCAGAGTGTTTCTAAAATATTCAAAAGAAAATGCCGTTGGGGAAGGTAGAATATCTAAGTACAATGCTAATTGACAAGCTATTAGCTGGCATTTGAAAAGCAGTCAATCCATGAGCAGCATTTGTTTGTCGTACCACCTATTGGGTTTACCACCAAGAGTACAGATGGATATTAAATTATGCAGTATGCCTAAACTGTTTACACTGTGCATAATAATGCATACTAAAGTACAGTTGACTTCTGTATTAATAGAACATGTAGTTATAAGCTTTGTAGAGGGGGTCTCAAGTTTTCTTAGATTTTTACTATTTGTGGGCAGGCTGTGGTCCCTAACCCCTGTGAATATTGGGCGTACACTGTTGATTCCTGTCTCTGTCTGCTACATGCCGTTGTGTCTTTGGGCAAGACATTTTGCCTATCTTGCCTACTGGTGGTGGTCAGAGTGCTTGGTGGCACCAGTGTTCGGCAGCCTTGCTTCTGTCAGAGTACCCCAGGGCAGCTGTGGCCAGCATGTAGCTTGCCATCACCAGTGTGTGACTGACTGAATGTAGAGTGAAGTGTTTTGGGGTCCTTTCGACTGATAAAGCACTATAAATACAGGCCAATTACCATAAAGGTGCAAATTACCAGATGTTTCCTGGAAAAAAGTATGCTGAATAAACTTGCTAACAGCCAGGCCTAGAAAGAAAACAAGAAATTAAACAATTAACAAGTTTTCTTAGTTTCACAGAGCTATGAATATTTCTGTATTTACAGTAATATTCGATCAGTTACAAAATGCTTTCAGATGAGGCTCATTGGACAGAATTAAAGTACCTTTTGAAAGAAAATTTATATTATAAATATATATATATAGATATATATACATATATTCCATCTCGAATCCAGCACCCTGAGACTGTGCAAACGCCATAAGGAAGGAGGCAGAGGACTGATGATCTTGAGAGCCACTATCTAGGATGAAACATCGAAGCTCCATAAATACATCAATGGCTAGAGAGGGCTGGCCTACAGGAGACCACAGAGGAACTCATCCTGGTAGCACAGGAGCAGGTTGTGAGCACCAGAGCAATAGAGGCCCAGATCTACCACACCAGACAAGACCCAAGGTGTAGGCCGTGCAAAGAATCATCTGAGACAATCCAGCTCATAACAGCAGGATGTAAAATGCTGCCAGGGAAAGCATACATGGAACGTCATAAACAAGTGGCTGACACAGTATACAGAAACATATGTGCAGAGTATGGGCTTGAAGCCCCAAGGTCAAAGTGACAAACATCTCCAAAGGTGGTGGAGAATGACCGAGCAAAGATCCTGTCGGACTTCCAGATCCAGACAGACAGGATGGTAATAGTGAACCAAGGGGACATTTTGGTGGTTGATAAAAAGCAGAGGAAAGCTGTTGTGGTGGATGTGGCAATACCAAGTGATGGTAACATCAAGAAGAAGGAACATGAGAAACTTGATACCAAGGGCTCAGAGAGGAGCTGGAGAAGGCTTCAAAGATGAAGGTGAAGGGGATGGTAGCACCAGTGGTAATCAGAGCAGTGACCCCCAAACTGGAGGAATGGCTCCAGCAGATCCCAGGAAGAACCTCAGACATCTCAGTCCAGAAAAGTGCAGTACTTGGAACAGCAAAGATACTGAGGAGGACCCTCAAGCTCCCAGGCCTCTGGTATAGGACCCAAGCTTGGAAAGGGAAAAAACGCCCACAGTGGAGGAGAGGGGAATTTTGTTTTTTTCTTATATATATATATATATATATATATATATATAGAATAAAAAAATTATTCACATCTTCATTGGACTGGCAGCCTGCCTCTCGGCCGATAACCCCTCGATAAGCACATGCCCCCCACGGCCCTTTGAGAATAAGTAGCATGGGTAATGGATGCATGGATGGTAATGAATCAAATAAAAACAAATCATTGGATGCTGAATATTTTTTTAACAAGTGTAATTAGACCAGATGTATCCCATTATTAAATGTCCCTGAATTTATCAGCAAATGCACTCAGCTGCACAGCAAAAAAAAAAGTATACATGTCTTGTAACAGCAACCTAAACTGTGAAAAATAATTCCATACACTTTTTGCATATGTTTTGGCCAAATAGGATCAGTAGTGAAATACAATTCATCAAAAAAAGAACAGTTGGGACTATTCTGCTTTGAAAACCATACCATGTGGGCATCATGCTGATTTTATTTGTTAATTTTTCTCCAGTAGATCTAATAGATGCCTCAATAACATCTAAAATAAAAGGAAAATAATTAATAAACAAGCAATTGAATAAAAAATTACGTGTCATAATGTGTCATAAATAAGGTTGATAAAGGGTGAATACACAAGCTAGTCAGACATCTTTGAACATTTCAATGATTGAAGATAGTTAGGATCATACTCCCACTTTTATTCTGAAGATTGGATGTTTCCGGTTTGATTAATTTTTGTTATTGCCCTTAAACTACAAAATGTAGACGTTGAATGAATAGCATAACCAGAGAAAAAAAAATGACAACCACATTACAAGTGTCTATATTGATATCTTAAGATTATGTACACTGAAAGCATTTCCTGTTATGATCAAATATCAGCATGGCAAAGCTTTTGTTTATTCACAAAAAAATATTTTAATGCGTACTACATTAGAAGACATACCCGTATTCACAGCAGAATTCTGTATTATGACCTCATCCATAGCCACAAAAACTAAAAAATAAATAAAACACATAGGTTTGAGAATATTCCTCTTAGATATAATGAGGTATGTAAAATGTATGATTTGATGTTTATTCCCAACAGTTCACAAGGCCTAATTACACAATTTATATTTAAAAAAAAAGTTTGAATGTTTGGTTTGTTGCAGTTGTTGGGATTAGGGCTGCACGGAATATTCCAAATCAATCAAAATCTGAACATCAGTGTGTTGTATTTATATAGCAATAGACTGTTTGGGTTTAAATGCTTTGGCTATCATCTCTTAATCCAAGCATTAGGAATTTGCAGTTTGCCTTAGGTTTCTCTGAAATAATTTTCTTACAGTTGCGCAGCCCTAAAATTATACATCTCAGTTTCCAGGATGATTTAGAACTGTGCTGCACAACATAGGAAAAAATATACAGTATCATCATTGTCTAACAGTGTATGCAATATTAGTATAGCAAAGGACTGTTTAACTTGTAAAACAAAATGTTTTTATATTCTTAGTGCCACGCATTTTAGCAGCAGATGCCCAGATTACAGCAGCTATTGCAGGAAAGGTGACAGAGGGTATTGGACACATCATGGTGACGATGGGAAAGATGTTGATTCAGCACCATTATTATCATCATCATAATATAAAACAATATTATCTGTCACATGATAATGGGAAACATACCTACAGTTGTTTAATTTATGGTGATTTATCAGGAATATGGTAATCAGAATAATTTATGTTGCTGCATTATTCAATTTTACATCACGTTTACAGCTCTGGCAGCATTTAGGTACCACAACATGATTTTTTTAAAATAGTGATTTAGAAAATAATAATATTAATTGGCACCTGTAAATGATTTTGGGGGCTTATACCCATGTTTCTGACTCACCTGTTAAGTTTAATGGGTCACTTCGAGGAGACAAGGTAGTCCTGTAACGATTCAACTTGTAATCACAGCTGGCAACTTTTTGTTGAACCAAATGCAGCCATCTCAACAAATCATCTTCTGAGGCAGAAAACCGGCAGGCCAATTTGTTTTTATTTCTTATCTTCCAGGTGTTTGTGGTTATACTTGAAACATTTGATTCTCCAAAATACAGACTACATGTTGTATCATATTTCACAGATCCAGGCAGAGAACACACAAATACATATTGCTCTGCAAATTTTTCAACAGTCATCTGTGGTTTTGTACCTAAAACAAACATATGTGTAAATGTAAAATCAAGGTGCATTATGTGGCAGATTAAAAGACACTTGAAAGAGGGTCGACGTTCAAAACAGTTCTGGCTCAGTCATCAGGCAAAATGATCAATTTTTGGTTTAAATATTTTCTCACATTGGTTAAAAAACTGCAATAATATAATCATTAGTCAAATTATTTCAACAAACCAGTAACCATCACTAACTAACCTTTTTAAGCACATTAAATGCTCTTCCTTACCTATTGGAGATGTAGGATATATCACTGTGTGGAGATTTCATGTCTCCTTGTTTTACAGTGTAAAAACATCTCACTTCAACCACAGCAGGTTGACTTTGGTTAGATATTTCATTACAAAACCGTGTCTAAGATTATAGATTATGTATACGCAGTTTTAAATTCTACACATATAACACATGTGGACATATCTAAGATCTGACCTTGTAGTTGCACCTCATGGAAAAAACCTGTTGGAAACAAGTCAAAGTGCAAATGTGACTTTATTCATCAACTTCAACAAAAAGTATTAACAAACTCCTAATTTGAAGGAATTTAAGTAACAAGCAATAAATAATCAGTCCATAGCTTTGACTCATCTACATATGAAAAACACAGGCAGTAAGATTGTCATGTATAAAAATTATTTGATTGTAACAGAAAATCTGAGTTCATTAGTGAAAGTTCATAACAATGATTTAAATACGAAGGAAGAAGTAACTTACAGCATAGGATGAAAAACACCATGCAACCAGCCATAATGAAGATGTGGCATTAAATTGTCTGTAACTCTTCAGAGCAGATATTGCGTGTCTGACTGTATGAAGGTGATTACTTCATTCCCCTTAGTACTTTCAGAGAAACCACAGCAACCTTGCAGCCCACAGACACCAACAGCTTATTAGGTCTTTATAGATGCACCCAAACAACATTTTTATACAGTACGCTAGTATACTGTATGCTTGTTCTCTGCCATCCAAGACATAAAAATCCATAATATTTCAGCAGAAGGCAACTGGACTTCAACTCTTGCTTTTGGAAAGCATTTCGCATCTTATCCAAAGGGCTTCTTCAGTTCTGAAAACGTTTTGGAGTAAAATGCTTATAAGTCAGGACAACCACACTAATAGGACCAACAAAATCACTAATGAGGTGACTAGGGTATGTTATGTTATGTCTTTAGTTCTTAGTTAGACTGTATTGAAGTTTCCGTATTGTTATCAGAGGAAGTTTTCTTTGTTTAAGGAATTTATCTTTTGTCTCTAGCATAGCACTAGGATTGTTCTTTTAATGCTCTATTAATTTCTTTGAATTGTTGTATTTATCCCTTCTAGATTCACAAGCACCTATATTGTAGATCAACACCTAGAATATTAAATATTCTGAAGCTCATTGAATATTCTCCCCCCTATTTAACATCCCATGGCAAAAATGGCACTTGACAAAATCTCCTTTAAAATCATTTTAGATTAATATCGTAATGTCTCATTCCCTCCAAGCAAGCACTGAAACCACTTTAAGCCATTTAATACCAGTTCCTCTTTCATTTTCAAACAGCTTGGGTAGAGTTAATAAGTTTCAGCTACTCTTGTTATTATATAACTGTTTTTAATTCTCTAGTCCTTTAGAATGCACCTTCAAAGGCTAATTTCATCTCAGAGTAGCCCTTAGAGGCTATTTTGTTATTTGTTGTTAAATTGAAAGCCCAAAAGCATTACATTCCCTTGTTATTGCCCCTGTTAGCCAGACTGGCATGTTCTCTGATACCTCAGGCTGGCTGATAGTTCAACCAAGTCTCATGCAGTAACATTTTCCTTCAACAAAAAAAAAATCTAAAAAACAAAACAAAAAACCTCAGTTTTTTGTTAGTATATGTATTATTATGACATATAAGAACAACAACATGATTAATCTGTTATTCCAGCCCTTTGGGAAAGAATCAATTCACATTTAAGACACAACACATAGAAATGACACAGACGTACACATCACATACGACAAATGGTTCAACAATAGGTTAGTCATGGTCCCCTCCAGTCAGTCATTCCCCTTCAGTTTTTATTCCTTACACCAAATCAAATCAACCAATTTTGTTTGCTTCAGAGTTAAGTTATGGCCAGGAATTTATGTGAAATGCCCCACATGTTTATGAATAATTTCACGGATGCAGCCTTCTCCCCCTCACAGGAGCTCAGAGAAGTCATAGCAATTGTTGCATGCATTCAACAGACTCCCCAGTAGTATAACTTTGTACAAGGAAAACAAAAAATATTTGCAATTTCTCATATCTAACCCCATTAGATGGAAACTTATCTGTTGCAGTAACCCACAATGTGTCAACATTCTCGATCTCTGACTATTCCTGTCCTGCTTTGGGGTGAAAAAAAACAGAACTATTGAAAAACAATGTTATATTATGCCTCAAAGCTGTTATCTGCATCAAGCACTTCAGGAACTATAACTTATTTTAATGTAGTTTTATTTAAAGTGTGTATGGACCTCTGAGGAAAATAATTTTAAATGTGTATCTCAGGATTATGCTAGCCAAAAGTCCTTCAGTTACATCAGTGTAGGTAAAAGGGTTTATTTAATTGTCAGCATTATGGAACATTCCCTAGCTGCAACTAATCACTAAACAGAACTAGTCTTGAACTAATTTTCCCACTACAGTGAGCTACTGACCCTATTCTCTATGGACCTCAATGTTTGAGTGATCGTTGACTGATTATCCAAAAACACATTCCTAATTATGCCATGTGAGTTGCTTCACATGTCTCAAGGTGTAATTTGTAAAAAAAACAAAAAATGAAGAACAGGTTCAGAGACAAGAAAAGGCTGCAGAGTAGGTGTAACCCCTCCTTTCCACCGGATGCGTCAGCAGCACGTTACAGCAGCACTTCATACGCAGCTGATAGCCACCGCTGTAGTCAATAGAATCCTTTCCACCAGAGGCGAAAGCAGCACGAGTTTGCTGGAGCGTCATGTCGCAGCACTTTTCTAAATATAAGAACGATGAAATTAGACATATTTTGTGGTCTGTACAGACAAAATGTAAAAGTAATGCACACACTAACCCAGGCTTTCCACCGTACTTGTCAGCAGCACATTACAGGAGCAGCACGTTTCACTTCCGTATTCTGCTGCTTGGCCCTTTCCACCGGGGACGTATGAGGGTAGCAGTAGGAAAGCAGCTGTCACGAGAGAGCACAAAATAGTATTTTATATTGGTAAGTTCATTTTAGTTTAATTATTAAAACTTCAAGGATAATTTATTTTAACTTGCATAATTGAAAAGGGTGCATATGGAAGGGGGGTGGGGGGATCCACGTTCATAAGTAGAATAAAGTCACCATCTTGCCCCTAACAGCAGATACATCACTCCATGCTTCCTTCTTGATAAAAAGTGTGACTGGGGTCAAACATGATTGAGTGCTTCTCCACTTCAATGATCAACCGGTTGTTGTCATTGATGAAACACTAATGTGACCCTCCAGTGAGGTACTGACTTCTACTGTAAGTGGGCCGCACAGGTAGTGAACTTTTTTTAACTAAAGTAACCGGAAAGCAGCACGTTTCTTTTATTTTGAAAATTTCTAGATGCCGAGCCATCTGATTTCTTGTCTTCCCCTATTCAAAATTTTGAAATGTACACGTTTCAGAGGCGTACCGCGTAGAAAATAGGTCTGCTTAAGCTACTGCCCCCACGACCCGATCCCAAATGAGCGGAAGAAGATGGAAGATGGCTGCGACATGACGCTCCTGAGACGGGGCGAACTCGTGCCGCTTTCGCCTCTGGTGGAAAGGATTCTATTGACTAGAGCGATGGCTATCAGCTGCGTATGAAGTGCTGCTGCTGTAATGTGCTTCTGACGCGTCAAGTGGAAAGGAGGGGTTACTGTGTACACTGCTCCTTTCTCCAATTTGTGTCTTAAGGGCATATTCACACCACAAATGTCTGTCTAGACCATTTTTTGTTTTTGTTTTTTGCTTTTGTTCCTATTCACACTGCGGGTAAATGCAGCAGGACCAGAGATTCACAACAAAAAGAAATGTGTGCTATAGTCTTTTGGCCATTGGACAGTCAAGCATGTAAGCAAGGTCAAACCAGGAAGCCAAAAGAAAATAGTTCAACATATTTTCTATATTCAATCATTTTTAAAACGGTGACGAAAAATTTTGAAGGTGAGAATATCTTACTGAGGCTTTGGAGCGCATATTTGACGGCACAGGTGGCACAACACAGACTGGTGGTAACGGATCGCTGCAGTTAACTCAAAACGAGCGCATCCAGGGATATTTAATTTCACTGAAGCAAACAAAAAAGACCCTTGTTCTGAGAGTTTTGCAGTATTCTGATCTCTTCAGTTGAAGAAATGCTGCCTGATTTCATAACTATGGCTGGAGAGTCACTTGAGCCTCCATTAGGCACGGACATTTCACATGTAAAACATGTAGCTAATTTATTTGGACAAATTGGATTCTCTCTGTTTCTTTGGATTACATATAAACTCAATTGAATGAAAACAAACTACTGAATATATTTTTTAAAAAATTGATGGAAGAAAACTGATTATGACCGGATTATTTGAAACTGTGGAAAAGACAACAACCAAATATTGTAGGGTGACATCTGATAGAGCTACAGATCTTAATAGAAATGTTTGAGCATCATGACTGTTTGATGCAAGAGGAGGTTTATAATAGGATGCAGATAGAGGGATTGTGTAGAATTAACATAACATTGAATATATGAAAACATGAATATTCTGCACTGATGTCACCATGGGGACATTTACAGCATGTTTAAAAATGCACAAAACAAATTACTTCTCATTACTCAATCACCATCCTTTTATGGGTATTGAAAACTTTGATACATTAATAAGTAATCTGGAATGCAGCTTTAACAAACAATAAAATTAAGTTAAACAAAATATTTAGCTCAGATTTAAATATATGGATAATATACTAATTCACTTGTGAATAAGCATAGTAGACTTTCAAAATAGAAGTTGGTCTTGCTTGACATAAGCTCCTGCTGGTGAGACTGAATCATTTCAATGTTGATGCACTCACTGTTACTTTAGATCAATGGGTAAACATCTGTTTAGCTTTTAAAATAGCTCATCCTATTTTTTAAAGGTCTCATTCACTCATTTTTTCAACAAATGTCTTTTTGTCTTTAGTTTTAATGAATGCGTTTTGAGTAGTTCTGTCTGGAAAAAGTCTTCTCTCGCTTCCGTTTCGGGAGGTTGCAGTTTGTTGGAGGAGTGGTTGGGGGGAAACATCCAGATTACAAGTGTTACTCAATTATATTCATGACATGCAATCCTCTTGCCTCAGATTGGCCAACAGAAATGTGACTACTAAACTGCCTTTGAACATATAATTAACTTAATTCCCTTCATGGGTGGTGTACCAGGACAAATTTCAACAGTTCCTTCCTCAGCTCCTCTTTCCTAGGTAAAATACTCAACGCTGATGTGCTATGTCCACAAATAACACAAGCCCATGTTGTGGAGTTGCTAATGATTAACTTCTACTAGCAGAAATGGGCTCTGGCCCTACATCTTCTCATGGGTGGTTGCAAGCTAAGGTGGGTTCGGCCAGGATACACTTCTACGCCCCTTTTTCACTAGGGTCTGCTCGGCCCTCGGGCTTCGTCTGGTGAGCCTGCCCCAGGAGAAAGCGACTGGAACGGACTGCAGTGAAACAGAAGGGATTAGTGGAGGGAGTGAGGAACTGGGAGATCTTGATAGAGGAGTTGAGCTTACTTGATATCCAGGAGAAGTGAGCGTTGCAGAAGGTAAGTGGAATTCTGTTTACTATGATTGGCTGGAAATGGTGCTGATCTTGGTCTTTGTGTTTGCAGGTGGCGTGGACGGACGGGCAAGCGAGCAGACTTATGGCAACAGGTGGGTATGACGAACCAGAAGGGGAAGCAGTGCAGACGCTGACCATGATAGAGTCCAAGGAGTGTGGAATGGAGGCAGAGGATCCCGGTAGGTTCTGGAAAGGAACTCGGAAGGTGGACAGTCAGTGGATGATTGCAGGAGGAATGATGAAGATTTAGGAACTGGAGCAGCAAAGAAGAGGTAAGTGATTAACTGGAAGTTCTTGTTAGGTTTTCTTCATAAATATAACTAAAACAAGAAGTTTAGGTTGGCCGTGTTACCACACATAGGAGCGAGAACCATCTGGCCCAGCATGCAGGATACACTCCCCTTTTATGCCTGGTGAGAACGAGCTCAGACGAGCAGCACCTCTGACTGCTGCCTGCCACGACCCAGCACAGAAGGTGAGAGAAGGAAAACACAAACGAAGCAACAAATCTCCAACAAATAGAAACAGGATCCCAACATAACCTCTCTAAAGTGATGGACAGATAACTTAATATTCATCTAGGTTTGTGATGCTTATAATCACATGTACACTCCAAGCTCTCAGTCAGTCAGTCAGTCACTCACTCACTCAGTACGTTTACATGCAGCAAGAGAAATTCGCCTTAGTCCGACTTTTAAAAAGCATGTATACACCTTAGTCCGGCTGGAATCGAAACGAACTGGAGTTTCAGGAGCTCGACTTCTCCTGCTATGAAATGCAATTTGAATTGGACTACTCCACAAGCAGCTAATTCTCTCTAATGGCCTGACTTTTACCCCATATAGCGGGCAAGTTGTGCCACAAAACCACATTTTTTGCTAAAGCTATATTTCTCCCGCAGTTTATTTGAGATCCAAAGTGATTGTTCCCTAGGATGCACAACATCCTAAACTATATTTAACCTAGATAATTTAGGTGGAGGCATTATGTAGTTCCCTTTAAAATGAAATTCATTAGCATGGACCACGCCTACGGAGATTAGATTAGTTTTAATTAGTTCATTTATTGACAAAGGTTAGATAGATGATGTGTCTGGAAGGATGCACTGATGGAGGCTTGTAGACTCTGTGTGGGGGTGCAGTCTTCGGAAGTCGGTCTTCTTCTCGAGCCTGCTCAGGACCCCCCCAGACGAAGAACCTCAAAGAAACAGATATTAGTGCTGGAGTTTGAAAGAGCAGATAAGCAGATGAAGGGATGAGGGGATGAAGGGATGAGGGGATGAAGGGATGAAAGGATGAGGGGATGGAAGGAAGATGGGGATGAAGGGGGATAAGGGAGGGGATGAAAGGGATGAAGGGTGAAGGGATGAGGGAGGGATTGAGAGAGGGAATGACGGAGGAGATGAAGGGATGATGGGATGAAAGGGATGATGGGATGAAGGGATGATGGGATGAAAGGATGAGGGATGAAGGGATGATGGGATGAAAAGGATGAAGGGATGAGGGAGGGGATGAAGGGATGAAGGGTGAAGGGATGAGGGAGGGATTGAGAGAGGGAATGACGGAGGAGATGAAGGGATGATGGGATGAAAGGGATGATGGGATGAAGGGATGATGGGATGAAAGGGATGAGGGGATGAAGGGATGATGGGATGAAAAGGATGAAGGGATGAGGGAGGGGATGAAGGGATGAAAGGATGAAGGGATGAGGGAGGGGATGAAGGGATGAGGGAGGGGATGAGAGAGGGAATGACGGAGGAGATGAAGGGATGAAAGGACGAAGGGATGAGGGAGGAGATGAAGGGATGAGGGGATGAGGGAACAGTAAAATGGGGATGTAATACTGAGACGAGACAAAGGATCAGGGGGAGGGAGGGTGGGGTTTACAAGACCACAGTCTGAGCGACGCTGATGGCTAGGTGCTCGGGTTTAAATAGATCACAGAGTAATAAGGAATGGAATTCAGGTGTGAGATGCCAGGTGAGTCGGATCCGAGTAGATTAGTGAGAGAATACTGAATATGAGGCGGGGTCCAGCTCACGAACCTAAGTTAACATATTAACTTACATTTGGTACTACCTACTCCACTCTCTGTGCCTGTGATCCAACAATGCCTGCATTAGCGTTTGTGAACTTAAGATGCATTTAAAGACGACTTAGAAAAATATGTATCCGCGTATTAAATGGCAGTAATAGCTGGGGGAGATAGGGCACCGACACAGAAAGTGTGGAGGACATGTCCCATGTTCAGTAACATACTCATTTGAGAAACAGAGTAATGTTGCAGCTAAGAAACCTCTAAACAGACTTCACTTTCATGTAGTAGCTGTTAGCTAAATATTGCCACCTAGTGAGCAGTGCACAAAGGGTAACTGGACACTGCTTGGTGTTGGTTATCACATAAAATACCAATTTGATACTTTGTTGGTGTAGTGAGACCAAATAAGGTAAAGGTCAAGGAGGGTAAACAAGCTTAATATAAATCCACAACTTGCCACGGAGCAAAGGTAACGTTTTTTAAGAAAGGAAAACATTAGTTTCATAACTACATGTCTCTAGAGTTATTTCAATGAAACTTGTGAAATTCTCATGATCTTCCTGTACGACTTTGCTGTAATGTTTGTAACCAACCTTATCTCTCTCAGACAAAGCTTTTCTTTGGAGAGGTGGAAGGCGCTGTCTTGAACAAACTTCTCCAAATGGGGTCCTTTAAGTGGTCAAACATACACTTATCTCTGTAGTGCAGATTTTAACAATGATGTGTATTACAACTTTTGCTGCTATGCATGTGTTGCAGAATCAACCTGTATGATTACCATGCTCTTTGCAAAGATTATGATGGGAGCAGCGACAGTGCACGCACTATATCAGATGTGAGTGTTTGAGAAACAACATCAGTCAACAAATAGAAGAAAACCGGTACTCAGTGGGCTATTGCTTTAACATTATGGTTGGGGGGGAAAACAACATCAGAAATAACTGTGCTTATATGTGTGTTAGTGGTTAGTAGTGTCTGTTCACTGTTATAAAGGTTAATGGTTAGAGCTGTGAGAAATAACTAGAGTATGACATTTTTTTCTTCCTCTTTTTCTTTTCTTTCAGCCATTTTCAATGGTTAAGTTGCTCCTGACAGAACTTATGATGTATTAATTTTTAAACATATAATAGTTTATTTCTGATAGTTGTCACAAAGTTGTCACATGTTTACATTTACTGGTATGTTTTTTGTAGTTTCGTGCTAGAATTCAACCTGTATAGCTGGTGGAACGTCGACGTCTCAGTAAAAGGTAGTTATTCTTAATGTTGTTAAATGCGAAAGTGTGTTTGAGCCAAAGCGTGAGAAAGGAAAACCATTTCTCTTTTTTGTGCAGCATGTGGTTATGGTAAATACGGGTTTTCTTGTACAGCTCAGAGAACTTGGGTAAAACCATGATGGTGCCCTGTGACACAGAATACCCAGCCTTCATCTCCAAACGCAGGATTAAGTAAACAACAGGGAGCATTAACTGCAATGGTTGTGTTAGGTACCGATTTAGGCACATATAAATCATCAAATGATTAATAAATAATTTTGATTTGTCAAATAATTTTCACTTTTCATAGTTTGCAGATGTGTGTGTGTGTGTGTGTGTGTGCTGCAGGTCTTTTGTCGTACAGCAGATT
Source organism: Apricaphanius iberus (assembly GCA_028564705.1). NCBI lineage: Eukaryota > Metazoa > Chordata > Actinopteri > Cyprinodontiformes > Aphaniidae > Apricaphanius > Apricaphanius iberus. The sequence goes on from JAPXFQ010002889.1 coordinate 249,855, forward strand.
GCCAGCAGTGACCTGTTTATGGTTGTAGTTGGCAAGTGTGACTGCAGCCTCATTCCTCATGTAACAATGAATCCCATTGAGAGCGGTTATAGGGAAGATACCAATAACTTTATTGAAAGAAATCTAAATTCAATATTCCTTTATCCAGTGGAGGAAAGTGAGATCATTCAAAACTGTTTCAAAAAGTAAGAATAAGGATTTTAACAATATTGATATGACGGTGGTGAGAAAGGTACTGATGCAATTTCAAAACTTCTTATCTATTTACAACTAATTTCAATCAGCAGATTTTCCAATCAAATGAAAATAGCAAATGTAATTCCACTCTATTAACCAGAGACAATCATCAATTTACAAACTATAGACCAGTTTCCCTGCTTTTACAATTTTCAAAAATTCCAGAAAAACTTGTTAGCATTCGTCTTGACAACTTTTGGAAAAAGATTATATACTTAATAAATGGCTACATCACTTGCACTGGTAGACTGTATCGAAGAAATATCAAGTTCAGTAGATAACAAAATACATACTATTGGAATATTTATTGATCCACAAAAGGCATTTGATACAGTCAATCATGACATTTTATTGGGAAAATTTGAGCGATATGGGACCGAGGAAAGGCACCAGTCTGAATAAAAAGTTATCTGAGCCAGAAGCAGTTTGTGAAACTGAGAGATTACTTTTCTGAATGCCTGGAAATTTCTAGCGGAGTCCCACAGAGGGCAGTGTTGGGCCGAAAATATATATATTTTTTTTTTCATTAAAGTGATAGTCTGGACTTTGTAAGAAAGAAGAGAGAGAGGGACATGATTAAAAAAAAAACGACCCAAGCTCCCAAACCCCTCCCTTTCTGATTGGTCTTGAAGCCACGCCTACTTTTCCGTGCACGTGCCAGGTCAATGGCCCAAGACGTCCGGAGTAGAGAGAGAAAACAACCAGAGTGTCAACGATGGAGTTATCGGAGGTGAGGATGCTCTTTTAGTTTGAAATAGGTATCTTCTGCTCTTGAGCTGAGTGTTGATCAATGGCTGTGCTCGTAACTAATGGCGGAGGCTTGATTCGGAGGCTCCGTGAAAACAGAAAACTGAGCATGCGCGCAGTTACGAGCACACAGTGCTCGTGATGATTGACAGGCCTTGGGACCACTTCATTGGTTCAAGTACACGGCACCATGGCTTCTGATCCATAGCTGAGATACGGGAAGGCTGGACTTACCCGTAACGTTATATTTCATAAAATGACTTATTTTATATCAACATTTAAGGCCAGAAGATCAATTTAATACAATTCTTAAAATTTGTAATTCATTGAGCGATCCATGCTATCACTTTAAGGATTTATGCCAAGTTTCAGAAGTATTGAAATTAGTGTTGTTTGCTGATGACACCCATATTTTTTGTTCAGACAGTGATTTTAAGTTGCTAGTCCAGGGGACAAAGTAATTTGAGAAGATTAAACTGTGATTTGATACAAACTAATTGAAACTAAATTTAAAGACAGATTTAAAAACAAAATGAATGATGTTCAGTAATGGTCGAAATAATATACAAATTGAAGTTAAGCTGGATGGAGTGAATATAAAAAAAAAAGGTCAAGGAAAGAACATTTTTAGGAGCCATAGTTGAAGGAGTCAATAAACTGAACTGAAAACCTCACGTTCTTGTTAGGAGCTAGGTTTTAAGGAGTATAGTAATAATTAACAGAGCAAGGCAAGTTTAAAATCACAAAACCTTATGTATGCTATATTGTTCATTAGTCTTGCCATATTTCACTTATTGTGGGGGGAACAATTACACAACAACATGGCTTCAACGCTGCCACCCTCTGGCAAAACTATGTAACTAGGCTTGGTCAGTGTAAAAGTAGATTCTGTAAATGATACATTGCCTTTTATTTTCAGCATTGCTGACATTAAATATTATAACTTCAGATAATTATTGAAAATGGGGTTGTGAAAAACTCTAAAGAATCATGTAAAAAGACAGATAGATATTTAATCATGTGATACTGGGATAGTAACAGTGACAAATTACCATTACACATTTTTTGTACTCATAGTAACAGTCCAATTAAATAAAAACAAATGCATTAAATATAACAATCATTAATTATTATTAATTATTTACTGAAAAAAGTCAAATGCAAATGTAAAATAATTTTGTGAAAGAAAAAAAAAAACAAGTGGATCCAAAGTGCTTTACATACACATCTGCATACTGACATGTAAATATAAACCAAAGAGAAAAGAAAGGAATTCATTTCTTAAAAAAACACTACATATAACTATATATTTAGATGATATTTTTAATCTATCAGGAAAAAAATATGTTTTTCAGTGTGCTTTTGTGGCGTAGTACACCCCGCTCTCTACAGTAGATTCAACTGGTTCATCAGGGAGGGTGGAGAAAAAATGGTGAACTTCAGGCTTGTTAAAGAGGAAAACAAACAACAAACATTTTTAAAGATGTGTAACATTTTCTGCTTTAAGCAAACATGTTATATTCTGGAATACTGATGCATCTTACTTACATTCTCATTTTTAGAGTCTTGTGTATTCACCTGAACAGACTCTGGAAAAACATATAAAAAGATAATATGATAAATTAGTACTTAAGTTCTTAAGTATTTTTCACGTTACCTTTTTTATTTATTTATTTTGCGTGTCCTGTCTGGCAGTATGGCTTCTCAGAAATTATGTCTAAATACCAAGCAGAAGGCTAAGAGATTTACTTTCTCAAATCGAGCATTACTGCTTTTGCTATAGTACTCCACTTGATATATATGTGCAAAAAACTGTAATTAGAGATTGCTGTGGATTTTATTTTCTGATGTTATGAACGCGAAGATGGAAAATAGAAGGAAAGAAATTTGACGATAGAACAGGGGAAGGGGAACAAAAAAAAAACACAAGAAAACATCCCAGTCTGTTTCCACACCTGTAGGATGGCAGAGAGGGGGAAAAACAACAACAAAAAAGGAGCAACATCTACAAAACAAAACAAACAATGTCAACTAAGAACTACACAACAAAAACACACAAATATGGATATATAAATACAACAACAATGTCACTGAAAAGCTCATGGTACGGATTGGTCAAGATCTATTAATGATAACCTCACCCCAAGAATATACCTGAAACACCAGAGTCGTCACACCTCTGTGTGTGTTTGAGTAGACCAGAGCTGAACTGGACCGAACCCAAGCACCCAGCCCCGGACACAGAGAGCCACCTATGCACCAGTGGACAGGGGCATTAGTCACCGGCCGGCAGTGATGGAGGGAAAATAAGCTCCCAATTTGATATATGAATGTAGGGCCTGAGATGTGTCAGGCGAGAGGGCAGCCAGAGACCCAACTTGACAGGTAGACAGAAACACACACACACTCATACGTACGCACTCTTACACGTATAAACTGTCACCGGCACACAGAGAAACCCAAGACAGGATGCTGTACTGACTCATGCACCCCATACCCACTGTCCTCCCGGGTCCAGTTACCAACATCTCAGCGGAGAACTAGCCCCGGGACGCTTACCAGCCCAGGTCCCCGACCAGATTGCCTGTTCCACCTCTCGGAGCCCAACCCCTAACGGTCAGTAGTGAAAAGGAGCGTGAAAATACCCCTAGCTTCCCTCCTTCTGCTTGAGTGTGGTGTTGATGGGTGTTGTTATAATGTGCATTAAGTTTAAAAATAGCTCCTTCTGGGGATAAGGAAAGTTGCATCATGCAATGTAATGGCATAAACAATGTAATATACATTTTTGCTAATCAAATCACAGTATTACAATAACAATTTGATCAAATTAATGGTAAAAATTTTAGATTTTGTGCAAAAGCTTGAAGGAAACAGTCAAACAGGAAATAAAGTTATGAATAAATCTGTCCATCCAGGAAATCTAACTTCTTGTCAAAAAACAACAACAACAAGCAGCTCACCGGTTGCAGAGTCGACTGCAGGAGTGGAACTGACCATATTGTAGCCATCTTCATCCTCAACAGGTAACTTTTTATAGGAGAGAGAAAAAAGAATAGAGATTATAGATTTCAAAATGAGTTCATATACTCTTTTGTTTAGACCGTATCATCCACATTTAACAAAAAGTTACCAATCCTCCATTGGTAAAATTCATCATTCCTACAAAGGTCTCTGCAACAGAAATGAAAAGAGGATGTAAACGACATAAATGTAGAATATAACAGACATGTGTAAATCCAGATTAAATGATATTCATGTTACCATTAAATTTGAGTCTTGACCTTGAGGAAGCGGATGGATTAAAAATCAGGATGAGATGTGATATGATAAATGAATGTGATCATGAGGATATTTTACACAACCTAAAACATTCTGCAATTGCATAATCCCCCTTTTAAACTTTTAGATACCTGAAACATTAGATAGATATTAGAGTTTATCCTGAGCAAAATCTGTGGTGCATATGTTACACCTGTATTTCATTTATGATTGAATGAAACAAGAAAGTTCCCTGTAGTGAACATATAAAACTGAAGTAAATGAGATCAATTTTTTTTTTCTAACAAAGCAGAGCAAAGAGAACCACCTGACTTACAGTTAAAATTATGAAAGATAGGTCTTACCTCCGGCAAGTACTTTTATCTAATAAAAAAAAGTGACAACAAAGAGGAATTGAAAAAACAGTTAACATGTAGGATGTAATGAGAAATATAACTTCATGAAGTAATTTTACACTCTAAATTTAAAACCAAAATTGCATCCGTAGGAAACATTAAACTGACCTGATCTTAATTATTAAGAATTAAGAATCTTGTCATAGCATTATTTATACTATAAAAATATAGAATTTTGCTTATTAAAAAAACAGACGCTGATCTAAATAATGTGGATATTATAATCAGAAATAAACATCATCATGGGCATGGATGTTATATATTTTTTTTGTTTAAAATATTTGTTCAAAGACACACTCCATAACTTTTACACCTTAAAAACAGGTATTTTAGAAACATTTCGAAAGCACACCAGCATTTATTATGTTCAGTTTTGGAGCTGTCACTGCATGGCAGGGTACACACTGCTGAAAACACACTTCAAAACTTCTCTGCTGCGGGTCGTCTGGCGGAAGGACTGACTGAGTTTAGCTTCATGGCAGTATGCTACATGCTATCAAATTATATAAACAAACCCAAGGTTTTGGGACTTAAGCCATGGCAGCTCCACCAAAGAAGACCCTATTTAAGAAATGAAAAAGAGGAAGTGATGAAGCAAGAGCAGTCCTGTTTCCAAGCTGAAACCTGCTGGAGCTTCACCGGCGGAGAAGGCTGTCAACTCCTGATTCACACTGAGTGCAGAACGGATGCAGATCGGTTTCCGTGTAGCTGCCGCATAGAGACTGGTGTGGATCAGGGGTAAGGAAAGTTGCAACAAAGAGAGCCGCTGAGCTGGACACTCAGATGAGCCGGCTTCTTCGGTCATGACCAGGTTCTTCCCCTTGTTAAAGCCTAAAGCACACCTCCCACTGTTCCTCCTGCTACTTTAGAAAGCAGGAGGAACAGTGGGACAATTACTTGTTGCATGGACAACAAATTCAACACTCCAAGCTCAATTGAGCTTTGCAGCAGTGCACATGGATAGGCCAAATGCCTTCTGGGGACAAGTATTATGGTTAGATAAGGAGGAGTGAGCTTTGTGGCCACAATGATAGAGAGCCTATTAACTTTTTCATTTGTTTGCTGGTTCAAGGGTTTGTATGTGAAAGATAAAAACAAACTGCAAAATACTGTCAAAATTTGCACTAAACTTATTGGAGTTGAACAAAGAGACCTACAGTCTTTATGGGAAGAGCAGGCGCTAAAGAAGGTTAAATGTATCTTGGGTCAGCCTCTCCAAGCTGTCCTTTGAGGTTTCACTCATGCCTTCTGGACGTCGGTTTTATGTACCCTTTCGGAAAACAAATCGTTTTGCTAACTCTTTTGTTCCCTCTGTCACTGAACTGTTGAATTCTGAAAGGAGTGACTTTACTGAGTGGCATTGACGTTTTTTTAATGTGTCCTTTGTTGTTTGCTATACTATCGGCTATTGTCTGTACCGTTGGAAGTGACACACAGTGAATGTTGTGATGTGTTTGTTTTTGCAATATCTATTGGAGGTTGCTGCAAATGAATTGCCCTTGAGGGATCAATAAAGTTTTCTGAATCTGAATCTGATGAGAAATATGTTTGGAGAAATCAAGGTTAAGCTTCCAATCCAGAGCACACCATGCAAACTGTCAAACATGGTAGTAGTATTTTTATACTTAGTACATATTTAATTCCTTAACTTCCCCTCTGATCAATTAAGCTTTTGGAAGCATTATTGCTCTGAAAGTGCATGAACTATGTTTAAATGCCTGAGCCACAAAAAAACAATAAATTTAGATGACCTCTTCCATTTTCAGTAAAAATAATCAAACATCCATCTTAAAAAAACCAAAGTCTTGGTCAGGGCTGGAGACAGCTAATGTGTTTCTGAAACTTGCCTGGAGACAATGTATAATTTTGACTTTGTGTCGGTTTAATTCCACACACAAAAGAAACGTGTTCAGTCAAATTTGTTCTTTTTCATATAACTAGTTCAAGATAATAGTGATTTAAAATGTTAAATCATGCCCATTCATGTACATTCATGCCCATAATAGTTAGACCAAAACTATGATTATCAGAAATTTGTTTGACTGTCAAGATGGGTGGAAAAATTAGGGTACGTTGATGTAGATTCTCAGTTATCCAGGACATGATAGTATTGATAATTTAAATGAAGGTATCTGGACTATTCTTCTTGTGTTGAAGATGTTTAATCTCTCATTCCAGAAGCTTCTTCAGGTCTGAAAAGACTGGATTGGGAGTAGCAGATATATAAGTCTATATAAGAATATATGAGTATTTATGAGTCCTTACATACATTGTTTAGAGATTAAATAACATGTGATAGTCTCATTAGGAATTACAATAGCCACATCAGTGAACCTTAACGACCCTAATTTTTAAGCTTAGTTTATGCTTCTCCATTTTGACAGAGATGGATTGACTCAACGCCATTATCCGTCAACACAAGGGCTCTCCGTCACCTACGCTATGACGCACGGAGTAGAGGCCCAATTTTTAACTGTCGGTCTCCGTAATCGGAGAGCGTATGCATCTGATTGGTCAGTTTCAGTAACAGCCAGAGATTGTTTCACCAGAACGGGGCTCCATAGTTGCTCTAATCAGTAGTTAATGCAGCGTTTGGCCACTACATGCTTTATATTGAAAGGATAATTTATCTAATCTGTTCTTTTGGCGATTTTGAACACAAGGAGGTGTGGGAAAACAACAAAAAAGGCTGCTTTGTTTTGTTTCCATGTGTTCTTAGATTATTCTATGAGATACACTTCTAGTAAAAAGCTTTGAAGCTTAATCAAAACTTTCTTTCTGTCGTCCATTGCTCCTTGAGGAAGGAATGAGTTCACAAGCCTCGAAAAACACTGAAACAGCGCTGCGATAGTAGGCAGAGATGCCATGAAAAGGTAGCACCCCCTGCTGTCCTGGTCGAGCAACGCTGATAAAACAATAATGAGTAGAGAGGAGAAAACGGACTACTATAAACAAAAAACATCTCCATCAATACGTCTGCGTCTGAGTGCAAATTCTCTGTCGAAGAAGCATAAACTAGACTTCAGACTTACATATCCACTACTCCCAATCCAGTCAATTCCCAATCTTTTCAGAACTAAAGAAGCCTCTTGAATGAGAGACAAAACCTATTCAAGACAAGAAGAAACGTCCAGTTGCCTTCATTTATTCTCTCAATTAATCTTAGGGTACATTCACACCTGATACTCTGGCAGACTCTGTTCGATTGGGCACCAAAATTGCAGCATTGTTACTGTTTATAGCTGGGGCAGTTCGCTTTCACACTGCTCTTTTAGTCAAGGGAACCAAACTTTTTTAGCAACATGTTTACCTCCCCGTCAGTGGTGGCGCTGTGCTATTACTGCACTTCTTGCTGCGGAAGGGAGAGACTCCTTCTACATAGAAATGTAAACGAACTTGAGGAGCAGCAGAATGTAGAGGGTTTATGATTGCTCTGTTATGTTTGGCAAATGTACTAGATAAATACTACTGCAGCGATGCGTTCAGGATTAGGAAACACACAACTTCACAACACTGATGTCCTCCTTATACAGACATTGAGCAAGATATGTAGAAGATCCAGCATCTATCTATCAAGCATATGCGGTTGCTTAGATTTGCCCAGGATGCCCTGCGTATTGGTCCGCTTCCTGACTTTGGTGTGGTTGCAGGTCCGCTTACCTTGTATGCAGTCGAACCGCAGCAAATTTAGTTTCAATCAAACCGAGACCTACGTTTTTAGGCGGACCAGAGGTTGATTTTATTTATTTATTTTTTTTAGAGTTTGAATGCTCATTCTGGGCTAAAGAACTAGAGTTCAATTCAAGTGGACGAAAAGAGGCTGGTGTGAATGTACCCTTAAAGCAACAGAAACACTTTCATGTTTTTAAGAGGATAGATGTCGTTACTCACCACTTCTCCATCTTGAACAGAGAAGTCCCACAAGTAAAACTATACCCAGACCTACTCCAATACCAGGTGGAACTAAATATAATATCCAACGTTGTGTTTTGTAAAAAGGTTTCTGTTCTGCTGCTGGGGAAACAAAGACCGCAGTGAATCAGTCTCAGTCTCAAAAAGTCAAAGCAATAGTTAAAGAAGATTACATACACAACATCGTATTAAACAAAAGTGTTCTCACTGCATGTACTAAATCAGTACAGCACTGATGTCAATCCAAAGATACCAGGTTTCATGTATGAATCTTTGCAACAAAATAGAAAAGAAGGATAAAACTGTATTTGTTCCATTTAATGGCCAAGAGTCAGGTAATATGTGAAACTAATCTACCCTGAGATCAATTTTCATATTTTCTTGAGCTAAAATTATATAAAAAGATTACTTCTTTCATTGATCTATTCTGCCTTGGAAATTTGGTTAGGTTATGTAAAAAGACATGTTCTGAGGAAAACAATAGTTTCTGATGGAAACCTTGGCAAAGTGCCAACCTTGTTTAATTGATCGATCTATACGTCTATTTAGTCAGCATCATCAACAAGTGTGGATTATCTTTGGGTACAATTTCCAGATGTCCAAAGGTGCCAAATAATTTTGTTAAACAGCATAGGAATGTTGAGCCATCATACTCTTCAAAAAGGAAGATAAATGATGTTTGTTTATGAATGATGAATGTTTTAGTATGAAATGTATGTAACAACCCCAGAAAAAAGGTAAAGACTAGTGAAGTTACTGGCTGAAGCAGATAAAACAGTGTCCTTATCTGTAAAGAATTGAGGCGTGTACTAACATAGACTGAAACACAAATATGCAAATAAGAGTTTGGTCTAAACTCAAAGGGAAAAGTCATATTAGAATTTTTTTAATGCACTTATGGACAAAGATATAGATTCATGTAGACATGTTCATTGAAAGTGGTGTCCAACATTTTTTCTTTGAGGACCCAGTTGCCTACAGTATGTCCAAGAGAAGCTGGAACACCCCAACCCAACTCCTACCTACATACACGCATTATAAGCGAATATTAATTATTAGCTTTTATTTGCAAATATTTAAATGGCTATTTTTTTTCATAATGTTGTGTTAAAATCTAGGTTATACAGAACATGTTGTCCTTTGAATTTTATAAATATAATATTTAAGAATATAACTTTGGTAACCTCACAACCTCTTCTGCAGACCCAATGTGATCTCCAGAGAACCCTATGTGGGGTCCGTGACCCGAGGTTAGGAACCACTGTTCTGTGGTCTGGTAAAATCTTTAACTGTAGTATTTCTAAACGATTACCATCGTTAAATTTTGCAGAATGTAAGCAGATTGCAAGACTTAAAACAGCATTACAAATGCAATATAAGGAGGTGGCAGGATCATGTAGGGCTTATTTTTGTTGCTAGGGGGACCGGTGCCCTGTACAAAATAAATAATCTCAACAGTAAAGACCATTATGTGGATATTTTGAAGCACCTTCTCAAGGCAAAGCTCAATTATGTCTGAACACAAACGGGTCTTTAAATGGACAATAATCTAAAGTTCAAAATAAATCAATGGAACCACCTTGTAAAGTAGAAATTGAACCAAAAGTGTTAACAGCAGTACTTCAACTTGTATCGAAAAAAATAACAATAAATAAATAAATAATATATATATATATATACTTTAGAAAAGGCACATGCTTTTTAACCTCAAAGGATGAAATGAGAGACATTTCAAAAGCTTGGGCTGACCTGTTGTAACACCTATTGTAGGTTTCACTGATGCTGGGGAAGAAGTGAAAGAACTGACTAACTTTGTTGTTGACTCATAGGTTTCACCTGATGGATAGAACATGGAACAGGGTAAATACAATCACTGTTATGCAATAATGTTTGGGAACTGTGTTAGAAAGAATATTACCATCAGTCACAGTGAAAGCAGTAACTTTCTGAGATGTGGGAGAATCTGTTCCCTGAACATCTGCAATGATAGAGGATGCATTTAGACCTCTGAGGTGTATATGACAAACACGTTACATAAAATGTAGTTATTTTGAAGTGGTCAGAAATGTATAAAGCTCATAACATATCAACAAAGTGGTTGTCAGACGCCAGATCATGCAGACTCCAACCACAGCAATTCCTGAGCAAACCCCTCGTAATTAGCTGTTTAATTTTCAGATTTCAACAGAAAAATAATTGGGTAGGTTTTTTGTGTAATTCTACTTTTTAACGTTGTTTTTAAAGTCTATAATTGTACTTTTACTTAAGTATGCTTTTCTTTAAAGTATTGTACTTTGCTAATGTTTTTATTATATCAGTAACCAAGTGGAAAAACAACAACTAATAAATGTGATAAAAAACATTGCACCCAGAAATACTGCAATGCATGATGAATATAAGAAGTGGTGCTAATAAGAATAATGGTGCATTCAGTCTGCAGGCTTTGTCAGCGTCAGCAACGTCAAGATTACATGTTAAGTCTATGGTGGAGGCCATTGGAGGAGCGTCACGGTCTTTGCGGCGCTTTGTGAGCTTTGGCTCCGTCAACTTTTCAAGCTTTTCCTGCGTTTCAAGCTTCAAAGCTCATAACGCCAGCAACGCAGAAGTTCAGCTAGTCGAACCTTTGACGGTCCTAAAGCTTTAGACGCAGCATGGCAACCAATCAGAGCGATTCTCTGAAGTGACATTGCCCGACGTTGATGCTGCCTAGACAACCACGATCCGCAAGTGTTTAAAACATCCAGCAGAGAAAGACCTGCCCACGAGCTTTGCTAGCTTCAGCTTAAAAATGTGTCTGCTGTGTATATGCGTCGAACAAGTCGCTTTATGAGCGTCGCCTGAATGCAGCATAAACACGGAAGCACCGGACATCGGTATGGATCTAGCAAACAAAGAGACCCCGTGGAATAAATAAACTCAAAGAAAACAATGTTAACCCCTGGCCATAAGTAAGTGACCACTTCAGAAAATCGGTTTAATGAAAGACATCAGTGAATGACGCAAGTAAACATCTTCTTTTTCATGGACCTGTCCACTTTTGACATGCTGCCTTGGACGTAAAGCAAGTCCACGGTTCGGGGTAGCAATTTGATATTAAATTAAATTGTCCAGTTTGATTGGTTTTTCATAAAGCATGCATGTAGGCTACTATTGTTAGGCGATTGGTTGGGATTTTTAGAGTTTAGAATATGTAGAAGTAAAAAAAATCATCCTATTGACCTATTAGGATGTAAGAACAAGGATAAGCTCTACTAACTTTAAAAATCAATTTGACAATTTTTAAGTTTATTTAACATGTTCTAATATCTGACATGTTTATCCCAGTCCCATCAAAAAATTGCATATTTTTAAATGTCTTACATTTTGATGGTACCTTACAGATTTGTCTTCTTTGGGTCATTTAGGGAAAGTCACAGCACTTGTGAATCTTAATGTTACCCATTTTAATTTATAAATTTGTAGTTTACCCACAATTACACTTTGGGGGGAAAATTATGAAAAAGAAATGTACATTTTTAAATAAGCTACTTTTTACTTTTACTTACAAATCTTTAGACTAGCAATTTAACTTGTACTTCAGTAAAATGTCATAACAGTAGTAGAAGTTTTACTTGTGTAGAATATTTTAGTACTCTTTCCACATCTGCCAACATCACTGGCTGAAACACAGTGGTGGAGTTGTTGGCAAGCGAGGCAGAAATTGTGGGTTTCGATTCCTGCTTCCGACTGCTACATACCGTGTCCTTGGACAAGAAACTTCACCTTCCTTCCCTACTGGTGTTGGGCAGAGGGGGCCAATGGCATGAAATGGCAATCTCGCTTCTGTCACTGGAACGCTGCTTCCACAAATGTTTGAATGTGAGTGTGAATGAATAACGGAATTTTAAAGTACTTTGAAGCTTTCGAACAGCACTATATAAATGCAATCCATTATTATCATTATGGAGGTCATAAATATGAGAGATATCCAGTATAACGATAAGAAATGTTCCAACAATCTTCGTCCAGACAAACATAGAGAAGGCAGAAGCTGATCTCATGATAGTTTAGACTGAAAATCTGCTTACTCCCTGTTTTTGGTGATGGTTGTTGATTCACTCTATGGTGATTTAATATCAACATCTCCATCTTTTATACTGTAGAAACATTTAACTTTGACCTTAGCTAGTGAAATTCTATTTGCCATCATCAGCAGCTCAGATCCTGTCAGTGTATCTACACGAGGATAATGTAGACATATTGCCAATGAAGAAATCACATTAAGACTCAGAAACATGTGATGGGATCAAACAATTTAATGTAACTCAGTCAATTTATTCATCACCAGTCGATCCACCGATAGGTTAGGTTGAGGAAGAGCTGAAAGCTTAGAGGTCTTTAGATATCAGCCTTATTTAGCAGCTAAGAACGGAAAGATTTTATTTACAGCACAGACATTTAACCGAAACTTACGTTCAGCTTTGGCCTCATGAGACAAATCTGTTGGAAATTATTTGAAGAAAGCAACATTTATATCTTGTCTGACTGCGAAGCATCATAAATACTTTCCGTAACAGAAAAAAACATTACTCACACACGTTATACTGGAGAATAATTTGAAAAGGACCTGATAACAAGAATAAAGAAACCTAAACTTACTAAACACGATGAAGAACAGCAGCTGATAAGCCACGAGGAAGACGTCCATGTTGGCATTGGCATGTGACAAATACCAAAATTAAGTTTGAGAAGTTGTTGTTGAAAAAGAAAACCCACATGTTCAGAAGAGGACCCTCCTACTGGCCCAGAAACGCATAACTTGATATACTCCTGAATTTTCAGTGCATCATTGTTTTAGGTCAGCTATCCCACAGTGTCGACAGACAAGTTAACAACATGTGAACCATTTACTGTTTGTGTCGCCAACTGACACACATTTTATTAGAGTTCATGCTTCAGTTCTGAATCTTCTTCAGGGTGTCACTTTAGAAGTTCGACACATACAGCCTTGTGGCTTAAAGTCTTATTTTCATTTCCTATTAATTGACTTCAAAGCAATCTTTCCAATCACAGATTTTAAAATAATGGAAAAAACAAGCCTCACATAAATAAAATACACCAGAACCAATGTGAATGTAAAATTTATTTAGATAAGAGATTGAAACATTTGAAAATCACAAACTATTCTAAAGGAAAGTACATGACAAAATAAGAAATTAAGAAAAATCAGTATGCCTAAGAATTGAGGAAACAACAAAAACAAATAAAAACAAAATAAAACACATGCAGTCTAAAATTATGTTGTATTCTTTTTTAATCAAAAACATGAACAAAAGGGAGTATTAAGCATCAATTTAAAAAGCTCTCCTTACATGGAAAGGTAAAGAGATTATTGAATTCAGGGCAGACTATTTAAGAGCTTAATCACTTTTGAGTTTCAGTATAAACCTTGGAGAATCAAAGAAAAACTATCTGGATGATTTAAAAAAAACTGAACATTTGTGGATGTTCACTGGATCAGATACATATAAAATAAATTGATCTAAAACTTGAAAAGCAACAATATCAGTGCTGAATCCCATTGGAAACAAGTAAGCAGATTTATTATGTCACTAATCTGACTGTGTTTATATATCACCTTTGGTGTCATTTTCTTTTTCTAAGAAAGGCAGATATTAAGGCTTACTAAATTTGTTTGTTTCAAAACATTGTGAACCTTCTCAGAGTGTGTGTTTTATATCCATCCATCCATTTTCTGAACCGCTTAATCCTCAAGGGGTCGCGGGCTGGCTGGTGCCAGCTGTCAACGGGCGAGAGGCGGGGTACACCCTGGACAGGTCGCCAATCCATCACAGGGCTACATAGAGACAGACAGGACAAACAACCATGCACGCAAACACCCACACCTAAGGACAATTTAGAGAGATCAATTAACCTGACAGTCATGTTTTTGGACTGTGGGAGGAAGCCGGAGTACCCGGAGGGAACCCACCAACGCACGGGGAGAACATGCAAACTCCATGCAGAAAGACCCGGGCCGGGATTCTAACCCACAGCCTTCACTGCTAACCACTGTGCTACCGTGCAGCCGTGTGTTTTATATAAAAAAGCTAATTTATTTTCACAGCTTTAACTCTTTCAGTAGATGTAACAAAACAACCAAAATGTGCTAAACAAACAGTTCATAGTGGAAGTCTGGTGATTACTTCTGAAACTGATTTAGGCCTAAGATGTTCATATCTTGACCTCCAGGAGACACCATTTCTGGTTGAAGTAGACATGGCTTCAGAAATCTATAACTTAATATACACATAATAAAGATGCAAAACATTTTTGGAAAGTGCATTCGCCTAACCTTTATGATGGTTTTATACCTTTTTTATTTTAATTGTTTTTTGTTTTGGGGGTTTTCTGAGCATTCTCCTTCTCTTTATGTTGGTATTATGCATTTTTTTAAGACATCTAAAAATAAATATTAAATCACAATTTAAAGTGTTCACTTAATTCAGAAAGCCCAGAATACTGATAATGTAATGGTATTCTCACAGAGGCACTTTTCTAAAAAAAAAAAAACAATCTTACTATTAATTTAGCAAATTACATAAAATAACACAAACCATAATCTTCAATGTGACTAATTTACAGTCTTCCGGCATTTTAGTTGGCTGAGGCTCTGGTCTTCAGTTGTCACTCTGTGAACAGAAACAATATTCTCATAACCTTTGCTTGGTTGTTTTTGTACTAGAAGAGTGTCCAGCTATGTGATTGTAACTTTTCTATGTGAGACAGTATGACCACCCCCCATAGCTTACCAGTGTTACAGCTGTATGTAAAAGCACTGTAGGGTCATCACATCCTGCCTGTAATGATTCAATAAGATGTTTGAAGAAAATAGATCCTCTTATCTGAGACAGAATAACTTTTGTGAGTTATCATTTTAGCAAAATCGTGTATTTTGACTAACCATTTTTCTGTTTTTCAGACTGGACATCTGCATCTGTTCCACTGGGAAATGACAACAGGGACACATTTTATAACGAGACATAAAACTAATTCAGTGTTACGGCTGTCCAGTAAAGGGGGCAAGATTTCTTGTGAAGGAGCAAAAAATAAAAAAAACATTGTTTAATTTACCTGAGATGTTTTTGGTCTGCAGAGGCAAAAAAGAAAATATGGTTAAAAAAAAATTTTGTATTCAAGAAAACTGAGATTAAACATATAATGTTTTAGATACACTTGTGGTGAAAAAAGTACAAGCTATGATGTCAAGGATTTTATATATGAGGACATAATCTGGATGATCAACTTCCAGAATTTTTTGAAAATGATTCAAATCCAACCTGATGTCTACCGAAAAAAGCTTTAAAATAAGACCAAATCATCATCTCTCCACAAGTAGGTTTAACACTTAGTATGAAATGTTTGTTTAGTATGAACTGATGCCGTCTTCTACTCTCTTTCCTGATTTTGCCATTGCAATGCAATGCTTTTTGTTTGTTTATTGTGTTATGCATCATCAGGTACATAAAGTTATTTGAGTTGCCTTAATGCTAAAATGTCCTTTACTATTAAACTTGACTTCACTTGACTTGACTTAAAATATCAGAAAAAGTTATTGTTTGGTTTTCAGAAGAAAATGAGAATCTGGCAATCACACATTCCAAAACAGTTTAGTCAGAGAAAAGTATTAAAAAAAGGGATATAGGTAAAAAATCAGAGACATCTACTCAACAATATTTACAAAATAACATTTCGTACCTTTTTGAAAAACTTTTCTAGAACACAAAAATAAAAATAACAAAGATATAAACATATTTTTAAACTTTTCTTTGGGAAATTCAGTAAAGAACTCCACTAGAGAATTATTCTATTTAAGTATCAGAAAATTTCATTTTAATTTATATTTCAAAAAGAGATTAAAATCAAACAATACCTTATTTTTTTATTTTTTATTTTTTTAATGTGTCCTGTCTAGCAGTATGCTACTCAGAATTGGTGTCTGAGTACCAAGTACAAGCCCAACAGTTTTACTTTCCCAAGCAGAGTATTACAGCTTCTCTGTAGTACGCCACTTGATGTATATGTATGAAAAATCTTTATTAGTGATTACTGTGGGTTCAATTTCCTGACGTCATGGACATTAAACTGAGACAAGAAGGGAGAAAGGAAGAAGGTGAAGAAAAGAAACCGGACCAACAGAGGGGCGAACCGACGACACAAGACAGGGAGGCAAATAAAGAACACAAGAAAACATCCCAGTCCTCCACCTCTGCCGGACGGCAGAGAAACAGTAATACAAAACAAAAACAACAAACTGTACAGAACCAAACCAATAGTTCGGATCTGGTAGAATAAACAAAGAATTACACATTCACTACACACAAGCATTGATTAATGAACATAATACAAATGTTTCTGGTAAGCTCCTGTGAACAACTAACTAATGATGATAACCTCAGCTTAAGATATGTCCGTCCTCACCTATGTCCCCACACCTATGTGTGTGCGAGCATGCAGGTCTGAATAAGGTTTCCCCATGCAAGTGATTGATAGCTGGTGTAAGGAACCGTCAATCCGTCCTACAGGAATCGGCACAGACATGGAGGAGGCAAGAGATGTATGCATCCAGCGTCCCACAGAGTACAGAGTCCACAGGCGGATCAGCGCAGGGTCGATCACCCACCAAGAGAGGAACAGATGGAAGTCCCAGGGGAGCACCCACCAGCCGCGATGCTGGGGCCCGAGAGATCGCAGTGACGAGCCCACGGGCTCCGCCGGTAACCGGCTACGCCAGGGCGGGCCCGGACCAGGAACCGGAGGCCACGGGGACCAGGGGCCCCCCAGCGGGGCCCCAACCAGGGACCAGCCGACAAGGGCCCCCCGCCGCCGCCGCAGGCAAGGAGGACCCGCAGCCAACCGACGGACAACACACGCCGCCGCCACCCCGGACCAGTACCCACCGCCAACAACCCGGCCCGCCTCCACACATCCACACGCCAGGGAGCCACAGCAAGAGCCACAGCGGATGTACGCCCTCCCCAGGCCGCGCCCAGCCGGCACCTGGACATCCAGATCTTCCAGCTCCAGGGTCCAGATCCCGCCCCACGTGGGGCGCCAAGATCAGGGGCCCAGCCAATGCCGGACAGCCCCACCAGGTGAACAGACCAGCCAGCTGAAGTCCTGGAACCGGCAGGAGGACTGGGCGCCAGGCACGGTCCCCACCGATCCACCGGACGGCACCAACCTATTCTACAACCCCGGCACCCCCATAAGAGGTGCCCCAGTCAATCCAAGGAGGACATCGGCCCGAAACAGCGGCCGCCCGACACACCGGACCACCCAGGACCCGCCCGACAAGCACCAGGACCGAGCCGGGACGCAACCGACCCCCCAGCCTCTCTCCCCCAGCTCAATGTGGTGTTGTTGCGTGTTGTTCTAATGTGCACTTAAAACAGAGGGGGGGGGACATGGGAATACTGCCGGGTACCCCCATCTCCCCCCCCGGGCCCTCAGTGTCTAGATGCGTTTAACCAGTGGGTGCCGGCACCACAGGCGAGGCCCCCACAACGGGGGGGCCTCGCCTGTGGCGCCACACCGCCAGGTCCCTACATGTGCGTTCCCTGTAAATGTTGCAAGTGTAGTGTCTAAATTGCTCAATAAAATCGGGACCCAGGCCGCCACCGGGTAGCGAAGACGGAAGCTCCATCCCGCACCCCAGTGACGTGCCCACGTCCCAAGGCCTTGTGAATGGTAGAATGAAGGAGCAGGTGGACAGAGGCATGGGGATGGGGAGAAAATAACTGGGGTGACCATTGCCAACCCCAGGGAGCCAGCTCCCCTGCTGACTCCAATAGCCCAGCACGTCCAGTCGGGGCCCACGGCAGCGGTACCGCCGAGCCCCATGGGGGCCCCGGCAATCCACCAGCCCCCATGCCAGGGGCATACCTAAATCCTCCCCAACATTCACACTGCTAACAAAACACATGTCACTAGACACCCAGGTTGAGTTTAGCCCCCCCTCACCCTCAACGCCCTCCCCCCTCCCGTCCCAAGCGCACCCCGTTAAAAAGAGCGCCTGTGCTAGATGGTAAAAAGCCTCCCCGCCAATAAGAGACGCCCCAGGCACCGCCAGCGTCCGAGGACCCCCGGGCCGAGGCCGGAACCCGGCGCACCACCGACTCGGGTACCCCGGACATGCCGCGCCAGGCCCGTGAGCAGACCGAAGTCCCGGGCGGCCAATCCCCAGGCCGACATCCTCCAGCCTTGCTACTACCGCCCGATGGCCGGGTGGCAACAGAACCCAGCACGTCCACCCACCAGCCCACACCCCACCAACTGGTCAGTCACCGTGGAGGCCGACCAACACCGGCCAGAGCCCCCCACCCCAGCACCCCCGCGAGGGCTAAGACCAAGACCCAGGAGCCATGTCCAGTGTCAATATAGCCGATCGGGCCCGGAGACGCCGGCCACCCGCCACGGCCTCTCGCCGACGCCCGGACGCGGCAAGCGGCCACCGGGGAGCAAGCGACAGGAACCAGCCCGGGGAGATGGAAAGGGCAGCAGCGCCCGCCAACCACCGGCCGACCACAGCCCCCCCCCAGCCGGCACCGACGGCAGCGGCCCCCCCCGGCCAAGCCCCGCCAGGGCCCCAGCCGGGGGGCGCGCCGCCCCAGAACCCCGAGCCCCAGGCCCAGTCCAGACCCCCCCAGAGCAGCACAGCACCAGGCCAGTAACCCGTGTCCGCCAGCACGACCCCTCTAAGGCGCCGCATGCAGCCACTAGGAGTCACCACACAAAGACCCCAAAGTCCCACCCCAGGCGAGGGTCTCGGCACCTATCGCCGAACCGCAAGCGGACCCACCCCCAAGGACCTCCCCGCAGTCACCACCAACCCTTAAGCTCCACATCGGCAACCGTGTCCCACAGAACGGAATCAAGGGCCCGACCCCACTAGGTGATGGAACTGATCAAGGGTGACCAGAAAGATTGATCAGATGTGGAGGCAGATGCCGTTTCTAGACCAATGTAATCCAGAAGGAGATCTCTATATTGATTAATATTCAGAGTATTTTTATTTTTCCAGTTCAAGAGGATATTTTTCTTAGCGATGCATAAGGCGATGTAAAATAATTGCATAGACTTTGTATCCATGGTAACTTCATCTATATTTCCCAGCAAGCAAACTCTGGGAGCAGGTGTGATATTACATTTCAGACACTTTGATAGATCTTCACATATCTGGTACCAATATTTCTTAACAGGTGGGCAGAACCAAAGAGCATGAATATAATTGTCTGGTAGATTGCTTGTACATTGTAAACAGGTATCAGACGGCGTATAACCCATCTTGAACATCCGTTGCCCTGTATAATGCACTCTATGAAGGATTTTATATTGTATTAATCGTAGATTAGGATTCTTAAGAAATTTGAAAACAATACCTTAAATGTAGTGTTATATATTAATTCGTACCCATTCTGCTTTTACAAAAATGAAGAGTCAGTCCGAAGAGGGCAAAAGTGACCATTCCAGCTGCTATGAACCTCCAAATCATCATCACTACATGAAGAGAAGATCCAAGCTCAGCACTTAGAGTGTAAATAATCATGCATTAATTATATTTGTGTGTTACAGCATACAAAAGCTTCCATCAGGAAGTGGACCAATCATTTTTTAGCTTTCATTTTAAATATAAAAAAATAGTATTAATAAAATGTTTAACAAAAAAAACATCAAGAAACTGTAATGTATTTTAGCACAAGTTTCCCAGAGTAGTCTGTCTTAAATTCATCTAAGTAACCCAAAGAGTTATTGAATCTTGAAGTGATAGCTTTTAAAACAGTTGTTCAGAGGCAGGTCTTACCAGTGTTTGCAGAGGGAACTGGGAAATTTGGGAATGTGTTATAATCTTTATTTTTAACATCTGTAATGAAAGAGGAAACAGAGTTTTACATCGAAAAACATAAATTATTAAAAGTTACAAAATTACAAAAAAAAGTTACATAATGTCTATGTCATATGGAGTCATTACACATAGAGTAAAATATTTCAACACTTTTAATTTGGTAATATATGATGATTATGGGTTACAGATAATAAAAACCCAAAATTGAGTGTCTCAGGAAATTAAAATTTCTTGAAAGATGTACATGTCATTAAGCTAATCAGTAAAGATATTCAAACATGTGCAAATGTTTCTTGAGCCTCCAAATGGTCTCTCAGTCCAGCAGGACTTGTTACCTGCCTACACTTCCACAGATATCAAAAGCTGTTTCAACCGGCCTGACATTGAACCCTATAGAGTCTCTGGATTATTGTCTAGATGAAGATGAGAGGCACCAGACCCAGCGATGCAGATGACCAGAGGGCTGCTATCAAAGGAACCTGCTATGATATTACACCTCAGCAGTGCCACAGGACGATTGCCTCCATACCACGCCACACTGAAGGCGTAATGCATGCAAAAGTAACGAGTTACAGAAATATATTGTTTTTTTTCAGTAACTGAGTAATATAACACATCAATTATCAAATGTACAGCAATATATTACTCATTACAATTTCAGTTTCTCGGGTTACATTCTCATTTAAAAAAAAATTTCCACCCAAATAATGCAGCGGACGAAATCCAGTTGGATACCGTGGAAAAAGATCCACGAAGCACTTTCTGTTGCTCAAAACCAAAACATCAGATAATCAGTATGGCTGAGGAAACGACTGACTGCACATTTAAGCGGTGGCATTATTCACATCATTTCCCTAACCTCATAACCACCTGTTGAAAGACTGTTCAGTCTCAGGAGTCTCATCTTTTTGATGTTCGCTCTCAGCTTCTTCTTTCTATGCAATTTGGCAAACATTACCATGAGATATAGGTTATGCAAAGGCACTTGAGAATGAGTTTAATAAAAGTGTTAAAAATACAATATTTGAGGTATCACACTTGAGTAAAATGTAAATTGATAAGTTATGTTGTTTAAAATTCATGTTACATATTCAAGATATTTTGACAACAGTAACTTTAAGTAGCGTTGCTCTTTCTGTGTCTCTGCTGCCTTCTCCAAACCCCAGACGGTCTCGGCAGATGACCGCTTATGCTGAGCCTGGTTCTGCTGGAGGTTTCTTTCTGTTAAAAGGGAGTTTTTCCTCTCCACTGTCGCTTCATGCTTGCTCAGTGTGAGGGATTGCTGAGAAGTCACAACGCAATCTTCTGTGGTTCTCTAAATTAAACATTGTATTGTAATAACTCTTCTTGTCAAGTGCTTTGAGATGACATCTGTTGTGAAAAGGCACTATATAAATAAACTGAATTGAATTGAATTATAACTCAGTTGCATTTTGAGACGATATGTAAAGCAAACATATTCAATTTTTGAGCCTGTAACTAGTATTATAAAATATATTACACTTTTTTGGGAACTTGACCCACCACATTACATTGAAGCAGTAATGCATGCAAAAGGTACAATCTCAAACATCTGCCACAACAAACTGTTTTGAAGTTGTCAGCTAGAAGCTTTCAATCTAACTCATTTAAAGTGTCTGTGCAGGGGAAAAGGAGTGGAAGAAAAACTAAAATGTTTCATCAACATAGTAAATGTATAATATAATAAAGGCCATAAGTTACAGAATAAAAAGTTGCAGATTTCTGGGGGCAGTCTGAAAAAGATACAATTATAGTTTAGAAATAGTTCTGTGTTCTCAAGTTTAAATGATGAAGTTGAAGATGTTTCAAAGGCTTAAACTGACCTGTTGTACCATCTGACGTAAGTTTCACTGATGCCGGGGAAGGAGAAAATAAACTGACTGTGTTCATTGGTGTGCCAAATCTTTGAGCTGATGGATAAAAAAAGAACTTTAAGAGTAAATGTATTCATATATATGCAACAATGTTTAGGAATGATGTTAGACAGCATGTTACCAGAAGTCACGCTGAAAGCTCTAACTCTCTGAGATATGGTAGAATCTATTTTCTGAACATCTGCCGTGACAAAGGATGTATTTAGACCTCGAAGATATATGTGACAAATAAATGTATGATACAACACTTATTTATTTACCTTAAACTTTGTCAGAGGTCAAAATATATTATTTAAAAAATTTATATTATATAATATTGATATTGCTATTGTTTATATTTAGAGACCATAGAACAAAGATTATTGCAGAATTAGTAACTTACTGTGGATGAAGACTGAGGCCAGATTACTGTTTGGAGACTGATGCTCTCCTCCATCTTCAGTCTTCACAGTATAATAACATGTTAGTTGAACCTCAGCAGGTACAGTTTGATATGTCATCATCAGGAGCTCAGTTCCTGTCAGTGTCTGCACACAGGCTAAGTGTCTGGATGTCTTTGATTTTATGAAATATAAAAAACAATTATCCAGAGAAAAAGATGACGGAGTCCCACAGGTTACTGTGACTGAGTTTGTCTCTGTGATCTGATGAGGAGTCACTGTCAGTTCAGGAGGAGGAACTGAAAATGTATAGAACATCAATCAAATAGTTTATTATCTCAGTAACAGTATCAGTGCCTCACAGGTGTATTTACTCACGTTGTATGATGATGGTGAGCAGGTTACTCTTTGGAGATTGATGTAAACTCAGGTAAAAACATGTTACATCAATGTTAGCAGGTGAACTTTGTTGTGTTAAAGACAGGAGTTCAGCTGCTCTCTGCGTGTTCAGACAAGGAAATCTTTTAGGATGTGTTCCTCTCCCGATGTAGAACCAACACTCAGTCACAGGAACAGATGATGGAGGCTGACAGTTTAAAGTGACTGAGCCTGACTTTGTGATCACTAATGGGTTCACTGTCAGTGTAGGTGGAAGAAGATCTGAAAATTTGACCACAGTAAAGAGTAGGCAAAGGCTGTTTAAATTAGACATATTCAGAATAAATATCAGCAATATTTCATCAATCTTAAGAAACATAAACACAAAAGAGAAGACAGAAGCTGATCCCATGATAGTTTAGGCTGAAAACCTGTTTACTCACTGTTTATGATGATGGTTGTTGATTCACTGTCTGTTGATGTAATATCAACGGTTCCATCCTTTATAGTGTAGAAACAATTGACTTTGACTTCAGCTGGTGACCTTCTATTTGCCATCCTCAGCAGCTCAGATCCTCTTAGTGTTTCCACACACGAGGACACTGAAGACATCTTGTTATTTCCAATGTAGAAATCACACCGAAACTCAGAAACCTTTGATGAAGTTAAACATTTTAATGTGACAGAGTCTGTTTCTGTCATCACCAGTCGATCCACAGTTAGTTTAGCTTGAGGAAGAGCTGAAGGTTTAAATGTATTTAGATATCAGCCTTTATTAACAACTAAGTAAGAAAATATTTTATTTTTTACAACACAGGCATTTAGGTGAAACTGACCTTTAGCTTTGGCCTCATGACACAAATCTGTTGGAAATGAGTCAAAGAAGCAACTTTTATATCATGTCTGACTGTAAATTGTGATCGTATCTACAATAGTAAAAACATTACTCACTGGAGAATAAAATGAAAATTACCTAACATCAAGAATAAAGAAACCTAAACTTACAGAAAAGGATGAAAAACAGCAGCTGTAAAGCCATTATGAAGACATGAATGTTCTGAATAGACCACACTGACATGTCTCCCTGATGTGACAACAACCAGCCATACGTTTCACATCTTGCTGTAATATATATATATATCAGAAGAGGGCCCTCCTACCTACTGGCCACAGAAACATATCTTAATATATTTCTGAAACGTGCAGAATATTTTGAACATCACTGTTTTAGATCAGTTAAACCCACAGTGTTGACAGACCAGTTAACAACTTGTGAACCATTTACTGTTTGTGTTGCCTACCTTACTGAAATTTTATTATAGCTCAATGCTTTAGTTGTTTATCCCTGAATGGTGACACTTTAGAAGTTCAATACAGTTTTGTTGCTTAAAAAACTCATTTTCATTTCCAATTTAGTGACCTCATAGCCAGGTTTCAGGTCACAGATCTGACTAGTTGAGGGCTCTGAGAATGCAGACCAGATGCGGCTAGAGTATACAAAAAATTTACTCAAGTAAGTGTAGCACTACTTCAACATATTAACTGAAGTAAAAGTAAAAAGTAGCCTAAAAGAAAATTACTCAAAGGGTACTTGAGTACTTAGTAACATGTAATTTAATATTATTAAAATTATGTAATCAGAAAGACAAAAATATAAAGTTATGGGAAAGATCAGCTATTTTAACGACAAACATTAAAATAAATGATACAAATAAATATTTTTACAATAACAAAAACGTTTCTAAGTCAGTTTCAACATATTACCAATACTAACAGTTAGTAACGAATAAATATATATCAGAACAAGGTAAACAGTACTTCCAGAGACAATTTTTGGTGTTTACTATATCTTCACCTGAACTCAAAATGCAATAATAAACTCAACAGACAGAAAATTACAGGTGTCTGTCTGGTGTATCTGTGGTTAAACTGTTTGTCTCCAGACATTGTACATGGTACTCAAGTAAGAGTAGTGATACATTATATTAATATTACTGAAGTTAAAGTAAAAAGTACGGCATTGCAAAAGTACTCTTAAAGTTTACATTTTCTATATAGTTACTCAAGTAAATGTACCTGAGTAAAGATAACTTGTTACTACCCACCACTGGTACAGACTTTCGCCAAGGTAGCTCAGTCTCCACAAATGTTGTGATCTAATTAGAACTTTTTTTTAATTCCCTGACTTAAAAACCGGATTCATTCATTCATTATTAGTTTAGGAGTTATTCACAAAAATCCCTTAACTCACAGTAATGGCGGTTTTCTAATCATCCCTGAATTATAATCACTTGTTCCTGGTCTCATTGCAGACGTTTCCTGAAAATGTAATCAAAATCCACCTCAAACTTTTTAGTGTTTTTGTTAAAAACAGACAGACGGATAAACTCTGGCAAACCATAATCTCTGTGGCGGAGGTAAAAATACAGAAAAAAAAATTTTATGAGCTGCACATAAAACTCAGTTATATTTATAAAATAGTTCTGGGCCTCACATGAATCTGTCACTATTAGAACTGGGCAAAGACAAATGCTCTCAGTGAAACGCTGATTTTTTCACCCTTCTTCAGTTCTCATCTATTTCCAACCTTCAAAATATCCTAATACATGTTTGCTTTACTCTAACACAGCAAGGTGGGGTTCAATATCCATCTCCATAACATAACAGTATATTTACCACACACGGAAAAATGCTGGGTTAATTAATCAGCCGAACTGCTGGGTTATGCAATGTGTAACCCATTTTGAGTTATTATATGGGTAATGGGTGATTATTCGGGTTATTTTGTGCAACCAATGCATTTAACAATGTTGGGTTACATACAGTCTATGGTTAAAATTTATCAACCCAACAAACATTAGTTGATTCAGGACCTGGGTTGTTTATTTATTTATTTGTTTCAAGAACTTTATTGAAAAATAATAAGTATACAAAAAATTTTATAAATAAGGGGTTTTTTTATGCTTTGAATGTCAATGTATCATCATGTCGACTTCTCCCGTTTTCCAAACAGATCATCCAGTGTCGAGCCAAGTCATTAGTATGTGCACACTGTAGGCCTATATCTAATTCACGTCGTCTCTCTAGCATTTCATATTAAATTAGCATCTTTATATTGTTGTTATCAGCCTTTTGTATTATATAATATATATATTTAAATAAATCATGGAAACACGAACAGGGATGCAGTTCGTCTGTTTGGTTTTTAACCATTTACAAAATGATATTCGCGGGCTTTTGGTCATGTTCGAATTCCCCAAGTACTGGACTGTTTTGCTAGGTTGACAGGCAGATGGCTACTGTGGCTCAAGAGTTGGGTGTTTGATTTGTAATTGGTTGGTTGGTAGTTTGAGGCTCGCTCTGACAGACTTGACCATTGTGTTACTGAGCTGGTAAAAATGTATATAAGACTATCAATTTATCCAGCATATAAATTAAATTTCTAACCCATTTTGTTGGGTTGAAATGCAAAACCCAACTTGCTGGGTCAAATTAACTACTGCTGGGCTGGTACAATATTGTTCCAGCAGTTGATATAAAACATCCCAAACTGGGTTATTTTAACCCAACAGTTTTTAGTGTGCAAAAAAAATGGTTGTTCTCATTTGCTGAAAAGCTTGTATGTGTCAGATTAGCTGAGGTCATCAAAGGCTCAGTTCTAGTCTTCAGTTATCAGTGTGAACAGAAATACTATTTTCATAACCAAAACCGTGGTATGATTTTGATTTTAGTTTTTGATCTGAAGAGGGGGGAAAAAAATTTTGTACATTTTGCGTTCTATAAAGTTAAGAATAAACAAGTTTCAGATACAGTCATGGTGAAAAGAAAGTACAAACAATAATGTCAACGATTTTATGTATTGGAACATAATTTAAATTGCGGGGGGGTTATTGCAATTCCCTTGAGCATTGTACAGACTGACTTCAGAGGAATTTGCAGACATGATCCCCCTAAGATGACAAACAGTTATTTTACATATTCCAGAATTGTAACAAAAAGAGATGTACTCATCTCCCGCGTTTGTATAACTGCTGATACCAGCTTTGCCAGTTACAGATTTTACTTTAAGAACTCTAATATCAGAAGTTGAAAGAACACAGTTTAAAAGACACACAGGGACAGAGCATATTGCAACATGTTTTTAGCACCTAAATGTTAATGGACTTACTGTGTGCATTTCCAAGTGAACTAAGATTTCCAAAAGGCATCCAACATTTCCAACCTCTCAGCAGGTATTTTGGCCCACTCCTCATGCGCAAACTGTTCTAGTTGTTTCCGGTTTGAAGGGCGCCTTTTCCAGACAGCACGTTTCAGCTCCTTCCAAAGATGCTCAATAGGATTGAGATCAGGGCTCATAGAAGGCCAGTGTTTTCCTCTTAGCCCTTCTTGGGTGTTTTTAGCTGTGTGTTTTGGGTCATTTTCCTGTTGTAAGACCTGTGACCTGCGACTGAGACCATGCTTTCTGACACTGGCCGGCACATTTCTCTCTAGAATCCCCGGATAGTCTTGAGATTTCATTGTACCCTGCACAGATTCAAGACACCCTATGTCAGATGCAGCAAATCAGCCCCAGAACATAACCGAGCCTCCCCCATGTTTCACAGTAGGGACTGTGTTCTTTTCTAGATATGCTTCATTTTTCCGTCTGTGAACATAGAGCTGATGTGCCTTGGCAAAAAGTAAAATTTTTGTCTCATCTGCCCACAGGACATTCTCCCACAAGCTTTGTGGCTCGTCAGCATGTAGTTTGGCATACTCCAGTCTGTTTTTTTTAATGATTTGTCCTCTCCTTGTTCGTCTCCCATGTAGCCCTCTTTGGCTCAAACAGCGAAGGATGTTCCGATCTGACACTGATGTTCCTTGAGCATAAAGTTCAGCTTGGATCTATTATGAAGTCTTTCTAGGCTCTTTTGTTACCATTTGGATTATCCGTCTCTTTGATCTGTCATCAATTTTCCTCCTGCAGCCACGTCCAGGGAGGTTGGCTACAGTCCCATGGATCGTACATTACTGAATGACATGTGCAGCTGTAGTCACAGAAACATCTAGCTGCTTGGAGATGGTCTTATAGCCTTTACAGTTAACATGCTTGTCTATGATTTTCTTTCTCATCTCCTGAGACAACTCTTTCCTTTGCTTCCTCTGGTTTATATTGAGTGTGGTACACACCACGTCACCAAACAACACAGTGACTACCTGGAGTCCTATATATAGGCCCACTGAGTGATTACAGGATTGTAGACACCTAGGATGCTGATTAGTGGACATACCTTGGATTAACATGTCCCTTTGGTCACATTATTTTCATTCTTTTCTAGGGGTACCATCATTTTTGTCCAGGCCTGTTTCATGCATTTATTTTTTAAATAATTATGTTGAAGCATGGATGAAAAGCAATGTCTGACTTTCATTGGTCAACATTTATATAATTTTTATTTATTATTACTTTTGTCAGATTAAAGTTATTTCTGTGACCATTATGAGTTTTTCTTTTTTTCTTTTTAATGAAGGGTACCAACAATTTTGTCCACGTCTGTATATATATATATATATATATATATATATATATATATATATATATATATATACAGTCGAAACCAAAAGTTTACATACACTATATGGAAACGCACATATCCTTTTTTTCTCACTGTCCAACATGAAATCGTAATAAACTTTTCCTATTCTAGGTCAATTACAATTAATACAATTATTTCTATTTACTAAATGTCAAAATAAAAAGAGGAGGATTTTTTCAGACATTTTTTAATCACTTTTTTTCAAAGTCAGAAGTTTACATACATTTCATTAGTATTTGGTATTATTGCCTTTAAACCACATGACATGGGTCAAACGTTTTGGATATCCTTCCACAAGCTTCTCACAATAGATTTTGGGGATTTTGGCCCATTCCTTCTGACAGAACTGGTATAACTGAGCCAAGTTTGTAGGTCGCCTTGGTCGTACACTTTTTTTCAGTTCCGCCCATAAATTTTCAATGGCATTTAGATCTGGGCTCTGTGATGGCCAATCCAAAACATTGACTTTGTTATCCTTAAGCCACTTAGTAACCTTTTTGGCAGTATGCTTTGGATCATTGTCCATTTGAAAGACCCATTTGCGCCCAAGCTTCAACTTCCTGGCAGATGTCTTCAGATGTTGTTTCAATATTTCTACATAGTGTTCCTTCTTCATAATACCATCTATTTTGTGAAGTGCACCAGTCCCCCCTGCTGCAAAACAACCTGTGATGGGGTAGACCCGTCTCTCCTCTCCAGCGCCCGCACGCAGACAAATATACAAACAGGGCCTGACCGTAGAGTCTTTTTCTTTTCGTTCTCCCTCTGTGTCACCTTAAACGGCCCTCTACCTCATAGCCGCTTCTTCCATTCCCCACGTCGGTACGTGTCAAGGGTGCACACTTGAGCACGTTCCTACACCTTAAATTACACAAACATCAAGTCACATCTTACCGGTCTGTGTGTCGGGAGGGCTGCGTGTCTGTCGGCTCGCGGCGCACTTCCGGGTTTCGATACAGAGCGTCAGACTAGGGAGGTATTTATGGGATTATTGTGGAAGTGAGAATTATTTATTTAAGTGATGTTAATAACACTGAAAATGAATGTAAGATGTTAAGGATATCTGTTTTCGTAAAATTAAGTATATTTAAATACTGTAATTTATTTTTACTCTGAGTGATTAAAGGGGCGGGGCTACCTGTGTATTAAGGCTGCGCCGCTGCAGACTGAGCCAGTTGGTGTTTGGAACCACAGAAGTCAGTTGTTCCTGGCCTTTCTGTTTAGCGAATCTTTGTGAAATGTGTTAAGTGGACTTTGGAGCGAAGTCTGATTAACTGGAGAAAGTGGGGATTGTTAAAGGGATTTTTCCCTCATTTTTCTTTTTTTTTTTCCTTGGATCCAAATTGCAATTTTTTGTTCCACCTGGTAAAGGAGGGGTGTAAATAAAGCTGTATCGTCACCTTACTCCGACATCCTTCTGTGGTTCATTCTCAGTCCGTTTGAGCTGGATATATTTACCACGGGCCACTGGAGGTGCCATAGGAACTGATTTCATGACACAACCCCACAACATGATGCTACCACCCCCATGTTTCACAGTTGGGAAGGTGTTCTGAGGCCTGTACGCTTCGCCCTATTTCCTCCAAACATAACGATGGTCATTGTGGACAAACAGTTCAATCTTAGTCTTATCAGACCACAGGACATGTTTCCAAAAAATAAGGTATTTATCCTTGTGTGCATTAGCAAAAATTAGTCTGGCTTTTTTTTTTTGTCCTTTGGAGTAAAGGCTTCTTTCTTGCAGAGCAGCCTTTCAGCCCTCTTCTGTACAGTACTCGTTTCACTGTGGATAATGAAACACTTTTACCATCTTCAGCCAGCATCTTCACAATGTCCACAATGAACCACACTTGTTCAAGTCCACAATTCTCTTCCTGATCTCTTGACTGATTTCTTTTGATTTTCCCATGATGATTCACAAGGAAGCAGTGTGTTTCAAATGTGTCCTTAAATACATCCATAGGTGTGTCTCTAATTAACTCAAATGAGGTCAATTAACCTATCAGAAGCTTCATTATATTGGCTTTCTAAAATTGTTTAAAGGCATTGTGATCTCGGTGTATGTAAACTTCTGACTTTGAAAAAAGTTATTAGAAATGTCTGAAAAAATCATCCTCTTCTTATTTTGACATTTAGTAAATATAAATAATTGTATTAATTGTTATTGACCTAGAATAGGAAAAGTTTATTCCGATTCAATGTTGGACAGTGGGAAAAAAAAGGATATGTGCGTTTCCACATAGTGTATGTAAACTTTTGGTTTCGACTGTATGTATGTATATATATATACATATATATATATATATATATATACATATATATATATATATATATATATATATATATATATATATATATATATATATATATATAAATTGTTACTCTGCATATGGGATTTTTCTGCAATAGGTTCCAGTTCATGTGACACCAAAATCAATCTTGAAAAGGTTTATTATATCTAAATGTGGCCTATTTTTACAAAATCAATTCTGCTCATCAACAAGTATTTGATTCTCTTCAATATACTCACAGAGCCTGTTGTTCAGAATGGCAGAATAAACTTTATAAACTTTATTTACTAAACTTATTCCTCTGTAATTTAAAAGTATTCTAGTGTCAGCCTGAGAAGACTTGGGGATTGGCATGATGATGGAGTTATACCAGCCTGAACGAATAATACCACTATAAAAACAGTTTAAAAACAAACAGCACAGATTATTCAAAGGCTTAGGACATTTAATTTTAAATGCTATCAGTCTTAACATTTTTATCAGTATTTTGCAATTTAATCTATATATGTACTGTTTCGTTTTAATATTTTT
Source organism: Apricaphanius iberus (assembly GCA_028564705.1). Lineage (NCBI taxonomy): Eukaryota > Metazoa > Chordata > Actinopteri > Cyprinodontiformes > Aphaniidae > Apricaphanius > Apricaphanius iberus. Next base: position 281,360 of record JAPXFQ010002889.1, read on the forward strand.
AACTTATTTTAATCTTCCTTCCAATGTTTTCTCTGTGGGAGCCCTCTGCCTTGGGAGCCACGGTCAGCTGTGGCTGCCTGGGTGCTCTTCAGGTAGTGCTTAGGTGGAAGTGGGGGTCTCAGCCTTAATATGTGGGGTCATTTTAATCTGTAAAGCACTTTGAGAAACTATGTAGTTTGAAAAGTGCGTTATAAATAAAGTTTGATTGATTGATTGAATGACTCCATTCAATAAGGATGCAGACCACAATGCGGCTTAATACACTGCAGCATGTAAAACCATGTTAAATGATGCAATCCAAAAATCAGCGAAACAGCAAGGTCGCATAAGTTAAAGCTCGTTCTAGTTGGGGATCCTTGTATTTATTTAAGTAGGACTAATTAGGATATTAGGACTAGGGGTGTAATGTACAGCCCGTTACAGTTATATTCTCAGGGTGGGGCAGGGTAGGTGAACACCCACCGAGTGGCATGTAAATCTGTGGCCCTGCATGGGAGCATAAAAAACAGGCAGCAGGGGATGGGCCTCTAACCCAGGACAAGTGCTGGGTCTCTGTACACCAAACACGTGCACTACTGTAACTACTTTGCTACACAATGACATACAACTCTTGTATTTAAATAAGGAATATGACTTTGCACTGTAAATTAAGTCATATTAAAAATACTGAAAAGAGAAGGTTTAAAGTCATAATTATAGCAAATAGTGCAACTGGAGAGTAGAAGAAGAGAAAAGAAGCAAAGTGAAGAAAAGTGGTCAGTCTGTCCTCCAACTGTCTAAGGCACAGGTGTCAACTACAACCCTTCCCCTACTCTGCTAAATTAAAAAAATGAGACGAGAATGTTGCAGGAGAAAAACTAATTTGAGGTGAGAACTTCTGAAGGCTTAACCACACAACTTAAATGATCTAATGCCTACAACTTAATGCCAGATGCCACCCCACACAATTAAAGATCTGGAAAAGTCTATAGCGTCATTAAATAGAATGGGTTAACTTAATTAATTAGTTAATTTAACTTTTTTTTTCTTTTAGAGAATTTAGTGTATTATGTCATGTGTGACTCACCAAAGCTGTATGGATCACTACGAGGTGACAAAGATTGCTCTTCACTTTCTAAACTGTAATCACAGCTGACCTCCTTCTGTTTAACTAGATGTAGATGCTTCTGTAATTCATCTTCTTTAATCACAGCCTGACAGAACCGTTGACTGTTTGTGCTTGTCGTTTTCCATAGGTTTGTTGTTTTGGCTGGATGACTTGATTGTCCAAAGTACAGGTTACAAGTTGCATCATGTTTCACACATTCAGGGAGATAGCAGATGAAGATAGCATACTGGCCCTCAAAATAAGATACACTCACACCCACTTTCAGTTGTACAAGAAAGATGAGGAGTTTTACTGCATGAATATGAGACATATTTAAATAAACACCCTATTCCTTAAGGAAGTCTTTACCAAAGAAGATGGCATTGATGAGAGAGATGTGCATGAGACCCCCGTCTGCTCAATATCTTGATCAGTAACTATAAAATCTGATAAGATTTTTCAGAGTTAATTACAATAGTAGGGGGTTGCATTTTGGCAGAGTCGATTGTCTAGTTGCCTTGCAAGAAGAAATGCTGTGTTTCTGCCTGGAATTTGCATGTTCTTACCATTTACGAATTTGTTTCTCTCCAGGCACTCCAGCTTTGTCCAAAGGTCCAAAAACCTGACTGTTCGGTTAATTCCTTAATCTAAATTCAACCTTAAGTATTAGTGTGTGTATGTTTGCATGGTTGTTCTTCCTGTGCATATGTATCACTTCTGTATGTGCTTAAGGGCAACAGGACCCACAGACAATACTGAGCACCTACTGTACATGGGATTTGACTGCAAAGTCTGTCTGACCAAGCATGTAATGTAGGCATGAATCTCTATCTCTTTTTTGTACACAAACAGCCCTCCAGAATCCTGCAACAGGGTCGTCGAAAAAAACTTCTTTCAGGGGTGGAAAAAAAATGTATTAATAAAATCTAATGGGAGTGGGTGTGGGCATACATTTCTTTAATTGGGGTGGGTTGTAGGTGAGAAAAACAATAATTAAAAAAGTAAAGATCTCCCAAAGTATCAGGTGCTGTGGTGACCTATATTTGGAAATTCTGAGAGGTTAGGTGGGCTTCCTTTCAAAGAAAACGAGAGCTACTGATGTCTGATAGCAACTTGCAAACGATACAAAGGAGATTTTGGAAATCTGGAAATATTGAGCGCAGCCAGAGAGAGAGAGCAGAGACAGACTCTTCTGCTGGAAATAACTAATTGTAATAATTCACTGTATATTAAGTAAGCTATGTTAGAACAAGTTCAGTTCTAAATTAATCATTTTCAAAAAGACATTGCCTTGAATGGAAAACTTTCAACCCTCATGCATAATCGAATGGTGAGTTAAATGGTACTTGATTCACAACATGAGCAGGTAAACTGAAGCTGTACAGCAGGGATCCTCAAGTCCAGGCTTCAAGGGCCGATGTCCTACCAGTTTTAGGGGTGTCTCTGCTCCAACACAGCTGATTCAAATTCTCTAACTTCCTCCTCAGCATTGCAAAGTTCTGCAGAGGCCTGCTAATGAGGGGTCTCTCTCTGGGAACTGTATGCCGAGACAGCAAGAATTTTTCGCCTTCAGCGCAAAGTAGTAGTCTGGTATGCTCTCTACATAAACACAGTATGTCAACATATCATCTTTGGGAGTCTTAAAAAGGCAAAAATATTACATATATATTTTGTTTCTAGAAACTGTTGTATTTTACTTTTTTGGGGCTATTTTTATATACAGTTAAGCATTCAGAGGTAAAAGTCTGTTTTATATGATTCATGGTTGTAAAACACATTCTTACCAGTATTTTAATTGGGGTAAGGTTTCAAGCAATAAACTCTTGGGTAATAATTTACTGCATGTTCTAAAACCAGGATGTCTGTAGATTAGGAGCCAAGGCCATAAACTAGGATGTTTGCTTGAGAGGACCATAAAACCATAAAACTCAGAATGAACTTTTGACTTGGACCCAGGAGGAGGACACTTCCATCTTATGAATGCATAATTCTGGACGGACCAGTCGATGTCAAGACACTTTTTAAAAACGTTCTGATTGGAGCAGATTCCGAGGGAGAAGAGACGCCCAGATTCTGGGAAGTTTTTGGATGTCTATAAAAGTTATGGCATGAAAACCATTCGTGGTCAGATGTCTTTATCTGGCCCAGAGAAAATGGGCATGTTTCTCTGTAAACTGCATTATCTTAATCTGTTTGGAATAAAACTGAGAACTGGAAATTGGCTCCTTGTCTCTGCTTGAACATGCACTGAATTATTTTTTTACAAAAATTTAATTCTACAAAACCCAGTCGCAGTAAAGAAACCAGACCCATTAAATTTAATTTACAATGGTCCATCGTGGATTATTAAAATAACCCGCAACAGTCATCTTTATTTTTTACAATTATTATGTTTTAAGGCTGTAAAACCCCTCGCCACACACTTTTTTACACTTTACCCAGACATACATTTACATTTACTCACATTTCTCACTGGTTTTAATATTCAAACCTTCGTAGATTTAAAACATAAAAGTATTAATATGCAGTTGTTGGGTTACACACAGCCATCATGTGGTGCTACTGTGCTCTAGCCCCACTCTAGCCCCACAGGAAGTGTATGTGTGTGTGGGGGGGGGGGGGATCTATATATAGAGGTTTCACACTTCATTTAAGATATTATATTTATGAACACAATTATAAGTGATTACATACTATAAAAGTTAACCTGATTTTCTCAGTCGTACAAAGTTCACACATTAATACACATGACCACAGCAATAGTCACTCAAGCTTATTTCCATAAATACTTAGGCAGAAGTTGTAGCTGACATAAAGATCTGAACTAATTTATTCCACCCAGCAACTTAAAAACAAACAAAAATCTTGCATTGTCTTTTTCTTTACTGTCGGTTCATAATCAACCTCTCCATGTTACTACGGATGTTTATCGTACATTGGGCTTAATCTGTCCAAACCACCTAATTATTGTCACCTAAATGAAAGAACTTACATATCTTAGACAATAATTATCTCACAGGCTTTGAAAATTGGAGAAAGTTAAAACCCATTTTCGTAAACTGCTCACAAAAATTAAAGGAACACTTTTTTCTTGGGCCTGGCATGAAATAAATTAAACCTGTCTGATAATTTTCTGGTTGGTTAAGCAGCTGAGGGCATCGTTAATCACTTTCAGCTGTATTGGTGTTCATGGACTTAACAACAGGTGCACTACAGTGGCAACGATTGGACAACCCTCAAAACAGGACTGGTTTTACATGTGGAGGTCACTTCAAGTTTCTTCTTCTTTATCTTTTTCGGCTATTTTTGGCTTGAGTAAAAATCTCTACTGGCAGCATGAGGTGATTCCTTAACCCTACAGAAGTTGCACAGGTTGTCCAACTTCTCCCAGATGGCACATCCACACGTGCTGCAGCAAGAAGGTTTAATGTGTCTTCCAGCACAATCTCCAGAACATGGAGGAGATTTCAGGAGACTGGTGGTTATTCTCGGAGAGCTGGACAGGGCCGTAGAAGGTCCTTAACCCATTAGCAGGAACGATACCTGCTCCTTTGTGCAAGGCGGAACAGGCTGAGCACTGCTCATGCCCTACAGAATGACCTCCAGAGGGCCACTGGTGTGAATGTCTCTACCCAAACAATCAGGAACAGACTTCAGGAAGATGGTGTGAGGGCCCAACGTCCTGTAGTGGGCCCTGTGCTCACTGCCCAGAACTGTGGAGCTTGACTGGCATTTGGTCAAGAAGACCAAAATTGGCAAGTCCGCGACTGGCGCCCTGTACTTTTTAGAGATGAGAGCAGGTTCACCCTGAGCACCTGTCATAGACGTGAAAGAGTCTGGAGAAGAGAAGGAGAACGTTATGCTGCCTGCAACGTTGTTCAGCATGACAAGTTTGGTGGTGGGCCAGTGATGGTCTGGGGGTGCATATCCATGGAGGGACGCACAAACCTCTACTGCCTAGGAAATGGTGCTCTGACTGCCATAAGGTATTGAGATGAAATCCTTGAACCCATTGTCAGACCCTACGCTGGTGCAGTAGGTCCTAGTTTCCTCCTAATGCACGACAATGGACGAGCTCACGTGGTAAGAATAGGCAGGCAGTTCCTGGAGGATGAAGGAATTGAAACAATTGAATGGCCTTCACGATCCCCTGACTTAAACCCAATAGAACATCTGTAGGACATTATGTTTCGCTCCATTAGGCGCTGCCAGGTTGCTCCTCAGACTGTACAACAGCTCAGGGATGCCCTCACACAGATCTAGGAGGAAATGCCACAAGACATCATTCGTAGTCTCATTGGGGACATGCCCCGATGTTGTCAAGAGTGCATACAAGCTCGTGGGGGCCACATAAGATACTGAAAAGCCTTTTGAGTTGCAGAAATTAAGTTTTTGAAAAAATGGACTAGCCTGCCTCATCTTCAGTTCACTCTGATTTTAGGGTGTCTACACAATTGAGCCCTCTGTAGGCTGAAAACTTTTATTTCTATTAAAAGACTTGGCATCCTTCTGTTCCTAAGACATTGCCCTGTCGCTATTTGTATAGATATCCAACTTCATATTGAAATCTGATGTATCTAATGTGTTTCTTTAAAGTGCTACTTTAATTTTTGTGAGCAGTGTAGTTTAACCTTCAGCTTATTATAAACTGAACTATCGACCACTGCAGCCCATTGGCTCTTTTCTCAAATAATGTTAGCTAATGACCCAATGAAATCCTTCAGCAACACAGAGTCTTTACACAGCAGCTTCCCCAGCTGTTTCAGTCTGACAAGAGCGGGCTGAAAAAGAAACAAAATCAATAGATTTTTTTTTATGTATCTCAGATTTAACATTTAAAATAAGTAGCAGACAGTTAACTGCAAACAGCCTAATAATAAATTAACATGATTCGTGAATTTTGTTTTACAAAACAGCATTCAAGTTAGTAGCAGTGTGGGGTCTTGTCACTGTATAACTGATTGGATTGTTGATCGTTACCAAGATGTTATTTTGCCTGAGTGGTTAATGTGCATGACTCTCAGGAGGCTGGGCTCAGATCCCATCTGAATTTTCATTATGTTTATGTTTTTTTTTAGCATTTTACCAATTTCTGACATCAGTGGCTGGATCACCTCTCTGTGTTCAGTGCTGAACAGTGTGGTTAAGAGATGGTCAATAAAGAATGAAAAAAGGAGGGAAATTATTAACAACCTTTAGTTCATAACTCAGTCACACCAAACTATTGCCATAAGGTATCTACTAACTACTAACTAAACAGGATAATTAGACAGTACAGATAACTAATTTTTCCATTTTTAGATGGATGTCTCTCTGTTAATGTTCTAGCTCTTCTTGAGGCTTAACATTGTCTAACATTGAGTTGTTTGTCTGCTCATAAAGTACACGTATAGTTTAAGCACATGTAGCTCTGACTTTAAAATATCTTCTTTATAATATAAACTTTTATTCCATCATGGGACACAGTCTTATATTTAAAATGAATACAATTTATATTTGCAATATTTTCGGATGTATATAATACATTTATCAGCTTGCAGTCAGCTAGTATAGCTCACTTCAACTCTGCTTTCTGTTTATTTCTGTTATAATTCTATATAGATATATGTTCATACTAAATGCATAATTGTGTATCCTATTTTATAAAAAGTTTATATCATAAAACATAAAAAATTCATCTTTAGCAGTTTCTTTGACATTCATTCTCACTTCAAGATGGGAATTGTGATACTGTGCCCATTCTCCCACAAATAACTCGGTGAGTAGTGTAGGCTGCTGCACCCTTTAAAATTTTATTTTTAAAACAATACAGCATGTTCACATATCCTCTTGTATGCTTTGTGCTCTGTATATTTTGTAAATGATTAGTGGGCCGTTATGAACAAAAATGCCACGGCCACTTTTTGGTCTCGGTTCGGCCCTTAGTAAACAAAATAACTTGTTAGTCAAAATATTACTCATACCAAACACAATAAAAGAATCATATGTGGAGGTGACCACATTTTACCATTTTACACTAGCATTAAAAATAGTTTTCTTGTCCTAGATCTAGTCTTGTTACATAGTTTCCTTTTTTTCTTTTTTTTTAAGTTGTTCTTAGTTTTCCGTAGATTAGTGCTTAGTGTTGGTTATTGACATTGGTTTTCTCGCCACTTCTGGGGGTATTTCACGAAGTGAGCTCAGGAAATCGAGGTTCATTTGATATATCCCCGCTTGAATTAGCACAACAGCTAACTCCAAGCTTACTAGGTTCCACCAACGAAGCTCAAAGTGAAATTAATTCAACTGAGACTTAACAAACAAGGTTCATGTGAGTCTACAAGCAGCCCCTGTTAATCAATGCTAGATAAGTGAGAAAAGAAGGAAACAAAAAAAAGCCATGTACTTCTCCCAGCCTGAGAAAGACTTATTAATGCAGCCTATGACCATCACAGTTGCATTACAACTGTACATCAGCACAACAACGCCAATGTCCCTGTTGTGGAACTAAAAAAAGTTTATCTTAAATTCTTTCATCGTGTACCTACCACTCTCCTAAATCTGTTTTGGTCTGGCTCCTACTTCACAAACCATGACAGATGGTCCTCCAAAAACAGTTTTTACAAAACACTGACACAGTAAAGGTCAATACAAATACATACCACACTTTACATATTTTTATTTCTAAAATATTTTAAAAAACATGAATTGTTTTAATTATTTGCTACTGTCTGCTGCATTATTATAGAGAATACCAACAAAAGAAATTCATGTTTGTGGTGGTAATGTTAAAATATGAAAGAATTACAGGGATATAAGGTAAATACTTTTACTTGCTTTTGCCACTAAGCACAACCAGCAACAGTAACATGACCAGTCTTGTAAAATGTCCTGATTTTCTCAAATTATTTCTCGAAAAAAATAAAATCAGACTTCACTTTTTCATGGTTTTAAAAATTTTAAATTCTTTTTTTTGATAACCTGTAATATTTGAACAGAACTGAAATCTCAAACGATGAAATCGACTGCAATCACTGATTTCACCAAATGCTTTCTTTACCAAGAAAGAAGAGTGTAAGTAAAACTGTTTGATGTAGTTAATTTGTTCATATTTATTTCAATGTCAAAAAAAGTAATGTTAATAATATTAATAATAATATTAATAAAATTACAAGACTAATCAAAATCACCAGTAAACTAAAACCTTTGCAACATATTTAAAGCTGGAATATATTAACAGATGACTGTAAGTACTGAGTTGTTAGTGAAGCAATAGATTCATAAGCATGTTCAGTTAATTTTTATTTAATATATTATATAACACAATCTAGAGAACAAGTAGATAAGAACTGAATGAAAATATTCTGATTTAATACATAGTAAAAGAAAAATAGACAGCTGTTGTCTCGGCATTCTCTGCTTTTCTACATTAAATGGCTGAAACTGCTTCACCACAGTACTGCATTGTATTGTCAGACATGCCTACTGCAGATTTGCCACAGAACTCACATATCTGCAGCTTTTTGTGTATAGTTAACAGGGGCAAGTCGTGCCAGCATACTGAGATGTCAAATTGTATACTTGCTACGCAAAGCTTGTACAGTGTGGCAGGTTTGTAAATCAGGTACTATGCACACAGATGTTTTGAGTATTTTTCGCTCAGTACTTCATGGAGAGCCCCTGATCTCTGCTGACCATCGAGGGTGTACCATATGTCACCAGCATGTTGATGCTCGCCAAATCCAAGTTGTCCTCAAACAATGTAGTAATTTGACTAGATACAATCTCACAAGTGGTCTGTTCCTTTCAAATGAATTAGTTTAAGCAGATCCTTGTGAAAACATTCTCCATCACAAAAATCGTGTATAGAGGGACAGCTATGGAACATCACTGTTGTCTGTTGTAATCCATGGTCAAAGATATCACCTCAGCCTTCCCAGCGAGCAATGAGTTGTGGGGCCCAGATGGGTTAAATACGGGTTCCGTGCGTACTGTGTGGGCATGGGCTTTGGCTGGGTAAAATCAACGGGTTCCATGTAGGTTTTGTAGTATGAGTCCCAAATAGGAAGCCCATATGAGCTGATTATGTAAGCCCAATAAGGGACAAGCATGGGCCAAGTGGGCATGGTTTTGAACTGAAAACACATACATATATGGGTCCTGCATAGCATATTTATGGGCCCAGTGTGGATGGATTTGAACTGGGAATGCATATATGGATCCTGCATGGCATATTTATGTACTACGTTGGGTTTGAAGTGGGAACACATAGGTCCTGTATGGCAGAGGTGCAAGGTAACTATATGTAGGCCTACTTGAGTTATGTAAATATTTAATGTACAATTTTAGAATCTTGTAGTAACTCTACATGTAGGCCAATCTTTTATTTTAATATTTTTGATTTGTTTACAGGTATGTTGTGACATACCACGATCTTTTGTGTTGTTATATTTAACAATATATTTCCTGCAGTTCAAAGCACCAAGTGTCTTGTATTTATCTTGTACTTATATTCATTCTTCATTTTTAGTTTTTCTTACATTGTTTCCTTAAACCATTTGGCATTGTTGGGTTTAGATGTGCCTTGCATAAATTGCCCAGTTAGGACCCACATAAGATCCTTACAGAGCCCACTTTAAGCCCATATGGCCTTTCATGATTCAGTCCTGGTGCAAGCCCACTTTAAACACCTTTGGGCAGGTTTGTCCTGAATGGGTCTGACATGAATCGCCCAATTAAGACCCGTGCAGTACCCTTACAGGTTCCACTTTTAGTATGTCTGGGCTTTCAATGCTTGCCCTAATGTGGATCCCAAGTCCCAGCCCATAAAGGGGCCCGAATTTGCCGCCCATGAAGCCCTCATCTGGGCCCCACATGTAATTACTGGCTGGGTTCCTTAGGCTGTCCAAAAGTGTCTCGAAAACATCTCTCTCCTCATATTTGACGTTTCAGATATTTGAATTTGCTTGATTGAGTCAATGATTCTTTTTTGTATTTTTTTTATCTGTCACCAACTTATCGATGGTTGCTAGGATACACTCCTTGACTGGCTGAGTCGATAAATGGCTTTATCTTTTTTTTTTTCCTATGTCCATTCCACTCATAACGATGCCGCCGTTGCTCTTTTGATCTGTACAAACGCGAACGCTATCCGGCGTCTTTGCTCATAACAAAACATAATCTCCAATATCTTCTGCGTCCGAGTGACAGAGCCCGGTGGAAATGTAAGGTTAAGTTAGCATGCATAATGTTGATAGGTCTTCTCAAATTAAACATCAATAGCGATTAATGCGTATTTCTCTATCCATTCCTTAATGAATTGTCTGTTTTCTGAGTCAGAAACTGCCAACTTTCATAAATTAAAAAAAGGGACACTTAGTCTACAGGGCCTTACTCACCACAGGCCTAGCCATCTGACTCGTGGGGAGGAGTGGTGCTTTTCATGAGGGGATCATCCAGAAAGGTCATTCGTTAAGCTTGAAATGCTTTATTCACAATAGGCCCAATAATGCATCAGTGCTGTAAGTTAGGCAACAAAAAGCTGCAATAAAATGCTGTTCACAAGATGTACTGTGATCTAACACATGCGATGCTAAGAACATCATGCCGTTATTTGAGCATGTAACAAGGTATTTTCAATATTTTCTTTAAAAATGTACTATGGGGATATTGCAGATGAACCCCAAACACCTTTGAACTTTATCTGCTCATTTAAATGCAAATTTAGGAGTAGGATGACAAATAGTAAATTAAATTGGTTTGCATGGCTTGTCTGAACAACAATCAAACCACACTAAAAAATGTAATGCAAAGTTCACTAAAAATGTATTGACCATTTCACTAAAGTATAAAATTTCAACAACCAGTAACCAATTCAACAATTTATTATAATCTGTTTATTAGCATAACAATTAATCATTTAGTATGATTTTTTCTTTAAGTTGTCATTTTTATTAATAATATACTATGCCTAAGCCTACTGGCTTTACAAAACAAAATCCTCTATAATTAACCCAAAAAAAATAAATTTGCACATGTACAATACATCTTGGAAAATGCCCAATAAATGTAATCGGTTATGAATATTCTAGCCTACATGCCACATGAGTCTCAAAGATGTGTGTGTTTTCTGCTGTGCGGTGAGTGTTCTTAGTACGCGACTGAGAACACTCACCGATATAGTTTACAATTTGCCTTGTATTCGGCCTCTTCAGCGCTTTTGGGACAAGGCGCTGCGTGGGAAGCGCCATTGTGGTCTACCTGATCAGTCCACAACACTTGCGAGCTGCAAACACAAACAGTTTAGATCCCACCGCCAGAACAGTTTTGCTGACGGTAGTTGGGTGATTTGTCTTTTATTTTTATATAGACTATGTGGTTAGAATTAGGCTATTGAGGCCTATGTGCGACAGACATGTTGGACATTTATGAAAATACGGAGCAAATAGCGTCCCTTATTAGTTAAAAACGGGACGCCACATTTAATTGTCAAATAAGGGATGATTCTGTATTTTAAGTGACTGTTGGTACCCCTAAATTCGAGCTTCTACATTGTCGGCTGTCAATCGTGTCAAGCATGTGCATCCTGAAAACCTGTGGAGATCGGGCCACGCACAGAGGGCGCTCACCGTCTTCCTGTATACACTTACTATAATAACAGAGAGCGGTAATGGAGAAGTTGGACAGATCTTCTGCTTACACAGACCGATCTTCTCCTAAAACGGACCTATGTTCTGCTAAGCCTTTCACCGGTTACATCAACTTCAGAAAGAGCAACAAGGAAAATTCTGGCAATTAAACTTGCCGAAAAAAAACTCAAAAACCAGTAGGATTTACATCAGAGATGCGTTTCTACCTTGAAGATACCTTCAAATCTTAAAGACTTCGAAACTGACGGAGCTTTGGTGCCGTTTCTGTTGAACAGGTAAAACAGTCATATATTCAAAGCAATTTAATACAATGTTTTATTCATAAAGTACACAATGACATGCTTTGATATCGCATGCGATTGTTATATTCAGAAAAGGTTAACAAGTCAATTTACCTTAGCAACAAGCTAAAAGATGATAGGTTAAAAGAGCTTAATGTAAATGCGACAGATGAATTCAAAGTTACATGCATCTTTCCTGCATTTCCTTTTTTTTTTTTAAAGCAACATTTGTTTTGGTCTTATTTATACCAAAAATTTTACTTTTTCAAACATGTTTAGGTATATTAACTACTTGTGATTATTTCACATCCACCTTGTGATCAATAAAAAATAAAGATACATGTCATTGTTTGACAGCCCTAGTTTTACTTTTATAATTTATTTTATGTATATTTTAACATTCTTTTGATTTCTTGCACATTATATTTATTTACTTGAGGATCACTTTGTTTTTCTACTTCAAGAAAATCTAAATCTATCTGTTTTGCAGTTGTTACTCACCTGATTTTCTATTAAAAAAGCAAAGGATTTTTTGTAATTGTACACTAATTTGAAATGGTTTTATGTTCATAGTAAACACAGATTTAAAAAAAACATTATGATGCATACAAAGCAGGGGGCCTCATTTTACTGTGCTATATTTAAATTCAGAAATCTCTGTATTTCATGTTGATGTCCTCTCAAAGTACTGAGTACAACTAATCAATATCTTTAGTTTAATGGGTTTCTTCTCCACGAAACAAGCTTCTTTTCAGGGCTAGAGAAGGACCTACAGCCTGTCATCCTTAGGTGATGGAGCAGGTAAATCGAGGATGGTGCAGTACATGTTGTAGACATCAGACTGGAAAATAAACAGCAGCTGTGAGAATGTTTTAAATGTATAACATTTGTACACCTGACATACATAATTTCTCATAATTGTTCCATACATTTAGAGTTTGTGGCTTTGTGATTGCTGATTTCTCAAGACCAGGAAAAGAAAATACATCCAACATTCAGCATCAGGTTTAACTGTTTATAGACATACTTTGAACTATACAACTTTAAAATTATTTTCTATTATATTCACACTCATTCTTTTTGATAATTTTTAAGAGTAACTTAAAATGTGGGTTAAACTAAGGATAGTCACCTGTATCTAGTCATCAGTAGGTACAGACGGAATGACACTGTAGATTTGATCTTCATCTGCTGGTAACTTGAAACATTAGGAATAAAAAGATTAACAAAAGAAAAGAAAGGAAAAATGCAAGCAAGCTAATGAAATATAAGTCTTTTACCATCTCTGTTATGCCAATCATTTCCATATTCGCATACTGATCTACAATAGAAATGAATACATTTGATAAATAGAACATAAATATTAAATATACTTTGTTATGCAGGATTAACAAATATTGGAATTTCAGCATCCTGCATATATATTACCTGAAATGTTGGTTTGTTTTCTGTACAAGAATTAGCAAAAACAGATTTATTTTAGTCTTTGCATTAAAATGAGCAACAAAGTAAAATCGGACGTAGGTTAATTAGAAGTATATTCTCTCTCACTTAGCATTTCAGTGAAAACTAAGCACAAAATCTTCTGATTTCTGGATTGCTTTGTTTAAAAACAGACTTTAAACAATAACAACTCTAAATCTCTGTTAATTGAACTAATAATATGAAGGTTCATTGATCCACAGTCAAATTAACCAATAACTTTAGTTACTGAGTTATACCTAAATGACTCATATTATGTTTACATATCAGATTAAAGTAGCTTTAGTAACATAAATCATTACTCCTGTGATTTTAATACAAATAACAATTGATTTTAAAAAGTTTGTACACTCTTGAAGTATGATCATCAAACTGCAGCATTTGGGGAGTGAATTTTATTTAAACAATGTGGATTAAATTTCTTCACTGATTAGTTTATGCCCAGCTGTCTGTAAGATTTTATTTGGTAAAAAACAATAGAAAGTCATACCTTTTCTGCAATCCTTTTTCTGAACAAATAAAAAGCAGATTAAGTCAGATGATTTAGTTGTATTTATTAAACTTTTACATTCTACAACTCATGACTTCCATTTCAATTTTTGTGCTGCTATACAGCACTATATTATTATTTTCTGCAAACTACATGGTAACTTTTGCAGTGTTAAAAAAACTTAAACAGTTAAATTTAGCACTGATCCCCAGTGCATTTCACCTGAGCGTCATTGATGGAACTGAATCAGCCTGGAGTGGACTGTAACCATAACGCTAATTCAAGCGAGTATACTTCAAATATGCCTCGATTTGTTGTTCTTGCTTCATGGAATACCCCTTAGTCTTTAACCTACGTAAACCCACTATCTGTATTGTGCTGGTGTAATAGCCTTACTGGATTTTATTCTGATGTTTTGTACTATAAAATGTAATGTGTTCATGCTTAATGTCTAAAATTACCCTAGGAAAAAGTATCTGACAAAGCATCCTGTAAAAGTTAATAGGGATCAAAAACAAACAAACAAATCCTACCTATTGTAGCACAATATTGGTTTAGTTTTAAAATTGAACTAATCATTAAGAGGAGGTTTCAAATTTAATCTGTCTTAATTTAATTTAATTTTAAACTAGGTTTAAAGTTCGGCAAGCAAAATTTAAGCTTAAAACATTATTTAATATTAGTTTAAATTTACAGTAAATCTGAAAATGGTATGTAAGTGGAATGTTATTGTGTTGTGTTGCAAACATGTTAGTATAAGGTTTACCAGTAGAGGGCGGATTAGCCCCATGTTACCTGCTATAAAATATGTTGAGAGATTAGGTAAAAAAGCAGAAGAAGATGTTAAAAACAAGAAGTGTGCATGTTCCAAGTTTTTGTGGTCTGAAAATTAAAGTTTGAGCTAACTTTGAGATGCTGTGCAAAGTTATTTCTGTCTAAGAGTTGTTTGTTTACGTGTCTTGTCTGGCTGTGTGATGTTTAATGTCTCAGTACCAAGTAGAAGCCCAACAGATTTATTTTCAAAAGTGGAGCATTATGGCTTTTTGCTATAATACCCCACTTGATATGTATAAGTAGAATATATTTATCAGAAAAGCTCATGGTACCAGTTATTACAAGATATATCTGTGTTAACCTCAGCCCAACAGAGTATCAAAACACCAGAATTCCAACAAATGTGTGTATAAGCATTCTGGTGCATATAATACACCAGTGTTCAAGTATTCTTTTAACACTGCAAAATGAATTGTACACTATCCATAAATTCTGACCAAACATCATATCTGCATCCTCTCCACTGTAGTTGTAGAGATTATATGTTCTAGAATTATTTATAAATTTAGGTATTTTGTTCATTAGTTCTTTATTAAACATATAAGTTAAAATGTTTCTCACCAGTCTTTTTTTTTGTTCTTAGACATGCTGCCACCATCAGAATGAAGATCACAATCAGACAAACCACAGTTGCTCCGATTTTCAACGCTTGCGTGTCTTTTTCTAAAGTCATAAAAAAGTGTCACTTCATCTTTCTCACCACATTTGCTGTGTGTTGCTGCAACACTCATCTGAATGTATTAAGCCTAGTTTATAACTCTCCAACAGCAAGTCTGCACCCAGATACAGACATACTGACAGATGTTTTTTGTTTACAGTAGATTTCTGTTGATTACTGTGTTGCACATCAATGCCCGATCAGGACAGCAGGGGGTGCTAGCTGTCTGTTCACCATTTCAGTGTTGTTTCTGATTAACTAGAGTTTAGTTTCTTCAGCTTGTGAACGCATTCCCCCCTTAAGGAGCAATGGACGACAGAAAATAAGTTTTGACTAAGCTGTAAAGCTTTTTCCTAGAAGTGCAGCTCGGAATACTCTAAAAATGCATGTTTTGTTGTTTCTCTACAGCTCCTTGTGCTCAAAATTGGCAACGGACCAGATTAGCTAAATTGTACTTTCAATGTAAAGCGTGTTCTGCCAAAATGCTGCATTGACTACTGCTCGTTCTGGTGAAAGTTCTCTGGCTTTGAGCTGACCACTCACAGCATACACTCTTCACTGACAGAGACAGATAGTTAGACAAAGGGGCTCTACTCTGTCTGTCCTTGTGTTGGTGATGGAGAGCCCTTGGGTTGATGGATAATGGCGCTGCAATCAATCATTTTTGACATAGACGGAGGAGTAACAACTAGGCTTTAGATATGCCAAGATATTTTGGGGACGTGGAAAAAAAATGCTCCCCCCTGCTACTTTGCAACTTGCCTTGCAGGGTAGGCCTTCAATGTGTTAAATAAAGTTATGGAATGTTACATAATAGATAAATAAAGCATCAAATGGCTTTAAAGACAAAACCATACAATCTTAACACAGACAGTAAAATAACAGTCTCACCTATATTTTTGCCTTTGCGTTCATGATTTTTTCTTTTGTTTGTAGAGGTCACCACTTGATGAATAAACGTGACAAGAGAAGAAGCTAAAAGAGAAATAAAAAAATGAATATTTTAGTGAAAGACGTGTATGTGGATGTGTTGTGCATGTATCTTCAAAAAGGATATTTAATTCTAATTTACCAATGCCTGAATTCATCCACATTCATTTGTTCAAGCAGTATAAACAAGAACAAAACATGAGGATGTGGAGGTATGATCAAATAAAGCTTTATAAAGTGCTTTTTCATAAAAATGTAGTTCAAAGTGCTTTAGAGAGAAAAAAAATAGCCAGAATCCACCCATTTTTCTCGGCCAATGTTCTTTAGATGATAAAAACCTATTTTGGTAAAGTTTTTAATGTGTGGGAGTTAACTCAGAGCCAAAAATCGCACCCAGGTTCTTCACTGGCAAAAAAAAAGACAGTAATTTAAAATTTTGGAAAAAGTCTCTGAGCCACAGGACTGATGACTAAAACCCTAGTATTGTCCTGGTTGGGTTGGAGAAAGTTTTCTGCCATCAAGGATTTGATGTCTAAAATGTAGTTCAAAAACTGCTTCCATTGGCCATGTGTTATCAGAAGACAGATGTACACAAATCTGTTTGGTAAATTTTGAAACAGAAACAATATCTCTGATTTGTATGTGTTCCTTGAGATCCATGATTCTGTTTGTTCTTCAACGTTTTTCAAGAAAATCTGAGGCCTTCACAGAATAGCACAATGTATAGTGGGTTAATTCAGGTTTGATTCATACAAGGATAAGAATGTCTTCTAGTTAGGCGATTAATTTTCTAAATAGGCAATAGGTTAAACTTGATTTCATTTCACAGAAGCATTATTGTAATTGGGGATAATTACAAATTCTCAACAGACTTATTGGCTTTTATCTATGTATGTATTGAGTTTTTTCTATGAATTAAAACACAAAGTATTTTCTAATCCTATGTTGTTTCCACTGTACACCAGATCACATAAAGCATCTATGTTATTATATATTTGTTAGATTAAAACACAGCAAAGCAAATCACATGGAAAAATCTGTATATATAAATATTTTTGCATCGTAGTTAAAATGATGAATATTGTAAAATAGCAGATTTTCCTACCTGATGTGGTAGAAGTGGAAGCACTTGTCGTACCCTTTGTGACCTCTCTTATACCTGAACACAAGAAATATGTATTTTAATGATTTTTTTTCTTCCATATGCCCTTATCCTCTTCTGTAGGTTTAATGCTGATATTATTTGAATATTTGCCAAAAATATCATACTTTTTTGATTGATTCTTACATAGATATACAAGAAGCCTTATCATTGAAAATTATACATTTTAATTGTTTATGTTAAACATAAATTAGTATAAACAAAAACAAAAAAATTCAACCAGTGTTCATCTTGCTTTTATCCCATCTGCACGGTTTACCAAAAAAACAAATAATATCAGAATGTGTGGAGTAATATTGAGTCTAAAGAATTTGGAGGATTTTCATTGGATGTAACATCACTTTTCAACACAAGCACTAAGGGCATTTGATGCATTGAAACAAAACCAAAGAAGACTAAATAAGGACAAAACATAGTTTGTTATGTGGTCATTTCACCTTTTTCTACCATGACATTGATCTTAAAGTTAACTCTGAAATGACTTAAACTAGACTGGTTACACCTGCTACTCACTGAAAACCAACACATCGGCAAAAGAGATTTTCTCAGTCTCAATTGCTATTACCATCAACTGATCAAAAATGTAACTATGTCTACAAAGTTTTTCACAGTTCATTTTAAGATTTTTTGTATTTACTGTATAGAATGGATAGAGTCAATGAATTGCAGTTGTGCCCAACTGACTCCAACCACAGTTATCCCTCATACTGAGCAAGCATGCAACAGAAAAGAGGAAAAACTCCCCTTTAACAGGAAGAATCTTCAAGCAGAACCTTGCTCATGGGGTTTGAGAAGACAGAGCATAGAGACACAAAGAATGAAAGGAATTAATGTAAGAGTACTTTCTATATAAACGAAAGTAAAAAATTGATAATAGGACACGGAGCACGGTCCTCCAAAGCCTAAGGTGTCAAACACCAGTCTTCAAGGGCCGGTCATGTTTCAAAACATTTGAAACAAATAATTAGGTCAATAGCAGAACCTCTTAGAAACTAACTAACAGCTGAGGAGGCAATTTAACCATTTGATTCATGTGTACTGGACCATCTAGAAGTTGCAGGACACCAGCCCTTGAGGACTGGACTTTGACACCTGTGGTCTAAGCCTATAGCAGAATAACTACAACGACAGCTCAGGATAACCCAGCCCGTTGGAGTGAGAGGCAGAGCCAGGGAGAACTATCTGGACTGCACTCCCCAACCGGTTTATAGGCTGTCAGCTACTACTCCTCCCCCACTCTGCTAAAAATTAAAAAAATTAAATAGTAATGTTGCAACAACAACAAAAAAAAAACAAGTTGAGATGAGGACTCCTGAAGTCTCAACCACACAACTTAAAGGACTTAAATGATCTAATTCCGGCATCTTGAAGCCAGATACCACACTGTACTATCAATGGTGTAGTAAAGTCCATAATTAAAAAGAATGGGTGTTTATTTAACTTTTTTTTCTTTCAGAGAATTTAGTGTATTATGTCATGTGTGACTTACCAAA
Source organism: Apricaphanius iberus (assembly GCA_028564705.1). NCBI lineage: Eukaryota > Metazoa > Chordata > Actinopteri > Cyprinodontiformes > Aphaniidae > Apricaphanius > Apricaphanius iberus. The sequence goes on from JAPXFQ010002889.1 coordinate 300,405, forward strand.
GCTGTATGGATCACTACGAGGTGACAAAGATTTCTTTTCACTTTCGAAACTGTAATCACAGCTGACCTCCTTCTGTTTAACTAGATGTAGATGCTTCTGTAATTCGTCTTCTTTAATCAGAGCCCGACAGAACCGTTTACTGGTTGAGCTTTTCGTCTTCCATAGAGTTGTTGTTTTGGCTGGATGACTTGATTGTCCAAAGTACAGGTTACAAGTTGCATCATGTTTCAGAGATTCGGGGAGATAGCAGATGAAGATAGCATACTGGCCCTCAAAATAAGATACACTTAGCTGTGGTTTCAGAACTGTGGAATAAGTAAATTGGGTGAAAAGACAAATTAAATTATGTTATATATAGTGGCAGTGAAACAGAGTTAACAAATAAATCCCAACTTATTAAATCAACGTTAACCTTTTTTTAAACTTAAAAACTTTTTTGGCTAAAATTAAATATGAAGTCTATAAATAAAGCAGTCACTTACAAATTGTAATGTACGATATTTTACTGTGGGGAGATGGAAACTCTTCTGTTTCATATTTTACAGTGTAAAAACATCTCATTTCAACCACAGATGATGATCTTTTCTTTCCCATTAACAGCAGCTCGGTTCCAGTAAATGTTGTCATGCAGGGATAGGATCTCTGAGTTCCTCTATTCGCGTAGAAATAACACTGATGCCCAGAAACAGGAGATGGAGTCTGACAGTGAAATGTGGTTGAGTCTGTTTCTGTGATTTTAGATGAGTCCACTGTTAGATTAGCCTGAGCAAGAGCTAAAAGGGAGGGAGGGAAATATTTAATCATGGCATTAGCAATGTAATATTTTCAATTAGAAAATATTGTTTTATTTGTAATGACAAGAAAAATTTACTATATATTTTTAAGCTATTAGGTCACTTTAAAAGCAACAGTAATGAATTACAAACAACAAAAACTCACCTTGTACTTGTACCTCATGAAAGGAACCTGTTTCAAGAATGTCAGAAAGTTTAATGGAATATTTTTATGTATAAATACAAAAAATTATCAATATAATCTTTTAATTAATTGGTGTATTTAAAAGTCAGAATCAATCAAGAAAAAGAAGATTTAGTGGAAATATTTTGAATACACAAAATAAACATACTCAACAGGATGATAAAAAACAGGCGTCCCATCATGATAAAGACAGACCTAAACTATTCACAAGCTTGTATAAAAAATAAGAGTCTGACTGAATGAAGCTTCATGAGTTTTTCTTTTAACTACTTGCAGTAAAACCACAAAGAGCATCAGAATGATTTAAAGACACAGCCCACAAACACGCACAACGTGTTCAGTCATACTAAATACCCTAATCATACTGTCCAATTAAGTGGGGGAAATAATGCATGTCTTTTTATAAAATGTATATTATCTGGTTTTACTTTAGCTAACAAACAAAAATCTGAATAACTTTTTTCAATTCATAAATTATCAGACTGCCTTTTTCACTGTAAAACTAAATAAAACTAACAATCACACACATTCATATCACTAAGAGAGGGACAAAAATATAATATCGACAAAAGGTTTGCAAATAATTGTATTTTTGTTAGAAAGTGTTGCAACTTTGTTATAAGGAGTGGCATTAAATGGACATTGTATGTAATAAATACAACAGATAGATACAGTGAGTGTTTAACATTTTGTTGGCACCCAGCAACGAAAGACTAAACAATATACATATATATAGTGAGCGATGAACTACATTAACCCACTTTCAGCCGTAGAAGGAAGATGAGGATTTTTACTGCGTGAATATGGGCCATATTTAAACAAAAACTACATTCCTTAAGGAAGTCAGTTTCTTTATCAAAGAAGATGGGATTGATGAGACATTAATGCGTGAGACTCCCGTCTGCTTTATATTTTTACCAGTAAATATAAAATCTGATAAGTTTTGTTTTTTATGGAGTTAATTACAAAATGGGGCTGCGTGGTGGCAGAATCTGTAGTCTTGTTGCCTTGCAAGAAGAGATGTTGTGTTTCTGCGTGGAATTTGCATGTTGTCCCTGTTTGCAAATTGGTTCTCTCCAGGCACTCCGGTTTCCACTCCAACAGTCCAAAAACCTGATTGATAGGTTAATTGACTACTCTAAATCTCCCCTTAGGTATTAGTGTATGTTTGTTTGCATGGTGGTTTTGTCCTTTGCATGGGTGTTAGTTCTGTATGTGCTTCAGGGCGCCAGCACCCACAGACAATACCGAGCACCTATGTGTGATTGACTGTAGAGTCTGTCTGACCATGCATGTAATGTAATGTAGGTCAGAATCTGTACACAAACAGCCCTCCAGAATCCTGCAACAGGGTTGTAGAACAAAACTTCTTTCAAGGGTCGAAAAAAATGGATGGAAAAGAATGGTTGCGGGTGGGAAAATAATTACAAAAGTAAAGATCACCCAAAGTGACAAGCGCTGTGGTGACCTACTGTATGTTTCGAAATTCTGAGAGGTTAGGTGGGCTTCCTTTCAAAGAAAATGAGAGCTACTGATGTCTGATAGCAACTTGCAAACAATATCAAAAGACATGATATAAATCTTGAAGTATTGAGCGCAGCCAGAGAGACAAAGAGAAAGAGAGAGACACTTCTGCTGGATTCGTGATTCAAGAACAGAGAAAACATCTTAAACCAGGGACTGTAGACCATGTTTTGATTTTACACCACTATCTACCTATCAAAGCTGTATGTAATGTAAGTTACATTCCAGGGAAATGAAATTAAAATATTTTATTGAAATATTTTATATGTAAGCTATGTTAGAACAAGTTCAGATAAATTAGTCTCTTTCAAAAAGATATAACCATATAATCACGTATTCTGTTAGAAAATAATTCAAACATATATATATATAACATATAGCCTGCGCTTGATTGTCAGATAAATCCAGGGGGATACTTAGTGTTTCTAGTGTTTCTGATTTCTTAATTTTATGTTTCCAGTCATGATTATTTAATTCTATGCAAGTGTGTTTTATTCTTCTTGGTAGGAAGTCATCCACTCTCTGTCATTAGTTGTTTGTCAAAGGTTCAGTTTCGATAGCAATCAGCAGTTTGTTCAGACTTCTAGGCAATCACACATTAATATGGCATTTTTTAAGTGTAATGCAAAGTGACCAATTCAATGATTAAATACTGAACATTGTGCAAGTTACTGTTTTTACATTTAAATAATTTAGCCTTTTATTAATTGCTGCATTACGAATGTCAATTTATTGTAGTCAATTTCCCAAACTTGCTGAAAGTATGCTAAACAAAAAAATTTGCCTTGCCTTGTCATAAACATGGCTGCCTGGCACATACTTTTACAGAAATTAATATCATTATATGTATATCAAACTGTTACATTTGTTTTTCATTCAGATGTACTTCCAATCAATATCAGGCTATCAAGAAAAAAAGGCTGTCAAAAGAATTCATATAGGTAAATTTTGCGTGTACGGTATTTATAGAACACCCACTTGCTGTTTGCATTGGATTCCTCTATATGCTTCGTTCGTGTTTTGTATACTTGCTATTTGTTAATAAAGTTATTCAAAAAAATGCACAATACGTTTTAACATCCAGCCAATCATGTACTCTAATGTCAACATCCAGCATATCATGTCATGCTTCGTCATAAGTGGGCGCAGGCTCCCGAGCCGAACTGGTAACCCGAGCAGATCTGGTACATACACCATGTACTTTTTCTTGACTGGACCAGTGAAGAAGTTACATAAAGGACTTTTTTCTAACTTAGAATTTTTAAAGGTTCTGTACAGCTGCAGAGGGCCCCTTGTCTTTGTTCGCCTTGGGCCCCCAAACTGCTAAATCCGCCACTTGCCTTGAATGGAAGGAAGCCTTTATAAAGGTTTTCTTCTTCTGCAGATGCACTCTCAAAGATCTTCTATAAAAGACACTGCCTCACTCATTCATCCAGACACACTACAGGATCCTGTTTTATATGGTATTGTGTCAGTGTGCAGGTGTTGGCTAGGATTACGGGTTTTTAATCAGTCCATATTCTACCTGTATACAGGTTTTTCTGTGTTCGACCAGCAATATAAACAATAACATTTGGTGGAAGCTAGCATTGATTTAAAAGAAAATCCCATCATCATCTATTTTTACTAGTCAATTTTTTTGAAATGGTAGCGTACTCAATGTTCCATTCATCCATTATCTTCTGCTAATTCGGGGTCGGGTTGTGGGGGCAGCAGCTTAAGCAGAGAGACCCAGACTTCCATCTCCCCGGGCCCTTCCTGATTTGTAGGCGTTTTTTTATTTTTTTATTGAGCATCAACAATGTGGTACATAGATATACATGTTGCAAGGTCACAATGCTTTTATATATTTACTCCACCCCAAGAATATATTGGACACTAATCCAGAGGAAAAATAAATAAATAAAATACAATATAAAAAAATTTAATGGAGTACACCAAATTTTCACCATATTTGGAGAGGTGCACTTAAAACATGCCATGACACCGCCTCAATTTGGCACCAGTCTGCATCAGGAGTATGGAACCAATATATGTTTTTTGAACATTTGAGGTGCAATAATAATGGCAGAAATTTGGGAGGGTTAAGCCAACTAGGTTTTTAGGCCTCTGCAGGAGATCTAGCTGAATTCTAGATTTGGTCCTAACCCAAATGAGATCAAATAAAAATATTAATGAGATCAAAGCTTTATCAATTTATTGGGATTTAGGAAGATAAAGTGGGATATACTGAAAAAGATTGAGAAAGTTGGGGAGTATATTCATTTTCATACAGTTTGCCGTCCCTGCCAAAGATAGATGAAGTGGCATCCATTTCTTTAAGTCTGATTTGACTTTTTCAAGCAGCGGACAAAACCTTTCTTGATAGAGATTTTGCATATCTCTTGTTATATTTATGCCTAGATATTTGAAGCCATTGTTAGCTATTTTGAAAGGTATAGCACTGTTCTGTATTTGAAGAGCCAAGTCATTAACACGGTAGCATTCACTTTTACTGAAATTCAGTTTGTAACCAGAGAAGGAGCTTAGATACGTGCATTAACAGATTGTCTGCATAGAGGGACACTCTATGCTCTCTATCCATCCTATGGACCCCTGCAATTGAAGGCAAGGTTTTGAGTGTGATGGACAGGGGCAATATGGCGAAGGCAAATAAAGTAAAACTGATTGGACAGCCCTGACGGGTACCCCTTGTCAACTTAAAATATTGTGAAAATTTTCCATTCATGATTACAGAGGCTTTGGGTGAGGTATATAAAAGTCTTATCCATGAGATAAAATTAGGGCCATATCCAAATTTCTTTAAACAAGCACATAAATAACCCCATTCCACCCTATCAAATGCTTTCTCTGCATCCAGTGTGATAACCACCTCAGGCACCACGCCAGATGCAGGAGCAGACGGACATTTGTAAATGAGTGACGGCCTGGGATAAAACCAGTTTGGTCAGCAGATATTACGTCGTGCATTGTGGTTTCTAAGTGTAGAGCAAGAGCTTTGGCCAAGATTTTTACATCACAGTGTAGGAGATGGGACAGTATGAACCACACTCTGTGCTGTTTTTACTTGGCTTCATTCAGTCATTGTCTGTGGAAGAGACCCTTGAGACTAATAATTATTAAACATGTCAAGTAAAATTGTTACTAGTTTGTCAGAAATGTTTTCAAAGAACTCAGTTGGATACCCATCAGGACACAGTTCCTTGCCATTTTGCGTTGCCTTTATTGCACTAATTATTTCTACATGATTGAGTTGAAAATCAGCTTCAGTCCTATGAGCTGGTGTTACAAAAGGAGCCTGAAGGTTGTTAAAGAAATGTTCAATCTCAGAACAAAAATTTGTAATCTCAGATGTATAAAGATTTGAATTAAAAGCAGTGAAGATTTTTTTTTATTTCTTCTGGGTCGATGGTTAGCTCACCACCATCTTTTCGTATTTGTGAAATTTGTTGCACCGCTGAGCGGCATTTAAGTTGGTGTGCTAGTAGACGTCTGGCTTTGTCGCCATGTTCATAGACATACCCCTGTTATTCTAATTTTATATAATATATATATATAATATATGTTATATAATTTTCAGTTGATATCAAATAATTTATGAATATGAGATGATTTCTTTCCTGATTACAGCCTTTAGTGTTTTTTCCCCAGGAGAGAAAACATTATATTTCTGGTTGGAATTTAGAAATTCATCTTTTTGATATATATATCATTTCACAAAACCTCTCATATGCCAGGAGAGTCCTGTCCAATTTCCATGATGGGTGCTTTGATTGGTGGAGAGGAAACGTAAGATCTAAAAGTACCGGGGCATGATCTGACTCTGGAATGGTTAAATATTCAGTTTTCTTGACTAAGGGGAGTAGATTCTAGTCAATGAAAAAATAGTCTCTTCTACTATATGAATGATGTACATTAGAGAGAGAAAAGAAAAGGATTTACTATGTGGAAATAAAAACTGCCAGATTTGTAGGCATTTTAATTCAATTGAGATGCAAAATTTTAAATCAATTGAGATACAAAATATGTTTGATTAGGGACATAAGACAAAGCAGACCAGAAAATACCTTTTATCGTTCCATTTACTTCCATTAATATTTTTTTCTGCCAGGGGACCAAGGAGACATCGGATCCCCATTCACTGCTAGACACTGTCTTGATCGTTTGTGGCAGAAAATGATTGGATAGGAGTCTGGATATGATCTAAAAACAGACGAGAACATTTCTAGGATGGGTCTGATTTGTAAAGCAGAAATTGCGTGCTGCTGTGCATACTCCCAAGTTTGATTTATCAGAAACTTACTAGTAAAAAAAAATGGCGGAGCTTAAGTACGGTTTTAGTAAAGATTCTATGCAAAGTTTTAAAAATGGACTCCTGTTCTGTTCCAGGAAGTCACATACAGTTTTTACATTTTGCTGTGACAAAGAATCGGTGTAAATTTGTTGACAGAGAGAGAAAAATAGAAGTAGAGTGAGAAACACTGAGCAGAGTCAATCATAGTTGCCTATAAAGCCACTTTGAAGACCAAATTTGATGCAATCATTTTCTGTGGGTCTTCTTTGAAGATCATATCACACGCTGTGCACCTGCAAGTGTACAGTGCTGGGGTAGTGCATAGTTATGTAGTCATGGTTTTTAACGCATTGTTTTAATTCTGACAACAACTTCTGAGACTTAAATGTTAACGTTTTAGGAATCAGAAGGATAAGGGTGGCTTGTTTAAAGGCATGGGAAATTTCATGGCTGCACAGCTGCACCTTATTATATTCATCAGTAACTTTTAAATTTATTAAGGTTTTTCAGAATTCTATGCAATAGAATGGGGACTACATGGGGGCACAACTGGTACCGCTGTTGCCTTACAGCAAGAAGGTTCTGTGTATCTTCTTGGAGTTTACATGTTCTCCCAATCCATGCATTGATTTTCTCTTAGTACTTTGACTTCCTCCCACAGACCAAAAGAATGATTGTTAGGTCAATTGTCTACTTGTCAATAGATATGAGTTATTTGTCCTGTTTGTCCCGTAACCTAAACTTTCTCTGTTACAAGTTATAGATATCAAAATTACATGGATAGATGCAACTTCAATTCTAGCTGTATGAAGCCGTTTTGTACTTAAAAAACACTGAACTATGTTTAACTTAATGTAAAATGCACAAAGACCCATCTGTGTATATGGATCAGGGGAAGGGGAAGTCTGGATCTCTCTGTGCTGTCCCTGCAAATCGAACTTGGACAAGCTAAAGAAAGTCTTGTCTCAGCATGGAGATGACTGCGTTAATTTTCTCATTCCCACGCGTTATTATTTCGTGGCCACGCATTAAGTATCTCGTTCCCACGCATTAATAAGTCGTGGCCACGCATTAGTGTATTAGTAATGCGTGGCAACAAGTTATTTATTTTTTTCCTCCAATGTCACCAGAGGGGCTCCGTAGGAAGGTAAGTGGAAAGGTTAGTATTTAATTGGAAGAGAGATGATCTGGTTTCTGAATCTTGCTGTTGCTGCAGAGGAGATGGGCTGGAGGAAGGCGAGTCGGGCTCGGGTGACTGAGAGTGGGTGAGGGATTCCTGACCTTCTCCGGTGATGTTTTTGCAGATGGTGGATTGAAGGAGTTCCAGGCTTTCTGGGGGTGTTTGGTGGTAGAGGCTCTGAAGGAGTTCCAGCTGGGAAGTGAGTTAACAGGTGGTGATGAGTTCAGGGAATGTACCAAGGTGTATGCTAGTGATGGGTAGATGAGGCGCTTATGAACCTTTTCGACACATTGCCCTAACTGTATTGATACTGATACGAGCTTTCTAGTGTGTTGGTCTACTGACACCTGCTGGATCTTATTATAGCATGCAACCCATTTTGGAAAATCAAGTAATCTACAGATTCAATGGCCATACAATAAAATGTATGTAATTGTATTCTATATTGTACACTGCATAATTTAATATGTTAAGCAAAGTTTAAAATATGTTATATTCAAAATATATTATAAGACATCATGTGACTGTGTGTCACATCTTTTTAAAAAGTGAAACTGAAGGTGATGTTGATTATGAATTGTATATTAGGCACTTTTTAATATATATACATTTTTAAAATGTGTTTTTCCATGTTTTAGAAAACAAATACTCGCAAGGGACAGATGCACAATAACTTTCTGTTTGGCAAAATATGTGATGGTTCAAGATCCTGAAAAAGTCCCCTTTACCCCTCACTTTCATCAATGCTGAGACGTTGGCAGTCCTTAATAATGAAATTCTTGTTCCAACTCATATTTCCTGAACAGAAACAATAAAATAACTTTCACTGTGAATAAAGTGACAACGAAGACGTTTTATAATGTCAGTATACCTGCATTTATCCTAGTTGCATTTGTGACCTCCTGATGTCCATGTTTGGCTCTGTGATATCTCAGCATAGAAGATGTGCTTTTATTAATATATATAGGCCCATACCATTTCAGTAGAACAAATGCAACGTTTATACTGCAGAAAATAATAGGAATAATTTTAACTTAAGTTATTTTGAAATTGACTGAAATTTGTAAAATAAATAGGCAGAAACTGAGACGAACAGGATTAAGAGAGGAAATAAAAGCAAATGTTTTATTTGCTAATATAAGATCAAAATGATCCCACACGTCAGAAACCAGGCGTTTTCTATCCGGCTCCATGATGGTGACTTTCTGGGAATTAGTCTGGTTCAGAAGATAATGAATTGGAGAGAAGCATCCCGTTGACAGCTGGAGACGCTCCTGTTTTTTTGTTTTTTTTCGTTGTTTTTTTTTTATTGCAGTAACAATGACATTTCAGTCTTTCTAGCTCACAATCATTACAGCCTTGACAGAACAAAACGTTAAATTTATATAACTTTACAACAAAAATTGGGAGGAGAGAAAGAGGAGAAAAACTTTACTCAATACATTTGAGTTAACAATAAATAAAGGTAAATTTTGTGACAGACCCATCCCATAGAAAATATAGTGATAGTGACACCTTATTCGGTAAACATTTCTGAATGAATGTTTATAACTGATATACATTTTTTGTTTGCAATTGAATTAAGATACTTAAAATAATAATTCATCTTAATCAAAAATAATTTTAATGATGGTAAAGAATTCTGGAATTTACATTTATGGATATAAAACGTCCCTAATAAAATAAAAAAAGGTTCATTATAGTGCATATTTTCTTTTCTTTGTAGTCAAAATAAGTGATAATGTTCTTCCCCATAATGATGATTTTGTGTTTTGTTTTACATGAAATATACTTCTCAAGTTCTTTCCAAAATGTATTACTATATGAACAACCATAAAATAAATAAGTTACAGTTTCAGGTTCATTTTTACAGAAAGTACATTTGTTGTCAATCTCAAAAAATCTTGAAGTGTATATCTTAGATGGGTGAATGTTATGCAATATTTTAGATGTAATTCTCTAACTTTATTTGTGACGCAGAATTTAAAAGGAACAAGCCGGGCCTTGTGCCAATTAATATCCATAAAAATAGCGTTCCAAAAGAATTTCCCACTAGGTGTTATTTTCTTAGCATTATAGAAATTCAGTTTAGTTAATTCAGCTTTAGTCAAAAGAATCCTACCTATAATTGATACATCTCTTTGAAGCCATAAATTAAATATAGTTTTAGATTTTTTTATTTTAGGGGAGAAGTTAAGTTGTTGGCATTCTATAACATTCTTACACACAAAAACACAGAGATATCTAATACAATCCTTAACAGGTATATTATATATAGTTTTATCATTTGTTTCAAACAGACATAAAATTTTGCATTTAGATGTATTCAATTTTAATCCAGAAGCAGCTGAGAATTTGTCTATTAATGCAACAGCATTTTCAATCTGGTGTTGCTGTATCATCAGCTAATTGGGTCAGTTTAATTTCCTTACCAAAAATAGACAGACCTTCAATTCTTGGATTATTTAAAATATGTAATGATAGCAATTTAGCAACAATGAAAAATAAAAAGGGAGAAATTGGACAGCCTTGAAGAACCGATTTCAGCACTGGAAATCTTTTAGTAGTGTTTGGATATAGTATGATACAACTGTCAATATTTTTATAAAACATTTCAATAGTTGAAATAAAATTTTGACCAAAACCAAATATTTGAAGTGCTTTAAATAAAAAAAGTATGTTCCACCGTATCAAAAGCCTTATAAAAATGAAGAAAAATGATAAGGCAGTCATTGTCTATGTAGTCAGAGTAATCTAATAAATCGAGAACAAGCCTTATGTTGGAACTAATATGATGGTTGGATATAAATCCAGTTTGAGTTGCGGCAATTATCTCTCCAAGATCTTTTTTTAACCTTCTTGCATATACTAATGATATAATTTTGTAATCTATATTTGAGAGCATAATAGGTCTCCAATTTTCTATCATAAGGGTATTTTTTTCGGTTTAGGAATTAGTGTTATAATACCCTGTTTCATACTTGTGGACATTTCCTTCCTATCTTGACATTCCATAAATAATTCCAATAAAGGATCCACAATAATATTCCAAAAATGTAAGTAGAATTCAGGCAGTCGTTGCCCGGAGATTTGCCTTTTTTCATTGATTGGATTGCTTCTGATATTTCAGATTTTGTGATGGGTCGTTCACAATTACTTCTAAAGGGCTCTGATATTGTCGGTGTATATTTTTCAATTGATTCTATAAACTTATCACAATCATTGATGTGGAAATTTTAATTGTATATATGTTACTGTAAAATGAACCAACATATTTTGAAATATCTAAGTGATTGGTGGTTATGACATCATTGATTTTGAGTGCAGAAAGAGTATTTATTTTTTGATTTCTTTTCTCAAGGGCAAAAAAGTAGCTAGAGTTCTTTTCGCCTAATTCTAACCATTTTGCTCTCGACCTTATAAAAGCTCCTTTTGCTATATTAATATATGTATTATCTATTTCTTCTTTTAATTTCTTCAATTTAATTTCTTCTTCCTCTAATAGACTTCTAGACAATCTTTTTTCAATCGTGTATTTAGTTTATTCATAATACTAATTTCTTTAGAGACGTTATAATTTTTTATTTCTTTACTGCATCTTATTGCTGCTTCTCTTACCTTAAATTTAAAGTATTCCCATTTTTGTGTATGATTCATTTTAGTATCCCTGAATATCTTGATTTATCAGAATTTAAGTATCGCCATACATCTATAACTGAAAGTTGTTCACAAATAAATGCAGTGCTTTTAAATCTTGAATGTTGCACTGTTCTTATCGGTAATCGATGTAAGAGATCATCTGGAGCATCGTTTTAATCTCCCCCGAGAATTAATTGTGCTTCTTTGTTTTTTTAGTTTGAGAGCTTCAAGTCTTTCACGCAATTGCATACACATTGTTTTGTCTAGAGCTGAGTTGTTATAATTATTCAAGTTGCAGTTTGAAAACCAAAATAATCCATCTACCCTCATCTGAAAATAACGAATCTATAATAGTACCTTCAAATTTGTTGAGCAGAATTGCTACACCTGCAGATTGTTGAGAGGCATGACAAAAATAACACTGATGCCCCATTGTGCTTTCCAAGATTTCACATCATTTTTACTTGAGTGAGTCTCTTGTAAAAAGGTTAAGTCTGCGTTTTTTCTTCTGCAGAAAATAAAAATAGACTTTCTTTTGGTGCTGTCACGGATACCTCTAACATTAAGGGATATTATTTTTAATGAATTGAAATGGAAGTCTGTCATAGAAAAATAAAGTGAACTGGAAGTCTGTGAAATAAACAAGAAATTTTAAAGTGCTGAGATATAAACACACAAGTAGGAACTTTCAAAGAAGAACTCTAAATATTGAGTACCCCTTGAAATTGAAGACTCATTTCTCTTATATACATATAGATACACAGAGAAGCGAACAAATTGCTTAATTAAGCAAGTGACTATGCCACTGTAGAAGATAGGTTATTAACTGCTCCTAGTGCAGAATGTTAAATTTGAACATAACCATCACATTAACGCGATTTTTGTTTTACAGTGGATAATGATTGCCTTAGTAGGAGTATTTAACTTAGGGTGTGAACATTTTATCCCAGTAAATCTTACATCTAATTGAGTTTAAATCAACAATTTTTCATTATGAACAGTGACCCAAGTTAACATGAGGTAGTTGTGGGATCTTATTAATATTAGGTAGCATTCAATTTAACATAAGATCCCCTTATTGTTCATATAATTGACTCTAAAGCTGTATGTCTTACACCATCGATGAGGGCCACCGGGCCGATCCATTTGGTCTTCTTTCCTTCGTCTCGGGCTTTTTTAACCATTGGCCAGACTTTGTACCTGCATTGTCTCTCCGTGTAAGTGAGGTCTTCTGCCATCCGTAGATTTTTTTTCCTTCAACGTGTCGGAGTTGAGGGAGGCTCTCCATACTTTGTGTCGGAAAGTGCGCATAGTAAATTTTATGATATGGGACGTGCTTTGTTTTATTCTTTTTTTCCTCCCACTCAATGCACAGTACCTATCATGAACCTAAATCTGGATTTTTCTTCAGGGATAATCTGGGCGATTATTCCCCATCACCTCCTTTCTAACATTTCTCACATATTACGGGAGATTAAGAAGACGGAGATTCCATCGTCAGCTGTACCTCTCAGCTTCCTCCTTTCTCTCCTGAATTGCAGTCGCTCGCTCGTTTATCTTATTCACAATGTCGTTTGTCGCCTTACATTGCATCCCTAGGTCTTTCATATGCTCCTGCATGACAACAGTCTCCGCTGTGTTCTTGTTCACCATTTCTTCAAACTTGGAGAACCGGTCATTTAGTCCGTGAATGGCTCTCAGGATGTCGCCGTTGGACATATTTTCCGCTTCTTCCTTCGAAGTTTCGGAGCGGATCTTCTTTGAGCTGGGGCTATTCAGAGGGGTTTCAAGAAGTGATTAACATAAACCTGGGAAGGCATCAGACTCCAGGTCCATTATCAGTCCTCCTTTGCGTTTTGCTTCTTTTTTAGCCATTTTTCAGTGTTTGTCACGTTGCAAATTTCCTTTAATAAGCTAGCCATGTTACTGTTTCGTAAACGCGACGACGAAGAACTTAACGTTTTTCTTATCTTGTTGGGTTAAATAGACCTACTGTCCATGTATAAAATACAAAGGAGACAAGTCACTTCTTAGACAGCAATCTTTGAGTCCGTTAGGATCAATTTAAAAGTTTGGTACTCTAAGCAATTCACGAGCTCACAGGAAAGCGTCTACCCAGGTCGCCATCTTGGCCCAACCCCGAGACGCTCCTGCTTTTAAACACAGTTTGGTGCTTCAGTGACGGATGAAACTGCAGCTGTAGCTGTCACGTGACTATTTCTTAAAGTGATACACACACTGATATGGGGTTTCGCTTTATGAGCTAGATAGATGTGCCGATGCATCGGTGCTGCTCTACCCATCACTAGTGATTTCAGCTGATGGCTGCAGAGATGGTGTGACCGTGCAGTGTCTTTACATTCATTCATGTTTGCATGTGTATACGTGTTATTCTAGGTTCTGTTAATAGTCTTGCTAATTGGCCATAGAAATCAATGGAACATCTGAGAATGTGCAGCTATCGGAGCTAACCTGTGTTTTATCTCTTCTACCACTCATAGAGCCCTGTAAGCCTAAGCAGGACTTGGATCAAAGCCAACAGCAAACTGTAAGTAAGAGTTTGATCAACTTTTTTTTCAGTGTCTAATCAGAGAGGACTTCTCAGAAGTCCATCCGATCCTGGAGGTATTTGCCAGGAGCGCATAGTCAGTCAGGAAGCGTAATTACAAAGACTGGAGAGAGCAAAACTCTGATCAACGAGAATGAAACAGAGGAAACTGATAACACAAAATATATACCGTCAAACAAACAAAGGACAAAGACTTTACACTTGTTCTCTAAGAAACTTATTGCAGATAGTAAGTTTGACTTTTCAAAAAACTTTTTTTCTTTTTTCAATTGAGTTTTTTCTCTCATTTTCTTGCTTTTTGTTTGACTTTCTCAGGTTTTTTCTTGATCCTTTTTGTCACAAAATAAACTCCATACTTATTTACCTCTAAATAGAAGAACATGTGCAAAATACTTTTTTTGATCTACTATTGTCAAATGTGCAGTGGGCAAAGATAACAATGAATGCTTTAATTCCACATTGTGTTTGAGTCCACCAATCCAATGTAAAGCCACTTGTATGAATGGATGTTTAGAAAATAAATAGACGGATAAAAAATGTAAGATTTTCAAGATCAATTGCTGACAATATCAACTGAGACTAAATCTGACTGGAAAATTGTGCATATTTTTCTTTCTGAAAAGACAGAGGCAATGCCTGTACTCAACTTGGTTCAAGAACAGTTTTAGCTTCAATGTCTTTTTCAAGTGTTTTGGTGAAAATCTGTGGGACTTTTTGAAAGGTAGGTAAAATAAAATAAAAATGTATGCAACCTTCATCCTTGCAAATGAAATACCAGGTTGTATATGCTTCAAAATAAACAATGACAAAAATCTTAGAAACAAATCAACACTTCATTATAATATATTATGTGTAATTTATAATATTGTGTTTAAAACAAATTAACTCCAAAAACTTGTGCAGTTTTACATGAACATCCAGTGAAAAAACAATATTTTTAAAAGAATACTAAACATTTTTAACATTTCAGCTCTCTTTTGCACAAACCTTACACACAAATGAAAGCAAGCTCTGTAGAAGATCCTTTATGAAGAATAGGGAACTCAAATGGGATTTTTGGCTTTGTGAAAGTGTAATGCATGGGTTAATTTCTGGTATATTTTCATGGTCTTGAGAATACTCCTGGTTGTACCGCCTGTAACCTATACCACCCTCTGTTGATTGTCTTTGGCTATTACATTTGCATGAGGCAATCTCTCATGGGCGGGCCAATTATGTAAATGTTCGAGCCAGGCCTGTCTATAACACCCGGCCTGTTCTAATGTAAACTTACTGTCCTGACACCACAAATACGCACAACAAATCAGACAGTGTTTTTGGGGTTTTTACTCTCTTTACACCTGGCCCATGAAAATACCATGAAATATGCTAGTATTTTTAATTCACTTGTATATTGTTACGGGAAAATCCCATATCGATGTAGATTAAGATTTGGCTGAATCAGTCTCCATGGAAGTTTGAAGATACTTATTAAGATCTGAACAGGAACCCATCTCTAAGGTAAAATTGCTCTCTCTCCGAGCTAGACAAAAGTTTTCCCCCCTCCCATAAGCTCTGTGAACTTATCTTAGAGTGAACTACTCCAGACATAAACATGTCTCTCATCTGTCCTTCAGTTGACCCAGAGTAGGTAAAATGTAAATAAGTAGCTTACAGCTTCAATCTCTAATACCTTGTTTCCACAGAGCGGTCCAGAGCGGTCCAGAGTGGAACGGATCACTATTGTGCAATGCTCACTTTTCATGTCTGCGTTCTGTAGAATTAAATTTTTATAAAAAAGATAATTCAGTGCATGTTCAAGCAGAGACAAAATGGAGCCAATTTCCAGTTCTCACTTTTATTTTAAACAGATTAACAAATTGCAGTTTACAGAGAAACATGCCCTATTTTCTCTGGGCCAGACAAAGAGATCTGACGAAGAATGGTTTTCGTGTCATAACTTTTATAAACGTCCAAAATCTCCCAGGATTAATCTGCTCCAATCAGAACGTTTTAAACAGTGTCTTAACAATGATTGGATGTCAAGAATTATGCAGTCATAAAAGGGACGTGTCCTTCTCCTGGATCCAAGTCAAAAGTTCATTCTGAGTTTTATGGTTTTATTATCCTTCCTAAGCAAAACTCCCAGCTTTATGGCCTCCATCCTTATCTATAAACATCCTGGTTTTATGGCCTTGGTTCCCACTCTACAGACATCCTGTTTTTACAGCCTGCAATAAAACTCTTTGTCTCAGAGATCCTCAAAGGTCACACATACTCCCCATTATCCAAGGCTTCTGCTGCTCCTCAAAAAGTGCCCAATTAAAATATTGGTAAAAACAGACTTTTACCTCTGACTTCTTACTAAAGATATTAGCCCCCAAAAAAATAAGATACAACAGTTCCCACCGCAGACAGGACTCTGCCAAAGCGTGGGGGTACACTGTTGTGGCGTCATACGACAGGGACGAGGTGTAAAAATAAAAATAAACACGCTTTTCTGGAGCTCCTTCTTTGACCACACTCGGTTGCTGCTTGCTACCATCTTTACCTGTACTTACTAACTCAAGTTAATTGCTGGAACAGAGAACTAGTTGTTTTTGTAGTTGTTGTCGCAGAGGTGACCTTTTGACTTCAGCAAATGAAAGGACAAAGTTGTTTGACGCCAGTGTCAGCACCCCAACCGTACCCGGACCACCCTGCCCTGGTCTGGAAGCTTAAAGCAGACCATATCCAGCCTGGTACGGTCCTGCTCCGTGGGCCGCTTTGATGGTGGGAACGGGCAAAAAAAATTGGACCGGACCGTGCCGGTCCAAACCGGACCGCTCTGTGGAAATGGGGCATAATTGCTGACCATTATGCTATATTCACTGGATGCCTTTACTGATAATTACTTATCAGTAAACATAATCTTGAAATAAGTTGTCTTTTCAAATACATAAACATCATCTCTTCTCCATCCATCTTCTTTCACTTATCCGGGGCCGGATCGCGGGGGCAGTAGCTAAAGCAAAGAGACCCAGACTTCCCTCTCCCCAGCCACTTGGGGAGTTGATAACAACTCTGACTGACCTAGAGACTGTACAAAAAGACAGAAAGTTGCCTTTATAAAGTATGACATTTCACTAAATTAAGCATGAACCTTTAGGTTGTGCTGTCAAGGATTACAAATATGTATTACATGTGTTCATCGTTTACTCATTTATTCAGTCTTTACTGTCAACTATAAAGAACCCTTCTTCATTTGTTGGATTTTTGTTCTAGGAGAGATTCTATTTTTTTGGTTACAACAACATAAAAGTATAAAATAAATTTTACACCTTAGTAATGCAATTATGTAAAAAGTACAATATTGACCATGGCAAAAAATGTAATGAAGTGCTTATTACTCATTTTTACAAGTAAAAAATAATAATAAAAAATGAGCAAAATTTCAGCCATGTAGTCGACTAATAAAAAAAATGATATGTTATTATTACAATACACTTTCCTTAATATGTAATCATGTAGAATTAAAAACTGGCATGTGACCTGTGAGTCTGTAGATTTGAGTCTAATTAATTTGAGATATTTTATTTATCAACACGTGTTTCCATGGATGTTGATCATGCATCATGCTCAATCCGTCCAAACCTCCTAATTATTGTCACTTAAATCAAATAACTTAGATATCTTAGACAATCATTATCTTACAGGCTTTGAAAATTGGAGAAAAAAAGTATAACCCAACTCATTTGACTATGTGGCAGACGCTTTATCCACCATGTTTGTTTCGAACGTTTTAGACTAGAGCTAAACATGACTTATCCTTAGAGACAAGCACTGAGCTAACTGCGGGAGGGGAATCTCACAGTTCTGATGATTTTAAATTGCTTCAGAGAACAAAGTTAAAAATGTTGTGTTGTCTAACATATTGATATCAAGTTATTAAAGCCCTGGTACTGTCAGATAAATAAACAATAAAAATCTACTTTTTATTTTAGAGATGAGTATGTAAAATTATCTGTTTACTCTGCTGGTATGACTATCCAAATCTTTAATTGTCAAAAATTTTCAAAATAAACTCCACCTGGTATCTATCAGAAAGAGGAGTAACACGATTGAATCTCACAAAAGCCATTTACAGCACCTCAGCCCATAAAATGTGAAACATTGCCATGCAGTACAACTAATCATTACATCTAAACTATTTGTTTTTTTCACCACATAACAACCTGAAGGTCAGTGCTTCTGCAGGAGGTCGTACATCCTGTCATCTATAGCTGATGGAGGAGGTAAATCAGGGACGGTGCAGTACATGTGGTGGACATCAGACTGGAAAATAAACAGAGCATCGGTGAGGACTTTTAAATTTACAACATTCATATACCTGCCAACTTTACAGTCATGTTTTCTGATAATTGTTCCATACATCAGCAGTTTGTGGTTTTCCGGGGGAAGATTTTGCAGGACCTGAAAGAGCAGAAAATTGAACCAACATGAGGCAGTATTAGGTTTTGCTGTTTACTTCTGTGTGAATTATAAAAAAAAAAACAAATACAATGACAGTAGAAATTGTTTCTATCTACTTTAACATCATCTGTTGCATTAATGTGATAAGTCTTTTTTAACTCCTTAAGCCCGCTAGCTCCCATTTTTGGGGGCACGCCTCCTAGAGTAACACTTAACACTTTCAACTTTCAATTATTTGTTATTACAGACACCAACAGTTAGTCTAAAGTCAATATGATTGATTAGTTACTATTTATGATGTTTATTTGCTTCTTTACAATGAAAACAAGCTGCTAATTTGTATTTTTTTCAGGCGGAATGTATATTCATATTTCATATTTTCTGTTTCAACCTCACTTACTCACGCCCACAATGATTTTCTTAACAATTTTCACACTTACAGTATTCCCATAGACCTTCCTGTTATATAAAAGCAAGTTAGACAGTTTAGAACATTTTAGACCTTTTACAAGCTGTAAAAAGCCCTCCAGAGTGTAAGTATGCCAAATTCAGAAAAAATCCTCGGGCTTAAGGCAGTAAAATATCTGGTGTTTCAAAAGGCTTATTGAAAGCCACAACACAACCCAATGTTTTGGTTATGTAGATATACTTTGAACAATGAATCCTACAAATTATTTCTTATTTGTTTCTTATCTTTTTAGTTATTTTTTCAGCTGTTGTATGGACAAGACACTTCACCTGCCTTGCCTGCAGGTGGTGTATGGCAGCCTTGCTTCCGTCAGTGTGCCCAAAGGAAGCTGTGGTTAGATGTTTTGCTCACCACCATAAATGTGTGATTGTGGGCATGAATGGTTGAATAACTAAATTTGGTGTAATGTGGTTTAGAGTCCTCTGAACTAGATGAGGAACTATGCAAGTCCAGGTCATTATGAAGCATTATCTTGTTATAATTTTAGAATAACTTTAGATGAGTGTAAAACTAAGGAAAACCACCTGTAGGAAAGTCAGCAGCAGGAACAGCGGTGATGACATTGTAGACTCCATCTTTATCTGCAGGTAACTTGAACCACGACGGAAAAGTGAATATTTAGAAATAAATGAAAAATGCAAGAAAGCTACAGTAATGTGACTGATATACAATCATAAAATATATATTATTTACCATTTCTGCGTTATCAATCATTTTCCAGTTCACCGACAGATCTACAAGAGAAGTTAGCACAAGGTTTGATTAACAAAAATATAAAGAATTAATATAATTATATATTGTTAACAAACATTTTTATTTCAATATCGTACATACAGTATGTATATTACCTGTAATATTGGTCTGGTTCCTGTGCAACAATAAGCAAAGAGAGATTTTATTTAGTCTGTGTCCATTAAATTAAGGAGCAAAGTAAAATTGAATAATCACATAGTGTCTGTCATTTAAGCCTTTAAGTGTTAAAACTAGATACAAAATGATCTGATCCAAGAATAAATTAGATTTAAAACACAATAAAATATTTTTCAAAATAAAACTGACTATAAAAAAAGCCAGTAAGCCTCCGTGACTATAAGCAATAGCCTATTGTCGAGGCACACAGATCCACAAAATTCAGATAAACCAATAAGTTAAAAAAAATATTCTCTGAGCTATTATTTAATACCTCCAACAAAATAAAGATTTTGATATACATATATAAATAGTTCCTGTCATAACTTGGACACAAATAATATAATCTAATGATTAACAAAACAGGATTTGTTTCCATACTCAATATATGAAGCTTTCTTATTTAACGGGTTGATTAACAGGTTCATGCACAGCTTTTTGTAAACATTCAGTGATCAGAACCGTCAATTATCAGTTTTATAAAAGAACAATAATAGAAATTCTTACCTCTTATGTGATTGTTTTTCTGATAAAAAAGAGAGTCAAATGACAGTTTTTATCATCTGTTCACACTCTACAGCTCATGATATCCATTTCTAATTTTATGCTTCTTAACAGGCCTTTCAGTATCTATAAAAAAGGTGTTGTTTTGACAGTTCTTTAAAAGCAGTAATGTATATATTAATGCATAGTGTGTTGACACTTTAAAATAAATGATAACATCCTACTATATTTCAACTCAGACCAAACATCTTATATCTTGAACATGTGATTGTAGCTGTAAGAGGTTAGATGTTTTAGGATGTTATTTATAAATTCAAGTCCTTTTTTAATCAGATGTTCTCTGTTAAACATTTAGGTTATAATGTTCCTCACCAGTTCTTCTTTTGGCTCTGAGACATGCTGCCACCATCAGAATGACGAGCACAATCACACCACCCATAGCTGCTGCAATCATCATCTTCCACATCCCTATTTTAAAAGGTTGTAAACAAGTTTCACATCAGCTTTCTCATCACTATTGCTCGGTTTCTGCAACACTCATTTTAATGAATCAGACCTTAAATCTCTAAAGTGTATCTTCTAAAATTATGTCATTAGAATTTATATTAATATCACAAACAAAATACTGAATATATCTTGATTTGATTATATAAAGTGAATTGGCTACTAAATACAGTATTATTATTATGGTATTGCAGGGTAATGAATAAAGCTGAAAACAGTCAGGAATCTTTAGAATAAAATGTTTATATCTTCAACAAAACCTTTAACTAGTTTAAATATTTTGCTGCAGGATGAACAATATCAAAAAGTAATTTTTTTTAAACACAAAACAAGAATAAAAATAACTGAGAGTAAAACAAACAGTCTCACCTGACTTTTCCTCTGGTATGTTTTTAGAGGTTTCCACTGGATAAATGGAAGTGACACCAGAAGTTGCTAAAGCAAGAAGTCAGATTAAATAAATATTTTTTAAAGATACAGTAGATAATATCTGTTTAATGCAGGTATCTTCAGATGCATTTAATCCTAATTTCTAGATATCTGTTGGTGCCACATTCATTTGTTCAAGCAATTATATACAAGAATAACAACCATGATGTCAATGTGCAGGCATGATACAGCCCAGGAAGGAGAGGGACTATGTGTTTCAGTGCATCAAGAAGAACACGTTGTTAAAATGATGTCCAAAGGTGCAGAAAGTGCCATTATTCACGGAGAACCTTTTCCTTAACAAACAATGGATGAAAGGAACTCATAACTCGTAAGAAGTCATTATTCCAGAAACAGCATCAGAACAGATTACAGTTTGCAAATGCACTCAGGGACAAAAATCTTATTTTTAGCAGAAAGATACTTGTTGACTATATTGATCACTAATATATTTCTAGGAAAGAGACGGAAGCCTGCAAGCTTGAGAACTCCAAACCAACCCTAAAGTACGGAGAAGGAAGCATAGTAAATGAGGTACAGGTAAATGATGAAGAAACAGTACATACTGTAGCTGTTTGTATGTAAATATTTAGTAAAATATATTTTATCTTTGTTCTCTAACTTTTTAGGGTTTATTATATTTACGTTCTTTGGTACGAAAATGTCCACTTAGAAAACAGATAAAAAGGGGAAAAAAGAAACAAACACTGCCAAAACAGATGTGTCAAAAGTGACATGCCCTGAGTGTGATCAGGGACTATACTTGTTGAGTAGATTTTAGCCCACAGTGTGTAATCCTCCAATCAATTGATTGACACAGGGAAAGTTCTGTGCCTGAATATCTGGCACAGAAATTTTTAAGATTTTAAAATAAAAGAAACAGAAAAAACAAATATACATTAAGCAACAAAAAGAGTGCATACAAATAAAAGTTTACAGTTTATGAGGAGCAATTATTTAAAATGTCTCACACATACAATTTGTTAAAATTAACTCAACATGTGTAGTCCCTGATCACACTCAGTTGTCATTTGTAGCTATTTTTGCAGTTCACAGTATTTAAATAAAATATCTATATCTTTGGAAACAGTATATCTAATTTTAATTATAAGTGCAAAGACCACCTGTGTTGTCTCTTGCAGCTGTTGTCTCAGCAGAGCTCTTCTTGGTGGCTGTGCGATATTCTGATATTTAAAGACAAACATTTACATTGATATATTTTAAATAACATAATGTGGTATGTTTAAACTAAGGTTACCATGACCATAAGAAATTAGCATCCATCTTAGAATATGACACACATAGATTGGTGTTACTTTTAGAAAACAAGATTTTTCTTAATAGTCAAATGTACAGATAACAAATCATACAACAAATGAATACTGTTTCTTACTAAAGTATTCATGCCAACCATAACCATTTCCACATTTTGTCACAGTACTGTATAACCACAAATTTAAATGTAATGAACAAACAAACTTTTGCTTAGCTAGGTAGAAAATGGTTCATAATTTTCAAAATTAAAGAAAAATATCTAAAAAAGCACAGCATAGTATTATATTCAGCTCTCCTGAGTCATTACTTCATATAACCACAATTTGCTGCAGTTTGAGTTCCAAGTCTTTTGGCATAAGACTCTACCAGCTTTGCACATCTAGAGGCTGAAATTTTCATTAATTATTTATCAAATAGTTTAAGCTCAAACCAATTGGATGGAAAACCTCTTTGAAGAGGTCATGTCTCCTTCCTAGAACCAGGAAAGTAGAGCACATCACCTAAGTTCTAAAGTCATTGCACTGACTCCCTGTAGCTCAGGGAATAGACTTCAAAATACTTATATTATTTTATAAATTATTCAGACCACTCACCTCTTCCAATTCTAGTCTACTAATCACCCCTAGAATCAGAACCAAACATGGAGAAGAGCTTTCAGTTTATATCCTCACCTTATATATTTTCCGCAAACCATCATAGAGATGGCAGTTCAAGGGAGATAATTGTCTGCCTTGCATGATGCTACACTGTATGATTCATTGGTTACTGTCATATTACAGTGATTCCACTGTTAAGGTGGATTCCAGTTGGAAATCTATCTTGCTCCAATAAAACCATTAACTTCTCTGCCTTCGGCAAGCTGTGCGTCCACGTCTTTACACCACCTTCACGCGAGCACGCGAGGGGCCGTGTACGAAAGTCAGGAGGACGCGCCCCGTTACGTGCCTAAAGTGACATCACCACTTATCGCCATCTTGTTACGTAGTGTTAGCCTTTAGCATAGCCTTAGCATTCTGTGTGTTAGTATTTTGTCTTTGTCTTGGTGTGGTTAGAATAAATTAGTTAAATTGAATCAAAACTCTGGTTTCTTTTATTCTGAGTGTGTGTGTGTGTGTGTGTGTGTGTGTGTGGGTGTGAATGATTGCAAAGAATTCACTTCCTGCAGGGGGTCTTCCTGGTATAATCTCTGATAATTAATAATTATAAGTAAGATCATTGATTGATAATCTTCTTTTAAATAGAGATAAGATCTTGTTTCTAGCCAAGAGGCTAGTGGTGCCCCAATTAGATGATTGGAAGGAATAATTAAATTATTAATTTACAAATTATTAATTTAATATTCCCAACATAACCAGATAGATCATAACTTAACTTTATCAATTTTTAATTGATAAATTCCCTGACACAATACTGTAAATATGATTTTATCTTAAAAAATTTATTTAAAATGAACTTTATGATTTTAATGTCTTTTTATATTTTCATGTAAATTGTAAGATAAAATTAAAACATAAAATTGCAAAGACGGATTAAAACAATTCACATGACAACAAGGTTTGTTTATACTTATATTCACATTAAAGTCTGAATGTTGATTATAACAATATTTCCCTACCTGATATAGTAGAAGTGGAAACACTGGTCGTACTCTTTGTCAGCTCAGTTGTACCTGAAAACAAGAAACTAAAATGTATCACAATGTTCTGGTCACTGCTTATATTCTTGGCATACGTTACCGTACCTGTGGTGAAGGCTGGGACAGTTGTTGGGATGAGTGATTCTTCGGGGAATATAGAAGGAAGATTATTAGTTACAAAAATATTTTTCAATTGCTGATGAATGTGTTAATATAGAATTATATAAGCAAAACAATTTTAATCAGTGTTCGTCATGCTTTTATCCAAACTGCACTGTTAACCATTAGAAAGCCAATATATGTCGAGAGTAGAATTAATTTGATTAGATGTCAAGCATTCTGTATCACAAGCAGCAAGGGCATCCAATGCAGTGAAGCAAAACAAAAGAAAACTAAAAAAGTAAAAGCTTTGACAAAGGGAGAAACTTGTAATAACAGATACAAACCAGACTCTCCCCCCTAACCTGATAACCTGCTGTGTTTCTTCATCTTATTGATGATATTCAATAATGGACACAGATGGACTCTGTCTACAAATAAGGCAATTAGTTATCTAAAAAGGCTTATTTAGGACTATCACTGTATTGGGGGCCAGATGCACTTGAACAACAGAGTCAGAATTACATGATTTTATCTATAAATGATTTTGACAGCCATTTATTATTTTCCTTTCTCTTCACAGAGTTGTATAACTTTGAATCTATTACAACCATATTAAAATATAAAGAAGCGTGGAGAAAAAAAAAGTATTTGAACAATTCAAGGTGTTTTAAATGTTGTAACAGGTGTTGGGTTTTAAATAATTTTGGAAACGTAATTATTAGTTGGCGTACAGTATTTTTAGATACATTCCATGTTTTTCCACTTCTCAGTAGTGTACATATGATTGTCGCTTCAAAAATGTCTTTCAAGTTATGATTTTTATGTCTTTTTGTATTTTCATGTAAACTGTAAGATAAAATTAAAGCTTAAAACTACAAAGACACATTAAAACAACTCACATGACAACCAGGTTTGTTTATACTTATATTCACATTATGGTCTGAAGGTTAATTATAACAAGATTTCCCTACCTGATGTAGTAGAAGTGGAAACACTGGTCGCACTCTTTGTCAGCTCAGTTGTACCTGAAAACAAGAAACTATGTATCACAATGTTCTGGTCACTGCTGATATTCATGGCATATTTTACCGTACCTGTGGTGAAGGCTGTAAGAGTTGTTTAGATGGGTGATTATGTGGTGGATATAAAACTTATTTGAAGTTGTTTATATATGAAATAAAATGACATTTAAAAAAATGCATCCAGTGTTCATCATGCTTTTCTCCAAACTGCAGTTTTGACCATTATAAAGCCAATATACTTTCAGAGTAAATTATTTGTTAGATTTTTATTAAATATTAAGCACTCTGTATCACAAGCACAAAGGGCATTCGATGCAGTGAATTAAAACCAAAGAAGACTAAATAAGGAAATGGTTTAACAAACAGACAGACTCTTTGTTTCAATAATTTTCAATTCAATTCAATTCAGTTTATTTATATAGCGCCATTTCACAACAGATGTCATCTCAAGGCACTTTACAAAAAGAGTTATTACAATACAATGTTAAGTGTAGAAATTACAGAACCACAGAAGATTGCGTCGTGGAATTCTCAGCAATCCCTCATACTGAGCAAGCATGCAGCGACAGTGGGAAGGAAAAACTCCCTTTTAACAGGAAGAAACCTCCGGCAGAACCAGGCTCAGCACAAGCGGTTATCTGCCGCGACCGTCTGTGGCTTGGAGAATACATAACAGAGACACAGAAAGAGCAATAGAACTGATGCAGAAGTTTGTTGCAGGACGTGGAGAATTTTCCGTCACTGCAATGCCATCTTAGTCAGGGTCGTCAAGCAGGGCTAATCCGGAGCACCTACTATAATAGAAAACAGGTTAGTGCTTGAATTGACAGCACATCATGCAGTTGGGGAGAAGTAGGAGAGAAAGTAGGAACAGACCCTAATAATGTCCTCCAACAGCCTAGCCTAAAGCAGCATAGCTACTAACATTAACCTGTCTCCTAGCTACTAGGAGACCTGGCTACCAACACTCTGTCTGAGTCCTCCTGACCCGTGGACGGTGTAGGGCCGGTAACGGCCCCCGTCATGCCGGGGTCTTCTCGGAGTCGGGTTGTTTGAGAATGCAGCCCAAAGTGGGTGGTATACTCCATCTAAGGCTAAATACCGGCACGAGACCGATAGTCGACAACTATCTTAAGGAAAAATAGACAGAACTGAGAGGACAGAGTTGAAGAGGGCGAGAAACGTTTAAGAGATAAACGGGTGGGGTCCGCACAGTCTGCCCGGGGGATTCAACCCGGCAGGTAATGGGCGGCCGCACATTACTTTAATCCCAGTAAATTCTTGAGCAAACTCTTTTAAGAAGGTCATTTTCTTTGACATTATAATATTTATCTAGACTGAACTGTTTAAAATGGAAAATGCTTTAACTAGACTGGTTACTCCGGCAAACTTTTGAAAACATTAGGACTGTCATGTTGCAATGAAATCCAAAAACAGGCTCAGAAGACAAGAAACGATGAAGCGACGTACTTAGACGACAGTAGACAACAACGAACCAGCGGCAAAAAGAGGGCAAAGGGGAACATATAACACAGTGACGTAATCAGGGGGAAACTCAAAAGAGCTGAGGGTATTCAGGATGCAGAGAGAGACAAAGACAGGAACGAAATGTCACATTGTTACAAGGATGAGGACATTATGATCTTAATAGTAGAGATAGCAAGACAATTACAGTTTTCTAAACAATATTAGATTGCTTATCATTACCCTGGATGGGCAGCGCAGCATCCGATGAAGCTGTGGTCTTTGTAAATCTTGTTGGTGTTGTGATGATCTCAGTTAATCTTTTTCCCAGATAACCTAGAATTAGAAAATAGATTTTCTGTCAGTTTCAACAGCAGCTTAATGTGGAATATGTATGTTATTTTTATAAAAACGAATTTACAAATATAATTATTTTTACTCAGTAGGTTTTGTCGTATTTGTTGTGTAGTTTAGAAATAAATACACAAAAAAAATAACAGATATGCCGATCAGGCACAAAAATACTTACAAAAATTCTGACAATAAACATTAACAAAAGCGATTATTTCTTCATTATTGCACCTGTTAGTGGGTGGAAAATGTTAGGCAGAAAGTAAATATTTTTTTCTGAAAACTTGATTAATAAAAAGCAGAACAAATTAGCAAAAAACAGGATTTAAATTAGTTTGGCTAGGGTCAAAGAGTTATGGCCTCTTGTATAGTTCAAAGCAATAATTCAGGATTATTTTAGGATCAGAACAAGAAATTTAAGATGGGAATTCTGACTTTAGAATCTCCAGATCTCAATCTAATCCAACATCTGTTGGATGTGCAGGTCAAAAAAGTCTCGACCTTCAAACTTCACCTCACAACTTATAGGACTTCAATTATCCAATGCCTACATCACAATGCCAGACACCATACTGCACCTTTTGGGTCTAGAAAAATCCAAGGCTTCATTAAAAACAATAGGGGTTTAGCTAATATATATATATATATATATATATATATATATATATATATATATATATATATATATATATATATATATATTACTACATTCATGAAACATTTGACTCACCAGGGATGCTGTATGGATCACTACGAAGTGAGTAAAATGATTTCCCGTCACTTTCCAGACTGTAATCACAACTGACCACCTTCTGTTGAACCAAACGTAGATGACTCAATAATTCATTTTCTTGAATATCAGTCTGACAGAACCACTTATTTTTTGAGGTCTTTGATGTCTGTGTTGTTTCAGCTGGATGACTTGATTCTCCAAAGTACAGATTACACGTTGTGTGATGTTTCACAGATTCAGGCAGAATGCAGATGAAGACAGGATCCTGACCCTCTATAAAGTTTACACTCATTTCTGGTTTCAGACCTACGGAAGAAGTAATTTGTGTCAGAGCTGTTAACCTTTTCTGTAAAATTTTAAAAGTTTGTATGATAAAAGCTAAATGTGAACTTGTCCAAGAAAGAAGCAGTCACTTACCTATAGTAATATAGGATATATTACTATGGGGAGATGGAATATTTAACGTTCTCTCTTTTACAGTATAAAAACATTTCACTTTGACCACAGAGGGTGAACTTTGCTTTCCCTTCAACAGCAGCTCAGTTCCTGTAAATGTCCTCTTGCAGGGGTGGGATCCCTGAGTTTCTCCATTCACGTAGAAATAACACTGATGCACAGAACCATCATATGGAGCCTGGCAGTGAAATGTGACTGAGTCTGTTTCTGTGATTGTTAATGAATCCACTGTTAGTTTAGCCTGAGGAAGAGCTGAAAGGGAGAAAGAGGATCAAATATGTAGATGGACTGTTAATGTCAAGACACTAACGTTCTAATGAAAAAATAATATTTAATCTGTATATAAAAGCAATAATTACACAGTGGTAATGCTGGAAGACAGAAAAAACAAAAACTGACCTTTTCCTTGCACCTCATGAAAATAACCTGTTTGAAAAATATCAGCAAGTTTAACAAAATATTTATATATATTGAAAATCCTCACTTATAAACTTAGAATAAGTTTGGAATTTTAAAGTCAGAATGAATATTTTTTTTTATAATTTGTGCAAATATTTTGACTTACAAACAGCAAGAACCTCTAAACACAAACTGCACTACTGAAGCCAATGAGAACAAAACAAGTGACAGTGAGAAACAAAAAGGTATTTATCTTACACAGATATACAATATAAACGGATCAGAGAGATCTATAATTTTCCTCATATGTACAGTTCAAGGTGAGAGACACAATATTAAAAAAAATATCCAGGAAATAATATTGTATGACTTTTTCAAAAAAAAATTGTATACGAGTGCAGAAAATAAGTATTTAGGACCCACAAACAAGGAAGAATTCTGTCTCTCACAGACCTGTTAGCTCTTCTTTAACTAGCTATTCTTTCCTCCACTCGTTGCTTTCTGCTTGAACTCATCATCTGTATAAAATGCATCTGTCCACACCTTCAAACAGTCAGACCAACCCCCACCGTGGCCAAATTAACAAAGCTGTGCAAGGACATCAGGGATAAGATTGTACACCAGCATAAGACTGGGATGAGCCAATGTAAAATCAGGAAACAGCTTAGTGAGAAGTGTTCAACTGATGGAGCAGTTATTAGAAAATTGAATAAATACAAGATCACTGAAAATCTCCCTCAACCTGGAGCCCCATACTAAATCTCACCTCATGGTGTACACATGATCTTGAGAACTATAAGGAAACAGCCCAGAACTGCTGAGAGGCCAATGACCTAAAGAGAGCTGTGACCAGAGTAACAAGGTTACTATCAGTAACACACTACATGGTTGTGGATTTAAATCCTGCAGCGCTTGAGGTGAAGCCAGTACATGTCAGGCACATCTAAAGTTTGCCAGAGACCATATGGATGATCCAGAGGCTTGGGAGAATGTCATGTAGTCAGATGAGAGAAAAATACAACACGTTGGTGTAAACGCCACTCGCCGTGTTTGGAGGACTAAAGATGCTGAGTTGCATCTCAAGAACAGCATACCCACTGTGAAGCATGGGGGTGGAAACATTATGCTTTGGGGCTTCTTTTCTGTAAAAAGGACAGGACAACTGATCTGTATTAAGGAAGGATAAATGGGGCCATGTATAGTGAGATTTAGGGAAAATCTTTGATCCATCAGTGAGAGTATTGAAGATGAAACATGGCTGGATCTTCCAGCATGACAATGATCCCAAACACACCGCCCAGGTTATGAAGGAGTGACTACTTTGAGGGCCCACATATGCCGATCTCTGCTCCCCAGGGGGGAGCTTCATCGGGGGACCCGCCAGCAAGAGACCACCATCTGAGCCACTCTACCGAATCAATTGT
The DNA here is from genome assembly GCA_028564705.1 of Apricaphanius iberus. NCBI lineage: Eukaryota > Metazoa > Chordata > Actinopteri > Cyprinodontiformes > Aphaniidae > Apricaphanius > Apricaphanius iberus. Next base: position 330,697 of record JAPXFQ010002889.1, read on the forward strand.
CCTGACTGTCACCTGTCTCGTCCAGGTATCCTCCGACCGCAAGAGTCGGAAGATGCTTCGCGTTCGAATGGACGGCACTAGACTCTCCAAGCGCACAATGCCCAACCCGCCGTCTCGACTGTGCGAGTGGAGTAGCCCTTCCGCAATTGCATGGGGCTAGGTGTAACCAGGCCTTAACCGCCCCTCGAATCATCAAATCCATCTTGGCCAAAGTTACCAGTGACACCTCACAGTGATCGGCCTGGTAGATTAGTCTCGGTACAGCAAACAAGTTCAAAACCTTCACCTGCTGTGTAGGCTTTAAAGGAGCATTTCAAGGTTCTGGAGTGTCCTACCCAGTCACCAGACCTCCTTACAATGGAGAATTTTTAGAGGGAATAGAAAATCTGTGTTGCCCAGTGACAACCTCAAAACATCACAGCTCTAGATAGAACTGCATGGAGGAATAGGCCAAAATACCAGCTACAGAGAGTGCAAACCTGGTGAGAACTTACAAGTTTTATCTCTGCCACTCCCAAACAAGGTTACATTACAAAGAATTGAGTTGAACTTTGGTTATTGATCAAATATACTTATTTTCTGCAACATTATACACACATTCTTTTAAAATCATACAATGTGATCTGATTTTATTTTTCATTTTCTGTCTCTCCCAGTTGACATGTACTTAAGATGAAAACTACAGACCTGTCTCATCTCTTTAAGTTGAACAACTTGCACAATTAGTGGCTGCTAAATGCTTCTTTGTCCCAATGTATACTTATCAATAAACATTAATATAATTGTTAAAAGCATGTAGTAAAACTGACTTACCCAACAAGATAATAAAAACCAAGTGTCCTGTCATGATGAAGACGGATTTAAACTGTTAACAACCTTTCAGAGAAGTGTCTGTCTACGGAAGAGTGGGTGTTTTATTCTGTTCACTACTTGCAGGAAAACCACAAAGAGCATCACAGTGACTAAAAGTAAGAGACCACAAACAACTAGTTCAATCATCAAAAAATATCCTTTAATACATGTATGACAAAAGTTAAATGTACTGGGGGACTAATTTTTCCTGAAATATAAACTTTTTTCATTTCTGTTTTTCTGTTAATTTCTCATCTACACAGCAGCTCTGTTTTGTCTTCTTCAGTGTTAGAATTTAAATCTTTGTGCAAGTGAGTATAAAAAACGAACAATCACCACTAATGTTACTATAGTGTCTATGCATGTTCACATTCTGCTGCAATTAAACACCCTGTGAACAGAATAAAGTGGGTTGAGAAGATGGGTGGACTGATTCTGCTACGTGCAACTGCCTTTATTGTCTTTTAAACGCTGTTTTATGTATTAATCCACGTTTCTAATACAGTTGAGTGCAAACAAAAAAAAATACCTTGCAGATTTAGGTTGAAAGTAGTTATTTCATTAATGAATATGTTTCTTATTTATTTATTGCTTTAGATTCAAGTATCATTGCTTGAATCTGGTGGAACTAAAGATTAAGGTGATGAAAAGTTTTGAAGCTCTTCACCCAAGAAGCTGAATAACAATTCTAAGGGTTGATCTCAGTAATTAATAGGAAGATTCTTATTACAAAGTATGATAGACATCATTACAGTCACAAAATTATTGATAAGTTAATAAAAATTTATTTTTGCTTTTTCTAAATTGATGCTTTTTTATTTTACTTCAACTTTTGAAGGATTTATTCCTCTGAAACAAAGTCTTTCATTGAATTTGAATAATTTAAATTTTAAATCTGTCAGTAGTATGAATAATTTGGGGCTTTACCGCAGTTTTCTACAAATTGCTTTCAGAAGTCAACTAGTTAGTAAATAGAATCTATCTGTATTTTATATGATCTTAGTATAATTTCAGCTTTTCTGTGAAGGTCTTTTTTTTAGAGATCATTATCAAACAGCATAATGAAGATCAAGGAACACAGCAGACAGGTCAAGGAGAAAATTTTCAACATTTCAGTGAGTGCTCCTACATCTACTGTCCAAAAATGAAAAGCATACAGCACGACTGCATGGCAAGACATGGAATAAAAGTAGCACCCTAACTATGGAGGAGCTACAAACATCAACAGCTCAGGTCACGGAAACATTATGACACGACAACCGTTCATTGTGCAGTCCATTTAATACTGATCACTTTACTGCAATTGCCAGTAAAACAAGTTTAAAGACTAGGAAATTGCTCTGATATAGCGGCACAGATATGGAATAAAAATAAGTTAAAGAGAATTAAGTAAAAAACAATCAGAGTAAAATAAATACATTTAAAAAGGACATGTACTTGTGCAACAGTTGCATAGTGTGGTTGTTTAATGCAGTGTTTTGTGAAAAGTGAGAGGCCTGAAGTGTTTCTGGATCAGTTTTACCAGAGTCAGTGAAGGGTACACAAAAAATGTGTCAAAGAAGGCTCCAACTCAACTTTTTTTGGTCTATATCCAAAATTCTTTGTGGGAAGGAAAACTAACACTGCACTAACTAGGCTCCTCCCCTCAGGCCTGCGTTACAGAGCGCTGTACGCCAAAACCACCCGACACAAGAACAGTTTCTTCCCCCAGGATGTCGCTCTGATGAACTCTGAATAGTCACAGAGTCTGAGTCCATTCACATGAACAATAAACTAAAACTCTGCACTGCTGTATATACTTACTGTTCAATAACCCTGGTTTGGTGCATATATTATCCTTTATTATTTATTTGTATTTATTTTTATTTCCGTTTTAATTTCACTTATTTAAGTTCTGTACTGGAGAGAAAAGTTGCCGGAGTCAAATTACTTGTATGTGTCATACTTGGCCATTAAAGCTGATTCTGATTCTGATTCTGATTATGATCATTTTACCAACAAGTTGGACGGTGTCCCTACCTTGAAACATGGAGGTGGCAAAATTATTGTGTGGGGATGTTTTTCTTCATCAGGGAAGTGGAAGCTGGTCATAGTTGATGAAAATATAGGCAAAATGATTATGAGCTCTCAAACTTTCAACTCACACTGAATATCCTCTAGTGGCTCAAAGGTGCTACTACATGTAAAGTAATCTTAAACTCCTGGATTATTCCAAGTTAAAGTACAGACAGGCCTGGTATGCCCGTCTGGTGTTCCAGTCTGACAGAGAGCAGGCTGAAAAAGAAACAAAATCAATAATTTGTTTTATAGCTCAGATTTAAAGTTTAAAATAAGCAGCAGACTGCAGTTACCAGCAAACAGCCTAATGAAAAAAATGAGTGTGAGTCGTGACTTTGGCTTTACAAAATGGCGCTCAAGTTAGTGACACTGGTTGCATTTACATGTAGCCAAAAACCCGTTCAAAACTGGAATATTAGCAATTACACGGTCATGCATGGCCATGAACACCGGGAAAACCCCAAATATGCGTATATTCAGTTTTTAAAAACCTGAATAATACCCATGAGGTAGCCTACCTCTTTTCTAACCCGAATATTTGGTCATGTAAATGCATATCAGAATATCCCATCAAAGGAACATTGATTTGTGTTCTGCACATGTTCTGTTTGCAAAGAAAAGTGTTTTGAGTAGAGGAACTTCTTTTATGCCCTGTGTGGCATACAAATTCCTTGAGACAGGAGTAGCTCTCTCTGTTCTTTCTTCTCTGTACGTCTCTCTGCTCATGCATGTAAATGGTTAATCTCAAATCTTTCAGAAACCCAAATAGCAACCTTAACCCAACCAAAACCGCAGTGAAATTTCAAACAATGAAATCGACTACAATCACTGATTACACCAAATGCTTTCTTTACCAAAAAAGAAGAGTGTAAGAAAAACAGTATTATGTAGTCAATTTGTTCATATTAAATTCACTGTGGAAAAAAAAATATAACAAAATTTTTACAAGACTAATCAAAATCACCAGTAAACTGAAACTTTTGCAACACATTTAAAGCTGGAAGATATTAACAGATGACTGTCACTAATAATGAGCTGTTTGTGAAGCACTAGATTCATAAGCATAAACAGTTTTTATTTATTTAATGTATTATGTGACACATTCTAGTAAACATGTAAATAAGAACTGAATGAAAATATTCAGATTTAATACACAGAAATAAAAAAATTGGACAGGTGGTGTTGCAGAGCCGCATTCTGGATTTCTCACAGCTGATGGATCACTGAAAAAAAAACAAAGTTAGCTTAACTCTTAAAAAAGGTTGCATTTAACATCATACTGGTCAGAGAAGGTTTTAGGTTTACAGATAACGTTTTTTTGATTAATGGCGTCATCGGGCTGCTGGTTACTGAACTGCTCAGTTTTTCACATTATCTCTTTACTGTGTCATTGATTAGGTGAAGCGTTCACACTTCAGTCGTTGTGTTACTTTCAGCTCAGCTACAAAACTATACGAGGTCTTATGTTGTTTGTCGTCAGCTTCAATTAGGATAAAGAAAAACTCACCAGCATCAGTTTTTCAATCATAGGTAAGAACAGTGTAGGTTTCATCAAAATCAGCCTACAGATGATTGAATATCATGTCAGACAAATATCAGATTTAATCCAAGACATAACAATCACTCTTTCTTTCTCTAAAACAGAAATAATCAGGAACTCACCATACATATCCCATCTTCTGTAAGTAAACTGAAACACAAATTCACTTTGAGAGACATTGTCCTCATTATATAAGGAAAGTTTAAACATCAAAATATATTTTTTAAATAAGGTTCTCACTGTTCTTAAACTAGGTTGGGACAAATTTGAACTTTGTTTTTATTTATTTATTTATAAGGGTTGTCTAGCAGCAATAAGTCTTCCTTTTTTCTTATAAATAAAGCTAATTTTATTAAATCTTTAGGATTCAGTGTGCTGTGAGCCTTAAAAAATTAGGATTCTGACTAGGGATGCAATGATACCACTTTTTTCAAACCGATACGATACAGATACTTGAAATTGAGTACTTGCCGATATCAAGTACGAATACCAATACTTCTACCACACACAAAAAAAATTCAATTGATTTGAAGACAGGTTTAATTTTCTTCTCGGATTGTTAAAACAAATGATGGTGAATTAGATAAAAAAATATTAATAACAATTTCAAGTGGAAAATAAATATTTATTTTAAGTTTATGGTATCGGTTAACTCTAACCGATATGGATACAGTACATAAGAGCGGTATCGGTGCCATACCTGATACCAATATTGTATCAGCGCATCCCTAATTCTGACTAATTTGTATGCGTTTTTTGAGTAAAAGTGTAAGAATTAAATCTTTCTTGATTTTTACTTTAACTGTTCATGTAAGTTGAAACAACAACTCACAGTTTTATTTATTATCTATCAGAACAGGTAAACAAGCTTTCAACAGCTTTTTAAATACCATGTACCATGACTAATTTAAAGCACTTTTCTCACATGCAGAAACTTCGAATTTATTTGCAACAATGACACTCTGGCCTACACTAGGTAGCAGTATGAGAAAATTTTTGAAAAATGTGTTTTTAATCTTAACAAATTTTTACAATAAACATACTGTTAGGCAATTGTAAAACTACTGCTATTGATAGATACGAATACATATTGAAAAGAGTGAAACAGTAGAAGAATAGCTAGCAGACTAAAAATCTTTACTGTTATCATAACTAAAAGTAATTGTAATGTAATAGCAATTGAATAAATATATAATTTATTACCTGTCATATTTCTTTTTCTCTGTAAAAAAAGGGGGGGAAACAAACAGAATGAACTAGATTACAATAAAAATGCATAAATAATGATTCAATAAATATTTTCTACAAAAATGGCAGGATTAAAGCAGAAACATAAACCAATAAAAGACAAATGTCATAACACATGCTCACCAGTTCTGCAGAAACTGAAGAGGAGTATTGATCCACATAAGACACAACCCACGGTCAGACCAGCTCCAATGCTCCATAAAAGCATCACAGCATTAGGAGAGGAGGCTGTTGTCCAGTGTCTACCTGCTGCTGTAGAGAAGTGTGTTATTTACCTATAGTGTTTAAAATTCAGGTTTTATTTAGGTTCCTACACTGAAATGAAAAAGTATTTTATCCCATCAAGGAATTATTCTGTTTTTGTGGTTACACTTGAATTTTTTGAGATCATTTAGCTTATTGTAATATCAGGCAAACACATAATGACATTTTCAAATGTTTATTTTATCCATGAAGGGAATGTATCTATCAAAGGTAATCTCACCCATTGTGAAATTAACATTTCCCTTCCTTGAAATTTGAAAATAAGATGGTTATTTATATTTTTTAGAAACTGAGTTACATGTCACAAGCTACAGCCATCTCTGTTTACTGCCACACCTGCTAAATAAAAAATGAATAAATAAAATAGAACATGTCTGACAACATGAATTAGGCTAAAAGGCCCAAATTGAATCTAATTCAAGAATCACTGAGAGAGAAAAAAGGCATAACATCTATCAGCATTGAAAGGTTTGGAGAATATTGATAAGGTTTTGGGAACCACATTGAAAGAAATTATCTAAATTATAAAACTTAAGTAAACCAGCAGCCGGAAAATAGCAAAATCGGTATTGTATTTACCCAAAAAAAATCTATACCCAAGGATAACCTGTTTCATAAAACAATTATATCATAAATCCACAAATATGAGCCTTAGTCTAAGATGGCTTTGGTTATTCAAAAGTAAAAAATCAACCCAGTAATATCCTTTGTGTTCCAGAGCTTAATGTTTCTTAGTTCAAAATGTGTGAATCAACCTTGGAATAAATTCAAAACAGCAGAACAAAATCAGAATACCTTGTAAAAATGCAGCCCGATGGTTGGGAGAGTGTCATCTTAAAACATCAGCCAGGTAGTTAAAGATTTGGCACAAATGGCTTTTAACGAGACAATGAGTACAAACATTCTGTAACATTAGTTACAGAGCGTGAGAATATCTGTCTTTTATACCGTGTATGTAAATATCCAGTTTCACTTTAGCTTAAACACAAAATAGATTGCAACCTGGGAACAAAAAATCTAAAACCCCGCTGAAAGATATAAGGTATCAGACTGTTTTGTTTGTTTGTTTTTGTCTTTTTTGCTTTAAACGAAAATAAAATAATCATACATAATCTTAACACTGATAAAGAAAGAAGAATATCACCTATATTTTTGGCTTAGCTTTGTAGGCAAACATCTGACGAAATATTAGTCATCTTCATTTAACTCTAACTTTTTTTTAATATGCAGATACAATGTTTAATTAGTACATAATAAACTAACAGCTCAAACAATGATTTGGCTTCATTTTTTTTTATTTAGCTGTTTTTTAATTATCTGTACATACATATATGTCATTTCAGGCATAATTTGGAAAACATTGGTGCTGCAGAAGATATCAAATTTATTTTAATATTTCTGTCCTTATCAGCATGTAACTTTAAAAGAAACATTTACATCTCTGCAGATTTTTATAATTTTAATCATAATGAAAACCTTCATTTTTGTCTCTTGAAGCCTTAGTTGCAGTCACTTACCTATAGTAATATAGGATATATTACTATGGGGAGATGGAATATTTAACGTTCTCTCTTTTACAGTATAAAAACATTTCACTTTGACCACAGAGGGTGAACTTTGCTTTCCCTTCAACAGCAGCTCAGTTCCTGTAAATGTCCTCTTGCAGGGGTGGGATCCCTGAGTTTCTCCATTCACGTAGAAATAACACTGATGCACAGAAACATCATATGGAGCCTGGCAGTGAAATGTGACTGAGTCTGTTTCTGTGATTGTTGATGAATCCACTGTTAGTTCAGCCTGAGGAAGAGCTGAAAGGGAGAAAGAGGATCAAATATGTAGATGTTGCATCAGAGTTATAACAATCTCTATGAGATATCATATGCAGGAAACAAATGCTTTTACTAAAGCATGTTTAAAATTTTCAGTTTAATACTAGATCGTGCTAAATATAACACTATAGTAATAAATAATACATTACATAATTGAAACTTACCTTGCACATGCAACTCATCAAAGGAACCTGTTGGCAACATATTAATTTTGAAAAACATTTAGTTTATATAAAATGTAAATTATAATTAAATGTGAAATGTGTACGTCAGAAAAAGACAGTCTTATTAAATTGTCTTTGGTAAATTGTTTGAGTCAAACTTGTACTTCCTTCTCTGATTAAACTGCACAACTGAATCATACTGCCATAGAGAAGCTGTTTTTAAATATGAAGCTGTTTTTACGATGATTAATTCACAATAATGCAAGGAGTGAAAAACGCATAACTTACCCAACAGGATGAGAAAAACCAGGAAAACCATCATGATGAAAACAGACAATGTTTCATAATGTTTGAACGAAGATAATGAATGTCCGTCTGATTGAAGCAGGACATGTGGTTCTCTTGAGCACTTGCAGGAAAAACCACAGAGAGCCTCGGTTTGAGTTTACAGATACAGATAAGCACAAATATATCACAGGTGCAAACTTCGACTGCTGAAAACCGCTGATAAGTATATCTGTGAGAATCAATCATCACCCAGGATGGTTCAAACAATATTTATTCATGTTCATATTCTGCAGCAATCTGCTGCCCTGCAACTGCAGTGCAAATTAGTGGTGGGAATAGGGGAGTTTTATGCGTATGTTGCACGGGAATACTAATAGAGAGCTACCGCATTTACAAAAATGAGTTACAAATTGTTTCCTTGCTTAAGTTTGAACATTAAGGATAAAATATGACAATTGCTGATTACTTCTGGCAATGCCTTAAACCTCTGATTATAGGATAAAAAAAGATAAAACTTAATAGCTTCATCTAGAAACATTATCAATCAAACTATACCTTATAGTTTCCAGACAACAATAATTTATACCCACATAGCTAAGAAAACCCTTCAGCTGAGAATGAAGCACCATTATTTTGAGGGTATAGCTGTACAACTCTTGGTGTTTCATGTCACAAATATCCCATAACTGAAGAGATTTTAGAATCAGAATCAGTTTATTGGCCAAGTATGTCACATACAAGGAATTTGACTCCGGCAAACTTTTTCCTCCAGTACAGAACTTGAATAAGTGAAATAAAAAAAGAAAAAAAGAAAAATAAGAACAAAAATAAGTAAAAATACAAATAAATATCAGATCGTAAATAATAAAGGATAATATATACACCAAGCCGGGGTTATTTTACAGTGAGTATGTACAGAAGTGCAGAGTTATAGTTTATTGTTATGTGAGTGCACTCACACACTGTGACTAGACAGAGTTCGTCAGAGCGACAGCCTGGGGGAAAAAACTGTTTTTGTGTCGGGTGGTTTTGGCGTACAACGCTCTGTAACGCCGACCTGAGGGGAGGAGCCTAAACAGATTGTGGCCAGGGTGTGAGGGGTCAGTGGTGATTTTCCTGGCCCGCTTCCTGACCCTGGCCCGGAATAGGTCCTGAATGGAGGGAAGATCGGTTCCTATGATCCTCTCTGCAGTCCTGACTGTTCTCTGCAGTCTGTCCTTGTCTTGCCTGGTGACGGATCCGAACCAGACAGAGATGGATGAGGTCAGGACAGACTGGACTATTGCTGTGTAGAAGATGATCAGCAGCTCCTGGGGCAGGTTGAACTTCCTGAGCTGACGCAGAAAGTACAGCCTTTGCTGGGCCTTTTTCCTTGAGCCCTTTTAGTAAAAGTCATGAAAAATTACCCAACGGATGTTGAATTGAGGAGAGATGAAAACACTGAGATGCCCAAACTGATCTTTGATCAAATGACACAAAAATAGTTCAAACAATTTTAAGACAGAGCAGAGGGATGGTTAGTGGGAAGGGAAACCAAAACAAAATATGAATGTTAACGAACTCTGGCATAATTTCGCAAAGAATCTTAACATGAAAAACAGGAAGTGTCATAAATACCCCACGAATGCAAAACGCAAAAACACACTTTATACAGCTCTATTTCAGTCTTTTAAAACTGCTTCGATAGACCACAAGATTTTGCTATAGGCTGTGGTATGAATTTGCAAAGAGTGTTAACAGGAAAGCCACAGCAGGCGGCTTAAATGTCCCACTCATGCAGAACACCAACAGACACTTTGGGTCACTCTATTTTAGCCTTTTATAGCTGCTATAGACCACAAAGCAAATGTATCTGCAGAGACAAAACGAAGGTGATGCCAGTTGCATGTAACACTGTGTTATAAATAAAACATACTAAGACAAAGTAGTTTGGTTTGAGCGTTTTATACACAAAGGCTGTTTAATATGGGTTGTACATGCACACATACATACTCATACTGTGCACAGAGCATAATAGTTTGAGATTCAGTCACTTGAAATTTTGCCAATGGTAATTTTGTGCCTGGCCAATTAGCAGATATTACTCTGGTCTCAAATGCTTAGCAGCTAATATTTTGTCCTTGTCTTGACATTTAGGACAATATGCATTTAAACAAATTGTTCCCTTTTAAAAACACATATTTTGTGTAAATAAAGGCAACCCCTCATCTTGATTTTTTTTAAAGCAGACGAAGTCACTGCAAAAGACGATTTTAAGAACTGCAACTCAATTTGTATACACAGTAAATGTTTGGATGGCATGTGGGAAAATATTTTTAAATAGATGAAAATTATAATAATGTCAAGTTTTGCATTCTAAGTTTTACCAGCCTGAAAAAAGACATTCATCTATTACCTTGAAGGTTCTTACTGCTATACACAAATAAAGGGAATTGGTTTTTATCTTGTTTTATGCTGACAGTTTCGGCAACAGCTGTTGCCTTCCTCAGAGCTTCCACTGATGTTGTCGTGGCGTCTTCCGCTGTTTATGTGTGGGCTGTTGAGGGTGTGCGTCTTCTTATTTCTACTGCTTCTGTAGTCCATCATTTGAATCTTTCTGGTTTAGTTGCTATGATTTTTGAGTTACACCCAGTCCATGAAGGGATTTTCTCTTGCACAGGGGTCCATTGTGGCTGATTTTTTTATAGTGTTGTCGGCTTTTGGTTTTGCTGCTCTCGTGTGTTTTTGTTTATCTCTTTTTCACATTCTTTTTTGTGTTCCATCTTTCTTGTTTGGAATGGTCTTCCTATTTCTGCAATATATGTGTATTTGCAGATTTTGCATGGGATCTCTCGTATACGATGTCACATTTCTGTTCTGGTGGTGTCTTGTCTTTTGAACTGTTATGTACGGTTTTGTTAGTGTACCTGTTGTGTTTCTTCAATGCTCCTTGTATTTTTTCTGCTAAACCTTTGATACATGGTCAGATTATCATTAATTTCTGATTTGCTTCTTCTGGTTTCTTGGATTTTTGTTTTGATTTTCTGTCTAGCCTCTTTGTTTGTTGTTTTCCCTTTTTTATGGCCCATATCGGGTAACCACAGATTTGATCTCGCAAGACTCTGTTCCTCCATGTGGCTACTGATACTGGATGATTTTCTTTTCTGTCATATCTTAGCAGAACAAAACAGCGTGATTAGAAAATAATAGCGTGATAGACATAGTTATTGTTCTTATCATGTGAAACATGAAGAGGAATGGAGTGCGACACAAAGATAACATATTATTCTTGTTACCAACTTTAAATTAATCAGTATAGCTGTTGAGCCATGTTGTATAAAATAACTTATAACTAATAGACTTTAACTTTAACTAATAGATATGGTGCTTTGTATTTTGTGATATTCTCTTGAACAATTTTGCAATTTCCGTCATTATAACTTAATATGTAAATGTTGAAAAAAAGCCTCAAAAACGGTTCAGCCTGAAGCTTGCAAAAAGCCATGGCACAACAGACATGTGGACGAAGGTTCTCCAATCAGATGAGATCAAAAATTAACTTTTATCAACATGCAAAACATGGTTGGTGGAAAAACCATGGTAGAAACATGGCTGTGGCAGCATCATACTGTGGGAAACTTGTCAGTTGATTAAAAGAAAGTCAAGGTAAACTTTATTTCAAAAGCACATTTACTACAAGTGCTGCCTAAAGTGCTTCACAAAACAGAATACAATAAATCAGACATCAATCCAAAGTTAAGATTAAAACAGGTAGTAAAAACAATAGAAAAAGAACTAAAGAATTAAAAGAAGAAAAAAAAATCATGTAAAAAAAAAACTAACAAAGACATAAACTGCTTTGTTCAGTGCTGAATAAAAGAAGTGCGTTTTCGAAAGTGTCTTAAAATGCTCCAGTGTTTTGGCAAATCTTATGGAAGTTGAGGCTGAATGCAGGGTGAATCTGAAAGAAAACTTTTTAAAGATTGCAAAAGGTTTTCAATAGGGTGGAGATTCACCTTATACCAGGACAACAGTAAACATACAGTCAAAGCATATATCTGAGTTTAAATGGCCCAGTCAAAGTCAAGACATAAATCAGATTGAGAATGGTTAGCAAGACTGGAATACTGATGCTTACAGATGTTGTCCGTTCAAAATGAAAAAGTTTAAGATATTTTAAAAAGAACTGTTTTGCACTAGGCCTATTTTTGGACGAGTTATCAAATGAAATCCAAATTAAATCCATTGAATTTTATGGTTTAGAAATTTTTATTTTAAATGCATATTTTTTCTCATGGACTGTATACAGTTTAATAATGTAAATATGTGAAAATGTATTAAACTATTAAACTATGGTACAGTACGAAAGAGAAAGAAAGAAAAACACTGTGGTCGACTCTGGTTTTTAAAATAGGTTAAAAGAGAAAAATGCACAGTTTGACTAAAATAAATAAATAATTGATAGACTATATATCTGATATACACTCCATCTATATACTGACTATATATCGCTTTGTGATGGAAAAATAATTTTAATCAAGTTAGAATAGAAATTTAGATCCATGCCTGCTTTCAGCAAACATATAGCTCAGTTATTTTTATTGAAATCTCGGTAGTGAATTAATCTTTTAAACCAGCGTTTTGGCTTTGCAGTAGAAGAATTATTTCAAGATTAGTTATTTTTACTGATTATTAGTTATTAGTAAGAGCAGCAGGGAAGTACTCTAGATTGTTGAGATCCATGGACTTTTTACCTATATTGGTGGCCCAAGGACTCCTGTGAATTATCTTATTTTGTCTAAGCTGAAGCTGATATAACACACACTCACAAAGGTAGCAGCAGGCAGGAGAGACAGAGACATTATGTTAGAGTGGGGGACCGTTTGCTCTGTACCGTTGAAATAAATATGTTAAAACTCCAACAGAGACTGAATCATCCTTATCCTCATCTACATCCCTATGTAATTCTTCCATATCAGCAAATATAAGTTAAATCATATATGTTAATACATTGTTCTTAGATTATTAAAAAACAAATGGAGGGGATATATGATTCATACATAACTATTTGAATGGATCCCGTTTAAAAGTACCTCACATAATTGCACTTTCAAAGTATTCAGACTGTAAGAATATATCTAAATAGTCAACAGGCCATGAGATCAAACTAAAGTGGGATGAAATTACAGGAAGTATTCTAAACTATAAAAAATAGAAATAGTGTAAATTCAAGGGGTATGCACCATTTCTCAGCCAGCGAGGAAACCGATGTGTCCCCATTATAAATGGCTCGTCATGCTTGTACCAGGGATAACCTAGCTACGCTATTTCAGTAAATCTGCTAAATGTGTTTAATTGAGTCCATTCCAGGCTGTGTGTTGTATTGTAAGCCTATAGATGGCCTATGTTCACTTTACATGGTGTGTTTTGATTAGCCTACTTCTGTCTTGCCCCATCGCAAACTGTTTGCCCTCCGTTCAAGATGAAAACTCCTCCCACTGCGTTTCGCATCGCTTTTTCCAGGTCCTCCTCCGGTCGAACCATAAGGAAGAGACCAATTCCACTGGTTAATCTGCGGAAACCAATCAGCGGCTCAAGGTGTGATGTGATGCACCTGGTTTACTGGTACTACCTGCATAAAGACGAAGCGACGTTTTTTCATTTTACTTTACGCGCAGTTTTCTTCGATTTACTTTGCGAAATGCCTCCCAAAAAACGAGCAGCGGACTCTGCTGATCCTCAGCCTAGTGCCAACAATGCTCCTGTAGAGGAGAAGGCTGAAAAGAAAACACCTGGTTTGTTTACGAACCGGACACGTTTCATCACACTAAATAATTGATTCATTAACACTCATTTCTCCTTGCAGGACAGCCGCTGGTGGTGCGCAAACAGCCAACTCATCCATCCACAGCGATCATGGTGAGAGAAGCGCTTAAAGCTTTGGACTCGCGTAAAGGGGTTTCCTCCCAAGCCATACAGAGCTATATCAAGCAGAAGTACCCCGATGTGGATCTGGTGAGGCTGAAGCACTTCGTCCGCAGAGCGTTGAAGAAAGGAATAGAGAACGGCACTCTGGTGAGGCCTGCCAACGCCATCGTCACCACAGGCGCGCTGGGAAAGTTTAGGGTAGGAAACCAAAGTGAAACATACAAGCGCACAAACTGATAAATCAGCGTGGTTTAAAAAGTTTCTCATTTTTAAAAGCTTCCACCAAAAATAAAAGAGGCGAAGCCGAAAAGTGAGAACACTGATCCGAATGTGCAAGACTCTTCAAAAGGAGCCAAAGATGGAGACAAGAAGACTCGGACAGCAGGTATGGGTTAACTAGTAAAATGCACATGGAGGTTACAGCTACATAAACTAATGATGGAACCATCTTTTTTTTTTTTCTTAAAGGAGTCACTAAGAAGAAAAAGGTAACGAGTGAAAAGGCAAAGTCTACAGAGGTAAGCTGAGGCCACAACACAAAATATACATAGTTATTTTTGGAAAATTGTTAACTTGATGGATTTGAATAAATGGTAACAGTGCTACTTGTATGGCACTTTATCTAGTCCAGATGACCACAAAACTCTTCTATTCACGCACGGTAAACTACGCTTAGCCACAGTTGCATAGGGTACACTGACGGAAGCAATAAGGCTGCCAAAAACTGGCGCCACTGGGCTCTCTGACCACCACCAGTAGGGAAGGTGGGTGAAGTGTCTTGCCCAAGGACACAAGATGCAATGTATGTGCTGAATGTCCCGCATAGAAGATTGGAGCTAAAGAGTGGCTCAAAGGCAATGCCTTTCCACTGTCTCTCAGATCAGCAGACTGTTGTTTAGGCCAGCTTAAAAAAAAATTTAATTCTGTCTTTTTACACTTTTTTATTTTTTCTGTGAAGCACTTTAATCTTGAAAGGTGCTATATATATATATATATATATATATATTTTTTTTTTACATTACTGCTAAACTGGGCTGCTAAGGCAGTCCTTGAATCCCTCCCTTCATTTCTAAGTTTAGAATTATTTGAAGCTGCCTACACCTTTTGTAACTTGTATCTATCCTTAATTTTGCTTGTATCAACTGCCTCTTTATCTCTGAAGCCAAAGCCTCCAAAAAACTCCAAGGATGAGGCAGCTGCTCCTTCAAAGGTACCTCCAGCAAAGCTGCCGAAAGCTAAAAAAGCTGAGTCGAAGGGGAGTGCTGACGGAATCTCTGAGCCAACCATAAATAAGACTGTAAAAGCCAAAGGGGCAAACGCAGTAAAGAAGCCTCGTGGCAAAACTGCAAAAGCGGACAATGATGCTCCTGTATCCAAAGCTGCTGGCAAACGAGTAAAGAAGACGGAGTAAAATTAGGACACTTTATATTTTTATCCAAATGATTTGTCTACAATAAAACTATACTTTTACATTTGGGTTTCTTTTTTCTACCTCAGTGCTTAAGCATTGCATTTACACTTGAATCCTTATAGACTTATAAAATCAATGGGTTTAGAAATTGGCTTCAACCAATTTAAATCAGTTTTACAATCAAGTTTCTACAATCTAAATGAGCATTTCAGCTTTTTCATTGAAAGTTACATTTCTAATAGCTTCTCTGTATTGTGAGGTCTTTGTATGAACACCCTAATTGTTTAGATGCAATAGTAAACTTCATTCTTGCCATCAAACTATGCAAGACGACCTCAAAAAATTTTTCAAAAACGTTTGTAGCAAGGAAGGTCTCTTGGTTGATTTATTTCCAGTCTTGTGGCTGTATGGTACAGTTACGCGCACTGAAACTTTTTTTGTATTTCTTAGAGCTTAAACAACAGCGGCTAAGTTGCATTCAAGAAGACCATTCTGGTGTATGAGCAAGAAGACTTGGAAGCAGAGCAAAAGGCATGATGCCTTGCGGTTGAAGCAACGTGACTATGAAGGACTGTGAACAGCAACACTAGAAAGGCTGGCAAATGGAGGTGCTGAAGCCTCTACATGTCTGTCTGTTGCAGTTGCTGCTCTTCCAGCTTCAGCACACGGTGTTGAGTCTCCAGCACCCCCTATAGACCAAAAACATTTTCACAGGTTTTGCAAACTTTTTTTTTTTTTTTTTTAAATCCAAGTGATGGTAATGATTGACATAAAGGCTTTCTCTAAAACATGGGTTTTGAAACAATTGTTTTTCTACTGCTAAAGTTTATAAGGCGGAAATTTGAATTGATGGGATGTTAAAGGGCCTTTATCATGCAAAATCGAGTTTTTGGAGTTTGCAATTTTCTCATAAAACCCCACCAGTGGTTTTTGGCTTAATTCACGCATGTCTGAGTAGCCCTCCTGAATTCTGCCCTCTGAGCAGCTGCCCCTCCCTCTCCTAGAAAACGGCTGAGTGTTCAACTAGTGACATAACTGGTTGAAAATTGAGAACTAAAGGTGTCTGGAGCGGCCCTTGAGGCAGAGCGACTTACCCCTGGTAGATTTTCAAACATACCCTCCTCTTCACAGTACATGGCTTCGGTTTATGGCAGCTTAAAACACTTTTTTTGTTGGATGTTTTACTTTCTCTGTGAAAACGCCCGTTTGACTGCATCGATTGCAGGATTTCTACATTCCTAAAGAACAGCAGCTGGATCAAAGAACAAAGATGCCTGATGGACAGAGACTGGCTAAATGCTAATGTGTGGTAGCCATTTATCAAGCTGCTTATGTGATCTCATAACAGCATTGTGTGGTTAAATAATGTATCTGTAGCATCTCATAATGTTCCGTAAACGGGTGCAATCAACACCCACGGCTTTTTTATATACTGGGCTGGAAATATCTGCTTATCGGACTCAGCTTTGTTGGTTTGGGCTGTCTAAAGCCTGGAGATTTAGCAAATTAAATAGGCTTTGACTGTTTTTAACAAAAAGTTAAACGTCTGAGCTCTTAATATAAAAGTGTCATTGTTGTACTCTGGGCTTTTCAAATTCATTGTCAGAATACTGTTTGAGATAAAGCTCAGCACTGTTAGTTTCAGTTTGATCTGCTCCCGGCTCTGCAAAGCGAGGGAGCGTAGTGTTGGGGTAAAGGAGGGGGGTTTATAGAGAAACGATCCGTTTCACTTCGTGGTCTAACATTAACTACAGGATGCAAGTTAAATTTCAGGACAAATGAATACTGTATAACACCAACAGTAACATTTTAGCATATACATTTATATCCCTGAAGTTGAAAGCTGTAAAATAGCATTATATAGTGCCTTTAAGGAAACACGTTGCTATTCTTAATTGGCTTTAGCATGTGAATTGGAAAAGATGGTAATTAAGAATGTTCTCAAATTGAATATAAACCATAACTTTATAGAAGGCAAGGCAATTTTATTTGTATAGCACACTTTCAACACAAGGCAATTCAAGGTGCTTTACATGATTCAGTGATAATGAAACCACATGATTACAAACAAAACATAAGTTTAACAGTAATCAATCAGTAAGAAAAGATAAATAAGGAACAAATTTATGTAATTAATACACAATCACTTAAAAAAGAAATGAAAGTAAGAATAGAAATTAAACCACAACAATAAAAAATAATTTAAGTAACAAATTTATGCAATTTAAACAGATAAAACACTATCGGGTAAACAAAACAAAGTGATCAGAAAGAGCAATTTAAGCTTCAACTGCAGCTCTGTAGAGTTTTTATCTTTATTTAAAAGAGCCTAACGATTCAGCGTTTTTGCATTCTTCTGGAAGTTTGTTGCAGATTTGTGGAGCATAGAAGCTAAAAGCTGCCTCTCCTTGTTTAGTTCTAATTTTAGGAATGTTAAGTAGGCTCGAGTTGTAGGACCTGAGTGGTCTGCTGGGTTGGTATATTGACAGCAGATCTCCAACATACTTTGGTGCTAAACCGTTCAGTGATTTATAAACTAGTAGGAGTATTTTAAAGTCTATTCTCTGGGCGCTAGGGAGCCAGTGTAAGGACTTTAGAACTGGGGTGATGTGTTCTACTTTCCTGGTTCTAGTGATAACACGAGCAGCAGCGTTCTGGATCAGCTGCAGTTGTCTGATTGCTTTTTTAGGTAGACCTGTGAGGACGCTGTTGCAGTAATCGATCCGACTAAAGATAAACGCATGGATCAGTTTTTCACAGTCCTTCTGTGACATCAGTCCTTTAATCCTAGAAATGTTCCTCAGGTGATAGAAAGCTGACCTTGTTATTGCCTTTATGTGACCCTGGAGGTTCAGGTGTCAGTTCATTTTTACACCTAGATTTCTGGCCTGATGAGTCGTTTTTAGTTGTATTAACTGAAACTGTGTGCTGACTCTGGATTGTTCATCCCTAGGTCCAAAAATAATTACCTCTGTTTTGTTTCTGTTTAGCTGGAGAAAGGTATGGGACATCCAGTCGTTGATTTGTTCAATGCATTCATTTAAGGTCTGGATAGAATCAAAGTCACCTGGTGACAATGTAATGTATAGCTGTGTGTCGTCTGCATAGTTGTGGTAGCTAGTCTGATTGGCTGCTATAGTCTTGGTTAGTGGAAGCATATAAATATTGAACAGGAGGGGGCCCAGGATGGAGCCCTGGGAGACCCCGTATGTGATTTCTGTTTGTTCTGATGAGAAATTTCTGATGGACACAAAAAACTTCCTATTTTTTAGGTAAGATACGAACCATTAAAGAGCTGTACCAGTGAGTCCGATCCAGCTCTCTAATCGTTCCAGTAATATTGTATGATCAGCAGTGTCAAACACTGCACTGAGGTCCAACAGAACCAACACTGTAGTTTTACCGCTGTCTGTATTTATGCGGATGTCATTGAAAACTTTGACGAGAGCAGTCTCAGTGCTGTGATGAGCACAGAAACCAGATTAAAAATTATCTAAGGAGTCATTCATTGTCAGGAATGTAGTTAGCTGTTGAGATACAGCTTTTTCAATAATCTTACTGATGAATGGGAGATTAGATATTGGCCTATAATTCTGCATCAATGTATTGTCTAGGTTGTTTTTCTTTAATAGGGGTTTGATAACTGCTGTTTTGAGGGCCTGGGGGAAGACACCTGACTGGAGGGATGTGTTAACTATTTGTATCAGATCCGACTTAATGACAGGGAGAATTTTCTTTTAAAAAGCTGTGGGAAAGATATTGAGGCAGCAAGAGGAGGAGTTCAGTTGTTTAATAATTTCAGGGTTTCTGGGGAGTCATATCCATGGAGGGACGCACAGACCTCTACTGCCTAGGAAATGGTGCTCTGACTGCCATAAGGTATGGAGATGAAATCCTTGAACCCATTGTCAGACCCTACGCTGGTGCAGTAGGTCCTAGTTTCCTCCTAATGCACGACAATGGCCGGCCTCATGTGGCAAGAGTATGCAGGCAGTATCTAGAGAATGAAGGAATTGAAACAATTGAATGGCCTTCACGATCCCCTGACTTAAACCCAATACAACATCTCTGGGACATTATGTTTCAGCCCATTAGGCGCCGCCAGGTTGCTCCTCAGACTGTACAACAGCTTAGGGATGCCCTCACACAGATCTGGGAGGAAATGCCACAAGACACCATCCGTCGTCTCATTGGGAGCATGCCCCGACGTCATGCATGCATACAAGCTCGTGGGGGCCACACAAGATACTGAAAAGCCTTTTGAGTTGCAGTAATTAAGTTTTTGAAAAAATGGACTAGCCTGCCACATCTTCAGTTCACTCTGATTTTAGGGTGTCTACACAATTGAGCCCTCTGTAGGCTGAAAACTTTTATTTCCATTAAAAGACTTGGCATCCTTCTGTTCCTAAGACATTGCCCTGTCGCTATTTGTATAGATATCCAACTTCATATTGAGATCTGATGTATCTAATGTGTTTCTTTAAAGTGCTCCTTTAATTTTGTGAGCAGTGTATTTGTCCACATATATTACAATGGAAAATGTCATGAATATGTTGTAGCTTGAACTTGATGCCTGATAATCACCTTTGTACTCATCAGCTCCTCCTTTGAGTTCAGAGTTTCGCTTTGGTAATGTCCAGTGAGGTCAGGTCGTCCCTTTATTAAAACATCCTGCCTGCAAAAAAAAATCAGTTTATTACAAACTGGATTAGGGCTTTTAAAGTTTAACAGTGAGCATAAATGACTTTCATTTGTCTTCTAAGGCCTGCACTATTGTGATCTCAGTAGCGGCTGGCACAACAGTTTCCACCAGGCACCTCTATTGTTGGTTTTGGGTACCTTTAAACTCTTGGAGCTCATGGGTTGTTCCATCGCAACTTAAAGTTTTGTCTGCAGTGTTGTGATCCTTTAAGCTGTAAGTTTTCTGCGCAGCACTGGAGCTGTTTTTGTCCTTGCTACACATTTCTGTGGACTGCTGCTCTTTCATAGGAGGTGACAATGTAAAACTGGCTTCTGTTTTTCCTTTTCCAGGGTTTCATAAGAAATACTACAGAAGGCTGTGCTGCTAGCACTCCTGGACTTTCTGTGGATGAAAAAGGGAGACTTATTTTCTAATCACTGAAACCAAAGATGTAGGCTACATTTACAAAAAAGATATAAAGGAATTACGTAATTTGAATATATTTTAATAAGATTATTTTTTTAAAGGTGAAACTCTCACAGCTCTGTGGAATTGATTTTTTTAAATGTATTTGTATGTCATGTTGATCTAGTTGTTTAAGCAATCTGTACTTTGACCTATACACATTATGCCCATAAATTCAAAGAATAAACCAGGTCATGTCTACACAAAAAGACATCTTAGTTAATCTAATGTAGATCTTTAGGCACTTTGTTGCCAGCATGTGATAGATAATTTCTTCCCATTTCTTCATTATGAGCAATAAAAACTATTTAACAGGCTCAAAATTAGACTGTACCAACAAGATTATTCCCAAAGAGCTACCAAATAACCATATAAATGTCAACACCACAAGAAACTGTGGTTTATTTTCTGTGTTTATGTAATAGACCAACACAAAGTAGTGCAAGGAAAATAGTGTATCATATACTCCACTGGATTTAGATTTGGATTTTGACTGGGCCATTTGACCACATGACCGATCTAAACCAGGCGGGCTCATGTCCAGTCCTTGAGAGCTACTATCCTGCAAATTTTAGATGTATCCCATCTCTAACACACCGGAATGTAGTAGCTGAATTCTTTCATCATGAGGTCATGCAGCTCTGTAGAGGCTGCGTAACAAGCAATGCATTTCATTCATGTGTGTTGCAGAAGGGATGCATTTAAAAGTTGCAACCTATGAGCTCTCCAGGAGAAGACTTGGGCACCGAAGATCTAAACGTCTGTGTGTAGCGTCATTGTCATGCTGGAAGATAAACTTCCTCTCCAGTCTCACGTTTTTTATAGTCTCTAACAGGTTTAATTCCAGAATATTTATATCTATCTTCCCATATGTGAAAAGCTTCCCTGTCTCTAATGAGAAGAAGCACACCTGCAGCATGATTCTGCCATCCCTTTGTTTCACAATGACACAGGCTTTCTGCCACATAGTGGTATAACCACAGCAACGTCTTTTACATGCTTACTGTGTCTCCTATTTATGGCACACAGCAAAAGTGACCTATTTTTGGTTTCTTTCAGCAAAAGCTTTATTTCCATTCTCTCAAATGTATAGTTAATAATTGACCTGTATACAGATGAAGCTCTGCAGACTGGGAGTTATTTGGCTCCTTCTGGCTGTACAGCTCTGTGTGCCGTGTGAGATGTTCAAAGCTTTCAATATTGTTTTAAACTTTAACTCTTCTTTAAACTTCTCCACAACTTGATCCTTGACCTGTCTGCTGTGATTCTTGGTCTTCATAAAGCCTTAAGCTAGATTTACTGTAATACAACAGGACTGTGTTCAGTACTTAAATAAAAGTAGTATACCAGGTCTCAGTCTGAGAAAAGCAGGCAGGATACAAATACACACATCTTTCTTCACACTTCAGGGTTGTGTACGTCTTTGAGTTTGTCTAACACATAAAATCGGGATTAAACAAATACGTGTTTTAAAAAGTAATGGGTGAATTTTGAAAGCTTTGAAACTGAAGGATGCAAGTGATCAATTGAAAGAAATATCCTTTGTCAGGGCCTGTGAATATTCTCATTCATCCAGGTCATGGTTATCTCAAGGAAATTTCAATCAAACGCAACTGGACTTGGTAATTTGTCTTGGAAGACGTTTCACCTCTTATCCAAGAGGCTTCATCAGTTCATGCTCGCAGCTGACCAGGCTGGGACTGGTCCAACTAACTGGTGTGGAGACTCAGCTATTTAACCTCTTGGACAAGAATCATTATGTCATTGGATCCTTTGTGCTCCATGTCTTAACGACAGTCGTTGGTGTGTCGCCTATTGATGGAGGTTAGGTTTCGGCTTCATTAGTGCCCTATTGTGTTATAACGACAGTCATTGGAGTCACGTTTGTTTCTGTTATTAGAGGCTAAGTTGTTGAGTCTCCTGGGGAGGGATGAAAGAGCAGCATTGTAAATTGGAGATAGGTGATGTCTCAGGCCTCTTCCTCTGTTTAGCGATGGTTTCTCTACTTTTACATAGATGGCTTCTTTTACTCCTCTTTCAAACCATCTGTCCTCTCTGTCTAATATCTGGACATTGCTGTCCTCAAAGGAGTGGGCTTTCTCCTTGAGATGTAAATGAACAGCAGAGTCCATGCCTGAGGAGTTAGCTCTCCTGTGTTGGGCCATGCGTTTGTACAGTGGTTGTTTGGTTTCACCAATGTAGAGGTCCTTGCATTCTTCATTGCATTGGATTGCATACACCAGGTTGCTTTTGTGTGCGTGTGGTGTTCTGTCCTTGGGATGTACAAGTCTCTGTCTGAGTGTGTTGCTGGGTTTGAAATACACAGGGATACTGTGTTTGTTAAAAATCCTCCTGAGCTTTTCAGAAATCCCAGACACATATGGAACGATTACATTGTTTCGTTTGTTTTGTTTTTCTTTTTCAACCACTTTGTTGGCTTTCCTTCTGGAACTAGCTGCAGTTTTCACAAAAGTCCAGCTGGGGTAACCACAAGTTGTGAGGGTGTCTCTCATGTGCTTGCGTTCTTCCCCTTGGGCCTGTGAGCTGGTGGGTATGTTATCAGCTCTGTGTTGCAGGGTCCTGATAACACTAAGCTTGTGTTCCAGTGGGTGGTGTGAGTCACAAAGTAGGTATTGGTCTGTGTGTGTGGGTTTTCTGTATACCCCAATGTGGAGCCTTTCTCCTCTGGACAACACAGTCTAAAAAGGGAAAACTATTGTCCTTGACATCTTCTCTGGTGAATTTGATGTTTCTATCCACTGAGTTTATGTGTTCAGTAAAGGCTTGCACCTCTTTGGTTTTGATTTTAACCCATGTGTCATCTACGTATCTGAACCAGTGGCTAGGTGTTATTCCTTCAAAGGAGTTCAAAGCTCTGCACTCTACCTCCTCCATGTATAAATTTGCCACAATTGGAGAAACTGGTGAGCCCATGGCACAGCCGTGTTTCTGTCTATACCGGACTTTTCTTCTCCTCTTGAAAATGTTTCTTCATTTTCAAAACAAGAAGAAAACTTAAGTTGCCTTCATTTAACTCTCAATATGATATTGTCCTGGATGAATGAGAATCTACATCATTGTACTACTGTTTTTTAGGTCCAAACTAAGCTTGCTATTTTAATTACATTTGAAATTCTTTATTTTTCAAGCAAACCATAATAATATCATGATCAAGTAAGGGTTGGCCACAAATAAATAGGTAGATATAATCCAAAAGAAAAGCTAAGAACTACTGTTTTTTTTTTTTTTTTTGGGGGGGGGGGGGGGGGGTTCTGGGTCACATCTTTAAACATGACAATTCACGTCCAGCTTGTCACACGTTTACACCACAGAAACCATTTTGTTTTCCATAAGGATAACACGCTTAATAAGATGGTTTAATTTGATTTAGCAAAGTATTGCTGTGGGTGGGATGGTTGGATTGTTACTTACCTGGCTATCAAAACAACCCGTAAAGGCCTGGCATCGCTCGCAACATCTGCTCTTGATGTTGAGAATGCGAAGGTTGCTGCGTTGCTAGGTAACAAATATGACGTTTGGATTTAAAGACTTAATGAAATATTTCTAATAATTTCCCCTCACATTAGCAGATAGACAATAAAGTTTCCACCCCAAAAAACGCAGTGTTTAAATTGTTTAACTGTAAATAAAAAAAGGAAGAATCCAGAGGAAATTCATTTGGAATGATCTGTCCATCCGCTTAATCATTGCGTTAAACAGTTCACCCTTTTTCAGTAGTTTTAGCAATACCCATAATTATTTTCTTTGCTTGATCAATGACAATAACAATCATTCAAGAAATGGGAAACTACTCGGACCGTAATTGAGGTGTAAAAGCTTCTTTTAGTATATAATCTATTTAGTATATTCTACCCAATGGGAACCGTCTTAAGAATGTTTTTTTCCTAAAAATAAAAAAACCAACAAAAAAACTGTTTGAGCCACCCGTTTCCGTTTCGGATGTGATCAGCCCGTTATTAGTGGTTATCACTTCCATTAAATGCCGTCAGACTGCGCCCTCTCTACCTACTGAAACGTACTTTTCCCTTTGGTGTTTAAAACCTTTTCAAATTCAAACCTTTTCAAACTAGGTTAAGGCATTTAAAAGAAAGTATATTTATCTTTCTGTGACCTTAAGGTTAGGACATAAAACTTGTGGGTTGGTTAAGATTGTTAGATAACTCCAGTTACGATATGCTACTCTGACGAATAATTTTTGACACGCGCAGACAGTTGGCTGTTATCAGGGATAAGAATGGTTGATAACCTACTAGTAGGTAGAGAGGGCACAGTCTGACGGCATTTAATGGGAGTGATAGCCACTAATAACGGCCATTTAATGGATTGACAACATCCGAATCGGCTGTTTGAGCATATTATTTACAAGGCATTATACCCCTGGATGATTTTTTTTTATTTTTATTATTAATTTAGTTAAACCAATAAATTTGTTTCTCATATTAAGGTAGACAGGCTTCTTTCAAAATATAACCCAAAAAAAATTAAAAAGGTGTAAGATATAAATTTTGGGGGAGAAAACTCATGTCATTTTAAAAATAAAAAGAAGCCCTTCAAACTAGCACCAGACAATAAATTAAGACAACTTAAGCCTTGGCCATATGTCCTCTTCAGTGATTACACTGTGTACAACACAGTATAGGACAATAGGATTCTAGTTCAGGGCACCAGTTACAGTTGGCCAACACCCTTCCCAAGTGCTTTTGGTGCCCTCTAGTTCATATAACCAATCCCACATATCAGAAGCCTTTAATAGAGAGCTTTACTTGACCCATCTCTGTTTGTTACAAAGTTATTTTACTTCCTTTGTTCTTCAAAGGCTCAACAACCAGAGTTATGGTTTAAAAAAAATGCTAAGATTGCAAATTCTGCTTCTTCCTGGCTAGCAAAAAACATTAATTCAACTGTTTGGAAATATCTGATTGAAACTGAAGTACTCTTATTAAAACACTGTTTTAAAGTTGTAGTCGGACAGCTACTACCAGGATGTTTTTCAAGCAGCTGACTGCAGGCTGGCTATCTGAGCAGATAGCTCAACTACTTCCTCAGCTATTATGAACTTGTTATACTTGAGTTTATCTTTAAAGAGCACAATTTAGAAATCACTTTTTTTTTAAACAAACTGGTATTAAAATTTTTGATTCAGACTTTTTGTGTAAAAATATTATACATTCATGGCGTTTTTAGCTAATTGCCAGCTACAATTCCCATAGGTCACACACAAATCTCATGGCTAACCCTGAACATTATCTTGTATACACGGGATAAATCCACTGATATAAAAGTTTGAACATTTCATTCAGATAATTTCCATTCTTCAGTGCCATAAACCCTGCAGTTTTATTTGTTTCAAACAGAGTAAACTGGATGCATTTGTCTAAACATAAATAAAAGTGACACAAAGAAGTTTGGTGGTAATGTATGAGTTCTTGACAATTGCATACAAATACAAGTTAGACCTTTACAGAGCCTTTTAAGACAGCAAATTTATTTTTTTTAAATAAAAAAAAACAAAATCAACTAAAATGTGTTACTATTTCATTGTCACTAATAGAAACAGTACGGAAGCACTAAGTCTTTGAGCAATTTAGTTGCTCTTCAAGTATATGTTGATTCAGTTCATGGACTATTCTTTTTGCAGTGAAAGAGTCACCAGGAAAAGTGTAGTGTCCAGTCGGAGGGGGTGGGGGTCGCATCTCGTTTGTGACAGAACCAGTGTGCTCGACTCCACGAATCTAAAGGAAACAATCCAACCACCCACAGATATTTACTTCAGTAACAAATGTGATTTCAGAGCACTAAAGCAGATTTGCAGGCACCCGATCTTAAGTGATCTGGAAGTAGGGCTTTGTTTCATACGCTGAAATGCAGAGATGATGATAAGAGGGGGCGGAAGCAAATAAAAACCCCAAAAGAAACAAGAAGACCGGAAAGAGAAATTTCGTACAAAAAAATCCAACTAAAAACTGTGGACACTAAAACCGCAAAACACTCATCTTATTACAGATAAAAAGAAAACTGAGCAAGCTGTATTAAAAATAGCAGTGACTTCAAAACAATACCATTTGAATAAAGTACAGATAAAAACTAAGGTTAAAAACAATGCTTGGTTTTCCACTTGTAAACAAATTCACTCAAGAGATATCCAGTGTGCAGTTCTCTCAGCGTCACCTTCAAAAATACGCCCCAGTCACTCTTACAGCGTGTGCTGGTGCCTCCATTGCACCAGTGGTAGAAAGTTGAGGCCCAACTTTCAGGCTCCTTCTTGATTTTATTCTCCTGGATACAAAGTGGTAAAGTGACAAACCTCCGTTACACTCCTGAGTGCTTTTAGAGAAAGTATGATCGAGAACTGGACGATTAAGACACAACCTTCTGTATATACGTCTTCCCTTTAACCTCAGTCCCTTCCATCGCTTCGACGACTAACTCCCAGTCATCTGGGGTTCAGCAGGAAGTGATGCAGATACTCTGAAATAGCCTCCCAGTGCCTCCAGAGGAAGGCGAGCAGGATCATGAGGAGCAGCGTGGAAAGCGTGCGGCTCCGTGTTTTCATCAGCGGGACGACGCAGTTGGCCACGGTGGACACAAACACCAGCAGGACGGCCATGACAGCCAAAAGTACATTGATTAGTTTCCCGAGAAGAGTCCGTGCCGTGGCGTTTTCCAGTCCCTCCAGCTGCACCACCTGCTGCTGCTGCTGCTGAAGCTCCATCTTGGATATGCGTGTCTGACAAGCCTCCAGCGCCTCCTGAAAAGTGGAAACAAAGATGTCAGACAGGTGTGCAAGCGTCGGTGCTGGGTTCAGTCAGCCGAAGCTTGCCTGAATGTCTCGTGCCCTTTCATAGGACTGGTAGGCAATCTTCTCCTCCATGCTGGCTAGTTCCTGTTTCAGGTTCAGGATTTCATTCTGGTGCAGTTCTGTCAAGTCATTCAATTGTTCTTCCAACCGTTCACACCTGAAATAAGCACACATATCAGGAACAAAGTGTGTTCTTAGAACAATGCAGACTTAATACAGCAACTTATAACAGTTTATTAGAATATCAGCAAAAAGTTTTATTTTGGTACATGAGTAAAGCAGGACAAAAAAACATTACAGCAGTTTTTAGAAATAACAGCAACATTAAAACAGTTTATGTAAGCTAATTCTTTGAATTCAGAGCACTTCAGGTCTTACTGAAAAATCAACCAACATTAAATTATTCCTGAACATCGCATCTGATGAGGGAGTAACTGTATATTTGAGAACTATAGGTTTTCTATTTAGGTATAAAATTGTACACCTTACTAAACATAATTTTTATATTTCTGTTATAAAGCTGTTTTTTGTTAAGGTGTTGAATGTTAAGATTTTAGTTAAAAGTAACCATAAGTCAACATTAGCTAGTGTTTGGCATACAGAAAGAAAAAAACAAAAAATAAATTTTTTCAAGAACATCATTGGCTTTTTCAAATATAATCTTTTTTACATGTAACAGTGTTGAAAGGTTGAGCATGACGACCTCAGCTTGATCATAGAAATAAGATGTAGATCAGAAAGTAAGCTAATATTTACCTCTTCTTACTGTATGAGCAAGAAAAGACTTGAGTGATGTCACTTCCTGGCTGCTGAGAAAGTTTAACTGAACTTTTTTTTTTAAAGGGGGAGATTTATATGTTGTTACAGTGTTGCACAAAACTGGGGACATTATTAAATTGC
This sequence comes from Apricaphanius iberus, assembly GCA_028564705.1. Lineage (NCBI taxonomy): Eukaryota > Metazoa > Chordata > Actinopteri > Cyprinodontiformes > Aphaniidae > Apricaphanius > Apricaphanius iberus. The sequence continues at coordinate 359,124 of JAPXFQ010002889.1, forward strand.
CTTAGTTTATATATAGTTTCCCCCCCCCAGATTTTTTTACATTTAGGCTAAAGAAAAGAGGCAAATAATCATATTACCAGAAAAATGAAAACTTCTGGTTACTGGCCATTTACATTTATATTTGTTCATTGAAGGAGCAACTTTGGTAAATGGGGACAAATTCTTATTGGGCTGGCCTCCACTCATTAGAAATCCAAAAACTTTAACAAATATACCATTTAAAATATGTCATAGGGCTGGGCGATCTGACCTAAATGCAATATTGCGGCATACTGAGCGGTTCACCTTTATAACGGTAAGTGGACGATAACAATGACACAACATCCCCTTCCCTTTCTGTATCAATGTGATGGGTTCTTGCTATTGAACGGCTCCTTTCTATATTTCTTAGTCCAGTTTAGACAAGGTGAAGTGACTGGGGCTGTATGCAAAAGCTGCGACTTATTAAGTGCGCAGTCATTTATTTTTGTAGAAAATATTTTTGCATTTACATCGGAGCACAGGAAAGATCAGCCAGCAGCGGCTTCAAGCGGTGTATCAACACTCTGGACTCAGCGGGGTTAATATCTGCTCCGGCTGAGCAGGACCAGGGAGCGCCGAGCTGCAGCATGCTGGGCTGGAAATGCTCTGGTGGTACTGCAGCTCCGTCATTGAGTTAAAGCAGTAACAATGATACATGCTTCACGTTAGAGTCTCAAAGTATCCATTAACACTATAAAAAGTCCCTACTTTTGTCGCTAGCGGAGTCACTCGGTAAATATAGCGTCACAGTTGCAGTGCCTGAAGCGTTGTTCCCTTCTGGAAGTCACAGGACTGTACCATACCTGTCAACTGATACGGTTTGCCCGTATTTAATACGTTTTTTGCTATCTTTTAAATGGATACGGCGTACTACAACATATAATACGGGAAAACACCCAGACCGAAACGGGGTATTTTTGCCGAATTAAGCTCCATCACGCATGCGTCGCTTTATAACTTCCGCTTCCTTCTTGATTGCAACACAACACGAGGAAATCGATATCATTTAAACACGAAACTCTCACCAGTGAAGATGTCTGAACCCTTGAAAAAGAAGTGGAAAGTTAAGTCAACTGGAAAGCATCAGAAAGTGTGGGAACATCTGCAAGGAGAGTATAGTGGATGGATAAAATCTTCGTCCAAAGGCCCGGAATATTCGTTTTGTGTACCGTGTAGGAAAGACGTGAAAGTTGCTGCCAGTGGTTTTTATGACTTGAAAAGCCATTTCAAAACATCGTCACACGTGGATAGTGTCGCAAGAAGTAAGACATACGTTCCTTTGAGTCAACAGTTTGCCAGTGCGAACCCTGCATCGTCACAAAGCAACAAGGTGCTCAAAGCAGAAATCCTCATGTGCCAGTTTTTTGCCGAGCACAACATTCCACTCGCCGCTGCAGATACATTCACCAAGTTGGTACCAGAAATGTTCATCGATTCACAAGTTGCAAAGGTATGTAAGACAGATTAAAATTTTCTTTGTCACTCAAGCAATTAATCTTTTTGAAAATAATGCAAACAATGTAGATCGAGATGATTTATATTAAAGACTGTAATCTTCAATGCAAACTGATAATATCATCAACAGATTATGATTCAAAGTGTGTTTGATGAAAAATATTCAGAGATGTTTACATGCGTTGAAGTTTTTAATGCTATGAAATTATACTCTGAACATCGATTCTTCAAACATCCACATGTAACGAATATAATCTCTATGTTGCAGGATTTTGCATGCAGAAGGACAAAGGCAACCATGATTATCAAGGAGTCTCTCGCACCAGCCTACACAGATCCTATCATAGCACGCTGCAGGACTCAACCGTTCACATTGATGATCGACGAGAGCAATGATCGGAGCACCAAAAAGCATCTTGGTTCGCCAACTTCACAGAAGATGAAGTTGCAAAACTAGACTCTTGGACCTGCCCGAATAAGTATGGCCTGCTGTTCCTCACAGCAACGCAGACAGTGAAAGAGTATTCAGCCATGTCAGGAAACTCAATACAGAGTATAGGAAATCGATGGGGGTGGACACTCTGACAGCTTTACTACAAGTAAAACTGAATACTGACAGTAAATCGTATCAGCTAAAACCAACAAGTGAGATGTTGCAATCAGCAAAGGCCGCAACTTCCAAGTACAACAACAATCACAAATGATGTCATTTAGGCTTTTAAGGGCATTGTGTGATATGTGAACACATCATTATATGGTAGTGATGTATTGAATAAAGAATTGAATAATGCAAATTGATGGTGCAGTTTTCCATGTTGTTCTTTGGTAAACACGGCATTTACGGCGCGAATACAGTTTTTGGTCATTGAGTAAGGGAAATTTAAATTGTTAGTAAGGGCAGTCATGGTTGATGGTTGACAGGTATGATGAACATAGACATGTAACTCAAGGCAGCACTAATTTCTGAAAGGGGCATGAGCATCGCTAGACTAAAACTCTTTTCTTGTAATTAATGACCGAATTTACCGACACGGGCAAAATGACGTCTGTAGCAGTCATAAATTTTGGCATCGGTAAATTTTCGTTATACCGCCCACTCCTAGTGTGTCATAATACAACGGAACATAGATCATTCCCATTTCTTGTTTTGTATTATATTTTGTGATTTACTGTAAAAGAAAATCTTTTTGGTAGACGTGTGGGACACAACGTGCATCAAATTAAGGGAATCGCCAAAGAATTAAGAAGAAAGCTGCAAATACAACACAATGTGTTCAAATGCTGTAAACTTTAACTTATTTAGTTCAAACTGAACTCAAACCCCGGTCTTGTTAAGCGTAAACTTACCTGTATCGTTCTTCCTGCAGGGCCTCCATGATAATGCTGTAATCCCGCTGATAGTGGGATTTTAAATTCTCAAATGACTCCTCCAGTCGACCCTGGTTTTCCCGAAGCTCATGGATTTCATGAAGTAAAGCATCAAATCCTGAACCTTGTGCGTTATCAAGAGTATTGCCCCTGGAGCTGGGGGGTCCACCCGGGGCCCCAGGGGTGCTGTTAGCGCCGGCGGACCCTGAAGTGGCGCTCGAGCAGTCATCCTCGCTGCCGTATCTTGGGCTGGATTGTAGCTGTCCAGTTCCCAGGGTCCGTGACCCTCCTGGATAACCCCCCTCTTCTCCTTGCGTTTCTTCCAACGAGTCTTTCAGAGCCGTGATGTTGTCGGCGCTCCCAAACTTGTTCCGGATGAGGGAAGCGATCTCTCTGGGTTTGGACACCACAGCTCCAGCTGCAGAGTGGGTAGCCTGAGAGAAGCTGGACAGCCCCCCTGTTACCTGGGGAACCACAATGATCAAGTCAGTGTCATGTCTATCAAGTGCATCACTGGTACCAAAAAAAAAAAAAAGATCACAGACCGGTTTAAACACATAACAGCTAATTAACTTTAGAAGGCATTCTCAGGACTTAAATGGTTTAATAAGACGACGGCGAACATTACAGTGCTTTGCAAACGTGTACATTTGCAAATTTTTCACATAAGACATTTGAAGATATGTTGGGAGTTTTTGTGTATCTGAAAAATGTGGCAAAAATGTAATATTCCATTTACACTCTGTAGTTATGCACTGTACAAAAATGCAGTTTCTACAGTTTTTATGTTAATTTCAATAAAACTAATAGATTTAAATGAAAATTCTGTAACTTCCTTCAACCAGAGGAACAATTATGTTTGTTTGTTATGTGCACCACAAACATATGCTGTAACCAGCGTTTAGACAGATATTATAAGCTAGGAATGTCCCGATCATACCTGCCAACCCTCCCAATTTTCCCGGGACAGTCCCGAATTTCAGTGACCCTCCCGAAAATCTCCCAGAGGTACCATTCTTCCGAATTTCTCCCGATATCTGCTATGTGATGGTAACTTCACCAGCGGATCAAGGATCTTTTTTCAGCTCTCTTAGCCTGAGAGCGCAGCTGGTCTGGCTTTTGGATAACAAAGTTACAGCGTCAAAATAAACAGTCTTAATCCTCCTCCCAGGCTTTTTTAATGTCTCCCTAATCCTGAGGTCTCAAGGTTGGCATGTATGGTCCCGATCCTGAAATCAAGATCAGATCAGATCGACATTTTCATATTTCTCAGTGATCGGACATCGGCTATATTACCAGACGAGTCGCGCCGATTTTTACAATAGTACCTCTTATTACCTTTGATGGTGATTGTGAAATAATTCAAACCTGTGTAGCGGTGCGAACAAGGACTCTTAAAGCACTCACAAATCCGCATAACATACTAAACACAGTTCTAATGTGGGTAAACTAACAAATATGCTTAACCATAAACTACATAATAAAAGGCATAGAAACTCACCTTTTGGCATTTACACGCAACAAACCGAAATAAACAAAGGTAAACTCCTCTTTGCTCCCACAGAGAGGAGGAGGAAAAAAGCCAGACGCTGAACAGCACCTGTGCTGCATTCATATAGCCTCGGAAATCTATGCTGAGTTCAGGAGCATGGGACATTTCAGTTTATACTGAAAACACCAATAATAATAATACTGCAACTTACAAACTTAGAATAATTTGTGTTTTCTAACACATTTTTACTCAAAAATATAGAGTGAATGTGATCCCATGACAGTGGAACAGCAGCATTGTGCATGCCCGCATACAGCCTGCCGGAAAAAACTTATTTGTTTTAGAATACTGGACCAACTAAGTTTTTTGCTTTTTACTTTAGTCTGAAAAATTAAAGTGAAGCTAACTTTTAATTATCTGTAAGATTTTGATTTCATAGTATTTACAACAATAATGGTAACGCTTATTAATGAAATGAGTCTTATAAAAAGTTAGGTAGATTTAATTACTAAAAATATTTTTCTATTTTATAATTTTCAATACTAAAGGCAACATTTCGGATCGAGATTCGAAATCGGATTGGATTTGAGGTTAAAAGATTGGATTGTGATCAGAGACCTAAAATGCTGATCAGGACATCCGTACTATCAGCTATAGCCAAGACTTCTGATCTGTAAAGTAAAGTGCTCTGTACATTTTTAGGGCTCTTATATAAAGAGCTTTAGAGGAAGTGTCTCTGGTCCCCACCCTGTTCAAACACTAATAAAAGAACACAAATAATGATGTTTGCACCTCGTGTTTTACCAACTGTTCTTTCACATACAGGTAACTGGTTAGGATTTGGTGTAACATGAGGTGAGTTGATACAACAGTAAAGTCGGTCAAATCATAAGTCTCTTGTCATTTGTCAACAAAGATTTTTAAAAAAACTGAATGTGAGTTAATTGTTTTCTTTACTGAGAAAGAAGCTTATAGGTCTAACCTTTGCTCCAACACCTTTCAGACCTTGGTGCATGTCTCTGAGAACATCTTTGGGCTGGCGAGGGATGCCGTTGTGCTCCACCTCTCTGAGTTTCCGATGGTAGTGCTCCAGCTTCCTCTGTAGGTGCTGGATGGTCTGAGCGGACTTTTGGTTCTTCTTCTCAAACACCTGTTTGATGCGTGCACTCTGCTGTTTGTCAGCGTTGTTGGCCAGCTTCAGGTACTCGGCCACATTGTCGTCGCGGGCTGTTTGTTCTATCTTGATTTGTTCTGTGAGCTTCAGGATCTTCTGCTGCAGCTGGGCAATAGCCTGCTTGGTGCGCTGGGGGTCCGGTGTACTGTCCACCACGTCGTAGCCCTCGGCACCGTAGGGCAGGGCGTTGGGTGACACAGCAGGACCTGATCCATCATACCGATCAAACTGTTTAAATGTAACACGGATACATGAATAAACTGACTTTTAGAAGACTTTGAAAATCATGTTAAAGTCACTAAAAAAGGCTACTATTTGGATGCTTAAGAATAAAACATTTAAACATGTAACCAGGGTCCATGTATACCTTAATGTAAAAAAACAAAAAAAGTAAATGTTCAGAGTTGTCAGGCCTCTAGATTAATTTTAGAGAATAAAACACTAAATTTCATTAATACATTTACAATGAGGTCAAGTACTGCAAAAGCCATGGATGGGTGGATGGATGGATGGATGGATAGGACACAACAGGAGGAAAAAATAGCAAAGACGGAAAAATACACAGAAGGAAAAAAAATGGACAAGAAAGGCAGGAAAATAGGACTCCAGAAAGGAGGAAAGAAAGTAGGATTCAAGTCAGTCAGCCAGGACGGAAGAACTGAAAATAAAATAATCAGGGAAATAAAGAAAGGACATGAGGAAAGAAAAGGAACAATCATAAGAAGAAAAGACAGACATGAGAAAAAACAGAATAAATAAAACAAGGGAGAAATTAAGGAATGGTACAATTAATGGAGGTCAGACTAACACATGAACGTCAGAAAGGACAGGCACAACATTTACATAAGAGGACTGAAAATGAAGCTTTTCCTCAGTATTCTTAATTTGTGGCCACACCTAACCAGACAGGAAAATACTGAAAACATATCTCCAAGTTTTCCATAGAGCGTAGAAACCCATAGTTAAGCAAGTCTTCATTCTCCTAATGTCTTCCAATGCAAATATAAAGTAGTAAAAACACTGACATTAAACCCTAAAATGAGAAAAGCATCCAGCAAAGTGACCAGTTAAAAAAAAAAAAAATCGGTCAGACTAATAAGTAATGATGGTCAAAGACATACCATTTGTTGAGAAAACTTCAGTAGCAAAAAAATAAAAATATAAATACATATATATAACATTTTGGAAGTAGTGAGCACAGCTTAAAATACCCTCATGTTCTTGTTAATTGTTCAAACTAATTACATAATGTTTAAGATGCATGTGTAAGTCCACATTTACAACAGCAGATGGCGCCTGCCTCCTGTGGAATGAAAATGACTGCAAACCTCTTGTTCCAGCACTAATGCATGAAAACATTACAACTAATGACAAAAGACATCAAAAAGCTGTGAAAGCAAGGAATAACACTATCTACTCGATAGTTGATTTTATTTAAACTACAACTTTGCTGAGATTACTGGAGGTAAAAAAAAAATCCACAACAGAGAATTTAGATTTTATTCGATTTGAGCAATTCTGCAAACTTAAATCAGGCTCAGACGGTTTAGCCTAATTTAAAAGAACATGTATGTAAAATAAGCCTGTGAATATTTTCATTCATCCAGGTCATGGTTATCTCAAGGAAATTTCAATCGAATATAAAAATGGATCCAGACGAGACAATGGTTTCCTATGACGTGACTTCATTGTTCACCTGTATTTCGACCATGGAGGCTTTGGCCACAGTAAGAGAACGACTTACACCGGACAACTCCCTCCAAAGCAGAACAAAACTCAAACCAGAACACATTTGCCAACTTCTGGAATTGTGCCTGAACACCACATATTTCCAGTTCAATGGCAAGTTTTATAGACAGAAACACGGCTGTGCCATGGGCTCACCAGTTTCTCCAATTGTGGCAAATTTATACATGGAGGAGGTAGAGTGCAGAGCTTTGAACTCCTTTGAAGGAATAACACCTAGCCACTGGTTCAGATACGTAGATGACACATGGGTTAAAATCAAAACCAAAGAGGTGAAATCTTTTACTGAACACATAAACTCAGTGGATAGAAACATCAAATTCACCAGAGAAGATGTCAAGGACAATAGTTTTCCCTTTTTAGACTGTGTTGTCCAGAGGAGAAAGGCTCCACATTGGGGTATACAGAAAACCCACACACACAGACCAATACCTACTTTTTGACTCACACCACCCACTGGAACACAAGCTTAGTGTTATCAGGACCCTGCAACACAGAGCTGATAACATACCCACCAGCTCACAGGCCCAAGGGGAAGAACGCAAGCACATGAGAGACACCCTCACAACTTGTGGTTACCCCAGCTGGACTTTTGTGAAAACTGCAGCTAGTTCCAGAAGGAAAGCCAACAAAGTGGTTGAAAAAGAAAAAGAAAACAAACGAAACAATGTAATCATTCCATATGTGTCTGGGATTTCTGAAAACTCAGGAGGATTTTTAACAAACACTGTATCCCTGTGTATTTCAAACCCAGCAACACACTCAGAGACTAGTACATCCCAAGGACAGAACACCACACGCACACAAAAGCAACCTAGTGTATGCAATCCAATGCAATGAAGAATGCAAGGACCTCTACATTGGTGAAACCAAACAACCACTGTACAAACGCATGGCCCAACACAGGAGAGCTAACTCCTCAGGCATTGACTCTGCTGTTCATTTACATCTCAAGGAGAAAGCCCACTCCTTTGAGGACAGCAATGTCCAGATATTAGACAGAGAGGACAGATGGTTTGAAAGAGGAGTAAAAGAAGCCATCTATGTAAAAGTAGAGAAACCATCGCTAAACAGAGGAGACCTGAGACATCACCTATCTCCAATTTACAATGCCGCCCTTTCATCCCTACCCAGGAGACTCAACAATTTAACCTCTAATAAGAAAAACAAATGTGACTCCAACGACTGTCGTTATAACACAATAGGGCACTAATGAAGCCGAAACCTAACCTCCGCCAATAGGCGACACGCCAACGGCCGTCGTTAAGACGTGGAGCACAAAGGATCCAATGACATAATCAGTCTTGTAAAAGCCCTCCAAGAGGTTAAATAGCTGAGTGTCCACACCAGTTAGTTGGACCAGTCCCAGCCTGGTCAGCGGCGAATATGAACTGATGAAGCCTCTTGGATAAGAGGTGAAACGTCTTCCAAGACAAATTACCAAATCCAGTTGCGTTCGATTGAAATTTACTTGAGATATGTATGTAAAATGAACTTTTAGCTCTGGTTAAACTCAGCCATTCACCAATTTGTACCCAGGCAATAGGGATGGGCAATACGGACTTAAAATGTTCTCATATTTAGTTTTATGTTATGTGATAATGACAAAAGAAATGAGAACAGGTAGCTTTGAATCTCAGCGTTTTGTCAGTATAACTATCACTGCATACAGTCAGAGCATCAAACACAAAACAGCTCTAAAAGTACAATATTACTAAAAAGTTATGGAACTGTAATGCTCAAAAAACAATCACACAATAATATATTCAAATAAATTAGTAACTGACTGGCTGGTAGATAACATTTATTGGAGTCATATAATCTCATGACCATAAAGTAGACATAGTAACAAATTATAGAGAAGGACTTTAAGCTGGCTAATCAGTCTGAAGGCACTTAAAGGCTGAAACTACAAAAAAGCACCAAATGGTGAAGGGACAGAAACAGCAGATATACTGACACTTTTGCTACATTAAAGATGGTTAATAAAAACCAGTAAAATATAACTGCATAAATGCAAAAACAAAAACGCAATAAACGGAGAATTGTATAATGGGCTGTACAGACAATACTATAACTTCTCTGCTTCAGGAGATCTTAAACTATTTTTGACAATTTCTCACCCACAGCTGTAACTTGACAGTGAAATGTCTGCTGAATTTTTATGATTTTAATGAATTCTCTGCCTTTAACCTAAACCAGGCAAATTTACGATGGGTTTGGATTAAGTGCAGAGTAGGGTTTCTAAAAACCTTTTTAATAGCACCTTCGTTAGAAAAAGAAAGAAAGAAATTGTGAGGACGCCAGTGTATTAAGTGGTTCTTAATGCACCCCTCTAACACAGAACTAAGCTCTCTATTAGCTGTAATCAGGTAACCATCAGAAGATTTGTCTTAGCAGACCCCTAAATAGTTCTCCACCGGAGATTGGTGAAGTTCTCCAGGGTTTCAGTCCTTACACAGAGACCTGCACAACAAAACGCCCTGCGACTGCCGCCGAGATAAGAACTTCCCACCTCAATAACTCATCAGCTCAACATTATTCGAATCCAAACAAAGGCTCTCTTCATCTGCACAAGCAAGATACAGCCGAAATCTGATCCAAACACATCCTCCAAGTTTGCTAAAAAATAGCTGAGTCAGAGAGTAATCTGATGCACTTTTGGAAATGACAATAATGAATACGTTTTCGTGTAAGCTGTTGGGAAAAAGCTAAGTTAATCTCTAATTTCATTTCCCTATTTGAACATTCAGAGTGGCCTGAAGTGAATTGTGCGTTTACCCCTGCGAGCTTCCTCTGACCTGAAGTACACTGAGAGATGGCAAAAGCTAAATTTAGACCGGCTTAAAGCACACAGTGACAAACCAGTCAAAGGCAATCTCTGACCTTCCAACACTGACAGCTCATCTCCCCACTCAGCGGAGCATCCAGGACACATCCAGAGACTTTCAACATGATTCCGCAGTTCGCTTGGTTTGGGGGTTTGTGCATGAGTCACCTTTAACCTTTTGCTTCGATCATTTAAAAATAAAAAGCTGAATACAACCATTTGCCCTCAGTGGACACACTCTCCATCAAAGCTAATCTGATAAAGTTAAAGTTAACCGATACCATGAACCGATACTTAAAATGTGGAAACTGCAAAAATTTCACAGAAAATGCTTATTTTCCCCTTGAAATTGTACTTTTGCTGTCATTTTTTAAAATTAATCATATATTTCTTTCTAATTCACCATAATTTTTTGTAACAAACAGAGAAAAAAGTAAAACCTGTCTTCCAATTTATTGCGTTTTTGTGTGTGGTAGAAGTATCGGCATTGATACTCTGTATCTGCGAGTACTCATATCCAAGTATCGGTATCGAATCGGTATGAAAAAAGTGGTATCGTTGCATCCCTCCTGCCTTTTTCTCACGGCACACAGTTTATGTAACTCAGTACTGTTTGGATCGGTATCGGCAGATTATGAATCTCGGACATCTGTACTGGAAACAAAAAAGTGGATCAGTGCATCCTTGATTTTAGGATTTAAGTTATAAGACAAATCTTATGACAACTATAATGTGTGTTTTTCAAAGTTAAAGAAAATGTTGTAAAAAATGCCTCCTATTTTTGTCTACAACAACACCTTGCAAAGTATTCATACTCCCTGAAATATTTTCAGTTTCCTACATTACAGCCACGCATCTCCGTGTGTTTATGTGATGGACAAACAGTCATAATTGCATAATTGTGATGTGGAACGAGAATGATATGTGGCTGTATTCTGACAAATACAATAATAATGAATATTTTTTTCAAAGAGCTGGATTTAAACACATTTAACATTGGATAAATGTAATCGTCGTTGCTGCTGTGAAGTTCTGGACTACGTCTGAAGCTGTGTAGATGGATTGGTGTATGTAACACTGGACCACCTGAAGTTACTGAGACACTCACCTTGTCAGGTTCTTCTGTAGAGTGGTACCCAGAGGTCAGCAGCACGTCCAACAGGGCAGGACTGGTGGGCGTGTCTGTGGTGGAGGAGGACCGTGGGCGCCCAGCTTGCAGCAGGGCCTCATGGGTGCTCCGCCGATGGATCTGCGGGCTCCCTTTCTGGGGAGCTTCACCAGAGCTCCCAGTTTTGCTGCGGCGGCTCTGGAGGCTGGTGCCTCGCTTCATGATGGGCGGACCTCGGATCTGCTGCAGAACCCGGCTCAGAGCTGCGGGAGGGGCGGAAGCGGCAGGATTGTCAGAATCCGAGGAGGGGGCCAAGGAGCCGGGAACGTCCCCTACTTCTGACCCTGGGTCGGCAGGCTCGGAGGGAGGGGCACTCGCGCAGGCCGAGGCGGAGTCATGCGGGGAAACGGAGGAGCGTCGGCGCTGTGGCTGGAACAACTGCTTCAGGCCATGCCCCAACGCTCCCATGTTCTCCAGGGCATTATGGGTGATTTTGGACAAGCCGTGCTCTGACTCTGACGCCCTCCTGCCGACATCCGGCTCCGCTCGGCCTCCTGCGTCCGGCTCCTCTGGACTCTGCTCACTACTACCCTGATCCATGGGACCCCTCCAGTTTCACAGCGAGGCTCTACGTGGGGGTTGCAGGAGACTAGCTACGCCCCGTCGACACCCCCCTCTGAGAGGCCGGGTGAAAGCCGGGGAGCAGAGGGGATGCCGCTCAGTTGGTGCTTTACAGTGGGCATGCATCTGTGGCTTGGCTCAATGTCATGCTTGTCTACCACAAAAAGGAAAATAAAATGCATTACGACATGCAGCTGAGAGGAACATAAAAAAAGCAGAACCACAATGTGAAGAGAAACAAAAAACTAAGAAATAAAAACTGGGTTGACATGAACAAGACTCCATTTTTACACTTTCACTTAATTACTGGTAATTATGTCAAATTTAATCCAGAATTAGTATTTATAAAGTCAGAAACAAACAATAGCTCTAAAAACTTTACATAACCATGTTAAAATACAAGGTTTATGAGAAGAAAAATGAGACCTTAAATATTTCAAAACCTTCAATAAGTTTAATGTGGCATAAATCCTGCATCGTTTAACTGTAAAACAAACTAAACTATTAGAGGCTGAAAGTAAAGACATCCAAAGACTGCATTCTGACTGGTTTGGATCTAGAATTTCACAACTCCAATCCACCAATTTCCTTAATTTCCTTTTCTTAATGTTTCTCCTCTGTTGATTTGTAAGTAGGACTAAACACACTAATGCTGAAAAATAAATTAACACCTCAGCATTATGCTGCCACCACCATATTTCACTGGGGTCTTGATACTCTTTTGTTGTTTTTTCAATGGGTTTTTTGTGGCAAACATTCTGGAATTGTGACGCAAAGGTTCGGCTGTGGTTCCATGAGACGACAACAAATTCCCAAACAGGTTTTATGGATATTTTAGTCAGCTGTCGATGTTTTCTTTAAGGGGGGAAAGCCTTCCAACTTGTATCTCTATTGTTGTGAACTTAATTTTAATTCAACTCTGCCAGCAAAAGATTTGGCTGCATATTCCCCTGCAAAATTTTGCCTGAGAATGTGATGACCTACCGGTCACCCCAGCCAAAAAAAAAGAAAAAAAAAATCAACACTAGATCGAGTCAAGCATATTTTAGCCCATCAAATTACGTTCTTCTGATCATGTAACAAACAGTTAGCTGGTTAGTTAGGCCCAATGCACTGGTGGTGTTTTTTATTCAAACTGTACCAGTTCACTTTCACATTGAAAAGTTTTTGAAGTTATTACTCAAGGTCTCATTTTTTACAAGCTGACGTTTTAACTGAGGTTTGAACAATTTTTCACTTTAGTTGAAAACTAAATGTGGAATGTCTTAAATGTCAACCCAGAAATGCATACAATTTCTAGTCCAGATAGTAATAAGTCTTGTGAATACTTTCTGAAAAAAAATTCCATGGCTTCTGCAATCTTCAAAACAATTTTTTTGAGAGAATAAATTTACACATTTCAGAAAGTATTCAATAAATAAATTAACAAATAACCAATAAGTAAATAAATAATTACTTAAAGATGCTAATTAAGAGACAACAGAGTGTAAAATCACATACAACATAATAAAAACTGTGCACTAAATGAAATTCAAAATGAAGGGGGGGGGAATGTGAGCCAATTCTCAACTGAACCAGGAGTCCCTACATCCACAGCAGCCTCTCATTTGCATCTTCTACCTAACACAGCTACACCCTGAAATATGAGGGTTCATCCCAAGCATTTTGAATTCACCCCCTCGGTTTCAATTAATAACGATTTGCTTTTCTTTAGAAAAGATGTAACTACGACGTATGTCAGAAAAGGAGCAGGAAGGAGCGAGTGTGGCAGAGCTTACCATCAGCCCAGCCTCTTCTCTTCTGACTCACAACTCAGGACAAGCTAAATGAAGCACAAACACAAGACAAAAATAGATTCTTCATGCAACAGAAAGGTAAAAGCTGGCTCAGGAATCCTTACGCTCAGTAATGAATGCTAACAATGGATGCTTAAGAGGGTGTCAGAGCAAGCTGCTTCAAAGCTGCTGACCACATGAGACCACCAATGACCCTTTGGTTAAAATGTTAATAAGCAGCAGTTTAGCCTTCTTCTAACAGCACACATGATGTTCAAATAAAGTGACATGAATACATTAACAAGTCATCAGAGCTGCGCTTACAGCTCTAACATAATACAAACATGAAGACATGGCGTCCGCGGCTTTCAGGAGCCGTGTCGCTGCTCAGCACAGGGTGAGGATTGTTAGCCTTGGAACACATCTTCTGCAAGACTGAGTTATAAGTCGTCTACCTTAAAAAAAAACCCAACTATATTCGTTTATCTCAATTATGTCTTCTGAAACTAAAATCTAAATTGACATGGCAGGTTATTTACAACAGAGATTTATCAGCATTATCAGCATCACGTCATTTTATACTGATGCATTTTTATCATTTTTGACGAGGTTCATGATTATAAAACATCCACAAACTTTGCTTTTAACAACACACTGGAATGACCCTGAAATTTGGTAAATTTCAAAGGACTTAAAGCCGACTCAATGACCGGAAAACAGCCAAATTTGAACAGGTTTGCCATTTCTGATAAAAACGGTGAGCGAACCAACCAGAATTTGTTAATAGCAATCCAAAACATTGGGTTTCTCTGAAACTCAATACGGGGAATTTTGATGAATATTACTGAAGATGTATGTTTGATTATTAGTGCCTATATGTTAATATTGACCATGGTGGAATATTATATTGAATCAAATAATCAGATATACTGCTATAATCTGCCCTGTTGGATGGATTTTCATTACCCTCAATGAAACACTTCATGTATATTTGTAAAGCTCTTAACAGATGGCGGGGAGATAAAAGAAAGAAAATTATTGAGGAAAACGGGACTTAATTCTAACCAATATCACATTTACATGTTTTCCTAATGTCATGCAGAGCTGATTTTGAAATCCACAATAAATTCCAACTAGCGCCACTAATTCTTGTTTGTTTTTTTAAACCCTTGAAGTGGCATCGTATGATGCATTCACCCACAAAAACAAAAAGCTTAAATGCTTCATTTAAATCCCAAAGTTAATATTCATGCTAATGGTGAGCGTATGAAAACTTTTGAATAATTCTACATGTTTTTCAGATTTGGAAATGTCATGTCGCACCTCTGCAAGCTTGCTTTAAAAGGAAATTTAAAGCAAAGACTGTCTCTGAATGGTATGTTAATTGGTGCTCCAGGCTCGTTTGTAGGGATGGTGTTAAATTATCTTGATACGCCCCGTCACGGAATGTAAGAAGATAAAATACATTGAATGCTTCAGTTAATCTGAAAGAAGGCATGGGAGAATTTACATGATAGGTTTCACTATCCAGTACACAGACTGCTTTCCAGAAAAACAACTCTCTGAGTCAGCACAACCACAAAGTATCGTTTAACAAGCCAATAGAGCGACTGCTCTTCTAGGAGTACAATACAGCGAAACGGTCCATTAGTGATGAGCTGTGACTCATGGATGCTACATAGAGCTGCAGCACAGAGGTGGGTTGTTAAAAACATGTCGGTGTGTGTCCATACACATCGGTAACCACGCTCCAACTGAACCTACATAATGGTAGCTTTAGTTGTCACTGGTTTCTTCACTACCGGTCCGTAACTCAACGACCTCAGAGAACAAATGGAAAATTCAGGAGACCCAGACGCAAATAATTCAACCACATTCTCCTAAACCTGCATTTAAGTTTGGAGGCAATAAAGCACGCCAACGTTTGGTTCTGCTGTTTGTGTAAAAACAGCGCGCTACGCTCCTGATAGCTGCATGCAGGTTGTTATGGCAATGCATCACACTGACTTATATAAAAGGCCTCTCTTTCAGTCACCACACGAATCCTACAGAAAAAGGAATAATTCATCAACGGGTGCAAAACAATAAAACCGAATATTCATTTCAATTCAGTTTGATTCAATTAAGAAAATGAAACTCGTTTTGCATGCATTTTGAAATCGTTCAACCTTTTATTCCTGGTTATTTTGATTATTAATGGATAACAGCTAATGAAAGCCAAGAAGGAGAAGAAGGAGAATGAGATCATCAGTCCGAAGAATTAATTATTTTTATCAAAAAAAGGCTTTGTTACGCTTTGTTACAAAGTAATGGGAAAGACTGCTGGCTTGACAGTTTCCAGCAGAATGTCATTGACAGTGAAAAGTTGAGTAGAAGGAAAAACTAGGCAAAAAAAAGTATCCTTTTATCTCTTGCTTGTGCATCTTTACAACTGTTCTTCTGTCCACCTAATTTTCCAAACTTTTGTGTCTTAATTGTCTTTTTGAAAGACGTCTTTGATTGTCTACCTGACCAGTAGTTCCCAAAGTTGGGGTCGGGACCCCACTGGGGTCACAAACATGCCAGTGTGGAGTCTTGAGAGAAAAAAAGTAAAATACTAGAAATAGCAATGGGAAAGCATCTGAACTTTTTAAACGGGGTAAAAGATAAAACAACAGAACTTAAATTGATAAAATAAATATATTTTGGTCAATATTTTAGCTTTTGATGTTGACTGTTGTTATTGTACCACCATTCTAGACAATTGTCAAGTCAGGGGTCATCGCCACAACTGTCTTGGCCAAAATATAACATACCTGAATTAAAAATATGTTTAATATTCTAATGCGTGGTTTTAATTTCCTGAGACACTGACGCATAGGTTTTCATTATCTGGAAACCAGAGTCATCAAACTCAACTAAACTAAAACAACTTGAAAAAATACTGAATACTGAATCCCTATCATGAGTCAGTGGTTTTATTACATCACTGTTATTCATAATCCAGTTTATTAAAATGCACAGATACACATGAACGCATATATTACTTAATGAAAAAATTTACAAAAAACTGTACCGCATTAGGCGACAAATTAAAATTTTGCCATAATAAATGCTCCACACAGATGTGGGACTATATTGTGCATCTGCAGAGAAAATGCAACGACATCTGAGTCCTTCAGGCTCAAGTCTAAAGTAGGTCAACCAGTATTCACCTGTCACTCTGAGCGTGCGGCGCTCCAATGTCACACCGGCTGCCCTGAGTCCTGTGCAAGTTGACATTTTACTTGTGTTAGATATTCAACATAGGCCGCTTTGATGTTAAATATTTATGGTCAACAGCATCGTTGGGGATTATTTTAACTTCTATTATCCAGAGCTAGATTGATTGTAAATGATAATTACTGGCTTAATTCAATTATTAAAACCAGATAAAATATTTCTTAATTAAACAAAAGATGTTATTTATTATATAAGCTGAAGGAACACAGCTATTACACATCCATAGGAGCAATGTTTGTGTAGATCAGAGAACTAACCTTCACATGTGGTCATTTGCAGCAGATCTGTGCATCTATGAACACAGCAGAGGGGGGGGGGGGGGGCGCTTAGCAATCCAAGCCGATTTCCGGCCAGACTTCCTCCGGGTGACTTTTCCAAGTGAAACAGCTCTTGAACTTTGGCCTGCTGTTTCCGTGGAAATTTAGAAAAATCACATGCTGCAAAACATGAGAAAAATAGAAGAAGGCAGTCAGAGAACTGGTGCTGTGAGAAATTTGATGTAATGTGTTCTCATGCAAGTTTTTCTTTTTACCATTTACACAGCTGTCATTGTGCTTTTATTCAGAATTACGTTTTTTATTTGTTAGGATCAATTGTGGGACTTTATTAGGCTTTTTTTTGTTTAAAAACGTATAAATAGATCCCTACACTCATTAAAAAAAAAACAACTTATAAACATACAATCCAAAGTCAAAAATATTAATTTGAACCCCAAGGGAAATTGTGTATACTGCTTGTCTGAAACTTGTGTCACAAGAAGAACATGTTACCTATTATATCAAAGTTAATTGTAATATGGGTTGGGGTAATTTAAAGTTAAATTTCCTACACTAACCTTTCTTTAAAGAAATTAATGTGTTTAATTCTGTTTCATTTTGTACAGAACAGCCCTCAGAGGACTTTTAGAGTAATTAACTGTGAAATATTAATTAATAGGGCATAAATGACCCATGAGGATCCTCACTCGACATTAAGTAATAGTCTTAATTATAGACTGAAGAAAAGCTATGCTGCAGTGATGAAACTGTAAATATGCAGACCAGATTTTTGATAAACTGTACTGTGTTCGAGCTGAGATTAAAGAAACCATCCAGCCGTGGATTTTTTATGTACTTGCAGATCTAAACAGACAATAAAATAGTCAGTTAATGAAATATAGATTTCCACTGCGAAGAGAGAGGCACAAGAAGTCAGACGATCTGATCATAGTAGGGAACACTTCAACGCTGTTTTTCTATGTGACTTAACATCTCACAACCTCTTTTGTGCAACTATTTGGTTTTTGGGGCGCATTTCCATTTACGGGCCGTTTATTGTGATTACGCTCCTAACTGACACTGGGTCTCTGTCGTCTGGCTGAAGAGCGGCTCGGGTCTGAAGACAACGTATGCCATTACAACTGTGAACTCTGAATAATACTGCATTCATTTCAGATTGTGTCACAGCAGTTATACTTTTAAAGTCGCTGACTTCACTTCAAAATGTGGAAAATGTGTAGATTGAATGAACGTAAACCATGAATAATATTCTAAATTTATTAATAAAATATCTGGGGGAAAAAGGCTTTGAAAGGAGTATTACACCGTCTCCATGGAGACGCTGAAAGCAGAGGTCTGTCCATCATTTAATTGAATATTTCCATTAACTTTGGTGGATTTTATTGTGCTTGAACACAAACTCTGTATATGTTTATATATATATATATATATATATATATATATATATATATATATATATATGATAGGCCGGGGAGGAGATGACATGATATTCTGGGGATATTTAGCTAGGCTCCATCTAAAAAGCCCCACTTCCCAACCAGTGCAACATGCTTTTTGTTAGATTGTATCCTGGTTCCTGAAGTGGAAAAGCAGGAAGGAGAAAAGGAAAACCTTAGAAAAGAGTCCCACAGTGAAAATTCACCTTTTGGCTTACTAGAGACTTGGAAAGTTTTAACATCAAACTCAAAAGAACTGTAGTCATTTGCCGTTTCTCTTATGTGATTTCAGGAGACGTTTGTGAAAGTATGCTTAAGCTTGTTTTTCGGATTTAAGATCTTATATTTAGTGACCATTTCATAACAGCAAAACAAATATAAAAACATTTACCATAACATTCTGTATTTTAAAAACATCTAGAATTACTTTTTTTGATTATACAGAAAAGTCTGACAGGTAGATTTAGGCAGACTAGGATACAAAACCAATTTATTATTAACAAATGCACTGATAACAAAAACAAAGCCAAGAAAGCAAGCAAGCAACAGTGTATGAATCTCAGCATGATTTCGAATACAGAACACAATGAAGGGGGAAAAAATACATAATTCTGCTTTGTCAAAACGATCAACCTAATCTGCTAGTATTAGTATAAAACACATTATTTTTGATGGATTTTGACCTTCATTCTGAAAGAGTTGCAATGAAAACAAAGAACTACAAAGAGGCGCATGAGGCATGTGCTCTTTGAAGGCTGTTTTGTGGGAGGTAGATTTTATATTTAATAATTAATGTTTAACCACTAATTAAATTATCTGAAGACAGTTTTATTGATTATACAGACAACCCTGCCAAGTAACTTGAAGTAGAGCGATATGCAAAACCATATGCTTAACATTTAACATAACTCTGAGCTCTGCTGTTAGCTAAAGGTATGAACTGAGTGACATTAGCACCTGGCTAGCACACTGTTGCAGGCCGGGCCCTTTAAAAACCCAAAACTATGAGCTATTTTCGTAGAACAATTCTACAGCGTGTACGTGCCTTATATTTTCTATCTGACCCTTTACAATATTTCAAATCAAGACATCGTTGTTTCAATAAGACGGCCATACTCTTCAACTAATATGTAGCATGCAAGCTAACGTGGTGTGCTGGAGGGCGTTTATTTTACGTGAGAGGGCACACCGGTGCTGCTGTGCGGGGCGAGAAGGCAAAACCTGCATGATGAACGACAAAACCCGATTAAAGGATTTACAACAGCTGCCTCTCTCATCCAGGAGACTAAACTCACCGTTTAATTAATCACCAATCACTTAACGTGAAAAAATGCACAAGCAAAGGCGGGCTCATTTGGTTTCTATGCCAACAGTCTTCCAGTTCATGCAGGTGTAGTTCTAAACACATAAAGCAGGTTTCTTACTTTCATGCTCGAATCCAGTTGCACTGGGCCAACCCTGACATGATTTGAATGCAGAAATCAGATTATGCTCACCTTGTAATTTGATCTTCCTAAAGCAAAGTTGCTTTCCTTTGCAATGCAGTATTGCAGCTCTGAATACGTGCAGCGTTTAAAGCAAATCTAGTACAGCAGCTCTATGTCTGCTCACATAACATGTATATTAATGTACTGAGTCATAAATAACCAGGAATCCTGTAATTAAACTGCACTACAGAGGAATAAATATGGGGGGGGGGGGTAAAAATGACATCATATAAAAAATTAACTCCATTTTTAGCAGAAAAACGGACCTCACAGGTGTTCAAATCTCGAAACCCCCTGTTTAGATGTGAGGTATTGAGCGGCCATCTGTCACATACTCCCACAAGCTTTCCCGTATCACACCTTCCACTCTTCTATTTCACGGTGGCGTTTTTAATTCAATACATCCGGAGCTTTAACTTGATCAAAAAATACTTTAAAAAAATAACTCTTTATAGTTGTTCATTTATGATAACTGAATGTGCCCTAGGTGTTGTCGTGAAAGTTAAATCTTCTCAAGTTGTCAGCATAAGCATTAATTCGGCCTCCCTTAATCACATTTAAACACACTTAACATCGCCCATCTTGGATCTCCTGGGTGGCAGATCGGTCGCTTTATTCGCCGCCTGTCCACTCAGCCTGTCAGCTCCCCGGCTAAAAAAAAAACACATCGCCTCGGCTTCAGCCATGGTTAGCTACAGGCAAAAAAATGGCACACCGCCAGGCTGCAGCGACAGCAGGGTAAACAACGCAAATCCATATTTTCCCCGTTCGCCCGAGGAGGGTAGTCGCATATGGAAACGCATTTCATTCATAAAGCAGTTCGTAAAAGCAAAAAAAAGGTGCGTTTAAAAGGCTTCAACTTACATGAGCGCTGAGAGGGCTGTGTTGATGAACGTTCATTTCTCCCGATGGTCGACACTCCCACGGTGACGTCAAATAGCGTGCTTAGCGTCATGGTATGGCAAGCAATTCTAACACATAATAAACCCTACTGTAATTACTGGATGCCTTTATTTGACAGTTGAAAGTAAACTGGAAAGGGGAGAGAAGATGGCAAGGCAAGGCGATTTTATTTGTATAGCACACGTTCAACACAAGGCAATTCAAGGTGCTTTAAATGATTACAATTGAAACACAGCATAAAACAATTTGATGATTAAAATAGAAGAAAACAATTACAGACATAAAAGCAAGCAATGGTACAGACATACAGCAAAGGTTAAAATTGGGAACAACCATGACAAGGACTGAAGCGTCTGTATATGGGGCGCCTGCACTGACCACCACTACTACTTTGATACACTTTTACTCAAGTATAAAGTAGCCATCCAAGCAATTACTCAAGAGTAAAAAAGTATTTTTTTAAAGGTTTACTTAAGAACTGACTAACTGATCATAACATCTGATTTGTTATTTTACAATGATGTCAGACAGAAGGGGAAAAAAAGGTAAAAAGCATGGTGTTTAAAGATTAAAACGAAAGGAATGAATACAGATAATTATCATGTTCCATCCATCCATTTTCTGAACCGCTTAGTCCTCCAGGGGTCGCGGGGGGGGCTGGTGCCTATCTCCAGCTGTCAACGGGCGAGAGGCGGGGTACACCCTGGACAGGTCGCCAGTCCATCACAGGGCCACATAGAGACAGACAGGACAAACAACCATGCACGCACACACCCAAACCTAAGGACAATTTAGAGTGATCAATTAACCTGACTGTCAGGCCCGGATATAGGCATAGGCAAGGGGGGGGCAGTGCCGCCCTAAATGCCGTGACTGTCCCCCCAAACTGGATGCCATGCAAAAATCACAAATTTCCTAAATATTTTAAGTAAAATGAGCAGAGTGCTCTCTGTCCCTCATTAATAGTAGCTGCTCGTTGGTAGATGCACAGAGAGGGTATGGCCAGTCGCTGCACTTGCTTGTTGCTCCTCCACTTCTCACTTTTTCTCAGTCACAGCAGACAACGCAGACACACTTCCATTAGTTGAGCTCACCCACTGTTTGGAGGTTATTCCGCTTTTTGTCACCGGAATTATTTGGTTACTCCTTCATTCTCTTCCTTTCTCTCTGTCGCTGTCTTTTGTAATTGAAAGGGAATAAAAACACAATAAAATAAAAATGAAAAAATACAAAAAAGATAAAAACAACAAATACACAATAAAAGAAAGAAAAAACGACAAATACGCAATAGATAGATAGATAGACAGATAGCACAATCAGACCCGCCCCCCTGATATTCTACCTGCACCCCTAAGTGTGACTGGCTAACTCCGGCCCTGCTGACAGTCATGTTTTTGGACTGTAGCCTAATTATCATGTTGTTTCAGTAGAAAAACTTGTAAAATCATTGCTTATATTAGATAATGACCATGTAGTAGCTATGTATGTAAGTGACTAAATATAGGGGTTAGCAGATTTGACCTACAATGGCACAAACAGGCTCATCAGATGGAGAACAATATTAATACAACACAGCTTGTGTACTAACAAGAGGTCTGACTTTACAATAAACTCTAGGTTGGTCTTCCCCAACATGAAGAAGCAGCTTTGAGTTTCTCTGCTCCCCTTATCTGGAACAAACTTCCTGATGACTGCAAAGCTGCTCAAACACTGTGCTGCTTTAAAGCAAAACTTAAAACTTGTATCTCTTTAGAGCTGCCTTTGAGTAAACGATTTTAATCTTTATCTAATGTTTTTCTATTAATGATTTTCATGTTATATGCTTAATTGCTGTTTTTACTTTTCATGGTTTTACACTTTTTAACTTTGGATAATGACGCTCTTTGTGTGTTGTGTTTTTTCAATGCTTTTGGTTTCTTTACCACCAAATCTGGTAAAGCACCTCGAATTACATAGTTGTTGAAAGTATGCTATACAAATAAAATTGTCTTGCCTTGCATTGCCTTGTATCTCATATTGTTTTGATTCAAGTTTGTTTGTTCTTCATTCAGTGAAGTTACTCTCACCGGGTAGAGTATCCAGAAATTTAACTCAAGTAGCAATACTTCATGATAGCATTACTCGAGCAAAAGTATAAGGTGCAGTATAGTATAACTACTCCTAAAGTAATTTTTTCCCAAAAGTTATCCAAGTAAATGTAATGGAGTACATGTTATTAGTTATTTACAACCTCTGCTTGAAATTTATTGAAAATCTGAGAATTTTTCGTAACAATACAGGCTAATTATGAAGTCAGGCATTTTGTTGCTACTGTTTTAGAATAGAATAGAATATAAATATAGAATCAACACTAGAAATTTTGGAATACATTTTTACAGTTTTGAAAATTAAAAAAATAAATCAGGCGATAAAGTGGTGATATTATGAGGACTTTTAAATTTGTGTGATATAATCTATTACAATCCCACAAAATATAAATGAAAAACTAACATTTCTCTTACAAAAAACAATACGTGAGATAAGTAAAAGTTGACTGAAACACCCATGTTTAACAAGTCGAGTCTGTCTTGCATGTGATGACTATTATATGATTAATACCTTGCCATATTTTCCGAATGATTCACCAAGGTGAGCAACTCAGCAAGCAGGTTTACACCATCACTATGTGTACTGTGTTGAAATGTGGATTATAAAAAATTTTTTACCGTATTGCCACATAAAGTGGTCATTGTTTCAGCTACATACAAAGTGTGATAAATTGTCACAGCAAAAATTAATAGATACCAGTAGGATAGTATACAGTAATCCAAATGTCATTGTTTCTAGCATTTCAATATACTTTCAGGTTGTCATTCTATTTATAAATGTAATGTGGATGTGAAAAAATAAAACATTTGAAAATTTGCATCAGTGAAAGTACAGAATTGATAGCAATGTTTCAAAGATTTTTATTTTTTACAGATATATAATTTTCTTTAAAGAACGAAATCGAACATGTCGCTTTTTGAAGTCTGTATTGGTACACAAAAATTTTGAATACAGTTTTGAGGTTGTATATCAGACAATGACTGTAGGAGAAAGCTGACAAGATCAAGGGTGTATATAGCTTTTGTATGATGAATGTACTTATATATGTATAAATATAGAAATGTATTGCCTTTATATGGGGGGGGGGGTAAAACTTGTGTAAATATTATGGGAACACGACTACCACCTAGTTGTAACTGTGAAAATGTTTGAGAAGCAATTAGATCTGTAATTTCTTATTTTCTACACTCCAAAGGTGTGGAGTTGAGTCACATGATTCGGGCTTGAGTCAGACTTGAGTCATTAATTTTGTGATTTGAGACTTGAGTTGAAACACGTTAAAAGTTGGGACTTGACTCAGACTTGAACCCATTACTTGAAAAGACCTGATATTTTACCCAGTAATTTTAAACATCTATAATTTCAAAGTTGTGCACTTTTATGTCATTTCACTTGTGATGGAGAAATTTATTATGATGATTCATCTGTTAGTATTAATAACACTGAGAGCAGAGGGTGTGAAAAACAGGAGATGTGGCGCCGATCCTGGCTCAACAAGTGGAGACTGTCTCTGTATAGCTATGTGTGCGAAAGCTGCAGAACAGCCAATCAGATTGCTACATTTAAAAAACGAAGCCATCCTTAACAGCTATCTGCTCTATAGGCAACACCTCCTTTTGCCACATTTTTCAAACCAGAAATGTAGGTTGAGTAAGAGTCTGGAAGGGGGTGAGTTGCTCTTTAAGAAAGTACCTGTAATTCTTAAAATCTAAATACCATCTTCAAAATTACATCAACCATACTCTTTTGTAAAATCTCTTTAATCCTTAGCAGTGAATCTTTTTGATATTATAGTTCAAACTAAGACTATTCTCATTAGCCAAGTTAGATTAAACTGTACAACATGGAGGTTTGAGTTCAGTAAAGTTTTTCAAACTTTTCTAAGTTCAGTTGCAGTTTTTTCAGATGGCAGATTTTCAAAAGAAGGTTTATGATTTACAATAAAAAATTGCAGTGTTTTAAAAAATGACTCAAAATGACTTAAAATTCAACAATTAGGATTTGAGACTTAACTTGGACTTCAGGGTAATGAGAGTTACTTGAGATTTCAAAGTAACGACTTGGTCCCACCTCTGCTACGCTCTACTTCTAAAATAAAATGCCACCAGACACTTTCATCTGAAAGAGATTTCTTGCTACTTTATAAAGTGATAATGTGTCCCAGAGTGTGTTGTCTGAAATGATGTAGGATTCAGAGAGAATAATCATGGTTGGCCAAATGTAGAAAACATCACTTAAAAGACTGAAATATATTTTTTATATATATTCTGCCATATTTATCATACTGCCCTGAATGAAGTTAGGGCAATAACCAGTATATTTATTTATGCATGTTTTTTTAAACTATGAATTGTACAACTGTTTCATTTAAAGTTTATTCTTTCAAATAAGCAATTGAACAAAAACGGTTTGGTATGAGAATGTCATTTCATGGAGAGGATGAGGCTTTTAAACAAGCTTTTTCTAGCTGATGCATATTTTTCAGGTCTGTTTATTAGGGCTTTAAAGTTGCAAAGGTGAGTTAGAAGTAGAAAGGGTTGCTAGTACTGAGTTGGACCCCATTTTGCCTTCAGATCTGCCTTACTCCTTTGTGACATAGATTCAAAAAGGTACTGGAAACATTCCTGAGAGATTTTGGTCCATATTGGCATGATAGCATCACGCAGTTGCTGCAGATTTGTCGGCTGCACATACATGATGCAAATCTCCTGTTCCACCACATCCAAAGATCCTCTATTGGATTGAGATCTGGTGACTGAGCAGGCCATTTGAGTACAGTGACCTAATTGTCATGTTCAAGAAACCAGTCTGAGATGATTCGAGCTTTATGACATTGCGCATTGTCCTGCTGGAAGTAGCTATAAGATGATGTGGTCAAAAAGGGATGGACATGGTCCGCAACGATACTCAGGTTGGCTGTGGCATTACAATGATGATCAATTGGTACTAAGGGGCCCATGGTGTGCATAGAAAATGTCCCCCACACCATTACACCACCAGCAGCCTGAACCGTTGATTCAAGGCAGGATGGATTCATGATCATGTTGATGCCAAATTCTGACCCTACCATCTGAATGTTGCAGCAGAAATCGAGATTCAGACCAGGCAACATTTTTCCAATCTTCTGTTGAGCCTGTGTGAATTTTAGCATCAGTTTCCCTTTCTTAGCCGACAGCAATGGCTCCTTGTGTGGTCTTCTGCTGCTGTAGCCCAACTACCTCAATGTTTGAAAGTGTTGTGCGTTCAGAGATGCTCTTCGTTCTTTGGTTGTAACAAGTGGTTATTTGAGTTACTGTTGCCTTTCTATCAGCCTGAACCAGTCTGTCCATTCTCCTCTGACCTCTGACATCAACAAGGCATTTTCGCCCACAGAACTGCCCTTCACTAGATATCGTTTTCGGACAATTCTCTGTAAACCCTAGAGATGGTCGTAGTAGATCAGCAGGTTAAAATGCTCAAATCAGCCCATCTGGCACCAACAACCGGGACACGCTCAAAGTCACCTAAATCACATTACTCCCACATTCTGATGCTCTGTTTGAACTGCAGATCGTCTTGACCAAGTCTACATGCCTAAATGTGTTGAGATACAGCCATGTGATTGGCTGATTATAAATTTGTGTTAACGAGCAGTTGGACAGGCATGCCGAATAAAGTAGCCAGTGAGTGTGTAGAATGATGCCTAAGGCGTGTCAGCATTTTTCCTTTTGAATTTCTTCCTCATTAAGCAGTAAGACTGCATTAAATAAATATTAAATTCATGAAAAAAGTGCATGAGAAGTAACTAGATGATATAAAATAGTTAATTTTTATTGCAGCCAAGTAAACCCAAAACATTACTTTATTGAAAGTTATGTGCTCTACATTATATGCATTTAATATTGAGTTAGGGTCATTTTGCATTTTTTTAACCACATCAATAGCTGGGGGTAAATGTGTGTATGTACTGCTGTCCAGGAGACCTAATTGCTTTCATATTCACCTTTAGTGGCTTCCCTTCTTTGTAGAAGGTGTCCGTGATAAACTGGATCGGTTAGTCTTGCACAGCACATTCAGATTACATTTGTTGTGAACTGGTGCTATATAGATAAACTGCAGTGAACTTCATGTAAATTTGATTTAGGATTGGATTTCTAAAATACTTCAAATGGTTTCATGAAATTAAATGAATCTCAGCTTATATTAAAGATATTTTGTCAGCCAAATAAAGCAACTAAAAGTTAAACTGTACAAGAGCATATTAGAAAATACGTTTTTTTTAAATAAAAAAAGAAGACAAAATCAGTTGCCAATGCAGCTATACAGCCTTTATTTTATTCCCATGTGAAAATTATATTTAGTTTTTTTATTTGTTGCAGTTTGTTTCAGCAAAATGATTGCGGTTGACCTCAAACATGTTCTTGTTCACCAGTTCAGCAATCTGTAAACCACATCACATCTTCTTGTGGGCAAAAACCTGTGAGGGGCAGTTAACCCATCCATGATGGTCTGCGATGTACGGGCACCAGTCAGCAGAACCACGGTCAGGTGTTTGTTTGTGCAGTTTGACTTTGATCAGGAAGGAAGTGGTAAAAAGGCTGCATGGCAGGGTAGAAGTGTTGATGTTCGTTATGATCTGATGGAGCTGAGTTTGAAGACCCCGTCGCTGGATGATTAAGAAATACAGGTATGGGAACCTGTTTGGAGACAACATAAACCGGCATATAAGGGTGTGGTTGGTATAAAGGGTTTTCTGGGGGAGATGCCTCAGTTGTGGCCACCGGAGCAGGAGCATTTTGTAAATGAGGAAAATTATTAAAAGGATACATCATGGGAAGCTGGATAAGCTGAGGAGGGAGGTGCTGTGGTTTGGATTCTACACCTTCCAGAGTTTGATCCTGTGGAGATTGTGGGTAAATAGGGAATGGTGGGAAGGGATACTGAAAAATCCTAGGAAAGTCTGGTTGCTGGGAAAGCTGAGGCTTCTCGTTCTCTTTTGGAGCCGGTGTGGTTGTAATATATTCTGTGCTTGTTGAAGGAACTGGTGAGGTTGTAGTCGTTGGTTGAAAAACTCCAGGAATCCTGGGGAATTCTCGGAATAGTGGAATGTGATACGGAGACAGTGGCGTCTGAGGTAACTGGAGCCGATTTACATGTGTATTTTCATCTGTGTCTGCGTGTGTCTGCGATCCAGGTCTGGGAAACCAAAAGAGGTTGTGCGGTAAAGGAGGGCTAATATTTTCAGGCATCTTTTGATTTTCAGAGAAGTCCGCGGCAACAAAGGAAAACGGCAAAGGAGCCACCAGCCCCGGACTTTGTGTTGACTGCTGTTCTAGGAACTGTGAAAATATTGGCAACTGATGCGGCGCTTCATTGCCGTCTCTAGAGGGGGGAGTGGTTCCTGTTGTAAGGTCCATGTTTGGTATCAGAGGACATGATGCAGTAAGCTCAAAATCTGCCCACTGAAGAGAGAGTAAATATTCCCCATCCTGCAAGAACAGACACGATCAGAAGCAAATCTACTGTAGAGTTTCCATGTTTGACCACAAGAGGGCATCATCATACCTTAATCTCCACACACAAGTCTTTGTTGTAAGGTGCGATCAGCATCAGTTCACCAAAAGACTCATTAAAAGTCAATCCACAGCTGCTACATGCTGATGATAGAGGCTGCCATGTCCCAGACACTGCAACAGTTCACAAGAAACTGATGTTCATTACTGTTAATATTTAATTTGCCATTAATAGAACAAATTAGCAGAATACAGAGTCCACTGCCAAATGATTGATATCCCTTGAAAGTCTTTGCAACAATAACCAGGGCTGCTGTCCTGCTGGAAAGTTAACTTTTGTATCAGTTACAAATCTTTTGAAGCTTTTTTTTGTTCCAGAATTGCAATGTATTCAGCTCCTTCCGTCTTCCCGTTAACTCCAACCAGCTCCCCAGTCCCTGCTGAAGAAAGGCACCCCGACAGCATGATCCTACCACTGCCATGTTGAACTGTGGGGGATGCATTTATTGTGATGTGCAGCGTTAAAAATATTGTAGTGCTGTCACACTGCATGTCTTTTTGAGGTAGCTCAAAGAGCTTCATTTGAATTTCATCTGACCAGAGGATCTCAAATCACATGTGAATTGTTTCCTCCTACACCGCTTGTAGCAACTGTACATAATTCCCATATTGGTGTTGCTCTTGCTACCTGTCTATGAAGGCTACATTGAAGTACACAACTTCTTAGATTCTTCCACCTGAGCAGTGCAGTTCCTCCAGAGTTACTATGTGCCTCTTGGCTGCTTCACTGCTTAAAGTTCCTCCCACCCAGCCTTTCATGTTTAATTCTCAAGCATAAGTTTTCATGCAGTGATTGAAGTTGTCCATGTGCTGGTGTATTACATTGATTGCAACCTAAAAATGTTCAATGTAACAAATATTAGGAATGCACCGATACAGTTATAATGTACTCGGCAAGTTAACCAATACCATGAGCCAATACTCAAGTGTCGAAACCGCAATAATTTCTATAAAAATGAATATTTTTCACTTTAATTTGTATGTTTTGAGGTCATTTTATCTAATGCACCGTCATGTAAAAAGCAGAGAAGCTGATAAAACCTGTCCACCAATTCATTGGATTTTTTTTGTTTGGTAGAAGTATCGGCATTGGTACCCAGTATTGGAGAGTACTCAGATCCAAGTATTGGTATCGGTTTGAAAATAGCACCATTACTGCTTCCCTAACAAATATCTTTGCAAGACACCAATTAATACAACCTACCCTTTACTTTGAGCTGATAAACTGCAATGCCGCGAATCTTTACCATCATCTTCTTTGGAAAGCAGAAAATGAAGGGCATTGGCAACATATCAGGACAGGACATGGTCATTGGTGTCCCCCATAATCGCAGTGGTAGAGAATATTCATTATCCTAAGAAAAGAAAAAAAAGACAGTGACAATATTGGCCTCATTTTCTTTATGATGTGAAGCCATAATCTGAACCAGCATAGACGAAAACTTATACCCGCTTGTCAACATGACAACCCTGATAGGACGCAGCATACTGCACATCTCTCCGAGATCTCTTCACAAAAAAGCCGCAGGTGGAGGGCACCTGGGACAGAGGAGTAAGAGGAACCTCACCTGTTTGAAATTCAAAGAAAATGTTGAACGGTCTCCTTGCATAGTGGACAGCATTTCTGACTCCTGTATAAAGAAAAATACAAAACACGAGACCAACCACTGTCGATGAGAAAATGATGATTTCCTCTCCGTTTGACTGAGAGGGTCATGTGGTTGCTGCCGCAATGCACTGATGGAGCCAGGCGCTTCAGTTTTGCAGAATGCAATGCTAAAAAAAAACAGAGGAAGAGATTGAATCAGAAGTTCTGTCTAAAATGAGTGTATGACTACAGAAAAGCTCAAGTGTTATTCATCATCATTCATGCCGATACATAGCAGTGATTCAACTGAATAGTTCATTGTAAAACTCCAAACAGCGCATGAAGAACAAAATAAAACCTATAAGTCACTATTGTTCCTTCTACTTTATTCTTCAAACGCTGACCTGCCAAACAAACCAATGATCCAGTCTAGAAAACATTACATTGGCTCTGACCAAAAGATAGCTTTTCAGATATTCATTTGTTTAGGATAATTTTAAAAAGGTAAGGATTCGCTGACTGTTAAATTCTGTGCAGTTCGTTAGATTTTAGCAACCATTTCCATTACATTGCTAAAGTTAACTTACGGCAGGTCAGTTATTGGCTCAAAGACATGGTTCACCGAACGAAAAAAAAAGTACTTTATCTCAACTGTTGTAACAGTACCCACAGGGTCATATTATAAAACCATCTAAATAAATTAGTTGGTCAGAGACAGAGTTGAAGTAATTCTTGTTAGAAGATTGTACTCCTTTGTACACAGTTCATGGTCCAAACAGTGTCTTTTTATTTATACCCAACACATGTGGTTTGCCTTAAGGTTTTTGAAAAATTTGACCTACATCAATACACATTTCACAAACATTTTTACATCAGCAGTCATGCTTGTAGAAAATTTTGGCCCACTTTAGCATTAGTCCTGTGTTTAACATCTCATTTGACCACTGGAGTCGTTTTTTGTAACATGGCTCGATTTTTTTTTCTTTTTTTGGTATGATAATTGACACGTTTGTGCAACCATATAAAAGGGAAACAATTTATGCATTTTAAAAAACACAAAACAAAAATATGTAGCAATATTTTTGCCCATAATGATGCTTAAAAACATGCTTAGTATTTTAGTCATGAGGGGGAAAAAATGCTATACCAGGGTTGATTTCCCACGATGTTCCCTTTATTATACCCTTCTGGCAAGAAGCGAAGATTAAAAATGGAGAAGCTCAGTGATAGCCACCTAATCATAATTTTTCATCAGCT
This sequence comes from Apricaphanius iberus, assembly GCA_028564705.1. NCBI lineage: Eukaryota > Metazoa > Chordata > Actinopteri > Cyprinodontiformes > Aphaniidae > Apricaphanius > Apricaphanius iberus. Next base: position 390,564 of record JAPXFQ010002889.1, read on the forward strand.
TAAAAAAACTTTAATGTAAATTGCCAACTCAATTTGTCATATACGCTAGGATGCATAATAGGGGAAATAAAACTCACCTTTGGTGGAATGTAAGTCTCCGGTTTGGTCATGTGTAAATGTAAGTGAACCGGGTCGTGTTGAAGGCGCAGTTTCACGTTTTAAACCAGACCCCACTCGGCTGAGGTGATGACTGCCTGGAACTGCAGGTATTTCCATTTCTGCCTCCGCTTCCTCAGAGTGTCCATCACACAGAATGGAAGACCTCAGGACAACGATCAGTGCAAAACACGACAAAATGCTCCTCAAAGGCATCGCACTTCTAGGTCGTTTGCATTTGAAAAGTTCGGTTAATCGCCAGGATCTTTGCAGCGTCAAACGACCCACCATATACTGGCAAATTAATTAACCAATCAGTCAGCGTTACGTCACGAAGCGCACCTGCCGGTAGGTGTGTAAGTGGTGATGTTTATGAGGAGGGTGTTGCGTTTGAGTGCAAAATAACGTAAAATCAGACAGAAGTTAAGGAAATAAACGTTATAAAAGTTGTTTAAGATTGATCTAAATGTTATGTATGTTTGTAATTTTTTATAGTTTTATTTTTTTATGCTATTAATGCTATTTAAAATTGATATATAGATGTACTTATTAAGAAAAACAGGTGAAACCATGATGGTAGAATGCAGCATGTTTTTTTAATTGAGTTTTCTTCACTTTAAATGAAATATTTAAAAAATGAAATCAACCAATGAAATGAATTTATTGTATTTTTATTGTGCACATTAAAACATAAGACAAGGTTTCTCTGTGATCTTTAACAGAATTGTGTACAAAAAAAACAACTAGAGAAAAAAATAGATCAAACATGTAAAATAAGTGCAATTGTGTTAAAAAAAAAAAAATAATAATGGCAGTGATATTCCAGTGGAGGAACGTTCTCCACGTCCTGCTACCAGCTTCTGCTTCTGCATCAGTTCTGTTGCTCTTTCTGTGTCTCTGCTGCCGTCTCCAAACCCCAGACGGTCTCGGCAGATGCCCGCTTATGCTGAGCCTGGTTCTGCTGGAGGTTTCTTCCTGTTAAAAGGGAGTTTTTCCTCTCCACTGTCGCTTCATGCTTGCTCAGTGTGAGGAATTGCTGAGAAGTCACGACGCAATCTTCTGTGGTTCTCTAATTCCTAAATTAAACATTGTTTTGTAATAACTGTTCTTGTAAAGTGCCTTGAGATGACATCTGTTGTGAAATGGCGCTATATAAATAAACTGAATTGAATTGAATACCATCAGCATTTTAGTATGTGCTTAATAGCAGCAGTTCAGAGTGTTCATGAAGAGGATGTGAAGAGTCTCTGATAATGGGCAGGGCGCTGTCCATGAGACAGCTCGGAAACAGACCCTTTTACAAATGGGAAGAGAGACTCCCATGACCTTCTGACCTTCTCAGCCCCTCACTATCCTCTACACGGCCCTCTTTCACTTGCATACCACAGCTGGGCTACCACTCTAGATACCCAGCTCACATTGAGGTGAGAATATTGGTGGGGAGCAATACTTACTGTAGCTTTCTCTGAGATTAGCTCTCTCAACTGCTTGGTCAGTGATGCTGGAGAGTCCTCAGGTTGTGACCTCTGGAAATCAATGATCCTCTCGTCCATTTTGTCCAAGCTGAGCAACAGCATCGTTTTCTCTGAATCAGTACTGGAGTTGTTTGACATCCTCCTTGCACTCCCTGCAATAGTTCCCTTATTGTGGTAGCCTCTGCTCATTTCTTGATCAGGTTTTACTCAAGTGGGGGTACACAGTTGTGTTTTAAAGGTGTTGGCATCAATGACCTGAGTACACAGCCTTGAGAGACCCAGTGCTCAGTCGGACGGAGGTAAAGAAAAAAATTCAGGCAGACTAACAGTGTTAAATGTAATTTAAATCGTAATTTTCTTTTGCTTCTTTTGTACCCTTTAATAATGAAAAATAAAATAAGATAAGAATTTATCATAAAAAATGCTAATTTCAAAATATAAAATTAAATTTACAGTTGAATCCCATTTTCTTTCATTTAGATTTTTGACACAATCTTACGTAGAATAATGCATAAATTTTGCTTGAAGAAGACTGATTCTTGGTGCTAACATGTTTTTTCTTTACCCAGTTCTCTTAGTGTTGCACTGGTCTGATTAAGACCCAAGTCTTTGAAAAGTCTCCTTTGACTCATGGAATGGCACAATAAATGAACCACAAAAAGGGGATTCTGCAGTGTGCAAACCTTCTTGTTCATCAAAAAACGTTAAATTCTATATAGGATGGTTAAAGAAATACTTGAAGAGAAGAAGTGAAGACCAAATTATCTAAATGTTAGTTGCAAGAGTCAGAGATAACACATTAGTGACAAAATCCTCTCTCTCTTAAAAAAAAGATCTTAATAAATGTATAAAAAACTGGCAGTGATAAAGCTGATTGAAAATTTTATTTATTATTGAATTATTTTTTCTTTATTTACAAGTACCACATGTAATCATTAAAGCAGTTATAACTAAACAAATCTGATGCAAAAGTATATAAATATTGATACTTTTTGTGGACTTAAATTTAAAAAATCCCTGTGTTATACATAAAATAAATTTAAAAAATTGCTTAACTATATGAAAATGAAACTTATACATAAAAAAACAATCTGTCCATTTGTATCTTGTTCTCCTTGTAGATCATGTGTTCTAAAACAAATCAAATGATAAAAAGACTTAAGACATCGAGAGAATATTGATGTTATAATAATAACTATATATACCTTTCCTACAGATGTGCAGTTTTTAAGTCAATATTAGACCCTTATACATTTTTATATTACACTAATAGGAAGCCATCTTTTGCTGAAGTTTTACACTTCATGCAACATCATTTTGTGAGTTCAAAAAGAACTGAAAATCTTGCATTCGTAAAGACCATAATTCTAAAGATCTGTAACATCATCATCAGACCAGTTGTTTTGTATCATCGCTATTGAAAATTGCTCTCCCATTGGTGCAGCAGTTGGAGAACCAACCCTGCTATTAAAATCCGGTGTAGCATTCAGTGACTGTGCTGGCTCCTTAGCCTTAAAATGGTCTAAGGATGCAGATATGGACTCGGTATCCAACATCCACCCACAGCCGACATAGGCCGGAGGCAATGTGGTTGGTCCACTCTCTCCGTCAGTGCTCAAATTTTGAGTCCAAGAGGGAGGGGGAGGCGTGAAGACAGCTCCAGCCCCAAGCTGCCCATGATAAAGGGCGTTGTCAATGCTCAGCCTGAGGTTGATAGGGGACGGGGGCCGCATGTCAAACTCTATAAGTGAGAGGACACATTCTCGCTCACCAACTTTCTGCCACAGCAGCGCAGTCTGAGAATCTGAGCTGCTGATGCTAACAGGATCAGAGCTGTAGTCCAGTTTAGAGGGAGACTGTTTATCATCATGCATTGCATTGTTGCTGATACCAGATCTAGACATGTTTTGCTTTGCAAAGTTGTTTGGCATCAAGTCTTCAAAGGATTTCTCTAATTTTCTCCTGGAGCCACTCACCAAAAATTTCTGCCACAAGCTTTTCTTTTCTGCCTTTCTAGAGACGTTATTTCTGTTACCTTTAGAAGGTGTCCAGAAGATAAAAGATCCAAGAAAAAGGATAGAGAATCCCCACGCTAGCTCAAGAATTCTGGCCCAGAACTGACTGAGCCACCAGCCCCAACTAAAGCGTCTCCAGTTCCCCAGGAGCCCATAAAGCCAAAGAAGACTGTAAATCTGAAGGCTGCAACACAGGACACCAAGGAATGCGCACACAGTCATTACTCGCTTTCCAAGTCTTTCTGTCCTCTGAGAGGGAACCCACTGTGGTACAGCAGATCGGGAGAAGGGTTGTGAATGGGAGAGGGACTTGGTGAGGATTCCCAGGCAGAAAGGAACACCCCAACAAAGGGAGATAGTCTGCAGCAAAAGAGGAAAACCAGGGGGCAAGGTTGAAGAGTACAGATCAGTCAAAAGTAAGAAAGTACAATGGGTTATGGCAAGTAATCCAACCCCCCATGGGAACTGCAACTTTAAAGGGAGAGTTGTTACTTTTAACCCACCGAAAGTGACTAGAGCGAGGACAACCTGGGCCCACAGAAGAAGCTGTAGAGGAATATTATGTAGAGCTGCCAGTGTGGCATGAGGCAGGATCTGACGGGTACCGTAAGGATCGACGAGAAGGAGAGTTGTGCGCAAAGCACCGGCCGTGGTTAAGAAACTGTTAGAAAGCATAAGGGCATCACAAAGGGCGTGAGGAAGAGCACAAGCTCCAGCCATTCCCAAAACTGCCAGGACCGTAATCAGCACGAAAAGGCTCGCAGATCCAAAGACATGCAGCTCCCAAGCAAATGCCAGGGTGCGCCTCATGTCATCCCAGAGCAAGCTGGTGCCATTGAAGCTGTTAAAGGGACTCCCAGGTTCCGACAGGCTGGGGTCAATCATTAAGGTAAACACACTGGTTTGGACCTGGAGTCTGGGGTGGTCCTCAGCTGAAAGATCGAGAAAACAAAAAACGTAATTATTATATATGAGAATTAGATAAACATTCCAATCAGTGGCCTTCGCTCCACCATTTCAAAGATTTTGTTGAGCATGTTAAAAGAATGCTGCATCATAACTTGGAGCCTCCATATGTATCTGACCCAGGCACCTCTGCCACAAAATTTAGATAAAGAATATTCAAATGCTGCAACAATGACCCAGTATTGATATTGGCTATTATTATACAAACCCATTAACCACCTCCCTTTGCAACTTATGGAAGGCTAACCTACTTTCCAATACTTCAACTAAAATCCGCTAGAGGAAACTCAGACTGAGTACAGAGAACTTTACCTTTATGTACACTTTAAAGATACAACTTTTTCTCACTTTCTATTAAAAGTTCAGTAGTTTCCACAGTATGACTTGAATAAATACTGTTTCCTGTAATTTTGGCTCATCCATCCCTATGTTATGGTATTTTGGTAATAGAGTTTTGCTAATCCTAACTGACAATAAAAAAATAAAGGTTGAACCTTATTTAACGTCAGATCGTGGGAAATATTTCATCTTTTATTATACAGTCATTGCCAAAACAATTATGATATCCACTCAGATGAGGCTTTTATGTCAGATTAAAAGCACCTTTTGAAAATAACTTTTAAGCAGGTATTGAACATACTTTTCATTAAGCCAACACTTCTGGGTTAAAAATGTGTGTGTTGTTGGCTTGATATAATCTTCTAATTTTACATTTCATATTTTTATTGGCTGTGAGTGGAAAATAATCTTGATTAACAAAAATAAAGGTTTTAACATATCAGTCTGTGTGTAACTAATGTATATAATGTGCTTCACTTTATGAATAATTACTGAAATACATGAAATTTTGAAAAAAAGTGTATGAAAACATTTGGTTTAAGTTCTGTCTTATAGTAACTAATCATTTTCTATCAAACCCATGTATATTTAATTTGTATTATGTGATGTGTTTAAATTTAAATCAGATTTACCTTTCTCAAATCCCATATCAGCATCCAGAGGGACGTCCTCAGTGATCACAGTGGAGTGTATGTATCCAGTAATTGAATCTTTAGCTTTGTCTGCTCTTTGGTTTTGAGCTCCTGAGCTGTAGATACTTACTGCTGGGCTCGGGATTAATGTGAGTCCAGACCCTGAGTGGTTTCCATTGCTCACTCGCTCAGACTCCTTTCGGACTGCAGTCTCATTGTTGAGCTCATGTAAAGTCATACTGTCAGCAGTATTTCCACTGCCCTCCAAAATGTTCTCTGAAGGAAACATATCCTCCCTGGCTACATTTCTCAATTTGTCAGTGTCTCCACCTGTACTTTGAGATACCTCGACTGTATCAGAGACGGCCACTGAATGCAAAGTCTGAGACAGGCTTCCAGGAGAACAGAGAGATGCGGTTAGAACAACAAGAAGAACAGATGAGAGCCCCATTTTTGGTTGATCAAAGCTAAGATCTGCGGAGAAGAAGGAATAAAATGATCAAATATGCATTGTTGCATCTTAAAGAACATTTCTGAAAGGTTATCACTTTGAAAAAATCCTACATTGAAAACATATTTCACACGTGTTGACTTAAAAGGTCAAGACTCAGTTAAGAGTCAAAGAGACATCCAAGATGATCATGTGTTTTAATCTGGTAATTCCCTGAGTAATCCAGTAGGTTTACAAACTGCACAGCATCTGCAGACAGTTTGACCCAGCAAAATAAATAAAACAACTACAAAGAAGAAACAAGTAGGTTCACAATATGAACCTGAACTATCAGTGCTATTCGTGTCATTAATGTCGTGATGACACTTGCATCACCTACAAAACAATTATAAGAAAGGCTACAATGACTACTGCTGTCTGAAATTGTTTTTTTTCACAGCTCAATAAAGTCAGATGAAATCGAATAATAAATGTCAACACCTGAAATTTAAGTCAAATAAGATTACATATTTAGCACCCAAAAAAGAGAGATTTCAATAGTCTATTTAACTCAACAATTATAATTCAATCGATAACAAAATAGTGCTTTGAAAGCAGAAGTTAAAACAGATGATGTATTATTTACACATTTCGGTATTCACCTGCCAGAAGAAAATCACCTACAAACAAAAACTGTTCACCAACACTACATGATAACTAAAGACATACCTGTTGCTCCTTACAATCTTCTGCATTCCCCTTCAGGATTTCACTGGTTGTACTCCATATCTATTGCTGCAGGGCTGCTCATTGAAAAACACGCCACCTAAACATCTCACTGAACACAGACACTAAACAGAGGGTTTACAGGCACGCTCACAGAAGTCTAACCTTTCAAGCTGACATCTTAGTCCTCTTATTGCACCAGCTGCTTACTTGGCCATTTCCCATCACAGGTTGACCTAAATAACCATGTTTGCTTCTGAAATTTGAAAAAAAAAAAAAAGAAAAACAGTTAAAAAAAGAGACAATATTAAGATTAATACAATTTGCAGCTTTGACTTGAATATCCAAAGCCTGTGAAAGCCTCATCTAACTTTTTACATTTGTTTGAAGGTAAATCCCATTGGAAAAGGATTACTTTAAGATCCTTACAGTGGCACCGAGTCACATGAAGTGATGATGTGAAGCCAAAAAGACATGAGCAATTGGAAGAGTGGATTCATGACAATTTCTTAGGCTATTATTTTAGATATACATACATAATATTTTTCAGACCTGAAATGAACTATGAACACAGGACAGTCTGTGTGTGCAGTGATATTTAAAAATAATAATATTGAGAGTTCCCTGACATTGGTATCTGAGTAATGTAACTGCAATAAAAATTAATACTGTGAGCTGTAATTATACCACTTTAACCTTTTGACATTTTTTCATGTTCCAGCCTCAAACTTTAATGCATTCAATTGTGATTTTTTTTGTTATGATACAGCAACACAAGGTAACACATTTTGAAGGATAATAAAGCAAGGGTTTCAACATTTTTATTCCGACGAAGGCAATCGTTTGAGAAAATCACGTTTTGCTGCATTTACAACTGCAGGTTGTTTGGGGTATGTCTTTAGCTTTGCTCCTCAGAGACTGAAACTTTTATCTGATCTTCATGGTAAAATGGGTGTGGACCTTAACTGGGCCATTCTAACACCTGTTTATGTTGCGACCTAGATTCCATTGTAGCCCCGGCTTGATGTATAGGAGCATTGTCCTACTGCAAAGTGAACTTATGTAAGCAAAAATTAAGTAAGTATAAATTTGGTCTCCTTTGAAAAGAGCAGCTTCTCCCTCCTGTTTATTGTCTTTCCAAAATGGGTTGTGGCAAACTGAAAACAGGATTTGATGTTATCCTTCAACAACTGAATTCTCTTCACAAATCATTAATTAAGGCCAGGTTTGTGAAGTAAACGTTAGATGAATGCTAGAATTGTAGGGGTATATAAGGAAAGGATATAAATACACACCACATATTTCAAAGTATTTGTGAAAACTGAAAGAAAAATGTAAATAATTCTGCTTTTTACTTTTGCTCTCAGACTGCATATTTACGTGGTGGTTCAAAAATTTCTAAAAGCAGAATTGGAGGCAGATCTTTTAGTTATCAATCTCCTCTACTGTGGATCCAGCTCCAGGTTCTAGTCCATGAGGCAGTCCATGAGTCAGACACCCTGTCCACTTTTAGGATTAGGGTTAAAACTTTCCTTTTTGATTAAGCTTTAAGTTATTCATGAGCTATTCCTGCAGTTATGTTGCTATAGGTTTCAAACTGGTTAACTGCAAAGAACATAGTCATACCCCCTTTAAATTGGAATTCCATTAAAACTCGACTACAGATAATGGACAAGAAACTTGAACTTTTGGTGAACGTCTTAATTTTGATTTCTTAACACTTCATACATAATTGTAAATTCCTTAAGGTGAAACCCCACATGAATCACTTTTTGAATTATTTTATGTTGTACTCCAAGTCCCTTACCTTCATGGAAAATAGATTTGCCCTTACTTTATCTGAATTATTGGTTTCTTTTAAACTTCTAGATTGACCCCTTATTATTTATTGTTTAGTTGGTTTTATTTTTTGTTATTACTGTATATGTCTGTTTTTGATTGTCGAACATGTCTATTTCAATACCGTTGGATGACTTTGTTGATGACTTACGCCATAATTGTTTGTGAAAAATTGTCAATAAAAATAAATAAATAAATTTAAAAAAAAAAAAATGTTGCAATAGGATTACTGGAGGACATTTTATTTAGGAAAGCTTTCAATACTCAGTAGAAATGTGATATTTTATTCAAGATTTTTTCTTTTTACTCTGTTTTTCTCTCCTTTCTAATGGTCTTTGTAAAGCACTTTGGCTGCCTGATTGATTGTTTTTAAAGGACTATACAAATCAATAAATGGATGATATTCTGACCCATTTTCCTCATTCTGTAACTTTCTTCTTTCGTTACTCTCCAATTTGTGTTACTTGCTCTTATTTCAACTATTGGCTTTATGTTTTCTTTCACTTTTTTTTTCTCTCCAAGGAAACCACATCTGTTCTGGTGTTTTGTTTAGCTGAAGGGGGCGTCGGCTGAGAAAATCCTACCAACAAGAAAACATTATCTCTCTCCTGCTATTACCTTTTTACTTTTCTTTAACATAGAAGGTACCTATGCCTCAGTTCTTCTGTTTCTTTTGTGTGTATCTGCTCTGTCTTCCGTAACTCCCAGTTGATCTGGACAGATGGCCGCTTGCACTGAGCCAGGTTCTGCTGGAGGTTTCTTCATGTCAAACCTGAGCTTTTCCTCTCCAATGCTGGATGCGTGAGCAATATGAGAAATGTTTGCTAGTCTGTGACTTGATTCACTGAACTAAGTCCAATTGGAATGTATGAGTAAATAGATTGAGATGAGTTTTTGATAAGTGGTGCATTGGCACGATATCAATTAAATGAATAAAATTGAATTAGTGGTCCGTTTAGTAGCGCTGTTGCCTTGAAGCAAGAAAGCCCAGGTTTGAAACAAGCCTTGGGTGTTTCTCCATTAAGTTTGCATGTTCTCCCTGTGCATGCATAGGTTCTCACAGGCCAAAAACAATGGTTAGGTTAAATGGTCTTTCTAAATTGTGCACGTGTATGGTTGTTTGTCCTATGTTTCTCTGTGTTGTCCTATGAAGAGTATAGATATGGATGGATAGATTACTTTAATAGAAATCGAAACAAAATTAAGAAGAGTTTATGGAGGTTTTTGTGGCAAACTGTGACTTTACCAAAAGTATTATACCTTGTTTTAATATCTAAATAGCAAAAATTGTAAATGGCCTATTCTTTTATACCACTTTAGAGCAGCAGTTCCCAAAGTTGGGGATAAGGACATCTTGGGGTCATAGATGTGCAAGTGTAGGGTCTTAAGATACTTTAAAAAAAATGAGCTAAATATTAAAAATGGAAACTAAAAAGCATTTTAGAAATTGTGTAAAGGAATAAAAAACAGGACTTGGATAAATAAAAGCTGCATATCAACCAAATATGCCACTCTTGATCCTGATTGTGTATCAACACTTTTTAACTGACTCAGTAAAATGCTTGCAAATTCAACTAGAATGTGTCATTACCCTCTTACATTTACTTTTTTGGGGTTAGAAGCTGGAAAGTTTTAGAACAGCTGGTCTAGAGGACTCCATAGCTCTTCAGACCACTTTCAGTCAGTCACCCATTTTCCTAGCTAAAGATGTCCTGGAGCTTACAGATATATACTCACTGTAACAAGGCCTATTGTTTTGATACGTGTTATATTAAAAATCTGATTCGATCAAAATACCTGAATTTTTCAAAGATTTATATTTTGCGTCTGATGACATAATTGTAAAAATATTTAATCTGATGTTCAGATGACCGGTTACTTAGAATTTCAGTAGACCTTTTAACAGTATACTTTTTTCTTACTTTTACTTGCATAGAAATTTGTTGAAATAAAATTTTTGGGTAGCACTCGACCCACCTGCTGTATGTGCATACTACTACCATCACTTCAACAGAGACCTTGCAGTACCCCAGTATCTGGTGAGAGGGCTGATTTTAACTCTTACCTGTCCAGGGAGTGACTGACTCTGCCCATTCAGAGAGCACATCTATCTCGGTCCACCTTAAGAGCAGCACGGGGTAGTTTGTTGTGGAGCGAGCAGGGGGACGCCCTCAGTGGCACATGCCTGGCGCTTTAAGGCAGACTGGGGAAGTTAGATTTTGTTAAAGGTATACACATTCAAATGTTTACTGGGCTTCGCGTTGACTGTTGAGGAAATCACTTTAACAATGTCACATTTTAAATGAGTCCGTAAATTACTTTTAATAGCTTTGTCAGAAATTTTCCCGTTTAAATAGGCTTTAATAAACTGCCTTTTATATATTTATATAATCCGTATTTGAGATACGGAACGAAATAAGTGCATTTCTTTTCATACGTGTGTAACAATGTATGTGGAAACGTGCAACATTGTTGGACTTTCACTTCGTGTTGATACGAACAGGTAAATCATAGCACAATAATCTCCACCATTTTATGAGATTTATTGGCCATTCTTTCTCAAAATTAGCACAGTGATGTTAAAAGACAGATTATACGGTGATTATATAATGTTATCCTTTGACTATCATAAAAAATAGAGGATTTCAGTTTTAGAGGGGCTTCAGGTTTGGGTCCCAGGATGGTGGCCCCAGTTTACTACTGAACTGGCTGCCGATTGACTCTCGTTGCGTTCAGTGCCTATAACTCCGACATTTTACTGCTTTCTACGGAGGTGAGTTTTCGTAGGAGGCGTATGGTAGCTCACAGAACTGTTTCCTGGGGTTTCAATACGTGCTGCGGTGGGGAAAACTCGTGGAGCGGCCGAGCCCAGCCTGTAAAATAAGCAGACGTCAGAGACTCTTCTCCCCGCTTCACCGCTGCAGTTACATTTTTGTCGCGGTGTAATCATAGCCTTATTTGAGGGATTTCAAGGCTGTGTACACGGCGCTATGTAGCGCGGCGAATGGCATGCTGGTGATAGCTCTTAGACGTTTATCAGCTTTTTAATTTTAAACATCGTGCCTTGGCGGAAAGAAGAGGATTTCGTTTTATTTAAGGTAGCATGACAGGATCATACAGGGTGTCAAGCTAGCTGGCTAGCATTTAGCTCAGTGGCTAGCTAGCGTCCTAGTGTTATAATGAATGGAGGGTTGCTTTGGTGCTCGTTCCGGGGCTAACTTTGCTGCTTACCTGTATATTTTTTGATAATATGTGTATTTATATAGAACAGTGTCAAGTATGGCAAACATTTTTTGCTAGGTTTCTCTCCATATGGTATGGGACAAGGCAGGCTCTTGCTAACATAAAGCTAGCATGCTAGGAGTTAGCTCAACCGTTAAAACAGTTGGATCTCCAATTAATTAAAATCACATAAATACATTTTTAGTTATCTGAGTACATATAAACCTGTAAAGTAAGTTTATATGTACATTTATTCGCGTGTATGAGGTAATATGATCGTAAAGTCCGCAGAAAAAGTTGGATTTGCCGAATTAGCCTCAGGTATTTGTTTTCAGTAATGTTGAACGTTTGTAAGAAGGATTTTAAAAGGTATATATCTTTTTATTCAGGTCTTTTTTTCAAAAGAATAGGTTCATTACTATGCAGTTTTAAATTTGAATTGTCCTGCAAGTTTGAAGGATTGCAAACGTAAGAGTAATTAATGCTGTGTTATGTTTTATGTTGTTTTTCTAACTTTATTATTGCAGATCAAGTGACAATGAACGAGCAGGAGGGCGGGGTGGTCTCATTTGACGAATATGTGCGGCAGAAGGCCCGCACTGTGCCACAACATAGGATGAAGGAGTTTCTGGAGTCCCTTGCTAAGGGCCCAGAGGTGCTGCAGGAGTTCAACCAGCAGGGGGAAGGTGGAGGAGAAGAAGCAACAGCAGCCACCACCACCACTACCATGGTGTACCAGCAGCAGGAGGCCAACTGTATCTACACTGACAGTACGGAGGTGGCTGGATCTCTCCTGGAGCTGGCCTGCCCAGTAAGACTTTGCTGCAGTCACATCGGTTGTGAAAGAAACTACTTTTGTAGTTGGTGTTTTAACTAGAAAACATAGACTACACTAATTTGTTGTTCTTGAATACCTCTGTCATTTTGTTAGAGAATGACTTTTAGCTTAATGTTTCAGTCATCTACTTGGCTCTTAACTCAGAAGGATAAGCATCGGTTTACTCTTAAAAGAGATGTTGATTCTAGTAAATGGGAAACAATCAAGGCACCACTATTATAAGTATCAGTTTTTACAGCTTGACTGATATTGGCCTATCCAAGTTGGATCAATGTCTGGAAGTATGTTGGCCATAAAAATCTATTCCCACAGCTTTCAGATCACTGATTAGGGATAACTGCTGCCAAAAACCCTCTATGCTGTATATTTTGTTATTCGTATCATAAAGGTTGATTTAGTGAATTCACAGAGCCATGTGTGCTTCCAGAACAGAACTTGGTGGATCAGATGGGAGAATATGGCTTCTATAAATTTCGGGCATTCCCCGTGTTCCTAATATCTGCCTGAAAACTGATTTGTGATCCTGTCGGTTGTCCTAATGCATCTTATACTTAAGCTATGATTTCCAATATTTGTCAAAACCTTTAACGGAAAAAACAAAGTGCCATAGAGGCCTCAGGGGTATTTTGTAAACTGACAAAATATGTCAGATGACCAAACATAACTGCATCTGATGGATCAATACATTTGAGCTGGCAACAAACAATGACAGAATTTCATAGCCTATTGCTGCTTTCTCTCTCCTAAAAAAAGAAAATGTGTTTTTCCATACACGTATCTGCTTCTTTCAACCAAGATACAATTATCACCTGTTTCAAACAAAAAGTTTTGCAAATTCTTATCAGTTAAAACTATGAAAGAATAAGTACATCTTATGTCAAATCCAACCAAAGTTGGGGTGTCTCATCCTCACCATGGTATTATTTGCTTTAGATTCCTCTCAGTTACATATTTCTCTAATTAGATAAACACCAGAGATGTGCTGATGTTGCGGTGTGTGAATCTGCTACAATCATGTTCCTGCCGTATTCTGTCATATCATCTTATCTCTCTGTAGCTCCACTTAAAGGGGAATTTGTTTTTTGCAACCTGGACCTTATTTTTTTAGCAATTTTTATGCGTTTTCACTCAGCCTGAAAAGTTGGGAGCCAGTTTGAGCCGTTCAGCAGTATTTCGGAAGTGCTTTCTGGACGTTCGTAAGTCCAAGTGGATAATAAAAATGGTAAAATTAAGGCTTTTGGGGCAGATTAAACCTTAGTACAAGCGTAATTTGTCCTGCCCCTACCACTCCCGTTCTACGGCTGTCCGCTGAAGGAAGTGGATACAAATACTTATGAACAGCTCAGACTGAATCCAAAATACTCGGGGTGAGTAAGAAAACATAAAATTTGCTAAAAATAAGGTCCAGGTTAAAAAAAAAATGGAATTCCCATTATATTGTTCACGCCATGCAGATGATATGAGTGTAAAGAATACATGGCTTCTAATTATGTTCTTAAAATTGCTTGTAAATGAAAATACAGTAAAAAAAAAAAGTGGAATCACAATTAGTCTGATTGGCATAAACATTATTGCCCAGCTGATGGCAGCATGGGGTAAAGCAGTTTCTTACGGTCTAATATTTGATTTGCATTGTTTTGAAGCTCACCTTGGTTTTCCCATTTTAGTATTAGAAGTATAAATGTGATAAATGTGTACCAAAGCTAAATGATATAGCAAGAAGAGTAGGGATGGGTATCGTTAAGGATTTATTGATACTACTACTCTTAACGATACTCCTTATTGATCCGGTACTTTATCAGTATCCTTATCAGACTAAAACAAAAGGGGAAAAACACAAATGATGGACTATAATTGTTTTATTTTTTTATAATTGGAACAGCAAAGAACAGAAACTAAATAACTACAATATAAAAAGTACAAAATTAATAATTATAAAAAAAACTATATAAACAACTTCTTTCATATGTCAAAAACTAAAAATACTATGTTATCTATTTAAAAAAGTTTAAGGTATTCAAATAAAAAATATCAAACCAAATTTCCCCATAAATGCAATTAAGAACGGAAATGAAAGATTTTGAATGCTAAGTGTATAGCGCGAAATAAGCCCTGAGAACATTGAGAACAACAATATAACAATCACCCATTTATTTTCTGAGAGGAGCTTCTAGCCAGAGCGCAGCAGTCACCCCTCCCACCATCAATCCTCGCGGCCTGTGTGTTTAAGGAGGAGCGGGCGGCCAATAGTGTTTGGCTTGTGTTTTTATCTACCGTGAAAGATGAATAAGATCTTAATTTTACCGTTAAGAGGACTGATAAGGCTGAAGCTTATCGGTCCGGGTGGACCGTCAGAATCAGCCCCGGGGCTAATTAAATACCAGGTTTCGGTACCCATCCCTAAAGAAGAGTATGTAGAATTGGTGTCGGCATCAGCGCAGTGAATCTAATTAGTTCAACCAATTGAGAGGGCGGCAGAAACTCTGCCTGGTATGAACAGTTTGTTTAATTGTATTGTAATTAGAAAATATTAATCCTTCTATATCCTTAGTTTTCCAGAAGCGCTTGATGGTTCTGGAGTTAAATATGTTTACAGCTGTTTATGATTGATAAAAGTGTTTATTGATCTAGAGAAAGGTAATTCCAGAGCCCGATGCTGCTGCCACCAAGTTTCACCGTGGTTATGACTGTTTTGCTGATGTCTTGTAGAAAGCTGCTTGAATTGAAGCCAAAGTTAAAGTTTGGTTTAATTTTATAATGGCTTTACTTATCCATTCAGGTTGTTGCAGCTGTTTCGAAATGGTTCATTTTCTTCCTCTTGAACTGTACAGGATATATGTCACGTTAGAAGTAGAAAACATGTTGTTTTGCAGCACTACTTCAGATATTAATGTTTTTTTTGGGGGGGGGTATTTTTTCTTACAGGTTCAGGTGACCTCAACAGAAATTTCCCCCCAAATGTCTATACATCCGGGCTCTGAACAGCATCTCCAAGTGCAGGTGGGTTTATACGTCTAGATTTTTAAAATCTGATTGATAACATGAGCCATAGGAAAACAAAATAGAGCTGTTTCAGAGCTGCTGGTTGACATGTTAAAGGTGGAGTAGGTGTAGTCGAGCCACTTACTAATAACTTTCAATGGTGAATCATAAACTAAATGAGCAGTATAGTTAAGCAATGCTCTTGTGTAAGTTATGTGGATGTAAAGCTTATAATGAAACTGCTAGTAAAACTTATCAAATCTTAAAGCTTTAAGATTTATTAAAAAATTATACTTTCTCCTTGTAGAAATACTTTTGTTTGGCTCATGCATTTTTATTTAAACTTCACTGAACGTACAGCAGTAAAAATAGTTGCAATTTCTATAATCCCCCCCCCCACCCCCCCCCCACCCCCCCATAGCATTTAAATACGTTTCCTCCTGTCTGTTAGAGTAATGGTGTTCTGTTCAGAATGAATGCTCCTCAGGAGATCAGGCATTGGTCTGTACGGTCTAATCATTTGTTTAGTAAAAGTACTAAAGTTCCCCCCTCCCGTCTGTGCCAGGTCCAAATCCAGGAACAGCCGGGACAAACCGTGGGCCAGGTTCTGCAGGTGTCCTCTCCATCTCAACAGGAGCTGCAGGGAATCTCTACAGCTCAGCTGGTGCAACAGACAGAGCTCACAGAGGAACAGCAGCAGCAGGTACAGGAATCCTGTCAGCCTTCAAGATCCTGTGCTGCGTCAGGAAATGTGATCTGTTTTCTGAGCGCGCTGGCCATGTTTTACAGATTCAGGCTCAGCTGATTGCCGCTGTTGCTGGAGGTCAGCAAATCCAGCTGTCAAGTGGGGAACAAATCCAGCTACAAGGAACCCAGCATATTCAGCTGCCTGGGGGACAGCAGATTCAGCTCCAGGCTGGTCAGCAGATTCAGCTACAAAGTGGCCAGCAGATCCAGATCCAAACCATAGAGGCCATGTCTCCCTCCCAGCAGCAGGAGTCTCAGAGGGAGGGGGAGAGACGGCCGGGGGCAGTCGCAACCGTCCTCCAGCCAGCTAAGAAGCGCAAGGTGGACGTTCCCCTCGCCGTTTCCTACGCTGTGCCGCAGGGGCAGCAAGTGGCCACAGTTCTTACCATCCCTCAGGGGCAGCAGCAGAGCTACGTCTCCCTGCGGCCAGATTTGCTCACAGTCGACAGTGCTCAGCTGTACAGTACCACGGGAACGATCACAGGTCCCACAGGCGAGACGTGGACCATCCCCGTTTACTCCACACCACAGCAACAGGGTGTAACACACATTGCCATACCACAGGATGCATACAGCACGGTGCAGGTTACCACGACTACCAACGGCAAGGACAAAGTGGGCTCCAGCTCTGCATCGAGGTCTGCAGATGGGCAAGCAGGCTCCACCCAGGAAGAAATAGTGCAGACGCTGCTGCCTGCACAGTTCATGAACGGGAACATCCACATCCCTGTAGCAGTGCAGACGGTAGGCGGGACTTACAACACTACACAGTCGGTACACATATGGGACCCCAGTCAGCAGCAGAGCCAAGGCGAAGAGGGCCAAGAGCAGCAGCTCCATCTGCAGGTTAGAAATGCGTTTCTCCTTACAGCTGCAGTTCTGCATTAACAGTCTTAAAATAAATCAACGGGACATCTAACAGCCAATAAGTCGATATAAACATGATAAAGTCTGTATGGTTTACTGTAGTACAAGTTTCCCTTCTGCTTTCCCCCCCAGGGCCAAGTGGAGACGGAGGCTGATGCCGAACCGCCTGCGGAGATTCTGGTTCCCATCTCTCTGAAACCAGAGGAGGGTCTGGAAGTGTGGCGCATTTGGGCAAAGAAAAAGAACGCAGAACTTTGCAAGCAGGAACAAACAAAACTCGCACCCATCGGACGTAAGTAGGCTTGGGGCTTTGAGTTTCAATTACTCCTTTGGCTAAAAACAGCCCAGTTTTACTTTATGGGTTTATCATAAAAATGTAACACGATAATACGGTGATGGGTCCCTGCCTAGAAATAAGCTGACAGCATAGTTATGTTCTTACTCTCCTTTCAATTCTGACGTTTTCACCTCGAAAAGTAGGAGTAAACCTTGTCCTGTAGATTTAAACTACAATTCCCCCCTCTTGTTTCTGCGGATGTGATCAGGTCGTCAGCCGCTGCGTTTCCAAGAAGACTTGGTGTCCAGTGCCGTTGCAGAGTTAAACCTGGGACTCTCCTTGATGACTCTAGAAGCTCGGGGAGCAGAGGAAGAGGAGCTGGCATCTGATGTACTGTATTATGTGTTCTTGTGTATTCAGAAGGTCAGTATGTCTCCATTCCTAAATGAACCCAGCAAACCGTCCGAACGTCTTTATGAATATTGGGTTTGACCTTTCTGCAGTATCTGTATGAAAACGGACGTGTGGATGATATCTTCTCTGATCCGTACTACACACGCTTCTGTGAGAGTTTACACAAACTCTTACAGGACTGGAAACCCAGCATCCATCCTTTAGGTAAAGATGAGTCATCATATAGGTTTAATTTCAGACTTTAAAAGACGACTCATCAGTTTCTCTCTCTTTTTCTTTTCTTTTTTTTTTTAGGTTATATCATTCCAAGTCACGTGACCGAGGAGATGCTGTGGGAGTGTAAACAGCTTGGTGCTCATTCTCCTGCCACATTGCTTACAACACTAATGTATTTCAACACTAAGTAAGTAATGGCCAATGGATGACTTGAATTCATCACTTCGTCACAAATTTTTAAAATCTCGCTGTTATTTTTCAGGTATTTCCGCCTGATAACGCCTGAGCACCACATGAAAGTGGCTTTTTCCAAGGTGTTGAGACACTCGAGGAAGAATCCGTGTAATGTCAAGGACAAGGCAACCAGTATTCGCCTTCTGAAAGTACAAAGCCAACACAGCTCCGGACAAAAAGGTGCTCAATGCAATTACTTTCAGAGTTCTTACCATCTTAAACTATACATTTTTAATTCACATTAAATAAAAGAAAGTGATTTATTTTTTCTTAAAAACAAATTGCTATTAACTGTTCATATTTCGATGATGACCATTAATTTTATTTTGTCACGTCCATATCGAGTTCCGTCTATCTGAGCTTTTAAGATAAAAACTCCTTTAAAGGGCTTATATCATGCAATTTTACAGCTTTCAACTTTTGGCATAGACCTAAAGCTCCCATAACAGCTCTGTTTGAGGAAAAAAAAGGCTGAGCCTTCTCTCGACCCAGAGTCCAACAGTGAATGTGAAGTGTACCATGTACCACAATGAAACTGTTATTTTAAGGGCTCGTACATTTGGTTTCTTTATTTTTTTGTAAAAACAGGAGTCCATAAATCTTATTTCAGCTGCTAACTCTACCAGCTTTAGACGGAGCACAAACCACTGCAGCTGAGTCCAGTAAGAAAATCTTTCCAGCCCACTATACAAAAAAACTGTGGGTGTTGTTTGCACCCGTTTACTCAACATTCTGAGATGCTACAGGTCAATTATTTAACCACACAGTGCTGTTATAAGATCAAATAAGCAGCTTGATAAATGGCTAACACACATTAGCATGTAGCCTCTTACTTCTCTGTCCATCAGGCATCTTTGTTAAAAGGTCCAGTTTTCCTGGAAGCCTGAATGGGAGGCCCGCTTTAGCTGTGTGTTGCTCCTGGATTTGTGCAAATCCAACGAGGTGGATGTTTGTACAGTCAGTATAAGTAAATAAATAGGACCAATAAAAGTGACAGACAAAACTTTATTAAAACATTTGCAGGTCTAGAAAGGAATATTTAGAGTGGGAAAGTATCTTTGGGTCCCGACTTTATCCCCCAGTCCAGTCATATAGATCCGTTAGGATTCATCTTGTCCACTTCATCCAAAAGTCAGTTCAGTCATCCATTTCACTCACCCATTCATCCTCCTTGCTCTCATAGTTGGGTTATGTTTTTTTAATTCCTGCCTCTGTAGTAACATCTGCCGGAAATGTATAATAAAAGTTTGACCTGTGTACTTTAGAATGAGCATGAAACCGACTGGGAACTCTGGAGTGTTGATCAGGAAACATGACACAAATTGTGTATGAACCCCATCTCACCAGTAAGGAGTTTTTAACCTGCTGTGTGACGATTGTTTTAGGAACCGACGACATGTACGAAGAGCAGATTGAAGATCCTGAAAACCCTCTTCGCTGTCCCATAAAACTTTACGATTTTTACCTCTTCAAGTGGTGAGCGGCTCGTCGTTTCCAACATTGCACCAAGACTGAATGTTGCTTTTGTGTCTCAAAAAAAATGTATACCTTTCTTTGGTATTTTCCAGTCCCCAAAGCGTCAAAGGGCGTAGCGACGCCTACTACATGACGCCCGAGCCGGTGGTGGCGCCAAACAGCCCGATGTGGTACTCGTCTCTGCCTCTCTCGTATCGGCAGGTGGAGCAGATGTTGGCTCGCATCATCGTAGTCAGAGAGATCCAGGAGATCATCGGCACCACTCCTGAAAGTGTGAGCTAAGATGGGAGGACTGGCTGGACTTGACTATGCAGTACCCATCAAAACTATACATCCTCTCTAAAGTCATAAAATAAAGTGGAACTCCTTCTGAAACAATCATTTACTTCTGAAACGAGTTCCTCAGATATTTCTCATCCGATGGGGTTGGAAAGAAACTCCTGCAGCGCTGTAACCGTCGAACAGCCACCTGTTGGGTCGTAATACTTTTGAGCAGAGGGGCATATTTTTATTTTTTTGTTCCTGTAGATGTCTTATCAACATGATACAAAATTATTCGATCTTCAACATCTTACTCTCACGTCTTACTTTTCTCCAAGCTCTCACTATGATAGAACTCGTAATTACAGGGATGATTGCTCCATTTTTGTATTCTGACCACAATTTAAATGATGTATTGATCTGTTTAAGTCAGAAATGTGTGCCTTTTTTTTTTTTTTTTTACAATTCAGGCTTGTTCATTTTCAACAGAATCCAACGTTTTATGTAGTTCTTCAGTAGATTTGATTTTTCTTTTCACCCCCCCGGTCAAAACTAGCAATTGGAGAACTACCAAATATTTGCCATCTTTAGCCCTTCCTGTATGTGTGTATAGTAGGATATTAAAGAGGAGGAATGGTTGGAGATATCCTTGCATCCTGACTGTCAAATAATATAGACAAGAAAAAATAACTACCTTTGACGTGTTTAAAGGAGAATTGTTGGGTTTTTTTAAACCATGACGTTATTTTTAGCAAATTTTATGTTTTGTTACCCTGAGAATTTTAGAGCTTGTAATTAGGTTTAATCTGCCCCAAACGCCTTAATTTTACCATGTTATCCACTTGGACTTACAAATACGTAATACAGAATTACACCACAGCAGGACTGCCATTCTGTGTTATGCCGCGGCAGGTTCGCCAGGTTTTACGGTCCTGCTGGCAGATTTGTCAGTTTTTTATTGTTTTATTGTTAAGCCCCCAAATCGGCCTGGAAGACAGTCAACAAGCGCTTCCAAGGTGTTCGTACGTCCAACGAGAGTATGATCAGTTGTGTGGGGCGAATTAAACCTTATTACAAGCAGCATTTGTACTGCCCCAATTACTTCTGTTCTACGGATACAGCTGATCAAGATTGGATGTATAAATACTAATGAACGGCTCAAACTGGCTCCAAACTTCAGGGTGAGTGGGGGAAAAAAGTAATCTTTCTTTCAAAATAACTAATCTAAGGGGGACAGTATGCATCTTTAATCAATCAAGTTGTGATAGGTCCATAATCCGTATAAAACGTGTTCTTTGTAGAAAATTCCAAGCGATCTTACCACCTCAATCTTTGACCATTTCAGTCTCTGTCAGAACGAACTGTTTTAGGATTCTGTCATTTTAGTGCAAATTTGTGGTTGCAGATTGCGCCCAACCATCTTGTTACTAGGCCGAGGGTTAGCCACTTATTTTTTTTGGAGACCTAAATGGCAAAAAGATGAAATTTCCATGTCCCATTTAACACTTAAAACAAACTCTTTAATTGGAAAAGATTACAGGTCTGTACAGTAACAAACATGGCGCCACATTCAACAACTTCCTACAAAAAAAAAGCTTTCTGTGCTCGAGTACTCTTATAAACAAACTGATTAATATTGACATACAGGTCCCCATTTAATTTAAATGGTTATTCCCCCTTTATCCAGCAGCCTCACTATGCCTGCTTTCTGCGGACAAAGAAGAGGGGTTATTTATCATCACGGTCCTCTGGGAATGTCAGCTGCAGTCTGTTCAGTGTTTTCATGAAGTATTTTGGCAGAGGACAGGACACGCTGACGTCAGACTGGCTGTGACCCGGCAGCATTAGCTGTCGCGCGTGCAGATGAAGAGGAAGGTGGCGACTCTTTGTCTGCTCCAGTCCGAGCTTTTTCAGCACGCGTTCCGGTAATTTCTGTAAAGCAAACAACTATTTGTAAATTGTGGGGGAAAAACTAGGATGCCTTAGTCTTTTATTTAATTTTTATTCATGTGTTCTACTAAATAATGAAATTTCTACAGGTTCATTTAAAGTTAAAATAGAATACCACCAAAAAGTTTCATTCATTTATATTAAAGTAATGAACCTCAATATCACTACACAGAACTTTTCAAGCGTCTTCATTTTCACGATTATGGCTAATAAAGAAAACTAGAATATTAAGTCATTACTACAGCAGCTGGGTGTTCACAGGGTCCAAACATTAATAGGAACTCAGTGAAAGGATCAAGGTGCACATGCAAAATGCAGGACCATATAGGACTAAAGTAAAGCTCATTCAGGAGTTTAGAGGAGATTCACAACTGAACCAACCACACCTGCAGTCTACTTCAAAAGTCTTATCCCTATTCCCTTTTTTTAAGCCACTCTGAACTACAGATGATCATGTGAAGTGTTTTACAGAAATGGTCTTTCCACTTGAAATTAAAGGTTGCATTTCATCTAGAGACCAAGGTCCCAGAGCAACCTGGGCTTCCATTCCACCTCAGCAGAACCACAGAATGATCTCCATGCCACACCGCATCGAGGCAGTAATTTATCCAACCAAGTATTGAGTGCATATAATATAAAATACATGAATACAATTCATTAAGCGCACATTTCTGTTTGGTTGGTTTTATGTAGGAATCAGTTTTTTCATAAGCTAAACTATTACCAACAAAATTAACAGGGTATGACCATAATCTAGCGAAACACAAATTCACATATTTAAGAAAAAAATGTTTGGATGATATTCTAACTTACTGAAATGTGTCCTACTTCAGCATACTTATGCCAACTCTAATAAAACTACTAAAGAAATGACCTAATTTGAGTCCAAAGAGGAGAAGTTTGATCAACAACTGCATGAAGCTGCTGTTTTACTTCATTTTTAGTTTTCAACAGGATAAAAAAGATCAATGTTGCCAGTATGGGCAACTATTAAAATTCAAGGAGGCATATATTAACACTAAAGCAACAAAAACTACTAAAAATGTTTTTTCCTGAATTCTTACATGTAATAACTAAATATAAAAGTGCCATATTTAAAACTAAAATGTGAGCAAGTGTTAAAATTTTCTAGTCATCACGACTCAATTTGGAGTGCTAAACAAAAAATGTCTCACCAAAATAAAGAATCAATTAAGAAAAATCACAACACTTTAGTTATTATTGATATGTAATGTCTCAATTGGTTTAGTTTCATAAACAAAACCAAAAAAACTGACTACCTCTTATACAGTGCCCAGCATAAAGGAGTACAGGAGGCTGAATTATATTGAACACTTATTTACACACGAAATTAAAGTTTATAATCTAATTTAAATCACAAAATCTTCAGTTTTACTCAAATTGGTTGAAGCAAAAACACCCCGCAACAAAAACTACAACATCTAGTATTTTGTATGAGCACCATGATTTTTATGGAGAGCACCAAGTCTAGGCATGGAATGAACAAGTTGGTGACATCTATCTTTTTCCATTCTTTAAAAGAATAAATAAATAAACAACCCATTCACGCACACATTCACACACTTGTAGCCCTGGGGCGCACTGACAGAGCCGTTCATTACCCTCTGTGGTCCTTGTGGTACCATATAAATAATTCTCACCTGGAGTCTGCAGAGCCGGGGCTTGAACCGGCAACCTTCCGATTACAAGGCAAACACCCAACTCCTGAGCCACAGTCACCCCTAACCTATTTTAGAGCTTTTAGATGCTGGATGGAGAGGGATTCTAAATGTTTCGCTTCAGAATTCCCCACAGGTGTTCGATTGGGTTCAGATCAGGAGACAAACTCCGGAGTATAGAGTCCCAGTAGTCTTCATCTTTTTCAGCATGGGCCCTAGCAAATTCTAGCCGTGCTTTTTTGTGCATGGGCTTTAGGAGAGGCTTCCTTCATGGACGATACCCATGCATGCCATTCCTCTGCTGTGTGCGTTTTATGGTGTCACGGGAAACGGTCACTCCAGTTTGGCTTTCTACTGCTTTAGCTAACTGCAGTGAACTTGCATGGCAATTTTCTTCAACCCTTCTCATCGGAAGACGCTCGTGTCGAGATTTTTACTTCCGTAGACGACCTTGTAAGATGGTTGCACTTACATCTTTCTTACATTTTTGCATCACTTTTGCTACATAATTTTGACTGATATATAAAGCTTTGCTGGTCTTCTTGTAGCCCTCACCTTTTTCCTTTCTCAGAATTTGTGACATTTCTCTTCCATGGGGATCCATTGCTGACAGCATGAAATGGGAAGGGCTGTTAAGTAATGCCCTTTTATAGTCACCTGTCTGCTGGACACCTCTTAAATGAATCATTAGACTCACCTGTGGCTAAATGTCAGTTAATTAGAAGTTTGTAGTCTTAAATGTGGCTTTTCTCCTAAGACAATATTTGGGGTGTACTCATTTTTGCAACACTGGCTTGAATGAATTGGTTAGGAAAATCACTTTTTTTTGTGCAAATGAACAAATCTTGTTTGCAAGCAATGGCCCACATTTGTGTGAGTATTTTGTAGTATAGTATCTCATAGAAAACTAAAGGTTTTCTGACAAATGTAGTGGGGTGTACTCATTTATGCTGAGCACTGTAGGTGCCCGTTCATCACCCTCTGTGTTCCTTGTGGTACCATATAAATAATTCTCACCTGGGGTGCCAGTTTGCTCCAGTGGGAATATTTGTGATCTCCAAGAATGGGACAAGCCAAACCATATGCCATGTGTACCCGCATCTGGTGCTTCACCCCTGTGGATGTAAGGAAACAGAAAAATGGAATAATGAGCCTTGAAGGGAGGTAATACCGATTAGAGGAGCGAATGTAACTTTTTCTGGGTTCATGCGAGCTAACCGGTGAAAGGCTGGAGCTCAACCAGGCTGCAGCCATAGCTGCTGTCCAGGACTTTGTACTTGGTGACCGCAGGATGAGCCTGCCGGTGGCTTCGCACTTTGGTCATGCCATCGCCCGCTTCGTTCATTCGGAAAAGTGGACTCAGAGTCATCTGCAATGAAATGTCATGAAACTAAAGAACCCCTATAAAGGAGCACGTTTACCTCCAATATTTCTCTGAGCCTCATTCATCCATAAAAATAAGTTAGTGTTGAGTTGGAAAGCCAGTTGTGACCTTAGCACAGTGTGTATTCTGCATCGGGAAGCTGGTTCTAACAGAACTCATCTATCAACCGGTATTCATGGCAACACAGGCTGAACACCTAAACCTTTAAAGATCAGGTCATAAACTCATAAAATCACTTTTGGCTTCAATTGAAATAATTTTTTTTCTTAGATGTAATAAGTTAATTTAGCAACAAACATTTTTAAAGCATCTGATCAACAGCGCTTAATATCTTACCCAACACAATATGTAAAATATGTGATTTTCTCAAAAAGGCTGCCTGTTTATCTCAGATGCTGATCAAACCCTTTATAATAATCCAAATTTAAAGACATGCCAAGGTTTACTTGGATTAATAGTCGTTTTAATTTATTAAACTGTTGATTTACATACGTTCCAGGCAGCTGCTAACTTCTCCACCTGTAAGAAGGTCTGCTCTTACACAGTTTAATCTATATTTACATCATTTGTTCTTTGCATGCAGTTCTACGATATTTCAAATTATTTTGTTTTAATGGCCGTTTTTTTTAATCATCTTAGTTTTGATGACACGCAGATTTTGACATAACCTTCTTTATCCTTATCTAATCTGTCCCTATGTGATCAGACAATCACATGGTGTTAATGCATTGAGGCATCAAGCCTTAGTGAAGACGACTTGCTGAAATTTAAATGGAGAATCAGGATGAGGAAGAAAATTGATTTAGGTAACTTTGAAAGGTTGTGAGTCAGAGAGTGACTATTTTGAGAGTTTGTGATCAATCAATAGCAATAGCTCAGGAGGTGGTGGTGTGATGGTTTAGGCGATGTGTTCTTGGTACTTTTGGTTTCAACTGAGCATTGTTTAAACAACAGATTTTTACTGATTATGTCCCTTCTGTTTTTACCACGTTCTTCTGACAGCTAACATGTCAACAAACCCAAATCAGCTCAATCTGGTTTCTTGAACATCACAATGAGTTCACTGACTGTGATCCAATGGCCTCCACTGTCTTTCACCATATCCCAGTACAACAGAGCACCTTATAATGTGATGAAAACAGGGATTTGCATCAGGGATGTGCAGCTGACAAACCTGCAGAAACTGTTTGACGCCATCATGTCGATATGGATCAAAATCTCTCAGAAAGGTGTATTGAGTTTATTCCACAATGGTGTCCAACCCCCTATACAGAGTAGTGTTAATATCAACTATAAATTATTCCATTCCTCCAAAGCTTTTGTTTCTTTTAAGTAAAATGCATGACCATCACTACAAGAAATTTGGTAAATATGCTTAAAAGAATCTGTACTTTCCTGCTTTTTGCTTCCAAACTTACAGAAAGGCTACAGCATGACATCTAAAAATTATTTTTAAATTTATTTGACTGTAAATTCATCATAAGAAAGAACAAAGTAAAGTTCTTAGGTGTAAAGTTATTGTTACCGGACTGTTAACAGTCAGTGCTAATTTCAGTTTTATTTTTTATCGAGACAAATTAAACCAACAAGCTCCACTTTCTTTAAACTGCCTTCAAGTGCAGCTCGGATTAAACTGCGCAATGTTCCAATTAAAAATAAAGATAAAAATAAACACCTTGAAATGTGGCTTAGGACCTGTAACTTCTCTTTCAATGATGGGGATATCAATCAGACCTTCAGATGGAACAGGAACACCAACTGTGACCACCCTGTGGAAAAACAGTGAAGCTGGTAACTAACAGATTAGCTTTATTTCAAACGAAACCACCATCTTCTTACCAATATTTTCGCTCCACCTGGTTATTTCTGTTCAGGGCGAGGATGTGCTCCAGTGCTGCTTCGCTCCTGGCCAGCAAGAGAGCTCCTGTGGAGTCCTTCTCCAGTCCCAGACAGGGCAGCAGCTCACAGTCAGACTTCACCTTCAGTCCATCCAGCATTTTAGCGAAGACAGGAAGAACGGAGCTGATGGACGTGACTCCAGAGTCCTCTAAAAGACAGAAAATGTTTTTAAATTCAGTTTCACAAGATGTCACCCGAGTTGTCTCAGACACGTTTTAAATCTCATCGGAAAACACAGTATTCATAGTAACAAATCAGAAGATGGTTAATCCTCTGTACCAAACATGTTCTTATGGCACCTATCCCATGCATGAAGCTGTTGCTGAACTATAAAAGCTCCTTCAGTGACACACCGCTGCATCCTAGGTGCACAAAGGAGAGTTATCGCAAGTCCATTTCAAGTGTTTAAACCGCTGCTGTTATTTGCAGGATTTCTCACATTTCAAAAGAAGATTTAAGCTGTTATTTGAATGTCTATGTTGTATGCACATTTCTTTTTTAGTTTTTGTAAACATTGTGTTTGGTTTTATGCACAGATACGGAAGCCCTAAAGGGTCATACATACATTTGATTTCACCCCTTTTCTCATGATAACGAGATAATTTTCCTCCGTTTTCTCGTGATAACTAATTTGAGACATAATGTATGCACTACATACACTAGGTTTCTAGTGACTCGCAATTCTGCTACTCTGCATCTCTCAGTCATCATCCGGTATCCATGGAGACGCCGGGGGCCTCATAGCTGGTCAACTATGTAATTAATGACTACATCAGGGTCACTTAGATTGCGCCTACAATAAAGATGAAGCCTTAATAACCGTCTTCTTAGATGACGCACTCTAATGTGTACATTATCTGTAATACCAAGGCATAAAGCTATTTCAGCCTGTGTCAGGCCTTGAATGAAACGATGTGTGATGCGGTGATCAATATTATCCTGCTCCTCTGACATTGCTACACCAAATGATGTTTCCTGCAGTGATTTAAAAGACAATATCATTTTGTTTTCTTGAGATCTCAAATAAATTATTTTGTTATCACTTGAAAACGGAGGAAAATTATTTCGTTATCACGAGAAAACGGGGGAAATAAAACGTATGTATGTATGACCCTTTAGGGCTTCCGTACACAGATATACATGCAAACCTTTTTCTTTAAATCACCCTACTCAGTTTTTAATCAGAGTATGCTTACTTTAATAATCGCACAGTATTATTTTATGGTGTAAATCTGCTCTAACTGTTCGGTCTTATTCTTATAAAGTTTCCCTTGCTGAAAAATGCAGGTAATTCCCAAATTGTCTCGATCTTTAGTAGCCTACGTGCCAACACTTTTTTTTTTTTTTATGTGTGTCTTTGAGGGTTTTATTTAATGTCTAAATATATTACCTTTTAATCTTTATAGGTTTGTACACCTATGGCTCGCTACCCTTAAATGGACTATTTACTTTAGGAATATTCACTTTAAAATAATTTCGTTTTTATTAATAACAAGGATAAAATTATAATTTGTTACTTATTCGAACTAAATAAATGTAAAATTGAGCCTCTTTCAGACTCCTAACCCTGCAGGTGCTTGGTTTACCTCTGACTGGGACGCCGTAGGGTTTGTTGACGATGACCACATCTTTATCCTGGTACAGCACGGTTCTGTGGAGGTGTTTGGCCAACACGTTCGGATGAACGTTCTGTAGCTGCGTACTGAACCGTTTCATTTCAGTCACTCGCTGCTGCAAGCCGGACACCGGAGCCTCCGTCTCCTGAGTCCGAGTCTGGGTCCTCGCCTTCTCCTCTCGGACCTTCCGGGCCAGGTCAATGGCTCTCAGCCGGGGTTTCTCAGCGGTGTCTGAGCCGGGAGAATGTTCGGCCGCGGTTCGCTGAGTCCGGCTTAGGAACGGCGCTGTGACCGGGAGCCGGCGGCATATTGTCCGCGATTTAGTCCAAGAAAAAAGCATATGGTCACCCAGAGTAGCTGCTGTTTTACAGCAGTTCATTTTGGTTGTACAAGAAAGCTGTAAAGCATGAGTCTAGAAACAACCTTAAATCACATCCGGGTCGCACTTTTCACAGTAAAAGAATTCACGGTTCACCGCTACTACCACGGGATTTAGAAATAACACTTGAAATTTTAAATAATTAAATACATAATTGCAAAAAACCAAAACAAATCAAACATAATAATAAAGTAGAAGAAACATTTTACTTTTTTTCCCCAAAGTAAGTCTAATGAAAGTAATTGATAGTGTAAGTACCGGTATGTTAGGTCATGCTGGTACCCCTACTTGGACTCCAAATGGGAAAACAGGCTCAGCAGATAGAAAACAACATCATCAATGCCCTATGGAGTGACTTATTCCATTGGTTGTCTAAATATCTGCCTGTTCCTGTTTCAAAGAAAGAAAATGTTTTATATGGTTTTATTATCAAAGATAACGGTCACAATGTGTTGATCAACTCCATAGTTGATACCCAATAACAGATTTATGAAATCTATTCCCAAATGGTTTGCTTTTCACAAAGAGCTGTACTGTTACTTGTCATCTCTAAAACACATGAAAGGAAAGAATGCTGTGAAACTCTGTACAATGATAGATGACCTTGATATGTTAAAAATCCCTAGCCCTCTGTCTCTCACACATTTTCTGTCTCGCTACTTCAATCTATCTCTATCTCATGTATCTCTCTCGCTTCTCTTAAGCATCTGTTATGTAGACTTTGCCTGCAAACCTTCTAAAAATGTCATAACTTTATGTTCAAAATGGTCATATTTCTATTTGAAAGATTTCAACACAAAAATTAAAAATAAAAAAAGATAGAAAACAACATTAAAATGGTGAAGCTTGAAGAGATCAATTCAAAATAAACTGGGGGCTTGAGTTTCATGCATTTTTTTATTTAAAAAAAAGCTTCTTCATTCTGTGAAGTTATTCACATCAAATATATTTGCCAGAAATTGTAGCTATTCAAGTGAGAGAAGTGATATTATTCAAGGAAGAACTATAGTATAGTAAAATGTATCCTAAAAGTAGGCCTACATATTTTTCAAAGTTACTTAAGTAGGCTAAACGTAACCACTTACTACCTCCTCTGATTATCATTATAATAATTAGTAGTAATAGTAGTTATTTTTTTAAATGATCTATTTTTCTTTAGAAAAACTAAAAGTGGTACTAAAAGATAAATAACAAAAAAAGTACGTTATTTATTTTTTAATGCTTAAAGGAAATTTTTTTTTAAAACTGTCGCAATTTCCTGTTGTCTTCAATACTAGTGCTTGTTTTAAGCACCGCCACTCCCCGTTTCATTGAATCGTTTGACACTACCATTAATCCCGCAACACCGCCCGCGCTGCTTACGCCATGAGTCACAAACCGAGTACGCTCGTTTCTGAGCTGGAGTTTGTTTGTAGGCGAACGTGTTTTTTTAGATATATAAACAGTAGCCGACATGGTTTTAAGGCGCTAATAACTAACACATAAACAGTACTAAATGTATCCCATGGGTAATTAGAAGTGTAGTGTAATGTGGTGTTTTTTAAACAGAAAATATTTTAAAACGTAGGTTAAACGGAGGGGAAAGGACGACGTGCATGCTTTGTTTGTATGCTTTTAATGAACTACCGGAGCAATGAAGATAACAGACAGCCTGTTGAGGAGTTTTAAAGTGGCAAGGACTTATCGACTGAATTCAGAGAAAGTTAATTGTGTGGACTACAGCTCAAATGGTGAACACGCAGTTTCAAGCAGCGACGACGACTCTATTGTTTTATATGACATCCAGGAGGGAAAGTAAGCGGGCAGCTCGGTGTTTGTAACCAACAGCAGTGACACATACGGTGATATTATTACTGTTCTGTTCTGACGCAGGCCGTTCAGTACCCTGTACAGCAAGAAGTACGGAGTGGACCTGATCCGCTTCACACATGGGGAAGCCCACACTGTGGTCTTCAGCTCCAACAAACTGGACGGTAAACACTTGGTGCAGCCAGATGTTGGCATCGCAGGGCATCAGGTACAAAGTGCATTCTGGGAATAAGAGTTTCCTTTATGTCTTTCAGATACAATTAGATACCTGTCGCTCACTGACAACAAGTTTATCCGATATTTCCCTGGTCACATTGCAAGGTGAGCAATACTCAGCTTCAACAACATTCAGATGCAATGCTTAACAAAGTATTCATGCCCTTTGAGATTGTTCACATTTTGTCAAATTACAACCACAAACTTCTATTTCCTAATTATATTTAAAACTGGACTTTGACTAGGCCGTTCTTACACACAAATACACCTTTATCTAAACCATTCCTTTGTAGCTCTGGCTCTATCTTCCCAAGAATCTGATGAGCTTTGCATTCACTGCTAAATAGGGAGCAGTCCCGCAGCATGATACCACCGCCACCATGATTTCACATGCATATGATGTTGATTTGTTTGCTATAGTTTTTGTGTTGGGTCTATCACGTAAACTTTCAATAATCTCAATATCCATCTCAATACCATCAAGCTTTTGTAGGATATAACAAAATGAAGAAATGTATTTTTCATAAATTATTTAAACTTCTATTTAATATATTTCTTTAAATGCACCTGAGTTTGTCAGTAAACATCATAAAAATAATTTATTTTGTATTTTTGTCTGGCAGATCGAGATTTGGGTTGAGTAAATTTCATTATTAAGCTTTTGTTGCTAAAGGTAGCATGCAAAATGGAGGATTCCCAAACTCAATTTGTTTATGCTTTATATGAACTACCTGATCCCTCTCAATGGTCAAAGTGAATTAATTTTTTTCCAATCAGGGTAACTGCACTCTCCATGTCTCCAGTGGATGAGACTTTCATCTCCAGTTCGTTGGATAAGACGATCCGCATCTGGGATCTGCGTTCTCCAAACTGCCAAGTGAGTGCTGTCAGCGTGATGTAGCACAGTTTAGTTCTAAGCCCCACTTTCCTTGACAACATGCCAATGCACGTCACTGATGAAGAAAAAGAGAGAAAAATGAAATTTTGTGTGTTCTCAGGGCTTGACCGACCCTCTGGGGAAACCCGTGTGTTCATTTGACCCGGATGGACTGGTTTTTGCAGCAGGAGTAGAATCACAGGCCATCAAACTGTATGACATTCGTGCTTTTGACAAGGTACAAATCATTTTGAGATGTGTGAACTGACCTTCATGAAGTAGCCCCTGCTATGAGTAATGACACCTATCATCTTCCTGTTGGTATTAGGGGCCCTTTGCATGCTTTGAAGCCAGATTAAATCGGGTCTGTGACTGGACTGGACTGAAATTCAGCAACGACGGGAAGCTTATTCTCATTTGCACCAATGGAGGTGCTATTCGCATCCTGAATGCCTTCAGTGGATCAGTGCTGCACACTTTTACAGTAAGACATATAAACACAGAAGTGCTGAACGGTGTATGACTGTTAATTAATCAGATTTTTTTCACCTTATTCAGGGCTACAATAACAGTAAAGGCATCGCCCTGGAGGCCTCCTTCACCCCAGACTCACGGTTTGTTATGATTGGTAAGATGAAGAACTTCTTCATTCGTTTGGCTCTGTTCCTTTTAGATAGTCATTTCTGGTAACAAATTCTTAAATTGATTTAGGTCTTTACATTAACTAGGCCATTAGTTTGTCTGCTGGAACCAACGCCTTAGTTTAAAGTCATTTGAAATATCTAACAGGCTCTTTTTCTCCCAGAATACCCCCATTCTTAGGTCCATCCACCCTCCTTCTATGTCTGACTAGCTTGCATGTCTCTGATAATGAAAAGCAGCCCTACAAAGTGATGCTGCTACTTCCACATTTCACCATGCAGGTGGTGCATTCAGGTTTTCCTCCATATTCACGCCACTTTTCTATAAACAACAGTCCTGTGAAGTGCACAGCTAAAATGTATCCTGTGAGCAGATTCTTGCACCTGAGCTGTAGACTTCTACAGACTGTAGGTTTGTGTCATTAACTTTCGAAATTCAGATGATGAAAACCTAACCCAACCCTTTATATTCGACATGTCTGACATGTTGCCTGCTATTCTTGGTGAAATACAGGTTTATGGTCGCAATGTCGCAATATGTGAAAAGGTTGAATAAGTTTTACTACTTTTGGCAGGCAGTGCATTCAAAGTGCATCTTGTGCAGGTTCAGAGGACGGAAGAGTTCATGTTTGGAGCACTGAAAGTGGGATGAAGGTGGCTGTGTTAGACGGCAAACATCCAGGACCTATCAACACTCTGCAGTTTAACCCCAGATATATGACGTTTGCCAGCGCCTGCACAAACATGGTGAGAGCAAACACATTTCATGACGCTATCAGAGGTGCACTGCTGGACAACAGGCTAAATCGTGTTCATCTTTCCTGCTTTGATGGTGGTTTTTTGTTTTGTTTTTCCCAGTCTTTTTGGCTCCCGTGTATTGAGGACTCATAGAGGGGCCGAAACAGCTTCCCGCCCAGCAGTGAAGTGGGACATCTTGATGTGTTAGACTCACCTATTAGCAACAATTGAAAATTTCTTACCAAGAAATTCAGAAGTGTTCTTAAAATCCCTTAATTTTCCATTTTAAATTTATGTTTGTTTGTATTTTGCAGCAGTATTGAGAAGCTTTTAAAGAAATGTTTCACTTGTTTGTTAAAAATATAGTGTTTTTAACACCATTTAGGTGCACTTTTTTTATATGAAAATTGTATACCATGTCTTCTGGACTTTCTATTCAATAAACATTTTTTTTTACATTGTTGTTAATAAAATGTGTTTTAAAATGAAGCAGATTTTTTTTCTGTTTTGGCTTTTTTTTTAGCATCCATCTATCTTTTTCAAACATTTTACAAACTCCAAAATCTAAGGCATAAGCAAAAAAAACAAGTCTAAATTGAAAAGCCCTAAAATGCAAAGTATTACTGCTGCTTTGGGGGAATTTTGTTGGTTTCATTTTGCTTTTAATCTTGTTAACTTTCTATAGCTTAATATTAGTATATGATACTTAATAACAGGCCTTGAGAATTTTATTTAGTTTTTCCGTTGCATACATTTACATTTAGTCCAATAAACCTCGTTGATATAATATTTCACTTAATAGATTTTTTAAATAGAGAAGCTCGGTATTGATTGGTTCGTTGATATGTTGGGGATTCCTGCAAACGTTAGTATTTTTTTATTTATTTTTTTATGAAAGGACTGCAAACTATAATGTTCCATGTGCAGTTATGGAGTGTTGGAAGATTGACCTGAAAACTGTGGAGCCCTAAGAATCACTGATAATGAGGTGTCCTCACTTGTGCACTTATGCATCTAAACCTTTGTCTTCATGAAGTAGAAAAGAGAGGTGGGAGCCATGCTGAATAATGTATACATGCTGGGGTAGTGTACTCACCACAGAGTGAATAATGAATGATCCCATCACAGGTAACCTCGCAGCGACACACTTATCCTTCTCTTACTGACACCCGTGTGTGTACGTGCGTGTGGGATCAAACCGTGTGTGAATAAATGAAAGAAATCAAAAGCAGCAGTTCACATTGTTTCCAGTTTAATAACGAGGTGTTGATACAGAAGTTTATTTTGATGTTCTGTAACATACATGTACTCTTACATACATGTAGGTGAGGTGTTTCATGTTATACAGTGCAGTGTGTAAAAAAAAAAGCACTTTGAAGGGGAATTAGAAGGATTGTTGGTTCTTATGCTTCACAGATAAAAATCCTGGTTCTGTCGCAGGGTTATGTAATTATAGCTGCAAGGTTGTTGTGATAAGCCCCTCCAAGCTGTACCTACACAATTATAACCATAATATCTTTTTTTTAATTCTTTTATCTGTATATCAGGCAGTAGGTTTAGGGTTTTTCATCTGAACGGTGAGCCTCCATCCCAATCTAAAATTACATCGTCTAACAGGTTTTAGTTTATTCTCTCTTGGATTTCCCTTGTGCATTTATCCATCCGTTTTCCCATCAACTCTTGCTGCCTCTCTGTCTCTACCCCCAAGTTTCAAGGTTAGCATTGTTTGCCCAGGTTGTTGTTTTTCTGCCACGCACAGCATTTTGCATGTGGACCATGAAACCTACATGTTTGCCACCACCGCATATTTTTTAAGAAGAAGTTCTCAACTTATAGTTGTCAGACTATTCCACCTGAGCTGTGGAGCTCATCATCTACCCCAGAGCTGCCTCTGAACCTCTTTGCCGATGTGCCGCACTGTTTTCAGTTTTGGATGCTGAATTGGGTGATGGATGTTGGTCAGATGTTCAACGCTCAACATATTCGACTGGGTTTTATTCAGGGGTTAGCTGATTAGTTTTATCTTATTGGTGAAAAACATTGAAGTTTGAGGTTGTTCGAGACAAAGTATCAGAATGTAAATGCTATATGATAAAATGTCTATCAATGATATTCCTACTCTGAGCTCTTCATTCGCCCATCCACAGGTCATCGGCACAAGATGTGCATACTGAAAGTACATGGGAAGGGGGAACTATGTTCAAATGTAGCGATCAGATTCTTGCCTGGTGTCGCATTTCTGTGAGCAGGTGGCTGGAATTTGAGATCATGCTGTTGCGTCTGCCTGATTATCCATTCTTTGTGAAGGAGTGCTAAAATGTCATTACACGCAACAGAGAAGCAGCTTCTGGAAGCACAGTTTTGACCTCTGCCGAGAATGTCTTTGGACCTCCACACTGACTAACGGCAGGACGGGGTGTGACCCATGTAAAATCCCCCCTCCCCCGTTGAGACTTTCAATGCCTCTGCCATCGACATGCAAAGTGTTTTAGTTCACTCATTGGGGAGGCATATCCACTGACAGGCACATTATTACTCATTGGCCACACTTCCGGAGATTGTGTTTCAGGCGTTGGGGAGCTCCCGAGTCATCCTCCAGGCGTTTATGTCACTTGTACGTGCTTCTGCGTCTGTCTGCCATCGGAGGAGAGGCCGCTCACCTGCAGGGATAGGACACTGAAGACCTGGTAGGAGTTCCAGTTGCAAGCTGTGAACACTGACTGCCAAAAGATGTCGCACCAAACTGGAATTAATGGTAAGTCGTTCTTTAAATTAAAACTTGCATTGGATCTAAATCGTGATAAGTAAAGAGAGGTTTAGTGGGAAAATTTGTGTTCTTTGTTAGAATGGCTTAGTCAAAACCCAACAAGTGTACAAACTGTTGCATAAAACATGAGCAATTCTATCAGGTCGAATGAAAATGACAAAAAAAACCCGAATCTAAATATGCGTGAAAGAGTTTGATAATGAGCTTAACCTTTCTTCATTCATTTGGCAGCAGTGTGTAACAGAGTTGACTAGCTGGGGCGTTGGGGGGCCTGGTTGACGGAAGTGTTCCTCTTTCTCACCTGATCTTACATCTTTTATGAGATCGCAGGGTTCAGTAACCACAGTGGGACGAGATGAAGAACTACAGCAAATATAGATTTTCTCAGTTAAAATTATTTTAAGTTTCAGAATCCAAATTACTATTATCATTTTTTACCCCGGAAAGCTTAGTCTGTCATTGGTTGGCCATTGTGTGAGTCTATTCTCTGAACCAGTTTAGGTGACAGTGTGAATACTGGCTGTGGATCAAATGTTCATTTGTCGGTGGAGTCACACACTGTAAACCCCATTGTTGAGATTACTTAGTTACACTGAGTAGCTGAAACTCAATATTCTGAAAAAAATGATTCTAACTCAAATGTGTTGAGTTAGTCCAGCATATTATTTTGTTTTGAGCACAAATAACTCAAACTTTTTGTGTCCTAATTATCATATTTCCCAGGGTGCTTAGGGGCGTGTTTTTCACACCATGAGTGACTTGGAGGTCTGTTGTATTAAGATACCCGTTGTTATCAATCACAATTATTATAATTAATCAGAAAGTGGTGTCAGTATTTAAACCACATCCACAGTGATTACAGTTCTGCTCATTGTCTCACTTGTGTTTAGAATTAAAGGTTTTAAGAGCATAAAAAATATATATTGTTTTAATGTGAGTTATCTTTAAATTAATCTCAGTCCTATTAAAGTGCATGACACTAATATAGCTTAAATGTAGTGTACTGAAGATTTTTGAGTTGGCTTAATCGTTAAGTTTAATTTAATTTTAATTTTAAAAATACATTTAACATAAACTCAAAATATTTAAGCTTTGATATACTCAAATATCTGAGTTTATGAACTCAAAAAAAGTATGTGGCAACTGATTGCCTCACTTTTTTTGAGTTCTCCCTACTTATTCGGGTTTACAGTGCAGCTTCCTGCTT
Source organism: Apricaphanius iberus (assembly GCA_028564705.1). Classification (NCBI taxonomy): domain Eukaryota; kingdom Metazoa; phylum Chordata; class Actinopteri; order Cyprinodontiformes; family Aphaniidae; genus Apricaphanius; species Apricaphanius iberus. Next base: position 427,778 of record JAPXFQ010002889.1, read on the forward strand.
ACCAAACTGTGTCATTTGTTTTGACACTCAGTTTTTCTTCATTTTGTTTTGCCTAATATTTGATTACTGCAGCTACCCGTGAGCTCAAACAGTTCTTGGCTCAAGCAAGAAGAGGCTCCATCAGAATAATGAAGATCATAATCAGCAATGGTAAACATTTTCTCCACACACAAGACTTGTGGAAGTGAGGTGTGCATTTTCCCTTCATTTGTTCTTTTCTTCTGCAGAGGAGTTGGTGTTAGATTCATTCAGAGAGCCAGCGCAGAGCTGGGACAAAGACTACGATCAGTTTCTGCTTCCTCTTCTCACGCCTCAGGAGCCCTGCTACATCCTTTACCGTCTGGATTCCCAGAATGCACAAGGATACGAGTGGATATTCATCGCTTGGTCACCTGATCAGTCACCAGTATGTCTGGATATTAGTCTCAGTGTTTTATTTCTGCAGCAGAGTCATTTGACCTTCGGAGAAGCAGAGTAAACAAGCTGTTTTGCTCCAAAAAAATCTTTTTTTTTATGTACTTAGCCACACTTTCTTGTTGTCTTTTTTGATTTAAAGAATTTATTTGGGGTTTTGCTGTTTTTTCACTATTTTATTTCAGTTCGTGCCCATTTTAGGTTAAATATCTCTGCCAGTTTGTTTCTTAAGTCACTTAATTATAATTAACTATTAATTCAGGCATTAAAAATGTTCCTAAACCAAAGGATTGAGCCAGTCTTCCTTAGGGATTGACTATGACAACAGTCTGTCAAAACAACAGTTTTTCTCCTTCTTTAATTTAGTCAAACCTAACTACAAGATAACTCCAAATGAGCTGTTAGCTGAAATCTTAACATACACTGCATATAAAACAAAATCCATTTTCCATATGTCTTTGTGAGCATCATTTTTTAGGTCTCGTCAAGTATTTTTAATCAGGCAGATTTTGACTTGGACAGGGCCATTCTTATAGATGAATATGTTTCAATCTAAACCCATGCGTTGCAGCTCTGGTTGTGTCTTTAGGTCTTTGACCTGATGTAAGGGGAATCTCTGTCTACGTCCAGTATTTGCCCTCATCTTTCAAATTATGCACTTCTTTGTGCTGGTCAAAAACATAAAAAACCCACTGAAATCCGAAGTTTGTTTTTATAATGTGAAAAGATGTTAAGTACTTCAGGTGGGAGCAAAAGTTTTGCAAGACTTGATTTCATCTCATCTCATTTTAGGTTGGTTTTACGCTTGACACTAGAGATGGGTAATCTTGTGTTTACATGCAAAAAAAAAACTCCTGGCTAAATACCAGAAAGTACCCAGTCACTATTTTAGATCAATAGGGTTCATCTCTAGTTGAACATTTGCTGTAGAGAAAATATGTTTGAAAAAAAAAGTCCAAAGAAAAACTCTGGAAGAAACAGATTACTACAAAAATGTGGGCTGCTGAGTGGCAGCACCGGCGTTCTTGCTGCCTTGCAGAAAGAAGTTCTTAGGTTAGAATCCCAGGATGAGGTCCTTCTTCATGGAGTTTGCATGTTCTCTCTGTGCATGTATTATCTCTTTCTGGTAACTCCAGCTTCATCCCTCACTCCAAACCATGACTTAATTAGGTTAACTAGCCTCTCTAGATGTCCTCTGTCTCTCTGTCGGGTGCTGGTGGATTGATAGACACCAGGTAGTAAAAGATAGAGGAGTCAGCAGTGGTTTGAAAATGGTGGTGGTCACTTTCTACATGCTAAATTCATAAGAGTCCTCATCTACATACTAACGTAAAAAATAAAAAATAAACACTTATATGGACAGAAATAAGACAATTATTAAAGAATAGTTTTATTCCTAAAGCTCAAACTGAAATTATGTCCCTGGACATTTTCTTTACACTATTGAGATAAAACAATTTACGGGCCTAAAACAAAGAAGTAATCATTAAATCAACCTTAATCAATCAATCTTATCGCTAATTGTGACCACTCAGTAGAGTTAAACTAATGGTTTTTGGAACTTTTTACATTTTGATTTTCTTGTAAAATAGATAAATTAATGAAATAGAAAAAGTGGGAAAAAAAATCCTCCTATGCTTCCTGTAGGTGAGGCAGAAGATGATGTACGCTGCAACCCGTGCCACACTGAAGAAAGAGTTTGGAGGAGGTCACATCAAAGATGAAATGTTCGGCACAGTGGAGGTGTGTAAAAGCAGTGACTATGTATCCTGATGGAATTAACCGCTCGTGTCCTGATGGTTAATAACCAGCAGCCTGTTGTTGACTTCCTTTCTGCAGGACGATCTGTGCTTTCAGGGATACATTCGCCACAAGTCCTCCTGCTCCTCTCCCGCTCCTCTTACAGCAGCCGAGCAGGAACTACAACGAATTAAAATCACAGAGGTACTCATGAAAGCGTATGAGCTGTCTGAAGTTGTTACAGGGCCTTAGAGGCGTTTCCATATGACCTTTTAATGAAAAGGTTATAAAAAGCTATTAGCACAAATAAGCATGTTTCTGGGTCGCCCCTAACAAATTGGTACATCATTTTTAAGTCGAAAGAAGACGTGTTGTAAAATATTTTAAAATTAAAATGCTAAAAATTGCCTTCAATGCTTAGTATAAACACAGATCAGTTATGTGAGGCTGCAAAGGATTGTTAGAGAACATAAGTTAACAGACAACACATGAAGACCAAGGAACAATGTCAGAGAACAAGTTGTCAAGTCCAAGCAAATAAACTTGTGAACATTTCATGGAGCGCAGCTTAAGTCCATATAGTCCACCTGAACCAGACAGTCCAGACAAAGAGACTGTTGATCAGAGGAAAAGACCCATGGTTTCTCTGGAGGAGCTGCAGAAAATGTGCAGTTCAAGTGAGAGAAGTAGTAAATTTATCATTAATTCTAACCACAGATTGAGTCTCTGTGGAAGTGTGGTGAGAAGAAAAATATTGTTGAAGGAAAACCCTAACACAGCTTTCCCAACATGGTGGTAGCATCATGCTCTGGAGAGGTTTTTATCTAGAAGGGACAGAAAAACCCGGAAGATAAACTAAGCTGAATATTAAATGTGTGGCAACAGTCCTCAAATTGTAACTATTTTGGATTTAAAAAAACATCTTGAGAGCTGCCAAACTGTGACCCAAAAGACTGTTCTACAAAGTGTTTGCCTCAAGGAGCTAAATAGAAAAGTGTTCCTCACTTTTCTCAAGAGTTTAAATGAAGGCTGGACTTTTCTTCTCGTCTTGAAAACGTTTCGTCTCTCATCCAAAATACTTTTTCAGCTTCTTCCTCAATTTCCTTTTATTTTTTTCAATGAACTGTTGGGTAATGTGAAAATCACGCGTCCCTTATCTTCCTCTGCTGTTTTGTGATCATCTTTTTCATGAATCCCAACAAAAAACACAGAAATTTATGCTGGAAAAATTTATTTAAAAAAACATTTAAAAAATGAAATGGTTGTGAACGCCTTTTTAAAGCACAGCCTGGACAACGTGCTTTCATTGTTTGTGCTTAATATGTTTCTTTTTCTTTTTTGCTTCAGGAGAAAGTCGTCTGGGTAAGTTGATCTTTTTACTCACAAGAATTCAAAAGTGTTTAAATTACTATAACAAAAATAAAATAATTCCTCCTTTTTTCCGCAGGACGAACGGAGAAGAATTGGAACTCCAACAGCACGAGCGAGGGTCTGTCAGCACATCCCATCTCCTCTTTTTCCCTCATTTTACTTGATTAGGAGAGCAGATTTCATAATGGCCTGTGTATTCGTTTTTTTCCAGGTCACAATGGAGTTTGGTTTAGACAAGAGAGCACAGACTCTTCAGGGTCTTGCGTTCCCTTTACAAGAAGATGCCAAACGAGCTCTGCAGCAACTCAAGCAGAGACGCATTAACTACATACAGCTGGTGAACCCAAAAACAAAGCTGTTGTGTAATCAGTGGATAGATTTTTCTTCCCAATATTTATATGATGCATTAAAGTTTACTTGAATGTGTTGTGCTTCAGAGGCTGGATGTAGAAAAAGAGACAATCGAGCTGGTTCACACCAAACCCACAGAAACCCACGAGCTTTCCTTCAGGATTCCCACAGATTCGCCACGATATCACTTCTTCGTCTTCAAACATTCCCATCAAGGCCAGTTGCAGGAGGCACTGGGTATGTATTCAGTCGGCTCTGATAAGAAGGAATGGAAATAAGCACAAGGATCAATTATTTTTGGAAAATTTTAGTATTTTACCTCAAGCCGTGTTTTGAAATAGACCCTTTTTATATTTCCACTGGTATTTTCAGAGTTTATCTTTGGTGATGAGCTGCCTGTCTTTGAAGTTGGAAGGCTCCTATCCATCACCCTAATCTTTAACTCCATTCACTGATTTTTTAAAATCAAATTTAAGCTTGCTGGACTACTTAAACACTTATTACTTCCAATTACAAGATATATGTTGGTATAATTAGATTATTTTAAACTCCTGTGGTATGAATAACTTCAGGTATAACCATATATTTCCTTCTTTATATTGAACGCCTTTATCTTATTTTGTTGATACATGTACGCTGAGCTCTGATTTTATGGTCTACATCTCATCCAAGTACATTTAAATTTATAAAAACATTCTGATATACGATTTCAGTAAAAAAAAATAGAAAGAAAAAAGAAGACTTTTCATCACTTTTCCCAAAAGAACCCAAGTCTGAGACAGTCCGTCTCATGTCAGCTTATGTGTTTTCCCACAGCTTAATGTCCTTACAAAGTGGTGACCACAAACTCAGAGCTTTACAAATCAGTTCTGCTTCTCCCTCTGACAATGAATGAAATGACTGCTTAATGCGAAAGGATGTCCTCCACTGACGCATCCACCGAGTGTTATTACTCACCTCGGATGTTCCTGTCAGCTTTCGAGTGTTTTCATTTCCTGCTGCAGCCGTCAGCGGTGGAGGAAGCTCGAACTGATGGAGCAGCTTCAAAAACTTCAGCCCAAAAGCTTAAGATGCTTTATAACTGAAGGGCTCGGCCCAAGTGTGAACGAGTCTTTAGGAGGAACTTTGTGAACAGAATCTGTGATATAAAACAAGAAAAAAAATTCTTAACCTCAGTCACATTTGAATCCTAATCAGTTTCTCTGGAAAAACAACTGAAGGAGCTGAAGTTTGCCTGATTCACAGTATTTGGTGTATTGTGGCTGAGCTAAACCATTTAATCAGAGGTGCCCTTATTTGGTAACAGGGATGTCTTCAGGTAGTTTGCTAAATGTTGCTCAGAGAGTCCAGAGTTTTACAATATGTGCAGCAGGTTGCGCTGGGGATCCTGTTACCTTACGACCTGCTTTAACTCGACTGGAATGCAGAAAATTTGTAAACCCTCCTTCACTGTGAGAGCGATGATGATGCTGCTACTCTTCCCCTACCCACCAAATGCATTTTTTGCATTTCAGAGTCAGTGTCCCGCTCCCAAGTTGGCACATTCCGACTGTCACTATAAGGACTCAACCTTGAGATTAGGCTACTCCGGCTCTAAATTATACTTAACTAAATCAAACCTATTGACCCAAGCCGTACATCATGGATACACTGAAACACTAAAAAACTCGCTCCACTATGATAATGGTCCACCAAGACTTCTCTAAGGGTAATTTTTTAATGTTAAAAGCCTCAGGGAAATCTTCATCCACTAAATCGGGAGCCATTTGCTTTTATATTATGAAGATCCTGCATCATCCCACTGTTTTCTCTCTCATAGCAAGTTTTTCAATTTTAAAACATCTGTAGTCTTAAGCTCCTTTCAGATGGTCTGTAATAAATACAAAGCCACAAATCCTCCATTATTGATCACTTTGTCCTTTCACTTCATACAAGTGGATCTGTCTAGAACCCCGATTCTCAAACGCCGGCGCATGTACCACCAGTGGTACTCTAGCTCTTACAAGTGGTACTTGGAGGAAAGTGCTAAATGTTTTGTTTTTTTAATTAAAATTAATTAAAAAATGTATAATTCACACACAGTCTAGCTGTGGCTGGTAACAATTACCAATAAATATTACTTTTTAGGAGTAAATAAGCCTCCTTTGTTAATTGCCTATAATTAAAAGGGTATGCCTTCTCTACTGTATGTTTAGGTTGGTCATGATCATGGTACTTAGAGAGCTCAGCATTTTCTCAGTGGTTCCCACTGTAAAAAGCTTGAGAAATACTACTCTAGATAACAGACCATGTTTGCTTTAACAACATGCTGTTGAGAATGTGGGACTAAAGGGCCGTTCTCTATATCGACCCTCTAACAGACTTTTAACGTCTATTCAGTCCTTTAGATACAGGCAAGTTGTTGGGCACCATCCTCGACATGTTATTATCTGCTTCATAATTCTGCTGAGCACCATATTTCCCAGATCAGGTGGACTCAACAAGATCACATGTTGCCTCTGTTCTTTGTGCAGAAAGAGAGCTGCTACATCACACTTAGTCGACAATCCAGTATTTCCCTTTACATTTTATGGTGGCTATGGCTTTATGTCTACCTTCAGGGACAAATTAGGCTGTAATATTGATGGGTTGACTTCAACCCCCCCGTTCCTTTTCAGCATAAAGAACAAATGCAGATCCTGGAATGAGAAGATGATTTGAAAGTGGTTTTTGTGTGGTTAATGGTAGGTTTCCCATTTAAATTTAAGCTTCGCTCTGACTTGAGGCAAAGGTTGCAAAGAAGGATAGACTGATTCAACAACCATTCTATGACTTTTATCTATGTTTTTCTGCCACCACTATACCGGGGCTTCCCATAATTTTGATTTTCATGGATCCAAATCACTTTATCTCAATGAGGTCAAAAGCCTAGAACAACTACTAATGAGCAACTAACTTTTATTAAATCTGATTCACGTTACAGATAAAATAAATGGAACATTATATCTGCAATAGTTTGTTTGAACCTACATCCCACAGATTATTTCAAGTAAAACTCAATGAGCATTTTGAATATAATCTCAGTTTAATTCTTTTTCGTTTATCAATGCCTTTCTTTTCACACAAGAAATTCTGCCGTGCAGCTAACACATGCATGCATATTTCACTCTGTAAAAGCGATCTGATTCATTTCATGTCTCCTCCAGTGTTCATATACTCGATGCCTGGCTACACCTGCAGCATAAAGGAGCGGATGCTGTACTCTAGCTGTAAGAACAGGTTACTGGATGAGGTGGAGAGAGACTACCAGCTGGAAATCACCAAGAAGGTAAAGGTCACATTAATTAACACTTAATCAGCCGACCTATATTCAGTAATAGACCACCAATGAGTCAGTCATTATCCACCGCTCTGTTATTTTCAGATGGAAATAGACAGCGGTGATGGTTTGACAGAAGACTTCCTGTACGAGGAGGTGCACCCCATGGAGAACACCTTAAAGCAGGTCTTCGCTAAGCCTCGTGGACCAGGAGGGAAGAGGGGCAACAAGCGTCTCATCAAGGGGACAGGAGAGAACCGCGAGGAAAATTAGACATTGCATCATTAAATTATATGCAAACAGATTTAGAGATATTTAACAAATTACCTTTTATTTTGCTGCGAAGCTTCAGGTCGCTTTTTAAAGTGAAATAAAATATATAGATCTATTCTAATATGAAACTCAGGAGACGCTGTAATGATGCGCCTACACACAGATACATTTTTGAAATCCTTTCTGTTGTTTTCTGAAACTCCTGTTGTTCAACAGTGAGTCAGTCAACAAGCAGGGATGTCGTTCAGCAAAGGTTCTTCCAGATCCACACCAAATGTTTGAAACTGATCGTTACTGCTGAGTTTGTACTTAACAGCCATTCAGGCTTTTGTTGAAGTTATAATGTGGTATTCCTCTGTGGAAACTTTCGATGAAGGTCTGAAAATATGCACACCCATCTACATCTGGTCTAGGGGTTCCCTACTGTCAAAAAAAAAATGAATAAGAGTCAATGGAGCGATAAAAGTTATTTTACCAAACAACAGTTTCCTATGCATTTGTACAGGATACTGTACAAAAATCCAGTTGAAAACCTGTGTGGTGAGCTGAAGAGAAAAGAACACCAGTAGGTCCCACACTCCACATAGGGTCACGGACATGTCAGTCTGGGGTCATGACCTCCTCTTCAAAAACTTTGATACCAAAAATAATGATGAGGCAGCATGTGGAATTTAGAAATGCTATAAAACATGAACAGGAAGAAAAATAAAGATCAACATGTTGGCCAATATATTGGCTTTTGATGTTGATTGTGTTGTCAGTAAACCACTTTTTAACTGAATCTGTAGAAATCATTGCAAGCTAAACAAGTGTCAGGGGTCACAACCCTCTTACATGTTTTTTTTTAATGGGTCAGAAGTTGGAAAGTTTGGGAAACACTGATCTAGATCATGATAAATGAGCAAAGATTAATTGCAGGGTTGGTAACTAGTTTGGCATTTGTGATTTAAACAGAAAATAATACAAATTAAAACATGAATTAAGCTGTGCAGAGACCATTACCTGAAACGTTAGGGTGATTTTTAAAATCTAATAACTCCAATCAGCTGTATGTGAATTGAATTGAATTTTGATTTATTAGACAAACTTTTTAAAAAGTCAATACTCCTTTACTGATCAGTCGATTTTTATTGAATAGAATATGCAGCAACTAATCACAAACAGGGTTGTAGAGTACAGACCGTTGCAGCTTCTCATTACAAGGTTTCAGCTGCTCAATATTGTGCTTGTCTAAAGTTCTTTATAAAACCTCAGAGCCCCTGTTTTCAGCATGACTTGTCAGGTGTGCATTCTCTCAGCTGATGAAACCACTATGACGTGGGTCACGCCCAACAGGATTCTTCCTGTAGAAACGACCATTAAACTCCTGGAAAAGAGAAGTTCCTTGGAAGGCAGCAAGAAGGGCATGCTGAGGGTTTCTCACAGGATTATGCTCCACCGGTAGTGGTTTCTAGCTTTGGTCTTTAAGAATTTAGACATAATTTAAGTTGCAATTGTTCATGCAGATTTGTTTAAACTATTTAAGGATACTTTAATGGAATTTAGGGCACAAATGATCTGATTGAAGTGAAAACCTTTTATGGTGGCTTCTTTTTTCCTTTTTTTTCCCTAAATACCTTGTACGGTTTTCATGAAATATTTAGCCTGCTTCTGTTCCTGCTGTGACTTTATTTTAACTAACTAACCTGAATCACACATTTTTAGCACATTTGGTGTGTTTCTGGTATAAAATTAACTTCAGCATTTAAATGATTCAAAAGTTCCTAAACTATATATTTTTTGTATTTAACTTTCATTTGACTGACACTAAGAAACTACTGTGAATACTCTGCTTTAGGACTGATTTTCTGTCATATTGTCTGTGCTCTTCTGACACTGTGATTCAGCAGATCTACACTAAAACGACAAACGACATTATCTACTGCAACCTCCAATCGATGTTTAAAACCAATCGAATGAAGCTTGTTGTTTTACATGGATATAAAATAAAATATTTTCTGTATTTTCCAGTATGTGTGTGCATGTTTCCCTGACTGCTTCTTCATTGTATGCGTGTGTGATATCCCATTGCCAGACAGAGCAGCAGCAGCAGGGGTCGTGGGGTAGCCTGTGTTTTCCAAGAAGGCGCTCTACCCAGAAGCCCATGCACTGTGCTGCTTATGCCTCACGGGAAACACGGCTGATGTGAAAATTTCTTCTTGGAAACAGGGCTGAGAGCCTAACAGCAGCTTTTGAAGTGGTAATTATCTCAATACATGGGAAATATGGGCTGGGTTAAGATGAATCTTAGAAAACGTGCTGACTCGAGATCAGAAGTCCATTTCCAAGAAAACAGAAGCCGCACCTCAAGCAGGAGTTCCAAGTAACAAACAATCATTGAATGAAAGATGACAGAGACATTATCATGAAATCTGATAAGACATCGACGCATTTCTTTTCTCTAACAATCAAATAAATTCAATTGATTTTACTGCAAAATATCAACTAAATGCTTCAGGATCCAAGTTAAGAGTCTCATGACATTATAAAAATTGACAGTGTTTTTCTTACTGTTTTCACCGAACTGGAGGACAATGCTTCGGCCAGATCGAGTAACAAGTATTACAGGAAGTAGTACTGCCACACTTCAATGTAAAACTTCTACTAAAAACAGACAGCAATCCTGGTTAAATCTGCATGAACCTTCATTCCTTTAAATCCTAAGAAACAGCCACTTATGAATCATGAACTTAAGACATAACTTTTCTCATTGACCTATTTGCAGCAAAGTTACAACACGTAATAAATACATCAAATTTTGAGCTTGGAGCTGAAGGTAAAGTTTTTCATGTTGTATTACAGAACCAGATCTAAACTCATTATAGCCCTCTATGAAGGTCTGAAGGTATCATAAATTAATGATCAATTAGCTCCTTAAATATGTCAATATTATTCCAGGTTGTAAATACATATATATATATATATATATATATATATATATATATATATATATATATATATATATATATATATAATATAAAATATATATTTGTATTGATCAAAAAATATCCAATTATTTCACAGTTTTATTAATTATTCCTTGGTTGTGCAGCCGACAGTGAAACGTGTAAAATTCGGTATTTGATTGGATTTCCTAATTCTGTTTTGTATTCCCTGAAAGCAGGGTTCGAGTTACCCAGAAGCTTTTGGTTTGGGGGAGCCATACTTTTCATTGTGCACTGCAATTTCAAAATTCACATGCACACACCCATATATTTATGGCACAATGGTCAAAACCATAAAAAAATTATTTTGGTAGTTTAGCAGGTTCTGAGCAAATAAAAACAACAGGATTAACGTGCAATCCAGCATTTTCTGCCTTACAGCCATTCAAGAACAACAAATCACGGAGCAACTTAGATCAGAAACACCATCATAATGACAATGCCGTTCATCATGACCACCACCATCAAAACCAAAATATTTGTTTAATCTAATATCCGTACAGTAGGCCTATATTATCTTGAAATCGGTAGGGACCACATGTACCACAAGTCCGATTTGTGAACCAAATTCTAAGAAACCTAGCTCTGATTTGATTGGTGTTTTGCCACATTATTTCAGCACAAGCGTGGAATGATTTACGCACATTTTAGCGCTATTAAGTTTTTTATGTCATTATGGTTGGGGGCTTTCTTAAAGACACTTTGAATTGGCAATATCTCTGAAAGACTTATTGATTTCTTGCATTAAATGAGCGTTCGTTTTCTCTTCTGTCTGACATTTCAACTACTCTTGTTTTTAGCTTAACTGTCTCAATGCTTGAAACGTTTTTTGTTTATTCTTTAATTCACTGCTGACTTCTCCATTCATCCATTGCACACCAGTTTTGTTTTTTGCAAGCAGCACACTCCATTGGTACATGGGCCTACTGTGCCTCCCTACTTTCCACTAAGCGCCAGGTATTCCTACCTTTCCACTCGTTCCATTGCTTTTGCGTCCAGTTAAAAGGAAAGATAACATGACATGATTCAGCAAGACCGATTAACTTGCACTTGTCCTCTTCACTGTTCATTTTTTTGGGTGTATAAAGCCGAAATGATCTTGTATAGGCTACTTTTTAAAGATCATGTCCAAAACCTGAGTAAGACTTTGTCCAATCTAATCCCAGGCAGAGTCGTTCCAAATGTGTTTGATTAGCCAAACAACAGCACAAATCAGCGACAAAACAGCGGCAACACACAGTCATGGTCACAGATGTAAATACGTGAAAGTTATTTTAAGAAGAAGTCAGTGTTCGTAAAATGTAATGTGAGAAATTTAACACACAGGGTGGACAAATTATGATTTCATTTTAATCTGAAACATATTAGGATTCTTGGGGGGGAATATCTAAACTAAATTAAAACCTTTTAGAGCTCCCCCTTGGTCTGTCAGTTGTGGGCCTTCAGGGGAGCCGAGCTCCCCTTTGCTTCCCCGTAATTCGAACTCTGCCTGAAAGAAAAAGAGCCTTAGCTGCTGAAGCCTCGCAGCAAAATGTTTGTTGTGGTGTCCATGATAAACACACCAGTCGCACAGCTTGTCCTGCACAGCTTTTCCTTTGTGGTTCAACAAATTTGCCACTCAAAATATGGCAGTGAATGTGACATGAAACCGACAGGAACCAAAGTCAAGGCTCTTCTACTTTCAGTCCATGGGTCCCGTGTATGGGATCACAATGATGTCAGCTTGAAATTAAACTGAAAAGAAAAATTGGCATTTTGAATCTGAAATAAATGTAGTTCAAATGTCTGTACTCAAATTGAAACAAAAATTTAATGTGACATTTTTTAGTAAGACTCAAAATATAGGCATTAAAACAACAATCAAGTTTTCAAACTTTCATATTTTTCTAATGCCAATCTTTTTTCAGAGCTGCTGCTTTTAAGCTTCATTCATCTGATACTCATGCACACACATAAGGGGCAGGGCTTCTCTAACCCAGCAAATAAAATGTAACTTGTAGTTCTTTTATATATCTTTAATTCTAAAATGTCCACGTATTACAGCAAAATCCACTGCTATAACTTTCTGTAATGTTTATTTTGATATAACTTAAATTAACTGTTGTTTGCTACATTTCTTTGGGTCTAAATATATAAAAAAGGAGAGTAAAAGTCTTGTTTGTTATGGTGGCCAAGTGGTTTAAGATATTGACCTGATATGGCGTCGACTCCTCTTGTTTGCCAAATGCTTTAGGCTGTTAATCATTCTTCTTTTACCAGGTCTTCTGATCCCTCAGTCGGATGATAGTCTGCAGGCTGCACAAACTTTTACCTTTATGAGCTCCTTCTGCATTATCTTAACCCTCATGCACAAGTATGCTTTACTTAGTATAATAACATTATCTCAGTATAGAAATATAATGAAAAAAATAAACAAAGCGCACTTGTGTACAAGGCAAACAAATAAATTAATTTAAAAACAAAACATATTCCCTTACATAGAAAACTTTTAACTGATTGGAATGTTTGTGTAATTGTGTTTAAATGACTTTTGTTTTAAAGTGCCTTGAGATGATGTTGTGAATTGGCGCTATACAAATAAAAGTGATTTGAATTTAATTGAATACAATGTGGCACTATTGGTGTTCCATTGAGAGAGGGAGAGAAGTCTCTCAGCTCCTTGTTTGCCCTGAAAACATGAAGTAAGAGCACCTCTCAGACCTGTATGCTCTTAGAATTAGGTTTTCTGAGCGGCTCTGTATCTTATGCTGAAATATATCCAGGAAGCTGCGTGTGTGTGTGTGTGTGTTTGTGTGGGTGTGTGTGTGTGTGTGTGTGCGCGCGCGCATGTGTGTGTGTTGCCTTGATGGACCGCCACTCTGTCACTGCGAGTGCTGAAACACTAAACCTTTCCTGGAAACGGCTTGCCGGGATCAGCTGAACCGAGCTGCTGTCTGACTGTGCAGCAGCGCTTTTCACGGAGCTCACACTGCAGCTGTGCTCTCATTTAACAAGAGGACACGCAACGGACCTTTTCCTGTACAGACACCTGGGAGCACTAAAACGTTTATTCTCTGGATTCAGTTTTTTAATGTTTGAAATACTTTCCTTTCTCCCTGACTCTAGGTAAGTTTACTTTAAACATAGGTTCGGTAATTGTGGACATTTGCATGTTATTTGGCTTATGCATGGTTTCAACTCTACTGTGGACTGAAAAAAAATACAAATAATGCTCTTTTTGCAATTACATGAACATATTATCAAACCATTTTCTATTATTGTTGTGTTTTCTGATGGGAATATACAATAACATCCACCCTGGAGGATTCCAAGACTATTTTATGATTATTATGTTTAAGGAATACCAATTTATAAATTTACACACTAACTATTGGCATGAACACCATGAAATTTGAGGATTCAATGATTTTATTGTATCAGTCTCAGTTATCCCCTTCAGTTATTTTGGGAGATAAGAACTTGTTGCACAAGTTTGAACTTATGGGCGACTTTATAGCAAAATCAGGTAACAGTTTTAAATGCAGATTGAAGTGTTACTATACTAATATTTTAGTAAATGTCTCTTATGGTTGCTGTATACTACACGGTTTTCTAGACATCAGCAAGCTTCTGTTTTAATCTTGTTTTTATATTTGTCCACTTTTCTTTACCAAATAAGAAAAGTTGATCTAAATTGGCTTTTATTTTTTAAGCATAATCCTCATATTCTCAATATTGTTCAAGGGAGAGTTATTGATGTCATTTTTTTTTTACCCACACTAAAACTAGTTAGCCTGTAATGTGTGTTTTGATCATTACCACGTTGGAAAATTTGGATTTTAGTTCGTCCTTTTTAAATATCCTACCCGTTTTCTGAAATCCAGGAGTACCATTGGGCGGAAACAGACCCTAAGCATGATACTAGCATCTCCACCCAGCTAAAATGTTTCTTACTTCATCTAACTACTGCTGGGGATCATATACGTCTCCAGCAGTGTGAAATGATTAGTGAGAAGCTTTAGGAAACCCTGGTCCTGTAAATCTATTATAGCATTGACTCTTAGCATTAAGTATAGCAAAGTCTCAGATGACTGAAATAAACCTGCAGAACAATAATTCACCTGTGAAAGACATGTTTCTTGATACTAACCTCAATGTTTCCTGACCCGCTGTCAGTCAGTAATGGTTGCCCGTTCAGCAACCATTTTGCACCATGAGGAACCACAAAGTTCCTGCTACCCACAAGCCATGTCTCCAGCCTGGAACCCGGCACAGGACCTCCACTGCATCACCACCAACTTCCAGTATCTTCAGAGCTCAGGTAAATCAGCAGCTGGATCAGCAGGACACAAGCTCACGTCACTGAAGTTATGTAAGCTGAGAGTTAGCTGGGTCTCAAATGGATATTTCAGAGAATTTTTACAAACTAAACCACAAAACTTGGTTCCGTATGGATCCCGTTTTAAACGAGGCATGTTCAGCATCAAATGTATGCAATGATGTAGTAGACTCACCTGAAAATAAACCCCAGGCATGTAAGATATACACTATAAGTACACGCACTTTTCTTTGTTTTTGGTGTATTTCAGTGACTCTGTTACATCACCACTTATAGGTAGCTTAGTCACTACAGCATTTAAGGTATTTTTGCACAGATTAGGACATTTGTTAAAATTATAGCATGTTTGCAATGAATTTGTAGGAATAATGTAATTGTCATGCGTAAAGGAAGCTAGCAAAGGTTGGCCTCTACAACTAGCTCTTGCCCAGAGCTCCTACCCTTCTCAAATCCAGACTTGCTGAGACCAAATTGTATAAGTAATGCCTTATTCCTCAAGGGGCCAATTTTTCCAAAAACATTTTCACCCGTAAGTGGTAGGCTGTGGAGAGGTTTTATTATTACTGTAATGCAGCCTCTGTGCAGTCCAAAACAATTACTGAATTAACACAAACAGTCTTGAATAAAAAGACAAAAACTGACATTTCTAAACTATTTTCACTTCTCCAGGTTGGTATTGGGGTTCTATCTCAGCGAGCCAAGCTCGGGAAGTTCTCCAGTCCCAATCTGAAGGAACATTCCTAGTGAGGGACAGCAGCCACCCTCAGTACATGCTGGCCCTTTCAGTAAATACTCGTTGTGGACCCACCAGTGTACGTATAGAGTACAAAAGGGGCTGCTTCTGGTTGGACTCCACTTCCTCAAACCTGTCCCACCTAAAAGCTTTCCCAGACATTCCAAGCCTCGTCCAGCACTACACCGCCTTGCACCAGATAGAGCAAGACTTGGACTCAGTCCGGCCCCAAAATAAGCCGGAACCAATGCAGTGTGCAGCTAAAGACACTGGAGTTCCTCTTAAGCTCCTGCATCCGTTGCACAACATGCAGGGTTTTCCTTCTCTGCAGCACCTGGCACGCCTCGCCATCAACAAACACACTAACTGCACTGACCGCCTGCCCCTCCCAAAGCGTCTGAAGCGCTTCCTGCAGGACTATCCTTTCATCATATGAAGATTGCAGCCTGGTGGATGTACGGGGAAAAACACACAGGTTGGGATTTCTTCTCCATGACAGCATGCGTGGATATGGATCCTGCATTAGCGGAGTGCAGTCCTGGGAGCGAAGACTGGAATGGTGAAAGTACAGGAAGTCTCAGTGTTACTTCGGATAAATGAACTCGGTCTTTACTCCAGCACAGCAGCTTCTCCTGAAAGTGATCTTTATGTTTACCTTAGCTACTGTGATACACGCAGTGAATACCAATGTTTTATTCTGAGCAGCAAAAGAAAATCGGCTAACTTTAAGCAATGGTGCAGACCTAACTTTAAAAAAATAAACCAAGTTATCCAAGCTTTTGCGTTTGAAGAATTCACGTCTTCTTAACGCTGGAGATTAAGGTTGAAAATAAATGTTGATCTTGTTTAACTTAGTCTTAATGCTTTATAGTGTGTGGTATATATGTGCCGTAGAAATGACCAAATTCAGGACTGAGCATAATTTATGTCTTGTTTCTTGTTTTTTTCACCAACTGAACTTGTTCACATTTTGTCCTATTTTGTTGGGATGTTATGTTAAAGAATGGCACAAAACTGTGAAGGGGAATAAAAATTATGTTTTAATTAAAAAATAGAAATAAATATCTGAAAAACTTTGTAAGCATGTGTGCTGTGATAACTCAATATATATTTCATTACTGCCACTTGTACAAGACACCTACTTAGTAAATAGAAACCATCCGTGTGCAATCTAATTTCAGTATAAATTTAGCTTTTCTGTGAAGACCTCAAGGGTTTATTAGAGAACAGTAGTGAACAAAGAGGTCAGGGAGAAAATTGTGGATAAGTTTAAAACTGGGTTAGATTATAAAACAATACTTCAAGCTTTGAATTTCCAGTTCATTACCCAGAAAAGAGTGTAGCAAAACTGAAAACCTACCAAGACTTGACCCCTGGAAAAACTAAAGAGATCCACAGCTCAGAAAGGGACAATCTGTCATTCAAACTGACCTTTTTGGAGGAGTTTAAAGGAAGCATGCTGTTGTTGAAAGTAAATTGAGAGATGTCACAAACCAGGTAAGGTACACAGCTAACGCGTGTAAAGATGTGTCCTGCTAAGATGGGATCCAAAAAGGACATTATGGCAATGTATGTGGAAAACTAATATTACACATCACCCTACCCAGTCGTCCTGTGTCCTCGTGACGTGGTTTCAGTTTCCTTCATCAGAGACACACAAGCTAGTGCATGGGAAGATGGCTGGAGAAATATAACGGGAAAATTAGAGGTTGCTAAGATCTTGACTGGGGTGAAGGTTTACCTTCCACCAAAACAGCAACTCTAAACATGCAGCCAGAGCCTTAATGCAACAGTTAGCTCAAAGCATGTTTATGTGGCGAAATGGCCCAGACAAAGTTCAGACCAAAATACAAACAGGAAACTGTGAAGAAAAAACTTGAAAATTGGTGTTCAAAGAGTGGTTCATCCAAACTGAATTTGAGCTAATTTACTGGAAAAAAAGGAGCATAAACAACAGGTTTTAGATGTGCAAATCTGATACGACATTCCCCCCAAATACAGCACTTGTACTGAAAGGTGACAAAAAAAGACAAAATGTGAACATATTTGCATTGACAAAAGACTGTAAATAAATTTATGTTACTAAAATGATGATGTTTCCAGGAGTAATTTCTACTCTGTTTTTTTTACAGATCAAATAAAAATATAGTACAGTGTGTATTTATGTAATAAAATTGTATTATCTGACATGCTCCTTTCTAGAAGGGAAACAGCCTTTCATCCTCATCTAATCAAGGCCATTTTAACAAAGAACTACAGCTGATAAAAAACATGTCAACAAACTTTTTCATTCATTCTCAGAACGCCATCATGATTTGGATTTCAGAGAAAAAAGAAAAGTTTTGTTTTTCTTTTTTAATGGCTGACCACTTCACTGTACCGATGAACGAGAGGCTTTCATGGAAACGCATCTGAGTTGGTTTCCATGAGCTGCTGCTGAGCAACACTGAGAAAGCCTCTTATCAGGATTAGAATAAGAGGTGCAGTTATTAGTGCTCTGCAACACTGACTGAGATCTTAAAAAAAAATAATTTCTACTTTAATTTGCTTGAAAAATAATATGTTTTTTATTTAAAAAAATATACATTTGATCTTTTAAGACTGAGTACACTAATGAAGTAGATAATATTTCTGGTTGCTGTTCTTTTAAGCAACTGTTTGGCACTAATATTTCTTTGATTTGGTCTGAGGTGGAAGACCATCTCAGATAAGAGAAATGGCCATAATGTAAATATAAACCCTCATGTTAATTACCACAAATGGTAAACATCCTTAAATAACAAACAATATTTGAAGGATCTATCTTTTTATTTCAATATATGTATTCACTATACAAATATGTTGAGGATTTTTTACAAAATCACCACTGCCACACTTATAGGCTGTTAATGACTTCTACAACCACCTTCTGCCTATTGGAGAGCACTTAGTATACTCTTCTGATGTTTTTGACAAAGTTGGAGCAAACAGAGGGAGGGATCTTCGTCCACTCAACTTTTCCCAATCTTTCAAGATAATCCTATACCCTTTGTTATGCTCTCTATATTTGTGCATTGAATTAACAATAAGATTGAATGATAATTCATTTGTAGTTTGTGAGCAGAGGCCATCCATCCATCCATCCATCCATCCATCCATCCATCGCAATAAAATGAGGACTATTAGTTCAGGAGGAAATTACGATTCAGCATCCGTAAGTGTGATTTCAAGACAAAAAAAAACCCAAAATGATAAGCTTTTTTAAACAGCAGAGAATAATATGGTATATATATATATATATATATATATATATATATATATATATATACACACATGATATATGTACCCACGGATTTGCAACTTTTTGGAAGGAATGAGAAACTGCTGCTATGAACTAAATGTTGTGTAGGCTGAGCTAACAGTTACCACCATAGGCGGTTCTAGAAAGGGGCAAACAGGGCCCAGTGCCCCTGTGGAACTAAGTCCTGTGAGTAAAAAGAAGAAGAAAAATGAAGTAAAATTCCTTTGTGTAGCACGTGTCACACAAAAAATGAGAAACTACAGGAAAATGAACAAAACAAACAAAAACAATCAATCAAGAGAAAACATATAATAAAATTGGTGCTCATGGTTCCTGTATTGAAGAGATATTACTAAATCAATTTCTTATGATTTGTAGACTACTGACACTGAAACTGTAACTAACTGATCATTTGGACCTACTTTATTTTTTAAACATCACAGTTTTACTTTAACAATGCATAAACAATCTTTTAGCTTCTGCTGTATTGAGATAGGTGTCACAGGGGGTCTGAACCCTGCAACTCCAGAACTGCAGGTGGCTCTTTGGAACTCTTAATATATTAAATGATGGAATACTGCCCTGTTTGGTTTTTTTAAATGGCCTTCTTTTTCTGTGCTCATATATATATACTTCAGTCTAGAACTGCAACAGGTTACCACTAAAGTTGCCAAAGCATTTAAACAAAGCAAAACAAACAAGAAAGCAAAGCAATAAATAGGGCTACTAAAAAAATACAGACAAACTTCATGATTTGAAGTTAGGTAACCCTGAGCAAAAAGTTGTATATTTGAAGTTCATTTTATCAGGCATACTTCTTCGGACTTAGAACATTTTCAAGTTTACTAAAGTGTACTTTACTGAAGGGATACTTTAAGTATACCTTAGTAAACTAAAATTTGAACTACAAGTACATTTTAAGTGCTTTGCAGCCAGTATACTGAGTATGTATTACTATTTTAGTTTTTTTGAAGTATTCTTAAAGTATCCCTATACTATAGGGCAAAAACTGTATCTGCAATTCTAGCCTACTGTAAAAAAGTTAGATATAGACAGACAGATAGATAGATAGATAGATAGATAGATAGATAGATAGATAGATAGATAGATAGATAGATAGATAGATAGATAGATACATACATACATACATACATACATACATGTAGTCAGTTTTAGATAGTTTAGTTGACCCCACCCCCTCACTTCCCTCCTGTTAATCCTCCAGTATCAGCCGCAGTCACGGAGGCTAACAAAGCGCTACTTTGACTTCAGTTCAACAGGTTTTGAACCAACCACTATGTAAGTTCGTCTTACCTACAAACAAAACCTAAATATATATTACGACTGGGCCTGTTACTTACAGTAGAATTAAGTTAGTTTATTTTCTTTATCAGATTTTCTGCCTACTCTTTGCCAAATTTTAGCCACCTAGCTAACAGAACGAAAAAACTCGCCTTGACTTCCGTTATGCTATGCTATTTCTTGTTTTCAAGCTAGTCGTACCGGTATGCGATTTAAGACAAATTTATATTGAATTTACTTCTTAGAACGGTCCCTCTATTAGTGCACTGTTACATATGTATTAAATACAACCCTCCAGCCATTCTTAATCGTCAGGATAACACTAAAAAACTTGGCTTCTTAGCTACATCCTGCCGTAGCTAGTTAGCATCCGCAGCTAACACAAGGTCTTTTGTAAACAGAAAATTCTTCTCACTGGTTTTATCTAGGTCCTTAGTTCTGCGACGATTTACGAAAATACTTTTTTAGTAATTTAGGTTAAAGTGTCTCAAACGGAATAATTAAACAAGCCTGATGCCGGGGTGGGTATTACAATCGCAGCGGAAATGTATAGTTAAGAACGAAGAGCTCTCTAATTTGGCTAAAAAAAATCGATCCTAAATCGTTCAAAGGAAGGTGTGCAGAGAATCCCCTTTATAATGATAATTTCAGCTTTTTTGTGTTTGATACAGAGTATTCCGATGCTGTGACAGAAAGTCAGAATGTTTGCCACGGGTGTTGGTTTGAGACGGGGCTTGGGGTTGTGTCAACACAGCTGAAGACTGCTGGGTGCTCACGGTTTATCACAGGCGCAATGGGGCTAGAATGTTGCATAATAACTTGACCCGCCCTGTTAAAGACAGATAACAAACTTTGGTACCATGACATCTTTATCATTTTTTTAATCCCCTCTTTTCTCAAGCGATGGCAGCAATTAGGAAAAAGCTGGTTATAGTTGGAGATGGAGCCTGTGGGAAGACCTGCCTGCTCATTGTGTTCAGTAAGGACCAGTTTCCTGAAGTCTATGTGCCCACAGTGTTCGAGAACTACGTCGCTGACATCGAAGTTGACAGCAAACAGGTAGAGATTGTTCTCCTCTTCCACATTTCAGTCAAACTGCTCTATGTTAGGTTTCCTTAGCTGATATCTGGTTAAATCCCTTTTACTTCTCTCATCCGCCATAAAATAGAAATCTTGATTGTGTTGAAACGTCCAGGGGTTGAATTTTTTTGTGTGCTCGTTTGAATAAGCTCACGTTTACAGTTTCTGTTTCACAAACATCCAATGTGTGGGTGGATTGTTATATACAGTAACCCTTTTTAATAGAGATGCACTGATGTTTGACCTGCTGATACTGGCATTTACCATTTCCTGAGTGGCCCTAAATACGACGAATAACTACAAAAGTGGTTAAATAAATCTGTGCAAGGCTGAAAATGTAAAAATGTGATAAAATGTTTTGGAAATAAGGTACTTAAACTAAAAGGAATAACACCATATCTCATTTAGAACGGAGCCTATAGGTTACTGCTTTTGCACATCTGAAACTTCATGATGCATCGTATCACAACATAATATTTTTTTCTAATAGGTGCCATCTAAATAAATTTTTGAGAGGAAAAGAGTTATGTATTAAGTTTTTAAATCATCCGCATTCATTCAGATTATCCACATTCATTTAGTGTAGCTGAAAAGTAGTCCAAATCAGCCTTTCTGTCATAATCATACGTTGGTTATTTACATCAGCACCAGAGGGGATGTCACACCATGTGTGAGGCAGATTATTCTGTTAGGACGCTCTTATGCTGAACAGGAATTTAATAATATAAAACAAAACTAAGACCAACGACTGTAGTTGGCTTTTTAAACTGTCTTTTTCATCCTGTAGCCTGATTATTGTGGTTAGTATTACAAATAGCACCCTGTGTGTATTCCCTGTAGACATAGTACATACTTACCTTAACTCTTAAGAATTATAAAATACATTTGCTACTCCAGTGTGTTCCACAAAAAATAGAACAGAGTAATTTGGTCGTAATTCTTCCAGAAAACTTCCTGTTTTGGCGGCCTGAAGGAAAAGTCGAATTTAGTCCACCTCCTAACCTAATCATCTTTCTGTAGTTTTAACTTCCATGCTGAAGAGTTTTGTCAGACTAACCTGGTAGTGCTTATGCACATGTATGATGCATTCACTGACTCAGGAGATCCCATACTTTTCCCCTCAGAGGACCAAAATTAAAGGCCATCGAACAGCTGCAGGCCAAATGTAGTAATATTTTACTCGAAATACAAAAAATTAATATTAAAGGATAGTAAAATGTTTTTTTATATTTATTATACAGTTATTTAGCATTCTTTTCTGTGTACATAACATTAAACAAAATGAAGAATAAGTCATTTAAAGCTTTTTAGAAGACGTATCTAAACTTTTTTAACAAAAAAAATATTTTACAAACCTAATCTACATTCCTTTTGTATTTCCTTTTGTTTAACTTTTAAACCTAATTTGTGATATTTCAGATATAATTTCCACAGCCCAATATACCCTTATGTACAACACTCATTGGGCCGAATAACCACAAACAATGTGAGCAGTTGAAGAATATTCACGATGTGTGTTATGCTGACTGTCTGAACGATGTGGATTATGTATGTAAAACCCAGGGCATCCTTTGGCAGTCCAAACTGAATGGTTTGGTGCCCCACTGACTGGAAAAAGATGTTTTTTTGTTTTACCTGCCCGATTTACTCATTGGAGTGTAAAACCATCTGCTTTTGGTCTATTTATGTTAAGACTAATACATCTGTTTTTAACCACAGAAGCTCAGATCTTATATTATTTGAATTTTTTATTTTTCTTTGCTAAGATTAGAGTTAATGTTAAAGGGGACATATTTATCTCTCTTTATTGTCTTACACTGACAACCAAAACTGGTTGCGGTTGTATTAAAATACTGCACAGTTTTGTATAAAAGGATGATGGATACGTGATTCTTAGAATAAAATACCATATTATGAGCTGGTAACCACTAGCATTGCTCCAAAGCATGGGGTCAGCTGATGACTTGAAAACTCTGTGCAGGTTGAATTAGCACTCTGGGACACAGCAGGTCAAGAGGACTATGACAGACTCCGCCCACTCTCCTACCCAGACACTGATGTCATTCTCATGTGCTTCTCTATCGACAGCCCAGACAGTCTTGGTAAGTCAAACGTAGGATTCTGAGAGTGTTGCGGTTCAGGTTTATGCTCTCTGATTTTTTTGTAATTGACAGTTCATGAGCAGGAAGCAAACTTTTGTTTCAGATTTGGGCTGTGCTTACATCTGTTCTCATTAAGGAAAAAAATAATAATTAACTGGCTTTTTTTATTATGAATTTTCTTCGTCCCAAATAGTTCTCAAACATGCGGTTTTCTGTTCACCATTATGGTGCATTCAGACCGTAGGCTTTGTCAGCGTCAGCAACGTCAACATTACATGTTAAGTGTACGGTGGAGGCCGTTGGAGGAGCGTCACGGTCTCTGCGGCACTTTGTGAGCTTTGGCTCCGTCAACTTTTCAAGCTTCAAAGCTCATAAAGCCAGCAACGCAGAAGTTCAGCTAGTTGAACTTTTGACTGTGCTGACGGCCCTGAAGCGGCACGTTAACCAATCAGAGCTTATAATTGTAGTGATGTCACTACACGTATTTTGAATGTAGCGGGAGCAGGAAAAACCTAAATTTTAAGTCTAGATAACGCAGATTTAAAAAAATCATAAATAACACTTTCCGAAGACAGATGGACGGGCGTTCCTAAGGAGGAACAGAGAACCTGTAGTTGGTGTCCTGGTAGGAGATTCGAGCTCCGATGCGGCCCAGGAGGTCGTCAATCTGGGCGCGGGACAGACGGAAGTACAGCTGAAAGCGAACCTCATCCATATGTAGCTCCCGGAGCAAATGGTTAAAATCCCCAAACTCAGAACGTATCGGTAAAATAGGGTGTATCCACAAACGGCACTGATGTTGCCAAGTCGACGTTGTCTAGCGTTATTTAGCAAATAAAGCCAAGTTACTCTCTCAATACTATTCACCATAGTTCAGAATGTCCGGCAACATAAGAAGCTCCGCCCATGCGCTCCTATTTGCTCAGAAGTGGCAGACTTTGCAAGCTTCAACATAGAAGCTTCAAACTAGATGCTTTGTGAGCTTTGCCTGACGCTAACAAAGCCCTTGGTCTGAACGCAGCATTAGTGTCATTTTAAAGTTCAGAGTAACTTAAAAGTTATTTTATCTAGGAATACCAACAAAAAATATTCTGGCTAAAGATGTGTATTGGAAAAAATCTGGTAATGCGATGTGTATCACAGTACAGAGGGGTCGATAGGATATATTGCGGTACCTTTAGTAAATATTGTGATCTTCAAAACTGAATTTAGCAGTAGAAATACTGTCACAGCATTTTACTACAAAACGTTTTTACTACAAAAACGACTGTCATTATTAATGGTTCCATTTAAACTCTAAAGAACTGAACAGAAATAAAAATTGATCCTCTGCTTTTGAATATCGATACAATACCATGGCAGAAAATATCACAATATGCCAGCATATTGATTTTGTTTTTTACATCCTTAATCCTGACCTTAACTTGGTCCAAAAACGAGTAACATCCAGAGTAGAAAGACATGCATTAGATATACCTATATCATCAATCTTTTCCGTAGTAAATAGAGAAATTGGCAGAAGCATGGAGCTCCATCGCCAACTTTTTATGTCTTTTTTTGCATGTTAAATGTCACAAGAAAAGCCTTTCTCTCAAAATATATGGGAGCTCATCGTTATTTAAAAAAAAATTGCAACTAATTAACCCTAATGACTTCTGCAACAACTTGCGTTTGGACATTGAATAGAACAATTGTTTGTTGTCCCACAAAGGGGAAATTTGGTTGTAAAATCAGCAAAGTGAGAACAGAACAGAATTTAAGAGTCAAAAATATTTACATTTTGGACGTAGTTAAAAAAAAAAGTACTGTGTAGTTATTAAAAATAAATATTAAAGATAAAGTTGTATACGCAGGTTGTAATGTGCAACAGCGCAGGAAACTTTAGAGATGTTTAAATAATTGAAAACATTTAGAAATATGTACAGAATGTGAATGTGTACTTGTGCATTTAAAAAGGTAAATGTATTATTTCCAAAAATTACTTGAAAGCCAAAATAGAGATGTTCAGTTTTGCCAAACATGGAAACACTGATAACAGCTGTCAAGCTCGGTGGTGGTCCTGTCAGCGCTGCAATAAATCCTTCCAATCCGTCTCATTTCATTCCCAGTTAAAACGTCTCTGAGACGATAAAATCTCACCGAAACCATTGTTTAAATAAATAACCCCAATAAATGAAACTGAGAGTCAAACTCGAGGCTCCATGAAAACAACTTCTCAGGTTGTGGCTCAACCTCAACACGATCTGCCAACAACGCAGTAGACTGTCGTCTCCCCGTTTTCAAGCAGCGTTTACGGGATCCGAGTTTTTTGGGGGGCATTTTTTGTCAGCCAGATTAATTTCTGACTGTTGTGAACAACCTTAGTTATGCGACAAGATACGTCTTAAACCGTAGTTCCCAGCAGGATTTCAATCCAAACTACATCATGTCAGTGCTGAATAGAAAATTAAACATTTGGGAAATTTAATATTTGAATACATAAACGTTTAAACGCTCATCTTGATAACTTTGTCCGTGACTCTGTTGGAGGAGCAATAAAGAAACCTGACAGATATCAGCCACCATCCCCTACTGTTTTCCTTCATATTTTCCTTCACCTCCTGTTTTTTAAATTCTCTTTTATTTAGGATTTTAAAGAGTGGAGACTAGAGTTTTAGCGTTTCGTCGTTTACTCTATTCCAAAAATTGCTCCTGGCAAAAAGTGCCTCGAAGCCTCGTTAAAATTCTTATGACGCGCACTGTTGCGCAGAGGTCTGATCGTTCCACACGGACCGTTGTTTGGACGAACCTCTCTGAAGCACAACAGTAGCGTGTGATACAGTTTGAATTTAGTTGGCGTGATTACGGAGAATAAAGACGGCCATACACGGCAGAAAATGTGTAAAGTTTGGGATCAATACATTCTAAAAAAAGAAGAGAACAAAGTGCAGTGTAGATACTTCAAAGTAGACCTGACGTACCACAGCAGTACGAGCTCAATGATCCAGCATCAGAAAACATCCACATGATTTTTCACCAAGCGTCGCAGAAACAGGGTAACATAACCTAAAGCCTCTAAATATTGATGTTTGCTAATTTTAATACTGTGTTTGTAGCGATGTCATGATGCTGTTTGACTAGATATGATATTTAGCTTTGATGCTTTTCCGTAGTAAACGTATTCACGTTCCATCACAAGAGATCAACTGTTAATAGGACATTTAAAGGCTTTTTGTTTTACTAAGGTTTATGTGACAATGTCGTCTCAAACTCTGCTTGCTTTTCAAACAGTTTAGGTGATTGGCGAAGAAGAAAATCACAAAAACATTGCAACTTTTAACAAAAAAAGTAGATCGACTGTTTCGTTTAATAACTTATATTATTGCAGTTGACTGTTATTTTGTCAAATAAATAAATAAATACTGTAAATGGGTTTAGTTTTGGAGCCAAATGTTGGAGTTCTGTTTATTTAAGAGGTAAAAGGCAAATGCTTGATCATTTTACAGCCACAAAACTTTCGTTATGCATGATTTTTTGTTTGTTTTTAAAAACGTAAAAAAATAAAAATCAGATTAATCAATTAATCTAATTGATAAAGCCCTAGATTAATCGATTACAAAAAGAATCGATAGCTGCAGCCCTAGTGGAGACTCACTTTGCTGGACACAGTAACCAGGCTTCCTTAAAAGATGAATGTAGGATTATTAATCAAGTAAATCCTGTTCTAATCCTGTTCTAATGTCAAATATTATGTACATGCCATATTATGGACGCATAAAATATATATTTTTTGTTGTTGATTGCTGCTACTGCAAAAACTGTCCATCTTACCAAGTAAAAAAATATTTTTTCCAGCTAAAAAGTATTTTTGATCTTGTTTTGAGACTTGTATACTAAGCAACAGCAGAACGTGTTAGATTATTAATCTTATTTTGAGAATTCTTACCAAGAGCGAATTGTCTAATTTAAGATGCTACATAAACCCTGAAAATACATGATTAGTCTAGAGCTTCTCAGATTAAGTGAAATAATCTGCCAAAGAAATAACACAATTTGCTCTTGGCAAAAATTCACAAAAATAAGAAATATATACTAAAAATTGTTTGGTATATAAATCTCAAAAAAAGATCAATATACTTTTTAGCTGGAAACAAGTTTTTTTTTTTTTTTACTTTGTTAGATGGACAGTTTTTGCCGTGTGTGGTTTTTCTAAAAAAATCTGCTGTAGCAGATGAATTATTTAGGTATAATGACCTATGAGGATACATTTCCTCTCTTCTAAAATAAAAGAATAATCGTTTTAGCACCATCAAAGGGAAGCGTTCTGGCTGTTGCGTACAGTTGAGGCCAAAGGGGTCAGGCTGTGTGGGTGGAGACACCAACAGAGTAGGTTTGGGATTATGCAAAATACACTGCCTAGGACGTCACAGGCTTGAGGAATTACAAAACAGCTTTTTTTTTTTTTTTTTTATGACCCATTTCTCGACTCGTAAAGTTGATAAAACATTGATTTAGTTGTTAAAACTTTCACCTAAGGGGGTCAGGAGGCACCCAGCCTCAAATATACATACTAAAGCAACAAATTATTGGGTTTTGCATAATATGCCCTCCTTAAAGAAAAATGTTTCAATGCATTTTTGTGGCAATACTTCTTGTTAGAGTTGCGTCTTCGTTCTGACTGCTGGTCTCTGTTGTTCCCCTTTTCAGAGAACATCCCAGAGAAGTGGACCCCCGAGGTGAAACACTTCTGCCCCAACGTTCCCATCATACTGGTGGGAAACAAAAAGGACTTGCGTAACGATGATCACACACGGAGGGAGCTAGCCAAAATGAAGCAGGTAAAACTATTACTAGGCATCAGAAAGAACTGTCTGGCTGACTTTTATCCAGCTGCGACCTGCTGATACAGATTTTTACTGATTTCTCTTGAAGAACTACAGCATGAAAAGAGATTAAAACATCATAAAAAAACATTTTATAACTTTACTGGATGTAATTATTTTTTGTTATCTGGGGGAAAAAACATAATTTCACGTTTCAATGTTACATTTCAATGTTGCGTTTCACGCCGGTTGCCAAATCTTAATCTATTGATTAGCAAAGGCTGCAAAATGTTGCCCAATTGAAGCTCAATAGTAGTTGCTATAATTAATCTGCCCTACTGTTAAAGTCATGTATGTCAGGTTTTGGCATCAACTGGTTGAACATATTATTGGAGTGCAAAGCATGAATTAAAAACTCTTAGAATACTCATAAATATTGCTTTCTAGAATGTCTTGGGGATGCAATATTGCACACACTGAAATATATTTGCTGTTAGTACAGATGATATATTTCGTCATCACCTAACCCTATGGAAAATGTCCATGGTTTAAGCCACGGTTAGAGTTTTACGGCAGTATTTTTATATTTATATTATATACAAAAGCCACAAAGCAACTTTGTGTGGTGGTGTAAGTGCTCGTAACAAACTCCAGACAGACGCTGCAACAAACTTTATATCCATTAGTGTTGTTGGTCGCGAACAAAACGACTCTTTGAATGTTCCCGATTTGAGCCGGTCGCTGTTTTTCTGATTAAACTGCACAACAAGAGAGACAGGGGAGGGGGGTTACACACACAGATAGTGGCACAAATACAGAGAAACAGGTGGGTGAAAGAGAAGAGATAAAAATACGATACAGCCAAAACGTGCTGGGAAGGTAAGGAAATTAGTGACAACAGGTATTGCAGCCAAATAGGGATGTATTTCAATTAATATATATAATAAAAAGGCAGAGTGCAGAGCTATGCCACTTTCCTGAAAGATCACTATTATCCATAGCTCCCGCAGGTGGAAGGAGATGACTACATGATACTACAAGAGAAGTTTGGGTGGTTTTACTGTCATCTTAAACTGCACGTGTACGTTACAATTTTATACACAGGGTTCACGCGGGGTCTTAAAAAGCCTTAAAAGCATTGAATTTAGGAATTTAAAAATAATACCTTAAAAAGACTTGAAAAAGTCTTGAATTTTGATATCTGGGTCTTAAAATTTTTACTGTGTAACTTCTCTGTATTGCATTTTTCCTCAGAAGTTTCATTTGTCAACCATGATTATTTTTGATTAAATAAATAAAGAGTGGCGGAGCCAATGATTTAGAACGCAATGAAGCCCAGGGCCAAAGGACAAAGCAGTGAAGATCACACACTACCAGCAGGACAAGCAAAGTAGAAGCTCAGAAAATCTCAGTAGACAACAAAGGTTAACACTGCTATATTTTTAACGAGTGTTTTACGTTATCTAGCTACCCATTTCATGCTGAAGTTATGGGTAAATATAAATTTAATGAAGCGTGGCTAGATAAAAACTCTTTTTGTCATTGGTTAAAACCAGTGGAGAACAATGATTTCAGGCTTTTTTATATGCAAAAAAAGTTTGAGCTAGGTACAATGGGAAATAAAGCGTTAGTCTCACGCCAAGTCGTACATGCAGATGAACTGTGTCAAAGGCCAAAAACAAACTCCTTCCATCGCGTGTGTGTTTCAACTAACTGTTAGCCAGCTAGTGTTAGCAGGAGCTAGTGTTAGCCAGTTAGCGCTAGCGCTGCAGGAAGGACAGTAACCAGAGTGGATCTGCGCACAGCTTTTGGGTCCACGACAACGCTAGAAGCTGAGGTGTTGTGGACTCTTTAACACAATCGCTAAACACCAGTTCTTCAATGGAAATGAGGATAATTCAGAGCTTTTCAAGTGCATGTTCCCTGACTTCGACATCCCTAAAACATTTACTTGCGGTTCAGACAAAATGGCTTACTTATCCAAGTTTGGTTTAGCTATTCACATTAGAGCTTTGACTCAGAACTTTGTTATTCAAATATAACTCGAATGGTTTCAAAATGAAAGATATTCGAACAAATCTTAGGGATATCTTAATATTCGAACCTGTATTGGAATTGTATGTTTCCTTGTAAACGTTTTCAATTGAGATTCTGAGCAAACGAGTGTGTAGGCACGAAAATGAATGTACTGCGCCACCATTTTGCAGATGTTTACGTTACCACGCCTGTGGTCCCATTAAACAACTTATCAACTTAAATGTTTAATCAGTTGTCAAAAAACAAAGTAATGAGTAACATCGCTACACTTTTACATTTATACACCGAAATTACGGCGGTGTCAATGGTTTACAGTTCCTTGGGAGCCGAAGTCACTCTTCTTCTACGATTCTGGGGCTTCTGCTACATTGTGCCGTAGCGTCCAAGTCCACACTGCCCTCTGGTGGACAGAACATATATAGGTTAAGTTTCATGCCAATATCAGTCTTACTGAAGACATTTAATGGTCAAAATATTATTAATAAATATTTGAATTTTAATAGTAATGATCAAACGAACTTCGAATATGATCTTTGGGAAAAACTCAAAACCCTAATTCACATTATAGAGGAATTGCTGTCCAAAGTCAACAAATCGCCATTCGTTCTGATGTTTGAGACTCAACGAGTCTACTAAAAACCAAAAGTTGGATAAACACGTAGGATCCTGACGTGGGATGAGGGACAGGTTAAATCCAGATATCTGGGATCAGTTTATGGGACATTCAAATTTTTTACTTTGAATAATTGACGACTTATATTAATAGACTCAATTTGTGTGCATATACGCCTCTGTCAATGCAATGTTACATGACCAATTAGCCCAGACGCTTACGACTGGTCCAAACCAGCTATGGGAGCGGTGCAGTCAGGAATATCACGCTCTATCCGCTGCTCCACCTGTTCACAGTGGACTGTTATTTCTCTGCGGTGGTCGACAATCGCTTCTGCTCAGCTATTTTTTTTCATCACAAGTTCAAGGATTTGGGTTTTCTTTGCCTTATAGGGCCAGGACAGAGGTATTAAATTTTTATATAAATGGACTTATAAAGACATGAATTTAACTTGAAGAAACTTGTAGGAACCCTATAATATATATAATATATTATATTATATATATTATAGTATATATATATATATATATATATATATATATATATATATATATATATATAATCTACACATTAATTGAATTAATAGAAAAATTGATAAATATTTCAGTATATCGTTATCGGGATATGACATTTTGGCCATATCACCCAGCCCGATTCGCAGTGTATTCTCTACCCTGATGGATAGCATTACAAAAAACATCCCCATGTCCCTAATGAATGTAGATCCTTTTCTTAACACTTGAGATTTCCAAAAGCCTGCCAACATTCTCCAATCCAGCTTCTTCCATGATGGAAACTGGAAGCTTAAGAGGACGAAATAGCAACGTTGCTCTTCTCTGTCCAGCCTTCTTGTTTACTGAAACTCTTGCTCTCTCTAACTGCTGAGATGCTTCCACATGTTAAAATATGAATATATACATGTATATATATATTCCAACACATTTTTGCACTCTGCTGATATTGAAAATTGAAAGAGATTTATATTTGGAGCCTCACTGCAGTTAGTAAGGTGTGTTTTTGCTCAATCCGAATAAGATCGGATTTTCGTCCTTCGCTTCTCTGTAGGAACCTGTGAAACCAGAAGATGGACGGGACATGGCCAACAGGATCAGTGCCACCGGATACATGGAGTGCTCCGCAAAAACAAAGGATGGCGTGAGGGAAGTGTTCGAGATGGCCACCAGGGCGGCGCTACAGGCCAGGCGGGGACACAGGACCAATAAGTGCGTCCTACTGTAAATCGGGGCAAGAGGACTGCTTCCTGCAGGGGGTAGAGAATTAGGTCAACCCTACCCCCCACCCCCCCACCCCTCCCAGATAAACACACACAAAGACTGTTCTCCCCTGTTTTTACTAAAGGTGTAATACTTCTACTGTTTTGTCTTAAGAAAAAAAGCTAGTCAGGTCATCAGTATTCAACTAAGGTTATGGAAAATACGTTTTTGTACTTTTAACATGAATGAGCAAAAATTGCCATAATGAAAGCTCCTTTAAGATGTAATTGTAAAGATCAGCCCAGGGACCCGTTGTGTCATAATTTCCAACTACAGTTGGTGCTTAAGCCCTGCCTGCTGATCTGAGGAATGTGTCGCCAGCCAACTAGGGTGAAGAACCTGCACACTGTGACCTGTAGACTCATATAGAGTCCAAACTCAGCAGTGTGCCTCCTAATATTAAATACAATCCTTGGTGCATTATGATTACATGCACAACATTATACTGGAAACTCGTTTTGTTACAAAACAACCAAAAAAAAACGTGTTTTGTGTAATAAATTACTTTGTAAGAATCTTGATAATTTGCTTGACTTGACTAAGAAACGCTGACTGAGGACCAGAGGGTAAATGTAACACCGTCTTAAAGTGGATTATTATTATTTTTCTTGGATTAAAACTTTATTGGTGGTCTGTTTGGGATGTTTTCATCTGATGCATTTTAATGTTGGTCAGGAGTCCTGCCTCAGCCATAGTGCATGAAGTGCACATAGGAGACACCGTGGGCATTACAAATAATACAAGTCACTCCTTTTAGTTTTTTGTTTTGTCTACGGAGCCTGACTGATAAGATGGGGGCTATTTTTTTTGTGGAAGTAACTTTTGATAAGCCCTGAAACTACTAAGATATAAATTATATGTGTCAATCAGGATGTTAACAGCTTGAAAAAATAAACTTGTCAACGCTCCCTGGTGGACAAATTAGCGCCTGCTGTTTGTTTTATCCTTACTGACAGTCTCTGTGGTAATGTTACGAGTTGGTACGTTCCAGTCATTAATGAACCCAAATAAACAGGCCAGACTTATATCACATCAAAGAAACATTTATTCAACATTTGCAAGTTATATTGAGAACTTGATTCTCAAGCGAACAGAATTGTATCTCCCTGAAAAACGTATTTGCAAATAAAAAATTAAGTAGAGAGTAAACAAGTACACAACACTGTTTCGCTAAATAGATGGAGACATTGGTTAGGCACGTTTTTTCCCTG
Source organism: Apricaphanius iberus (assembly GCA_028564705.1). Classification (NCBI taxonomy): domain Eukaryota; kingdom Metazoa; phylum Chordata; class Actinopteri; order Cyprinodontiformes; family Aphaniidae; genus Apricaphanius; species Apricaphanius iberus. The sequence continues at coordinate 460,961 of JAPXFQ010002889.1, forward strand.
AGTATCAAACCTTCACCAGAAAAACCCTCACAATTTACACACACAAAAAAGTAGCGGATATTGTAAAGCTTTTGGTTTAATGAACTCTATCGTTTCAGCTATAAAAACAGAAAACTGTATGATTCAAGAAAGGTTACAAAAAGTAATTTGCATATTTACCAGACACCCAGACTGCAACATTTGACCAGCTGCCATTAATGTCTATAAAACTAATGTAATACCATTCTTTAAAGCAATTCACCAACATATAAATGTGGCGTCTGAAAGTACACATTTAGTTTATACTCACCCGATTACACAGATTATCTGTATGTGATGCAGTTGAACAGCAACACAGACCACAACATAACCATTGTTACGGTTCCTGACCTTTCTGGAGGAATTTTGTTCAGGTCTGGAGGAGTACGGTAAAAATATTTAGTACCCTTATGTTTCATGTCGCCTCCACCCATCCATCTTTAGCTCCTTCATTGTTTTCTGTCCTTTCCATCTATCCATTCATGCTCTCATCCTTACAGTTTTTGTGCAGATTTAGTCTCTTATTTTTAGGAAAATCAGAAATGTAATGAGAGGTTTAGTTGGAAAAAAATGGGCCAAAAAATAACTGAAATTAACCAATTTTAGTCTAGAAATATCATTTTGGACCACAGAAAAAAATAGGAAACCTGTGCTGTTTATTTAAAGCGCGTTTTTGTATGTGGGCATGAATTACAGAAATATGAAGCCACATCCGCCACCACCACCTGCCGGCTGAGGGCTATTTACACTGAAAATAAAGAACTGGCCCTCATGCTGGCCGAATGGGTGGTTTTTATGCTTCAATATATTTCTGAAAGGTCACATCACTGAACAGTGAAGGCAACAAACCCCTTTTAAAGGTGACGTGAAGATGGTGGGAGTGCAGTCTCGGTGAGAGAAAATAAGCCGTCTACCAGAGCCCCATACCTCAGGCTGAAGCAGCCACAGCCAAGGCAAAAAACGTGTCCAGTCCTCACTGCGATAGTCATTCGTTCTTCTTTGGCGGAAGACCAGAACGAGCCAAAAACACAGGAAGCAGAGCGAGGGCTCCCAGAGCGGCTGCCACCAGCGGTCTGTAGAAAAGCCAACCTATCCCGATGACGAGGAGAGACAGCGAGCAGGAGACGCACAGGGCGAAGATCTTCAGGCCGACGGACACCAGATCTCTGAGCAGAGGAACCCAATCCACTGCAAGTGCATGAATGACAGAGAGCATGAAGGACAAATGAATTCATGGAATAAGCTCCTATCTGACAACTAAAGGGGAGCACAGATTTACCCAGTGTGTAGAGGATGCGCGTGGTTAGCTGAATGCTAATGAACATGAGGGCCCAGCCTGCAGCCCTGAGTCCCCACGTCCTCATTGTGTTGTACTGGTGCTCCCTGGCAAACACTTCCTGCACATAAAAGCAGCCACACTAGTTAGGAAGTGTGAAACACGAGGAGGAAACAGGAGGGAAGTATTAGGATGTAAACCAAGAGGGAATAAAAGTAACTCCACACACTGACCTCTGCGGTTAGCTCCTCCAGGTAGATGATTTCCAGAAAGTTTCCAGACTTGGTTTTAAAGGGCAGCAGTTTTTCTCCTCTCTGCATGGCTACAATACTCACCTGGAAGAAGTTCAAACACGATCAGCGCTCATTGTTCAAACCAGGCAGAAGACAATCAGCTCACAAGAGCGGCAAGAAGAAATAATAGTGAAAACAAGCTTCATTGCTTAAAACTATTTCTAAACTTCTGAAATTTGTTGTTTCAACTCAACAACTTGTGTAATATGAACTACTTTTTGATATAAACATAATACTAAAGGGATGTTTCTGAACTAATAAAAAGGAACTTTCTTAATTTTAGACAGACATATTTCTAATTATACCGATACATCCACCACATTTTTATTGCAGTCTTTGTAAAGTTGTGAGTGTGTGTGTTTAGGTCTAGAATTCAGACGGAAGACCACAATTTTTCCTGTTTCGGGTTTTTAACCTATAAAGTGAGGACATTTTGCCTGGTCCTCACTTTGGGGTGCTGTTGCTGAGCTCTACTGGTTGGTTTTAGAGCTATAGTATGAATCAAGTTTTAGTTAGGCTTAGAATTAGGAAAAGTGTCTGGGTTAGGCATAATAGTCACTCCGAAGTCAAAGAATGTTTGTGGAATTTGCTTTAAAATAAATTAATTATTGAAGGGAACATGATGTTGCATAGCTTTTTCCCCCCATTCTTAACACCTACTTAGTGAAGATGTGAAGAACAAAAAAAACAGTTAAATATAAATTTTTACATATTTTGTTTTACGAAATCACTGAAACCAGACAGGCTTTAAATATCTGGAAAATCAGCATATTGTTCATATCGTCAGAGTCTGGATCTAAGTTGGAAAAAATGAAAACTGACAAGAAAAAAAATCTGGACTTCTGCACTTTGTTCCTGTTGTCTAAAACATAAATCCTTTTATTTCTGAAAAATACTGGCATTTTTTTAAATATCTAATTATTATTATTATTATTATTATACGATATATATAGTGTGATAGACTGCCGACCTGAGCACTAGATATGGGCACCAACCCCCCCTTCAGGGATCAGCAGGTATAGATGCTGATTGGCTGGATGGAGGATGATCTTTTATTGTCACTAGATACACATTCCTTCAAAAATGAAAAAAGGTGTCATGTCACCTTTTGTACAGACTCTAAACACTGAATACTTGGTTAAAAGTTTTGTTTGATCCCCAGATTAGTTCTCTATGAGATGTTCGAAGCTGTGGAGCAGTGTTTCCGTGGCTCTCCACCACGGCTGAAATTCCAGCACGCCTACAAAATGCGATCCTGCCAACCTGTAGATTAAGCATTTTGCATAGCAAGTAAGTAATTTAACATCTACGTATGCTGGTACTATTCGCCGCTCTAAACTACCAAAAAAAAAGCGGCGGACATGTGAGTTCTGTACTAAATGTGCAGTACTCATTATCTGACAACACGACGCAGCAGAGCGGTGAAGCAGTTTAATTGACTGTAAAATATCCGCACTGGAGAATTTAATATATATATGTTATATAATATAACAGTAAAACTAAAAAGTTCCACTTGCTTTGATTATATTTGGGCTTATACAAGCTGATAGCCACAAGAAAACTGTATTTTATTCTATCATACTCTTTCTACTTATTTTCATAGATATTTATGAAACAAATATGAAAGAAATATTTATTGTATACTGCAATAGTTTTTTTGTTTCTAGAATGTAATAATTACATTGGCTTACAGCACATATGCACACATCATAGGGGCTAATTTATAAATGACTGATGTCCACATCATAATTACACACTGTGCAAAATGAGTGATGAGGAACTTTAGAGGCTCAAAAACATGGTCACTGTTCTTCATGTTTGTTCAAAACCTTCTGAGGGACATGGACCCTCTTCTTTTTGGCAGATCTGATAAACATTATCGATTGATTTGCAAAGAATCTCTATTTTTCTCTTTTCCACTTAGACTTCTGTTGGAATATTTCCACAGTGAAAATAACGTTACGGGTAACGGTTCACATTTACTAAAAGCTGGCAGGTCTAATGGCACGAAAACACAGTTTAATTTTCTTTTTACGTCAACTACAGTGAGTGAGGAACGGTGAGGAAGGCAGAGGCCATGTGGAGGTGGGGGGGATGCTACCTTCAGTAGACTCGTTAATCTCTGCTTTTCTACAATTACCTGAAAATAATTCAATGCGCTGCTGTATCGTGTTGTCAGACATGAGTACTGCACATTTCAGGTCACGTCTGCGGCTTTGTTTCGTAGTTTAGAGGGGCGAGTTGCGCTAACGTCATACCAGCGTACGTAGATATTAATTTACGTAGTTGCTACGCAAAATGCGTAGCCTACAGGTTGACAGATTTGCATTTTGTAGGCGTGGCGCTGGAATGTCAGCTGTGGTGGGCTCATGATTCCGTCTATGATTAATGTAACGGTATCAATATTTATCTGTGTATATTTATTTATTTGAATAAACATAGACAAAGGTTTGCATTTTGTACACCCCCCTGGTTAGCACCATGGCTGGAAAACTGTCTAGGGGAAACACTGCTTGGGAGGTTGTTTTATTTGAACATGCCACACTTTCATGTTAATATTTGTAGAGAAAAAAAGAAAACCACATATTGTAGCCCTTCAACTTCACAATTATCCGCCATTTCATCCGTCATTTTTGTTGGTCTGTTATTCATTTCATTTCACTGGTCGTGTGTGTTTGTAGGACAAGGTCTAAAATGAGTCACCAACTAGTTTGTGGAGATAAATATCATCATTGGAGCACGTACAGTTAGCGGTGGGCCGAGGCGAGTGTTCTCACCACTCAGTCCTGCAAAGGAGAACCTCACACGGACATCCCCAACCTGATGGAATAAAAATAAAATAAAAATGCACACATGAGAAAAATAGTGCTACACTGGAAAAAGGCAGTAGAAACAAGTTTAAAAAAATAAATACAAGACAGTTTTTGCTTGTAATGAGCTAATAAATATGCCAATGGAACCAGGGAAAATTGTCTTAAAGATGTTCTGAAATCAGAGAATATATTCAAGCAATAAGAACAATTTTCCATAAACAAGGAATTTTTACTTTCTTGAGTGTCATGCATGACTGAAAAAAAGAAGCCGGACTCTTGAAGCCTAGTTTATACTTCTACTTCTTTGACATGCACAGAACTATCTAAAAACCCGGAAACTGTTGTAGAAATGGAGGACTACGATGTTCTTCAGAGAGTGCTTTTATTATATTTTTCCTAGTCACAGTTTTATATCCACAAGCCTTCATTCCTATGTACACAATCAAATTACAAACCGAATGTCTTTATTTTATTAGACGTATTAGACTTCCGCGCATGACTGAACAGACATGCACAGGAACGACTTACATTTGGAATAAGAGTTTACATGCAGCACGATTGGATTAACAATCGGAATAAACCACCTCTCTCAATCGGAATGAAATTTTGATCCGAATTAGTTTGATCGGGTCAGAGTAATCTGAATGGCGAGTTTACAAGAAGCATTTTTATTCCAATCAGACTTTTAATCTGATTACTTGTGTCCCTGTAAACGTAGCCAGTGTTGCAAAGCAAATCCCCACTTTTCTGGCGGGTCCGCCGACCACTGCAGTGACGTCTCTGGCCGACGACAGTTTATTCCCTCCAGCTTTTAAACGCCCATCCACTCAAAGAAAAAAGGCAGACAGAGCAAGTTTTGTTTGAATGGTTTAAAAATGCGTGTAAAACAAACACAGCAGTGTGTTGTGTTGTTCTCTACACCTCCTGGTGTAGAAAATCGCCAACGGACCATATTAGATAAACTGGCCTGGCAATATAAAGCTGCACTGACTACTGATTACATCGACTATAGAGCACCATTCTGGTGAAATGACCCCTGGCTGAGCAATCAAAGACGTGTGGTACTTGTAGTTAGAAATTGGGCTCTACTCCGTCCATGCTTGTGTGACTGACAGAGAGCCCTTGCGTCGACAGATAGTGGCGTTTGCAGGTCTCCATACCGCCGCGGCCGGAGAAGTGTAAGCTAGGCTTGTGGCTCACCTGTGGCCGGAGCGGGAACTGAGTGTGATAGAAGTAATCATCGTGAATTGAGAGGAAAGGGTCCAGATTTAAAGCTGAGAAATCCCTCAGGCTCAGAGTCTGAAAGTTATTGATCTGCTCCACCAGGCCTGAGGAGGAGCAATAGAAAGGACAATTGGTCGTGCAACATCAATCAGATTTAAGCTCACCATCACTGAGAGAAGGAAATACCTTTGGACAGAATGAAAGGTCCCACTCGGACTTCGTTAGCCACCACTGTCACACTCTCAACAGGCATAGCACTGTAAAACCAACATCAGAGTTAAACCCCGCCCCCCCTCAGACAAAAAAGGAGCGACTGTTCATCTTAAACACGTCAGTACCTCGGGTTCTGGTGGCCGATTTCCTTGTCAAAATTACGACTGTTGACCACCTCTGATTTCCACTCCGTGTCTAAAGAGATAAACCAAAGTTTTTCACCACAAGCGGGGCGTGCTGATGCAGAAACAACGGCAGGTTAGCGCTAAAGTACTAAAAAGAACGACTCACTGTAGGTGTAGGTTGTCTCGGTTTTGGTTTGCCTGTCCTCTTGGTAGTCCCTGAAATGATTTCATGCTCATGGTTTTTTGTTGCTTTCTGAAAGTTTTTCCACAAGCTGGCGTGCGGGGAGGAGACATACCTGCTCTCGTGTTGCTCCACCCACTGATACATCTCCACCTGCCTTCTGAGCTTCACGGCCTGAACCACCACCCTGTAGTTGGGGTCATGAAGGGGCTGGACAGACATTGATGTAATCTTCGATTATCTGTTTGCTGAGTTCTTTTGTTTTTAGTGGGAAAACTAGCGGCTTACCTTATTCAATTACATTTTTAGCACACAACTAGCATGAATGGAAAAGGGTTTTATTTGAATTTTCCTCAGTTTAGTGTCTATAATCATAAAATGTGTCCAAAATTATTAGTAAGAATGCAAACACAGGTAAACTTTGAATAGGGTTATCCCAACAGGCTTATTGAAGAACTCTAAAATGGCTCTACAGTCCTCTTAAAAGGTATCTAATAAGATGTAAAGTTAAATATATTTGGACATTTCCTTCGATCTCAGAATGCTATCGTAATAACTGTACGGCATTATGTATCTTATGTTGTATATTTTCTCTTACTCTACAGTTTGTGTTCTGTTTTTGTTTTTTAAAGGTTGTGCCGTAGTTTGATGATGCAAGCTTTTATATACTTTTAACTTGGTGCACCCAAACTTCGCCCACTGTGAGATGATAAAGGATATTTCTATTCTCTGATCCAGCTATAACAGAAAGGCAGCTATGAGAGTGAGCAGAGGTTAAACAAAGCCAGCCTACCTCCAGAGTCCGCAGCTGTGCAGACAGATGCACTAAGCGGTCGTTGTTCTGCAGGTCGAGGCTGGAATAAGGCCCCAGCGATATAACCTGAGAAAGACCTTCATCCAGAGAAGAGGCGGTTTGCAAAGCTCGTCCCTAAAGAGGAACAGTTACGGAAAGGAAACCTCTTTTTAATCAACATGAAAATGTATGATTTGATACAGCAATGGCAGCAAGCAGCAACGAGAGACACTTCAAAACAACTGTGCTTCTCACCTCATTACTGAAGAGAATGTAGATGGAGAGAAAAAACAGTCCAACGCCGACAATGGTTCCTCCTGCCGTTTCACCCAAACGCTCCAGAAATCCAGGATTGGATTTAACAGAAACACGTCTGTGCTGGTCAGGGTCTGGTCCTGAAAACTAAAAAACAAGGTTCAGCTGATAGTTGAGTTAAAAACAGGGGGGAATTACTATAAGTAAAAACTGAATTAGTCAAATAGTAACTTCAGTGTTTGTTTTCCCACATTATTAAACAGAATTATTATTATTATTACTATCATTATTAAAGACGTTCTATGACTCTGTGGTGGCTTCCGTCATTTAATACATAATTGTTCCCAGTCTATATAGCTTATTAGAAGTTACACATTTACCGTTTAATCCACAGTACACTGCATAATCTGTACTTTTCTAAACTTTATAATTATTCAAACATCTTTAAGTATCCTGCTCTGTTTGGACACTAAAACCTGGGTTTACCACTTTGTCTGTACTTAACCCTAATAACTGTACACCACTCTGTTTTTGTAACTATTGTAGGTGAAGTAAATATTTATTGTTCTGTAAAAATTATGTGTGTTTCTGTTCTGTTTGCATATGTGTTTTTTGCTGCTGTTCAAACCAAATTCCCCCTTGTGGGATTATTCTATATTATTAGGATTAAAAATATGTATCATGGATATGTGTCATTATTTTTTAATTAATTTTATTTGATTACTTTGTAATCCTCGGTTAGTCAATGGCTTAATTTATGAAAGTCAACGATCAGGATTCTTACTAGGACTAGTTGTTAAAGATCCCTAACTTTCAGCACAACAATTGAATGGAGATGTAATCTGGGTTGGGGTGAAATTTGGCAAAGATTGCGTGGTTACACCAATGCGATAAATCTTCAGTTGTGTGCCCTGACTTCCTTGGGTTTTTCGGCTACTTATCACAAGACACCCTCTGCTGGGGTTGGCCCACCACGGGTTGATCAGATCCGAGTGTGTGTCACACGGTCGCCCCACACGATCATTTGGCGGCCCAGGTTGCGTCCCTACGTTTCAGCCACAGCCAATGGTGCTCCATTCCGCTACAGTGGCATGTTCTTTGACTGCCCTGTCGGGCCTGCCCTCTGATCCCTACTTCCTTCAAGAGCCTTGTGGTGGAACTGGCAACAAAACCTCTGTATCCCACCTCCAATGGCCAAACCTTCACATTCCAGCCCTAACCCTCTGCTTCAGCTGCTAAATTGGCGTACAGCAGCCTTTTTCGTTCGAATGCCTCGTCGATGGCATCCTCCCATGGGACAGTCATCTCAATGATGAAGATACGCCGGCAGGACTTGGACCAGAGGACAAGGTATTGGCGCAGGTAGGTTTCTGCAATTTCCGGTGGGAAGGTGAGCCTCTGGCTGAGGTCTACCCGCATTTCCCAATCCCAGGCTGTGTTCAATGGGCCAGAGTCTGCAAGTGACAGCTTGGTCCGCTGTTTCTCCCCTTCCTGCAGTAAGGTTGTTCTCCGTGGGATGGTAGTCTGGTCATTTAGAGGCATGGCGTAGGTGGTTACCCTCTTGCTCTCAAGTTCGGCAACCAAGCACTTCAGCACTTGGTTAAGGCGCCAGGTGTATCTTCGTTGAGTTAGGCTGGCCTTGCAACCCACCAGGATGTGTTTGAGGGTTGGTGGGGCTGCACGCAGGGGACAGGCTGGGTCCTCTCCATGCCAGAGATGTAGGTTGGTTGGGGAGGGCTGGCCATCATATGTAGCTCTGATGATGAAACTTAGCCTATTAGCCTCCATGCTCCACATCTCGCTCCATGTAATTTTTCTCCTCTCCACGCCATGCCACTTCATCCCGCGGCCTTACTGGTCTTCTGAGACAGCCTAGGCAACCTTGCTGCTTCCTCCTGGTGGTACACCTCCTCCACCACAATGTGCTGCCGTTTGGTTGGAGTAGCCTTTTGCCATGTGGGTGTTGCTGCTTCCAGTTCAAGGCCCCCTCTGCCATTTTGGACATGCCCCACTATATCGCGGTGAGGGCTGCCTTTGACACCGCAAGTGCTGCCAAGAACAAACCTGCTATAAAAAATGTGATTGGTCTAGATGTGAGTAAATATACAGGTACAAACAGACAGGGTAGGAATGAAGTGGAATAAAAACTACAAATCTGATCTATTGATATTAAGATAATTAAATGCAGCTACTAAGCGTGTATATAATTAATTAAGATCACAACACACTGATATTTAAACAATCGCATGTATAAATAAATGGATCAAATGCATAAGTCAAGTAAAACGTTTATATTAATTATACAAAAAATATGGAGAATATAAAAACCGTAAACGAATGTATTCGACAACTAATAAATGTGTTCAATGTTGGTGATGGGCGTAAAGAATTTTTAAAATGTTCAGTACTTCCTAGTTGTAATATAATCATTGTTTTAATAGATATCTATGGGGTTCACAACAAATGACATGAAACAATATTACCAGCGTTAGTTGTTTTAGCCGCACATAATAGGGGGGGAAATCACTTAATGTGAGCTGAATAGTGAAATGTAACTTTAAGTTATATGCTGAACTCAGCTGCCAGGCAGGATAAGGCGATAGATGAACTCCCGAGACATTTTAAAATAGATCATGAGCTGGTAAAAACAAAAACGAAACTAAAGTAATGCTAATGATTAAACTCACTGTTTCTCCTGAAGACATTCTTCTGATTTTGGTCAAATCTACAAGCAGGAATCACAAAGATGTTAGCAAGCTGACGTACAAACAACAGCCCGCCAGGGTTCGCTTTTACTCCACGACGGAGTATCCCGCCCTCCGAACCAGGAAAGGCGGTGTCACAGAGAAGCGTTTATGCTCCTTTACTCTCGTGTCACCGGGCGGTTTGGTGAAAATTACGTTCGCAACTGCGTCGAAGGCGGTTTTCTGACGGGTTCAACGTTGAGAATTATGGGTAATGTAGTCTATGTCTGCCCCTGGATTTGGACATACAGTCCATGATTTGGATACAGTCAATGTTTGAGGACCGGAAAAATATTTTCACAGTATATTTCATTACCAACCATCTTACATTTACATATAAAGAGAGGTAGAAATATAGAGCTTCAGCTCAACCAGGACAAACCTGAAGTTTTAGCTCAGAAAGAGAAACTCTAACCAAAATTACAATCATTGTCTTTTAATCCTTCTCTAGAAGTGAATAACTTGGGTGTGACTTTTGACTCTGATCTGACGTTTATCCCTCACATTAAAAATATTACTAAAATAGTTTTTTATCACCTAAAGAATATCCCCAGAGTCCACCCCATTTTCTCTGGGGCCAATACAGAGACAATAATACATGCTTTTATCACCAGTAGAAGCGACTACTGTAATGCCCTGCTTTCTGGCCTTCCCAAAAAGACCACTTCAAGTTTACAGATTTTACAAAATTCAGCAGCTCGTGTTCTGATGAAGACCAGGAGTTCATTACACCAGTATTAAAATCACTGGACTGACTCCACGTATGTTTTAGGATCAATTTTAGGGTTCTTTTAATGGTTTTTAAGTGTCTTAATGGTCTTGGGCCTTCTTATCTTTCAGAAATGCTTCTACCAAATGAACCTTTGCGGTATCTGCGCTCCTCAGCCTTCCAGTATTATGGCCCTCACCTCTGGAACAGGCTGCCAGAGGACCTCAGGGCCGCAGAGAACGTTCATGTTTTTAAGAGCAGGCTCAAGACTCACCTTTTTAGCCGAGCTTTTAACTGATTATTATTTATTAATATCTGTTTAATTGCTCTGCATGTTTTATTTGATTATTAGAATTTTTGGTTTAGCTTTTAGCAGAATATTATTTATTAATTATTGTTTATCTGCTTTGCATTTTTATTTAATCATATCTTATCACTGTTTTACACTTGATAATTTAAAATGCTATGTCTTGATATTTTTTTCACTATTTTACTACTTAATATTATTATCTACTCTTTATTTTAATATTTTAACTTCTTATTTTAATAATTCTTCCAGTGTTTCCTCTGTGGGAGCCCTCTGCCTCGGGAGCGGTGGTCGGCTGTAGCTGCTCTCCAGGTATTGCTTGGGTGGAGGTGGGGGTACCATCCCTCCCTCCGCTGGGAGCCCTGGGTTGGTGCCTTGGCTGCTGCTGATCTGCTGCTGCCGATGCAGAAGGCTCACATGATGCTGTTTCCTGGCTCATCTTTACTCAGCCTAATGTTGGTTGTGTTTTTTACTGTAGCTTTTATTTACGTCCATAGGAGACAAATTGGTGTGGGGGTATAGTTGTGATGATGTTTTTATTTTTTTATTTTGGAGTGGGGGGTGTGGGGGGGTGTGGTATGGAGTCATTTTAATCCACATAGCACTTTGAGAAGCTATGTGGTTTGAAAAGCGCTTTATAAATAAAGTTTGATTTGATTTGATTAAAATGTTTGGTAAAAAGCAACAACAGCTTTACAACTTAAGACTAGATAGTATCCATCCATCCATCCATCCTTCCATTCTCCTGGAGGAATCCTCCTATCGGTGGGATGTGCCTCGAACACCTCACCAGGGAGGCGTCTAGGAGGCATCCTCCCCAGATGCCCGAGCCACCTTAACTGACTCCTCTCGATGTGGAGGATCAGCAGCTCTACTCTGAGCCCCCTCCGGATGACCGAGCTCCTCACCCTATCTCTAAGGGAGAGTCCAGCCACCCTGCGGAGGAAACTCACTTCAGAAGCCTGTATCTGTGATCTTGTTCTTTTGATCACCACCCAAAGTTCCTGACAACAGATGAGGGTGGGAACGTAGATCGACCGGTAAATCGAGAGCTTAGATAGTATTCATACATATTGGAATATATTTCCATTGAGAAACTACAAACCTTTTCTTGACATTGATAATAGGTACTATTCATTTAAAGGAGACATATTGTGCCTCTTTTGAACAAGTTATAACAGGTCTATGTTCTTCACAAAACATGTTAATGAAGTTATTTGCACAAAATCACTCTCTCATAAAGCCATCTCACCAGCTCAATTCTTGACAAATTCAGTCCCTTTCAGAATGAGCTGTTTAGAGGGCTATGTCACTTTAATGCAAATTAGTGTTTGTAGAAAACACCCACCCATCTTGTTACTTAGGCCACGTCCACACTAAGCCGGATAATGCCTTAAACGTATGATTACTTAGTCTACACCCCCCTATCGTCCACACTAACCCGGCGTCGTTTAAGGTTTGTGACCGGATAACTATTAGCCGGGTAAGAGAGCCGTGTAAATCTTAATTCAATGGCTAAACGAGCTAGTGTGGACAGCTTCCCCAGATAATGAAAGGAAGTGGCGTCAATGAATGCTGCGTCAATAACAATAGAAACTACAGATAAAGACAACAGCGAAGAGGAATAATCGATCTCGTCGTCTGTCCGCACCAAAAACTCTCTCTTCTTCTGAGCAGCTATTGTTCTCTTCGGTTAACGGGACAATCAGATATGTACTGTGCTGTAGAGCTTCTTGTATATATTATGTAGGCGCTGGCGTCACGTAGATTATACGCGTGTTTCGTGCGTCTTTTCGCGCATGCCCTGTATTTGCACAGGTCGGTATGGGATTGCACAATCATGGGACCTTAAACGGACCTTAAACGGGGCGTAAATGCTCGTGTTGAGTGGATAACATTAGGCGTCTAACTCCCCGTATAACCTTATCGGCTTAGTGTGGACGTAGCCTTAGCTTCAGGTTTGCCACACATAAGAATGGCATCAAAGTGGAATTGTTGGGAGGGGTTTCACGGATTGGTCTGACAGGTGAGGGTTGCTTTTATGCAAATTTCTCTTATTGTGACATCACAATAGAGGTCGCTAAGACATGTGACCAACTGGGTGGCAACGTCATCAGAACACAAAGAATTATGGGTATGTTTGGCCCGGCTGGCATATCAAGCAAGTGTTCTTGCATGAAAATAATGAACATTTTGAAGTCAAAAAAAGAATATAATCATACAAAACGCATCGGGCTAAAGAAAACATGTTGGTTTTTTTGCGTTCACCACTGGGAATACGTAAGGATGACGTCACATTACCAATTTCTATAAGAAACTTTTTCAAAGGACTTTTAGAAACACAACATTTCTGACAGCAAGAATTTGCTTCATGAATGGTTTTTATTCATGTTTGGAATGTTTGTAGAGGCAGCAGAGACCCAAATGTCAAATTTGCATAACATGACCCCCTTAAATAAAAAAATCCCCTAGTATATACCCAATTTTCTCGCAGAGTTAAAATAATTTCCATTGGTTTGAGGTGGGACATTAAGAAGACCATTTAGGAAGCCTCATTTGGAAGGAAATTGTTGTGTTCAGCAACAACCAAGGCTGCCTCTTAAGAAGCCTCTTGAGAAATGGTTTATCGTAAGATGAGACAAGAATTTGGTAATTGTGCCAAAATTTAAGAAAATTGTATCATTTAAGCAAGTTGGTGGTTGCAGTCGTTCTGAGATTTTATTCACTGACAGTAGTTCTGGTGGATTGAAGAAGAAAGGATGGATTAATGAAGGAGCAGGAATTTTATATCTGGCTGATTGTAAATGAGCTTGTAAACCCTCTCAAAGTATTAATGTTTGAAATGCACTTCTCCAGCACCTTTATACCGCTTGTTCTTGTGATATTGTAATATAATTCTGATAATGATGATGGAAAAGTATTCAAGCTTATAAAGAAACAAAGGAAAAAACCTCCTGAACTGTAAGGAAATATTACAAATGCTTTTATATGAGGTAATTTTCTTCACATCAGATCATTCCGCATCATTTACTTTAGATGCAACTGCTGAAAATAATATATGTTAAAATATATCAGATCATGTATTTAAATAAAGTGAATTGTATGCAAATGTATCATACATTTTTTCATTCACTAAGAGCACTTATTTAATTTAATACCCGAATCTGCAGCGAGTGTGAAACGTGACCTCATAGTCAGTCTTTCTCACTCATACATCTAGACACAGTATGCATATATGTGCCCATCATAAGAGGATTATTGCAAAGCAATTACTCTCACAGACCATCGTGTCATCTGTTTCTCTGCACAGACAACATAAACTGCATTGAGGGGGGAAGCAGTTGGCACTGAAGCAGAGATACCATCAGGATGCAGGAATATGATGTTATAGTGCTTGGAACTGGAATTAAGGTGAGATTTTTTTTCTGAAACTAACAGTCGTGATTTGTGAAAACTTCAGTAATTTGTAGACCAAATGATTAAAAATCTTGTAACATTCAGGCAAAACTGTATTTTTTTTTGGGGGGTGGAGTCATTTTAATGATAACATTTGGTCCTAATTTGCATACTTTGTTGATCAAAGTGGTAGAACATTATTTTCTGTGAGATTACCTGTTGCCAAAAAAGAAAAAAAAAAACTGATCATTGTAAGAGGTAATACATCCCCTGTCTTTGCAGTTTGATCAAAAAAGTCAAAAGCAGTCCTAGAATGAGTAGAATCTGTAGAGTTGTTTATATCTCCTGTGACTGCAAGCAACTTAATTTTCAAGGTCAAATCAAAATTGAGTCGCTGATATCCACACCAAACACGATAAAACACACTTAAAGATTTGCTCTCTCTGATTGTTCTCTAAGTTGTGCTTTTACCGGTAGAACAGATGCTGGTAAAGTCAGTGTGTTGCTAGAAATTCTTGCACATTTTTCCTTTTCCTAGACCATCACCCTGTAGGCCCACTGAGCTTCTTCTGGCTTTCAAAGGGGATTTATTGAGTGACATCACAGCATTAGTGCTGATCTGTCTTTACACAAACTGATAACTGCTGATCCCACCAGCATTTGACCCACTTCCCACCCCCCACCCTTCTTCCTTCTTTCAGGAATGTGTCTTATCTGGCTTAATGTGTCTGAGTGGGAAAAAGGTCCTTCACATTGACAGGAACTCTAACCATGGAGGAGAAAGCGCTTCTATTTCTCCCCTGGAGGAGGTTTGTTGACCCTTCACCTGAAACACTTCACCCTCACAAAGCGTTCCAAGCTTTTAAAAAGTTATGCTTACAAGAGTGCAAAAATTTGTGTTGTATTGTTCATACAGTCTGAAGTTTTTTTGTTTAAGTGTTGCCAGAGTACGTTTTGGCTAGATCAATGTTCTTGTGCTATGCAGAATATAGATTAACATGGTCTCCCTTCCACATCTGTTTCTGCACACTACCAGTTAGCTGGCTCAAATAGGTTTCGCATATTTTTTTATTTTATTGGAGGAAAGACAAATCTAGCTGTTTGAATATATGTGCAAGTGTAGAAGACATGTTATAGTTATCTCTTAAGATATTTTGGGATAATTTTTATAGGAATGCTGTTTTAGTACACAGAACACAACCAATTTGACCTTTAAATTAATTTAACTCATCACCAAGTACCTCCAAAGTAAGCAAACCATAGATTTAATGAAAGTTCTTATCCCACGCTGAAGTAATTCTTGAATCTTCAAGATACTTTTGCTCATAAGACAGCGAAAGGCCAAAAATTGTGCTGTTCGAATGTTGGTCTTTAAATGTTAGTTGTTTTTTTTTTAATGAAAATTCTCATGTTTGCCATTTAGAAATTCATTGGGCTCAAAAGAATCTATGATTTGGCAACTTTTATCATCAGTGTGTCAAACCTTATTGAGCTTGCATACTTATTCAGTGCTTTATATCTTTTTGTAGTTTGATGCATCAAAATCAAAATGACAACGAATAAATGTTAAATACTATATACTATATATTATCTTCACAGCTGTACAGGAGGTTTAAGGTTCCTGGCCCTCCTAAATCAATCCGTCGAGGGAAAGAGTGGAATGTGGACCTCGTCCCCAAGTTTTTTCTTGCCACTGGTTGGTGTAGTACGGCTCATCTTATTAGTGATCTTATCGTTTTAGGCTGAAATTAGTCACCAAATGTGTGTTTGTTTCAGGCCAGCTGGTAAAAATATTGGTGCACACTGAGGTTACTCGCTATCTGGACTTCAAAGTTGTCGAAGGGAGTTTTGTATTCAAAGGAGGCAAATTGCACAGAGTCCCTGCCACAGAAGAAGATGCCCAGAGCTCAGGTGAGATTGATTTCCATGTTACAATCTACTTAAAAAAGCAGAAATGCATTAGATGATTTTAAAAAATGTCATATTTTCAGATCTGATGGGCATGTTTGACAAGAGGAGGTTCAAGAAGCTGCTGCACTTTGTCCTAAACTTCGACCCGAGAAACCCTCGCAGTCACCAGGACGTGGATCCTGAAAAAACAACCACGCGAGAGCTGTTCAGCCGCTTTGACCTGGGACAGGATGTCATTGAGTTCACAGGTCACGCCATTGCCTTACAGTCCAGCGAGAGGTCAGTTAAGATCTTGATCTTAACATCTTGGTGATCGCAGATGGAACAGATGGCTCTTCCATGTTGGTTTTCTGCTCTGCAGCTACCTGGATCAGCCCTGTTTGGAAACCATCAACCGGATCAGGCTGTACTGCGAGTCGTTGTCCCGCCACAACACCAGTCCGTACCTGTACCCACTGTACGGGCTCGGGGAGCTACCACAGGGATATGCCAGGTCAGAAATGGTTTGTTACTTAAATTAACAATACAACTTGGATTTCTTCCTGAGAGACTTCTGAAAAACATTTTACTTTCACTCCCACCATGCAGACGGTGTGACAAAATGTCACTGGAACTGTGAAATTTGTGCATACATCACTTCTTTTGTTGCTTTGAGGTGCTTTCTTAGATGGGTTATTTATTTGGAACATGATATTTACTGAAATAGTTGCTTCAGTCGTTAGTGTTGGAGAGAATATAATTATGAAAGTAAAATGTTTTTCGTAGATTTATTTCTAATGCTTTATCAGTGCAATATTCTCTCCAGATGTTGGTACCACACTTAAGTCATCAACACACGCAAAGAAATCAAAGCGAAGTAAATCTCTGCAGCAAACTCTGAACCACCTTCAACCCGTTTTCTACAGTAGTTGAGTCTGCAATAGTTAGTCAAACTAATAAAAAAAGAACTGATCCCAGAGCATCCCAGATACCTTGTGCCCATAACATCTGGCTCCAAAACCCGATTGCTAATTCTAAATTATAGTCTTTAACTCTTTAATTCAAAATCTCCACAGAGGGATGAATAACACACTTGTGTATGAAAAAATGCTAAATTTCTCATATATTCACAGAAATAATAGCACACATAATGGCAGAAACATATTTCCCTGGGGGATAAGTTTACAATCTAGTGGCAAATTACAAAGAGTCTTTTAAAATTTAACATAGTGTCGCATGGGAAAGTAATATTCTATCATTGTAACCTCAAAGAGATTAGGCTGACCAATTATGGATCAAAAACAATGGGTGTCTGTAGCGTTGTTCTCTGGCTGGGGATGAAACAATATTAGTTTGGTGAATGAAACAAAACAACACCCTCCAATATTCCAGAGTGGGCGTACAGCATAGGTGTCTAGCCACAGTCCTCTGTACAGCAACGTACACTCATGACCCAATTACAAGAGAAATTATTATTCTGATCCAAAACTTCCACATTAGTGTCCTTGCTCCAACATAACGGTCCAGCATAACCTCATAATTATGCTAAAATTGTGCAGAATACTGGCCCTTCAGGACTGACTTTGGACACCACTGAAA
Source organism: Apricaphanius iberus (assembly GCA_028564705.1). Lineage (NCBI taxonomy): Eukaryota > Metazoa > Chordata > Actinopteri > Cyprinodontiformes > Aphaniidae > Apricaphanius > Apricaphanius iberus. The sequence continues at coordinate 478,797 of JAPXFQ010002889.1, forward strand.
TACACAACTGCCATGGTTGGTTTGAGTGCATTACTTATTTTCTTTGGGGGAAAAAAAGTTTATGTTCATTTATAACATGACAGATGTTAAATATTATTACTTTAACATCATTACGTATTGCGATGATAAAGTGCAATGACAGTCTTCATTCAGCTCTTTGCTTCTACCTGACACTTTGGTAACCATCATTTAGTGCCCAGCCTGCTGATATTAGTTTGAAATGACATGGGGAGGCATTGTTTTCTAAATACTAGCAGATTTTAGCTATTTATTAATTATCCCTTGTCTTATTACACTTTATTAACTTAAGTTATGGGTTGATATGTAATGATTTGTTGTGTTGATTAGTTAAGCTTTTATAGACTTCTGGTGTTAATCTCTGCTTTATGATGATTTAGTCTGCATGGTATCAGTCTATTTGCTGGATTAAAGGGATTTATTTTATTTTTGTGTGTTTTCCAGACTGAGTGCAGAGTATGGAGGAACCTTCCTGTTGAACAAGCCAGTGGATGAAATAGTCATGGACAACGGCAAAGTGAAAGCGGTCAAATCGGATGGGAAGGTGAAGCAGATGCCGAGCTGGAAATTTTAGCTGAAATGTTCAGAAGAGGCACTAAATGATACATGGGTTTTCTCTTCTATTTCCCCCCCGCAGCTTTTTCACTGTAAACAGCTGATCTGTGATCCGAGCTATGTTCCTAACAGAGTCAGGAAAATTGGACGCGTCATAAGAGTTATCTGCCTATTAAATCATCCAGTTAAAAACACTCACGATGCCAGCTCCTGTCAGATCATCATCCCTCAAGCAGAGCTCAACAGAAAGTCAGGTAGACTGATTGTTAAAAAAATAAATAAAAAAAACGGCTGCAATGCAGATTTTTCTTTAGAAAGTCTTACCACTCTGATTGGAGAATTCAACATGTCCCCTTCTGTTTCATCCATCCAGATATCTACATATGTGTGGTGTCCTACAGCCACAGTTTGGCGTCAGACGGGATGTACATCGCCACCGTGAGCACGACTGTAGAGACCAACAATCCGGAGAAAGAAGTGCAGCCGGCCCTGGAGCTTCTTGAGCCCATAATGCAGAAGTTAGTGACTGGTTCAAGTCTTTCTGTGCACGGTTTAGTCTTTAAGTAAGTTGTTGTCATTTCTGTGTATGGCTATGATAATTCCAGATTTGAATCCATCACCAACCTGCTGGTTCCAAACGAGGATGGAAGAAAGAGTCAGGTAAGGAAGGCAAACAGGAGATGCAGTTGGAATGGTACATACACCCATCATCAGAGTGTTCTCATATTCATTTGGGCTGTCAGTGATTTGTTTGAGATCTTTTTTTCTTTTTCGGCCGATAATACATTGGATTTTTTTCCAGAAGATTTGAATGTGTCGGGGATTTTCTCAAACCACCACAGGGTTCAAATTAAACACATTAAACACACAAGTTTCCGCTGTAATTCTGACTGGATATTTGATGTTATTCTTGTGAGAAATACTAGAGGTAACTAAAGTGGGTTGTTTTTTTGGTATGAGCTCTGCTTTTAAGTGCAGTCTTTAAATATTCATCATGGTTGAGGTCAGAGCCATTCTGTAAGGCTAATGTTAGCCTGTTAAATCCCTTGAGGAGTGTTTAGGATCACTGTATCCAGGTTACACCCCCATTATTGCTGATTTGAGGTGTAGTTAGATGCACATAGTCCTGCCTCTTCATTATTCCACTAAATCTTTGCAGTGCAACAGTACCTCTGGCCGCGAAACAGATCCTAAGCATGATGGTACCCCAACCATGCTTGACATATGGCTCAGTGTATCGATACACACTTCATGATTGTGGCCAAATAGCTCAAACCGTGTCTCAACTTCCCATAAAACCCTCTCAGTGCTTATTGATGTAAAACTCCCTTTATTGACAGTTCTAGCATCCTCCAGTTTATGTTTGTTGGTTTTTATTTAAACATCCTTATCATTTAAAGTGACTGTGTGTAGTTTTTACCATTAATCTCCGGAAGTATCCTTTGACGTGTGGTTGAAAATTAATAAAATGATGCCCAATCACTGAAAAGTAATGAAGGCTTCATAACATAGAACCATAAAAAGCTGATATAAAATACATGGGCACAGGTCCAAGTGTGTGTGTGTGTGGGGGGGTGCATATACGGATTTTCAAACGTGGTTATGTCACTATCCCCTCGCCCTCTACAAGAAATTGAAATGAAGACCTCTATGAACAGACCCGATCTGAGGCCCATGCAACCCAGGTCGCCAGGACGGTCTCAGAGACGACGGCTCCCCGTGAGCGGTGAGGTGCCCTCTTAGCTGTTGTGTCCAAACCTTCATGTGAGACACGGACCCGGCCGCAGTCAGCAGCTAAAGACCAGGGGGATGATGAACGCCACCAGAAAACTAGGGTACATATCAGCATCGCATTCTCTCGATTGAAATAAGTCAAGGACCAGCAAAGTGTAAGGAGTCACGCCGAGGTTGCATGCTTCCTGCTGGACAGGTAACAACATTCACTGTAATGTTTTTTCAAACTAGCGCCAGTCACGGCAATATGGTGTAAAACTACCCTGAAATTAGTAATTTTTGCAATTGAAGTTATTCCATCTAACATTGCAGTTTATTAATTAAAAAAAAACATCTAAATAATATCACTAACCTAGAAAATGCTAAAAAAGTTTGCTATTCAAAAATAACGTTTTACACATTTTCCTCTTTGCTCTTTACCAGTGATAAAAGATGTAGTAGACTTGTTTGAAAATTGCATGACACTCCCAGAGATTTTTGGCCTTTATGGCCATCCGTTAGTAAGGTCATCACTCTAACACAAAAATACCACTTGTTTCCCATGATTTATGTATGTACTGCCCCCCATCGCCCGGGAAACTACACACAGTCACTTTAACTTTAAAATTGGGGGTAGCATTTTGAAACTCAAGGATAACTGGATGTCATAACAGGATTAGTATCCCAAACACACATCAAAATTAGTTGTGAAATACATTCAGTAGGTAATATTAAGCTTCTAGTGGGCCCTAACCTTATCCTTGTTAAGACTGTACAGATTATGCATAAAAGCCACAATTATGCCAGGGAACTAGCTGATTTACATAAAATCTAACCATTTTCGTAAAACGATTGGTCAAATTTCCAGCCAAAAGCTTGTTCATAGCTACATATCTGCAAAATTTATATTAGAGGATGGGCTATGTATTTATATATTTCAGCCTTTATGTTATACAAAACCCACAACATTTTTTAACTTGTGCACCCAATTCTTGTTGTTATACATGTATAATTGTTCTTTCTAAATGTAAAGGAAATTCATGCTGATGAGTGTATGTAAACTTCAGACCTGGAACTATAGAAACATAGTTTTACAAACTGAATAAGTGGAAGAGTGTCTGGTTTTGATCATTTTCCTCCATCCTCTCCCGGGTTAGATATTTGTGTCCCGTTCATATGACGCAACAAACCACTTTGACTCTGAGTGCGAGGACATCAAGGACATGTACCGCCGGATCACAGGAGCAGAGCTCTGCTTCGGGAGACCTCGGAATCTGTCTCACGACTCAGACGACGACTGAGGCTGGCCTTCCACATAAGGAATGCCTGATTGAACATACAAGATGGTGACCAACCCCAGCTGTGAAACTGAGGATGTTCTGTAGCGTATAGAGTGAACCATGGCTGGGGTTTAAATGTCGGAAATCCCCGTTTCTCCTCTGATTTCATTGATATAACTTGTTCTGTTTGAGAAAACCTGCAAAAGCTATGAAGTTGTGTAACTTTTAAATGCTGCCCCCAGTTTGTGTTTTTGTGTGTTATTATGCATATATTAGCTCTTATTTTTCATTGTTTATGCTTGAATAGATAGAGTTTGGTAAATTAATGGGTATTAGTGTGAATATATATTTAAATATCAGTGAATTAGTTCTCTGTGTGCTATAAACTGAAGCTCATTCTGGTAAAAGTAACTCAGCTGCAGGCTGTTTGTGAATGACATGGGTTTAAACGCTGAGACTGACTTTAGATATGTTGTACGGCAGCAGCTGATTAGAGATGAATCGAACATGTAGGGGATTTGTGGATCCTCTTCTCTGCTGGGGGCTTATGCGTGAGAAGGACAAAGCCAGCGAATCATATCATTTGCTGCACAGGCAAATTGTCTGCTGCAGGAGAACGACGCAAAGAGGCTTATCCAGATGAAGGACAGTCGCCACAAACAACCTCCTCGCCTCGGCGCAGGCTGCCGCATCTTCAGACACATTAGATCCTTCGTTTGTTAGTCGACTTTATTTTTTTACACGCAGACTGAAAACGGCAAACGCAGATGGTTTCAGAACAAAGTTAATGGAAATATTACACACAATAAATAAAATTGTACATTACTAACACAGCAGTCCATACAAAGACTTTATACACCATAATAGTTTTACTCAGTTAAACCTATTGTTTCTCTTTTCTTTATCATTTAGGAAAAATGGTTGTATTAACTTCTAAGCCAGGATATTACACTGAAATAAAAATTTTGTTGGCTTGTAATAAAATTCTCAAGGTGGCTACAAGCTTGGATAAGAATGCCTGAGACTGACTGAGGTGGCTTCAAACTAAATTTACCTTCATTTTTGCAATAAGCTTTAAAGATTGATTTTTATGTTTGTTGCCATTTTGCTCTGGAAGTCTTTTTCCTGAAGAAGAAGGACCCTTCTACTTGTACCTCTTGACCTCTGCCTTAGATTACCACCCAAACATTTACTCCTGTTTTACATCCAGGGCTGTGCTGAGAGATGGAGGAATCAGACCAGCGGCCACCAGTCTTCGCTCACTGTTCAGAAAGTTGAATGTTGCACATGCGTTCGGCTGCAAAAGAGAAACAGAAAGAATGAACACAAAGTAATTTAGAAAATGTAAAAAAATAAAAAATCCATTTGTTGTGGTTAAACCTTTTACTTTATAAAGATTTTTTAGCACATAGATATGGAGTGGTCCTTACTGTGTCCTGCACCTCCACGGCGATGCGTTTCCGTTTCAAGAGAGCGAGGACGGAGGGGTTAATTCGTTCTACCCTTGATCCTGTGCCCAGCACAAGAATCTCTGCAGCAGTGCAGAAAGAAATACAGAAAACAAACTGTAAATACTTTTAAATAAAATATGCTGTAGGAAAACTAGATAAATGCACAGACTGGTGAAACAAATATGCAGGGGCCTTCACAAATAATGGCACATCTTTCAAAGGTGTACAAAAGGTATATGTACTCAAATTTTGTAGCAGCACAAACTGAGTACACGTAATCAGAAACAGAAAAATCCTAAATTTGAAAAATGCAAAAATAATTCAAACTTTCATAATTACCAATAAACTAAATGTAACTATAAACTAATGTAGCATTTTAACTATGTACTTTATTTAGTTAAAGTGTTTTACTACTTCATGTTTTCATCAATCTTTTTTTCCCATGGCCCCACTGTTCTTATAACATTCCTCAAAATGGGAAAGACAAGAAAACATGTCATTCAAGTACGGGATGAATGTGTGCTGTCCTTAATAAAAATAAATAAAAAAACCTTCTCTCTTAATTGTGACCATATCAACAATCAGAGCAACAAATGAAAGCTATAAAACTGTGAAACTGCGGAATAAAAGGCTGGACATGGATCCATATTCATCTTGCTCCTGCAAACAGCGAGACATCAGAGAGGTAAAAAAGAAAAGCTGCTTGTTTAGGTAGGAACGTTTTCTGCCCTACCACACTGAATATGTTAAGTATAGTGGAGGCTCTATGGCGTTGAAGGCCTGCATCTCTTATTTCCACTAGTTTATGGCATAATCAATCTTTGAAATATCAGAACAATTTAAATAAAAATCTGATGTATTAAACATCACTGGGTCTTTTACTATAATAATGATCCACCAATAATTGCCAAATCAGCCCAGAAGAAAACGAAGGGAAATTGTGCAAAAGACACAAAGTCAACCCTCTTTCATGGCTATTCTTAAACCAAAATCCCATAGAAATTATTTGGAGTGTCCTTAAAACAAAATAGGTCCCAGGATTGCCTCTGTGTGTTCCAGCCTTAAGAATTGTTTAAAAAGGTGATACTATAGCAAATTAAATGAGTTTTTTGTTTATGTAGGATTTTTTTTGCGTCTTAATGAAAACAATTTCTCAAAACAAAAGTTGGATCAAAAAAAGTCTGTATGAGATCATGAAAATGTACATATATTCTAATGCATTTTATACATCTTTACCAGCTGAGTCAATAAGAAACATGAAGGGTGCTGTAGCCGACATTTGGATATTGTGCTGTTCATACTGAAGGCAGTTTAGGGGTGTTTGAGAGGAAATCTAACACATTTTATAAGTAAAATATTTAGAAGTGGCACTGAGTAAAGGTTTCCCTTCTTTATTATGACTCGTGCTTGATCTATAAAGTTACAATAATAACTACATCACTATAAACACAAAAACCAAAGTAAGATTAACTTAATCTTACTTAATCTTTTATACTCAATTAAACAAAAAACACTTAAAACATTTAGAAAACCATGTTTTTTCTTTAACTTTTCAGACGTATATTCAACCTAAGTCGTACCTAGAGGTGGTTCAAGCATGTGGAAGAGCGAGATGCTTTCTTCTGTGATGTCTTCATAACTTCCAACCTGCAGAGAGAGACATTTTTTTCTTTTTTGCCCCAACCAAGAACACGCACTCATGTGAAGCAGCAACACAATGAAATCTGTAGCGAATGTGTGGATAGTGATCTCACGTTCCACTGAAGGATGGCAGGAGGTAACAGAGCACAGGGCCCAAACACCCGGTTGCCATCGATGTTGAAGCCAGTAGGACTGTAGCTGTGTATCAGGATCCCACTGTCGGCCTCATTCTTCATGACGGACACGGTGGTTCGCTGATAAAGCTCATCGTCGCCTGCCTCTAATCGGTGAGCCCGACTCAGAAAAGGGCTGCGATCAAAGACATGAGGATTACATTTATTGTTTCATCTTAATTATCCATACCACTTTACATATAACCTAATATAACCTATTGATATTCTAACACATGGTTTGATGCAACTTTTAGACAAAGTGATCAGATATAAAGTGTAGAAATTGAAATATTTTTTTTCCATATTCTGTTTCCTTTTAAATAATTATGTAGACCAGGAAAATACCTTGATCATATTCCATATTATCCCTCGCTGGAGTGGAGCACTGCATATTACAACCAATAAAGTAAAACTGTACTGCCAGTAACTGTGAGATGCTATATGATTCAGTCTCTATCCTTTCCTCCATCATTTTAATTTCCATATAACAGACGACGCTGCAGGTCTGCCAGATGGCCTCATTCAAGAGGGAAAAATCCAACAGCAACCCACTGACAGCCAAATGGTCCAGGCCATCTTCCATAAGGCGCATTAATACGATGCAAAAATAATATAGTCCTTTGTCATAAACAATACAAAGGCAGATTACACTGGGGATTTGCTTCCTGAGTGGAAAGTGACCTTTTTGCTCATGTTTTGTTTTTTGTTTTACAATTTATTATATTTTTATTATTTAAATCTGACATTCCAAATTTGTTATGGGTATAAAACCTGAGCTAACAGTCTTAATAAATACAAAAGGGATGAAATTACTTTAAAAACAACACTGTTAAACACCTACTGGGACTTTTTTCATAACATGCCATCGAAATGCCCTACCCAAAGTCAAACGAGACGGAATGAAGCGACATTAATATCACTGATTTGTTGTTTGAGGGTTAAATAATCAGAGATTTTAATAAAACAAACCTGGAGAACGCAGGTACGGATCTGGAGGAGAACAGAAGCCCCTGTGTTGATCTCTGAAGGAAGAATCTGGTGCACACAGCGGCGGCCATGCTTGAACCGGGGACGGAATTCTCTGTAACACCACTTATCTACGGAACAGTCGAGCGTCAAAAAGTCGTTCGGGATTTTCTCCCACTTTTCATCAGGTAGTTTTGATCGTTTTGGTAAATTTTACTCCAATCCACTAAAACAGAGGTTAGGAGTTTTACAATATAGTAGTTTAGTTCTACAATATATAGTATAGTAGTTTATTTTCATGGCGGTGCAGAATAATAGAATGAGGAAAAAACTGAAGTAAAAGGAAGAAAACATATATTTTGAATTAGAATCTTAAATTATAATTTTTTTTATAATTTACATAAACTATCACGGCACATTCAGAGATTGTATGCATATTATCAGTTTTGACTCTGTATTTTATTTCTCAGTGGCAATTTTAATCAAAAACTCTGCAACTCTGAAACAAAAGATCCATTCTGTACCTCTTCTTAAAACACTATCATTTTCAGAGAAACCTAATTCTATTCAATGCAAAACATGTGACTTTGTAAAAAAAAGAAAGAAAGAAAGAAAAACATATCTCTATCTTTGCTGCATTTGTGAGACAAAATAATTTTAAACTCGTCATTTGAACATCAACATCCAACATCAAACACTGTGATTGCAATAATAAGCTATATATTATTTTATGTGTTATATTATTATACAGGACCAAATGGACGTCTATGTGTACCCTTACATTTTTACATAAAAAAAAGTAATTCATTATAAAAAATGACAGCAAGACAAAATGCAACATTTTGTAAAGGATGATATTTTTTCCTAATATTGCTGTTTTTCATGACGATTTTTCTAATAAAATTTTATTGACAATATATTGTTTTTGTTTTAAATTTCTGAACTACATATCAAATATAATATACGATTTCTAAAACGCAGCTATTTATGCAAATACATTTTTTAATAGACTTACTAAGGTCTTAAAATCCAGAGGATGCTCTGATATTGATTAACATGCCTAATGGGCGTGTTCAGGAGGGAACAGCGCCCCTAGTGGGTATTTAGTGGTATAGCACAGGTCAGCTGAGCTTAGCTGCTTTGTAAATAGACATCATACACTCACTGTAGCGACCATGCCTTCATAGGCTGTTTAAATCCCCCCAGCTGAGCAGATTCTTCCGCTTGGGCTTTTTATTTTTTTTACAGCTTTTCTCGGGCCGTTTCGATTCGTCAGAGTATTTCTGAAACATGTACCGGTCTCTGTACGCCTTCCGATCGTCCGAGCCCAACTCGTTGCACTTCGCGGCCGGGGAGAGCTTTCTAATCCTGGAGAGGAGCAACACACACTGGTGGTTGGGGTCCCGCTGCAGCTCGGGGGAGACCGGGTACATCCCGGCCTCTTACATCGAAAAAGTGCAGGTACGCCGCCTCACTGATCCAAAACATGTGTTAATACATTTCTCCTCCTACGAACATCGAGATCTGAGCCTTCTAATGCGTAGGTAATTAAAAGGGCTGAATCAATGGGGATCGAGACAGACCTATTCAGTGGCTTATGCCTGCTGAATAAAACATACATTTATTTGTAGGAAAGGTTGCATTGTGCAAAGACTTTGAGATGAATGCGGATGGGATGGGAAAGGGGTTCAACATAGCATAAAAAAAGATAGAGCAGGATGATCATTTCTGCTAACTTGTATCCTCTACATAATCCATGATTCGTGTTGTATCCATATTTTTCCTCGACGCACCCACATAAACCCAGTAATAAGGACTTTGCACATGGATGCAGACTAGTCAGAGCTTGCATGCTTGGATTCATGAGCTGGCAGAAGCGAGTCTCTCTCTCTGAGCTCTAAGAAGTCTGAATATGAGGCTGTTTTTCATTTTTCTTAGCACATATGACTGTACAGTACCTTGCAGTCTGGCCGGGTTACAAACACAATGAAACAGCACAGTCTATTGCATCATTGTCAAACTGCGGGTGAAAAGAAGGAAAGTCAAAAACCGTACAGTGCAATTTTGTTCAACTTCATTTACTCTGATACCCCTAAATGAATTGAAATAGTGGACTCTTATGAGTGCCTGGGTGTTCACCTGAACAATAAACTGGATGGGGGCCACAACACTGACGCTCTGCGCAGGAAGGGTTCAGAGGTCAGAGCAGACTCTACCTGCTGAGGAGGCTGAGGTCTTTTGGAGTCCAGGGAATGTTTTTATTTTTATTTTACTAACTTTATTTATAGTTTTTGCAGACGTTAATATACATACACACAACCATAAATGAGACAAAAAAAGAAAACGACAAACTTTGACAAAGACAGAGAAAAACTGTGTGGTGACCAAAGTTTAAGTCAAATAATGACAGAAAATAATTTACCCTTAAGATTTTCTCGTACATTTGCAATTGAGGATTGTTTTTTTAAAATAACACAAAAAATCAATATTACTTCAAATTCTAAATCACCCGAGGTGAATATTTCTTAGGGCTCAAATAAAGCTTTTATACTTCAAGTACTCTAAAACTGGTCTCCAGTCATTATAAATTTCTGTGGGGAACCTGCCACTTCATAATTCTGTTTCTGTTTTAAAGACATTTTTTGACTGTATGGTGGCACCAACCATCTTTTATGATGTTGTATGTTGGAGCAGCAGTTTACAGCTGAGATGCAGAGCTCCTTCGATGACAGACTGCTGCATCCTAGATGCACGGCGGAGTGTTTCTGCAGCTCCTTCCTTGCTCCCAACAAACATAAATGTTTACATCAGCGCTGTAAATTGTACTAATTCAACAAATGACATTTCTGCTGCTGTAATTTGCACTTTTTTTTTGTATTTTCCAGTTTTATATATGCTAACTTTGGAAATAATACATTTACTGTTTATAATGCACAATTACACATGCACATTATGTACATATTTATAAATACTTTTGATTACTTAACATATCCTGCTCTATTGCACATAACAACCTGGGTATGCCACATTATCTTTATTTTTATCTATAATAACTGCACCTTACTCTAGTTTGGTAACTATGTCCATAATGTAGATATTTTCTTGTCTCTTAAATTTTGTTCTGTTGTTGCTTTGCTGCTGGTACAACTGTGGGACAATAAAAGATTATTCTATTCTATTCTTTTAAATAAAATACAGTGCTATCAGCTGCTTTACCAGGACCAAACCTGAACAATATCACGCAAACTGTGAAACATGGCAGTGGCAGCATCATGCTGTTGGGGAGGCTTTTTGACATGCAACGATATCTGGAATTAAATGCAGGAAACTGGCCTTTAAAAGACTTGAGACAGGCGTGGAGGTCCGGTCAAAGTCCAGATGTGAATCCAGCTGAGAGTGTGTGCCGAGACTTGAAGAGAAGACTGATGTTTTACATCATGCTGTCTGACTGAGCTTAAGTTTTCAGTTTCTAGATGTGCAAGTTTGGTAGAGACATACACTAGAAGTCCTGCAGCTGTAACTGGAGCAAATTCTTGCTTTTCTGGAACAGTCTTTCTGAGGATGTGAGACAAGCCTCAACTCTAACAATGTTTAAATCCAGGCTGAAAACAGTTGTTTTTACCCCTGCATAATGACAACCGAACGTATTTTATCTGCACTCTTGCTTTTTATTGTAATTAATTATTTTTTAAATTTATGTTTGTTTTTCTTCTGTTTATCCGTTTTCTTAATTTATGCAACTGGGAAGAAATTTGAATTGCCTTTTGTATGAATTGTGCTCTACAAATAGCTTTGCTTTTTCAAATTAATCAAGTGGACTCAGTTGTTCTGGATTTGCCATTCATTTTTTCTCCTGAGCTGTAGATGTTAACTTCTGCTGTAGTGTCAAGACTGTTTCTGCCTTGTGTATTAATGCATATTAAGGCATATGTCGCTTTTGAACTTTTAAAGCGTTTTCAGAGTGGCCCTCAAGTCTTCACCAGTTTTGGCTATTATCAGGCTGCTGTGGCCCCTGTGACTACCAGTAATTTCCCTGTTACTGAATAATGAGGCTGAACGCAAACACATGCCACACGTTTCAGGTTTCTGTTTGTAAAAATATGTATCCTGTTCATTGCTTTTCACAGCTGCACAGAACTTTATTTTGGTCCGTTACATAAAGAAGAACTTCTCAGTCGCAAACTTGAATGGTGAAGGTTGTCGAAGGCTGTTGCTGTTATATAATTGGCCCAGTTTGTTTCCGCCCTACAGTCACATATGTCCCCAGGCGATGTCCTGTTAATTTTAAAGTTTAATAGCTATGAATGCTGCCATGTTAATGAATATTTCACCTCTTCATGGTTTTGTTTTCATGCGCCAGGCTCCGGAGCAAGATGAAGTGCTGCAGTCCATCGACCGAGCCATTGAAGGCATCCATAATGTGGCCTTAAAAAACGGGGGCAAATACAATCTGGAGCAACGAGATGTTCTACAGTAAGTCAAAGAGAACATTTGGGAGTAATTCTGCGTCATGTTCTGTCTATGAATGAATGTTCTGCTGTGGTGTAGAAAGCTGATCCACCACAGAAAGGAGACGCTCGCTCGGCGAAGTTCCTCCTCCACCGGAAACAGACTTCCATCTTCCAACAGTGAAATATCCCTGAGTCAAACCCCTCCTCCTCCCAACGGCCTGAACCAGAACTATGGAAGGCAGGGAAGTGTGCCGCTATCAGGGAGCATGGACAGCATGCAGCGAGAGCCCGGCTTTTACCAGGTAACGCGCTCATTACCCGCATGAGTGCACAGAGCGCTCAGCCCAGCAGCTCCAGACGACAGGCCTCGCTGCTCATGCATTCATGATCGGATGGATCCGTTTAGCGGCCTTTATTCAAAACAGGACAATGTTTTAGTATTAACAGCATTAAAATAGATATTTCTCCTTCAGCATTTAAAAAAAATGTACATTTTAGTTTTGATTTGCTTGTTTTTTTTTTAAAGAAGCCCTTTATGTCTTGTACTTCTGCTGGTTTCCAGTTAGCTGGATTTGGTGCATTCAAATCAAATCAAATCAAACTTTATTTATAAAGCGCTTTTCAAACAAAGAAAGTTACTCAAAGTGCTTTACAGATTTAAAATAACCCCACAACCCCCCCCTTCAAAAAATAAAATCATCAGTGCAAATACAACCCCCTCCCAACCCAACCCATCAGCCATACTCACTCACACACACACTTAGAAGCTACAAAAAGCGGGCTGAGTACAGATGAGCCAGGAAATGCCATCATGGAGCCATCTGCATCAGCAGCAGCAGATCAACAGCAGCAGCCAAGGCTCCCACCCAGGGCGCCCAGAGGAGGGAGGGCTGGTACCCCCACCTCCACCCAAGCGCTACCTGGGGGGCACCCAGGCAGCCACAGCCGACCACCGCCCCCGATGCAGGGGGCTCCCCAGAGAGGAAACACTGGCAAGAAAGATTAAAATACATTAAAATATAAAGTTAATAAAATATAAAGTATATAAAGTATAAAACAATAAGTGTAAAACAAATAATAAAAATGCAAAGCGATTAATAAATAAACAGTTAAAAGCTTAACTAAAAATTAAATCAGGTAAAACATGCTGAGCAGTTAAAAACATAATAATAAATAATAATTAGTTAAAAGCTAAGCTAAAAAGGTGAGTCTTCATCCTGCTCTCAAAAACATGAACGTTCTCTGCGGCCCTGAGGTCCTCTGGCAGCCTGTTCCAGAGGTGAGGGCCATAATAATGGAAAGACGCCTCACCATGAGTCTGTGTCCTGACTTTGGGGATGATAAGGAGACGGCTGCCAGAGGAGCGCAGAGACCGCGAGGGTTCATACGGTAAAAGCATTTCTGACAGATACGAAGGCCCAAGACCATTAAGACACTTAAAGACCATTAAAAGAACCTTAAAATCGATCCTAAAACATACGGGCAGCCAATGCAGTGATTCTAAGACCGGTGTAATGTGCTCCCGCCTCCTAGTCTTCATCAGGACACGAGCTGCTGAATTCTGTAGAAGCTGTAAACATGAGGTAGTCTTTTTGGGAAGACCAGAAAGCAGGGCATTACAGTAATCAATTCTACTGGTGATAAAAGCATGCATTAGCGTCTCCGTATTGGCCCGAGAGAGAATGGGGCGGACTCTGGCAATGTTCTTTAGGTGATAAAAACCTATTTTGGTGATGTTTTTAATGTGAGGGATAAAAGTCAGCTCAGAGTCAAAAATCACACCCAGGTTCTTCACTTGTAAAGAATAATTAAAAGACAATGATTGTAGTTTTGGTAAAAGTTTTTCTCTCTGAGCCTCAGGACCGATAACTAAAACCTCAGTTTTGTCCTGGTTGAGCTGGAGAAAGTTTTCTGCCATCCAGGATTTAATGTCTAAAATGCAGTTAAAAAGTGCATCCATTGGCCGTGTGTCATCAGGAGACATGGAGATGTACAACTGTATATCATCAGCATAACTGTGAAAGTTAACTCCATGTCTCCTGATAACACTGCCAAGAGGGAGCATATACAGGTTAAAAAGCACTGGGCCTAAAACTGAACCCTGGGGAACACCACAAGTGATCTTATGCATCTTAGAGGAACAGGTATCTAAACTTACCGTAAAAGTTCAAAAATTCAAGCATCATCACCTTGTTTGATCCTTTGTCAATGTACTATTGCATCACCTTTGACCTTAACACGTTGCTGCTGTGAGGCAGAGCAGGACTCAAGAACATCTACTATGATTCGCCTCAGTTTTTAACTGTAATCAGTCTGGGGCTGTAATGACCCATGTTTTTAGGACAGAAGCGGAAAATATTTTCTGAATATTTATTAGATTCTTCAAAATAGTTTTTAATTTGGTAAGAAATAAAAAATGTATATTTTGTCACAATAGGGGAATGAATGGTGGTGATTGATTGAACCAAGCTAGTTTTATTTCATTTTCTTGAGATATTTATCTCCTTGTTCTCTTTTGATCATGTGGTGATTTTACGGCAGATTTTTATTTATTTATTTGCTTCTTTTGATTTAGGCATCTCTGTCATGACATTACTATTAAACATGGATGATCAGTGAATACTTTGACCTGATTTTTGAGGTTGAATCAGCTGCTGCCATTTCTCTTATAAAGCAATTCTTTAGTTGATGGTATTTCGATATAAATTATAGTCATTATGCTAATGTAGTAATTAGGTCTGGGTATCGATTCGATCCGATTCAATCTGATCCAGTTCGATATTGATATGGGTCAATGCTATTACATTTTTTGGAGGTATTATCTAACTCTCTAGACTCAAAATGGCTGCCTGGACTTTACCTTCCTATTTTAGTTGTAAAAAGGGCAAACTATTCCAAAAAATAAAATCAATTTTTAAAATTATGAATCAATTCGATTCGATTTCTCTAAGGATAGATTCAGAATCAATTTTACTATTTATTTATTTTTTCAACACAGCCCTAGTAGTCATAACCTTTGAATTTTTCCTCTTTTATTTGCAACTTCAACCTTCAGTGTATTTTACTGGGAATGTATTTTAAGGATCAACACAAAGTTACAGTGAATTGAGAAGTGGAAGGAAAAGGAATTACAAATAACTGTGAAAAGAATTGTATGCATTTATATTCAGCCTCCCTGAGTTAGTACTTTGTATAACCACGTTCCGCATGTCTCTGCATACTTTCCACAGCTATATACTGAACATTTTCAACATTCTTTTTTGCTAAATAGCTGCCGCTCAGTCAGATTGGATAGAGAGCATCTGCAATATCAGTTTTCAAATCTTGCCACAGATTATCAATTGGAGTTCTGGCTGTATGTTTAAGTTCATCGTCCCGCTGTAGGGTGAATCTCAGCCCCAAGTCTCAAATCTTTTGCATACGATCTCGTGGGTTTTCTTCCTTGGTTCTTTTGTATTTAGCACCATTTCATCTCCCCATCAGCATAAATTGAAAGTGAAACATTTTTTCTGTCAGACTTTTTTTTTGGTAGTGTTTTTCTTTAAGTTTAGGAGCTATAAGGGGTTCTGCTAATACAGCTCGGTCCGTTTTCCTCATTGCAGGTGCCGCCTCAGCCTCGGCGAGCCGCTCCAATTACTCCTCCCCCCCCTGAGAAGCAGAGAAACAACCGGCGTCCAGGTCAGACTTTCAGTTCCTCCACCTGTTGGCTCCAAACTGCGGCGGAGTGTTTTTTTGCTGATGCTTCCTGCTGCATGCTCTATTCTTAGTCAGGTCACCCCTGTTCAGCTCCTCCGTAACCGGAGCCCTGTCCCTCTCTGCAGAGCCGGATGTCCCCTCCAGAGTGTCCTCTCTTCCCGCGTCCCCCGCTCCCTCCCTGACCATCAGCACCACCTCCACAGAGTCTGCCTCCGCCTCCCGCTCCTCTTTGGCCACCTCTGACATCAGCCTGCCAAGCGCTTCCAGCACCCCTCCTCCTCCCGTGCCGTCTCGTGTGAAGCCCCCCGTCCCACCTACGGATCTGCAGCCGTCTGACTCTCCAGCTCCTGTGAAGAAAAACCCAGCACCACAGCCTCCCCATCTCTCCGAGCTCATCCAGCCTTACACTGCTCCTGTCCAGCTTTCTGTGGAGGACCCACCAGGGCCCGAATGGCCCGTTGCTCCCCCGTCTGTTGCTGAAAGCCCTCCTGGCAGCCCCTCCGCTTCTGATCCAGTTCCCGTGAGCGTTGGAGCTGAGCTGATCGAGCTGGTGCGGAAGAACACGGGCCTGAGCTACGAGCTGTCCCGCATGGCCGTGGGGGTGGTGGTGGGCCACCTGCAGACCGCGCTGCCTCAGGCCTCCTCCGCTCTGGAGCAGGTTCTCTTGTCGCTGGTGGAGAGCAAGGTCAGGCTTCTTTTCATTGCATCGTGTCATGTTGGTTTCAGCATTCCTGAAGCCTGAACTGTGTTTGAGTTCAGAGGTACAGCGCAGCCTCAGTCATCCTGAAACAATAAACAGCTGCATCGCATCAGGCATACACACCCTACCACCTCAAGCGGTCTTCATCAGGCTCCACGTTTCTACTCCTTTTAAGTGGTTGAGTTGCTCACTTTTAATCAAGTGTCAAAATCTCCAATTCTGTCATTTATTGTTAGAGACGAGTGTCGCCTATATATTGGGAGCCAACTCTGTTGGGTTGCAATGAAGCATTTTAATTGTTCTTCTCTAACATACAAAATCCAAATTCAGTCTTTTCAGTCTTAATGTGATAAATTTAAGAACATGAAGTTAGAAAATTGACAGATGCGGCTTGAAAAAATTTAAGAAGACAAACCTGTAGTTTTTTTGTTGTTTTTTTCACTATCCACTTTTCCTCAGTTTGTCCAATTACAACCATAAACTTGAGGTAATTTCTGGGCTTTCATAGGTTAGAGCAATAACTTAAAACTTTAGTTGGTGCCGGTTATATATTTAAGTCTTCTTGTGAATGTTTATGCGAGATTTGCAGATCCAGAGATTGAAATTTACTTTCAAACTGGATGTGGAACATCTTTAAACAGAATTTTTCTCAATTGATTTTAGGTCTGGGCTTTGACTGGACCATTCTAGCTCATGAATATACTTTTATCTAAACAATTTGATTGGAGCTCTGACTGAAGAAAGCCTCCCCACAGCATGTTGCACCATTAGGATGGTGTATTCATGGTTATGGGCTCTTTTCATCCACACATGCTGTTATGCACCACCAAAGCTCCTCTTCAACATGCTTGCTATGTTCCCTTCATGGCTTTGCACAAACTGAAAATATGACTTCTTAAAATATCCTTGCACTAATCGATAAAGCCCAGATCTGTTAGCTGTCTCTCTGTAGCTCCATCACGGGCCAATCGGCTGCTCTCCTTGTTCAGCCTATGAGTTTAGGTGGACCACTACGTCTGCAGGTTTTTATTTGTCCATTACTTTCTGAACGCTACTCCATTAGTCCATATTTAGAAACATAGATGTTGTATTGTAACCTGTCCGGTGTTCCTTTTTTTCATGATAAAATTAGGCTGAATAGAATTACAATCAGCAACTTTCAGAGTTGTATTTGTATATGTATTAAATATATACAAATATAATAAATAATAATCCAAATTTTTTATTACTTCACAAGAATAAGTTACCATCTGCCAATCTATAACATAAAAAGCTAGTAAAGTGATAGATGCTTGTGATTGTAATCTGAGAAGAATATAAAAGGTTCAATGCTCATGGGTTATAATTAAGTTCTCTGTGATCTACAGAGAGCAGGGCACAGTAGAGAAACTGCTGGCTCTTAGCGTCCCTGCCTGCTTGCAGATGCTGCATCGCAGAGGAGAGAATAATAAAAAATAAAAACATTTGAAGCTCTTTTAGGTCAACGTTTCTCATAAATATAAAAGGGATTGTCAAAAGCATCGTCTGCCATCGATTTGTTTAAATGACTGTGGTTTTCAGCGCTCCAGTTTTGCTTTTTTAGCCGCAGAAGGTTAGATTAAGCACCTCTAAAAATACACACTGTATACTGTTTGCAGAAGCACAAAAAGAGAAGTGAAATACCAGCTCCTGTGAGGTTTTAAATGTATACCTCAGCGTTTCCCGGTGCATAAGTAATCAGATTTTATTTTCATTTTTTAAGTTTTCCAGTTGCGTGGAAGCACACTTTATAAGAACCGAAAATAGCCACATCCAGAAAACAAAATTTAAAGAGCAACTTACTCCCAAATCAACTCTTTTTTCCAATAAACTATACAAATGAGTATCTAATAGAGCTCTCAGCATATCTTATCATTATTTTTGGTATTTTATTACATCGTATTGATTCTCTACCAAAAAACGTTAGTGTGGCGTCCTCTTCAGGTTGAACCTCTACACTGCACCGGATTTTGAATCCGGCACCGCTATTCGCTGAGTCTCCATCCGAGCCTCCCCCTAAAAACCTCCCTCCCTTCCCTCTCTTTCCTTCTGGTGAGGGAGTTCCACTTTAAAGAGATAAGACGCTCTGAGACAAAGGAGCTCACGTTGCTCTCCATCTTTCTCGCTGTCTGTATCTGTGCCACTGCATCAGAGCTGCTTTCAACCTGTCCATGACGGCGCAGACCACTCCCCAGACCAGTCCCCTCAACCCAGAGCTTTCACTGGTCCACCTTCTTTTGGAACATTTTTCAAATAGAAAATGTGGGCCCAGTAAGACTCTGGTAAGGGGGTGAGTTGCCCTTTAATGTTTCAGTAATATGTTGCGACTGTTTACGTTGCTCTAGTGGCCAAATTCTTAGGAAGTGTGAACTGTTATTTGATCACATTTTATTTACAGCTGAATTTGCCCTTTTCTTATGTTTTGCCATGGTAACTGTAGTTGATTTCTCTTCCGGCAGGACCGAACTGATCCTGCAATTCTTAATCATGTGATTTGGTTTTTATATTTCTGCAGGACTTTAGTACAGCGCTGCCACAGGGTCAGGTGTGTCACGACGAGCAGCGTCTGGAGGTCATCTTCAGTGACCTTGCCCGTCACTGTGACGACTCTCAGCAACGCAGCTGGGCGCTGCATGAGGACCACGCCCTCATCGCCTGCTACCTGGAGGAGCTGCTAAAGATACTGGTAACCATGATGATAGTACAGCAGTTAACTTTATTATCGAGCAAGGTTCTTTCCATCTATCCATCCAAACATACGCCCATCCACCTATGTGTCTATCCATCCATAAGGCCACTGTTTGCTCTCCATGCGTCTGTCCATCGTGTCCTGTCTTTCTTCCTTTCAGTCTTTGGTTTTTGCTGGTTGCATGCTTAAAATCTGATCCCTGCAGAAATTTATGCCATAAATATATAGTGAACTTCTGTTTTGTGGGCGCATACTGTCTAAGAAATCTGTAAAAATATTTAGGGACTCCAAAATCGGAAAGTAGCTTCCAAAAAGAATTAAAACTATCCGAGCGATTTGAGCCCCTGAATGTTCTCTGTGTGTTGGTTCTGCGATGTTGGGATTTTCAGATACGTTCAGGAATAAAAAGTACTTCTCTGTTCCAGTGTTACAATTCTGCTTTCATCCTGTTTGTATCTTCAGACTGATGCAGATCCAGAGGTGTGTAAAAGAATGTGCAAGTCCGATAACTACGAGAATGTGATGTCGCTGGTTTCGTATTATCAGATGGTAAGATATAACGAGTGGGTTTTGTATTGCAGATAATGATTTGGGCTCAGAGAGTCTCAGGGTCACATTTATTCAGTGGTAATCTTTGTGTTGTAAATATGTCTCACTGCGGGGTTTAGTTTGTAGCCTGTCTATCTTTAGCTGATCTTCAACTTGAGTTACGATGTGCAGCAGTGCATGGTCTGCTTGACCCTCTCTCGCTGTTGGGTTTCATGCAGGAGCACCGCGTTTCTCTGCGGCTGCTTCTGCTCAAAGTGTTCGGAGCGATGTGCAGCCTGGATGCAGCTCTCATCTCCACTCTGCTAAACTCCATCCTACCAATGGAGCTGGCCAGGGACCTTCAGACGGACACACAGGGTGAGGAGGAATGATAATAATAATAATGTGCATCATCTGTTATTTGAAAAAAGCATCTACAAGGGTACCTAAAAGTACTTTTTTGTAACCACAGGTCTTTCACTTCTGCGCTCTATATTAAATGTATTTGCATATTTTTTTGGTTTGACTCGCCCTTGTAGATTTAGCCACAAGCTGTGGTTAGTTTTGTGGCTCTTAGAGATGTGTTTCATCCACATGGTCATTTCAAATACAGAAATGTAAACCTTTAAAAATAAAAAAATGACTTTAAGCTTAACCACATTTTACTTACATTTCATTTCTGCATTTAATTGTCTAAATATTTTACTTTGTGGAGCCAGATCTGACAGTATTTGGACAGACAATGGATCTCAGGAGGCATCTTTGTTATCAGATAAGCCAAGAAATATTTATTTAAGGGCAGTAGCTGTTTCAGAAGACCATGAGGAACAACTAATGGATGAAGTAAAATTAACTAATGCCAATAGGTGGAACCAAAATAGTAGTAAAAGTTCATTTATTTATCCAAAACTGTGACGTTCGTACATGCGGTCAGACTGACAATAAATCGCTGCTCTAATCCATGAGACGATGCACGCATTTGCTTTAACGCATTGGGAGCCATGACAGGCAATTTTGTGTAGATAATTAATCAATAATCCCTGGTAGTGAGAAAAACTATTAATGCTTCCTTAAATCAGCAGAGTGCTAAAGAGTGAAGGACCAAGTCATACAACTGTAGGAATTAGACCAAAGAGTTGGATATATATATGGCAAACCACTGTGTCACATAATCTAAGTATTTTATAGGGGTGTTTTTCTGCCATGGATAGTCTCGTAGCAAATACCCCAACAAGGATTAAATAATCCAATAATAACTTCACTTAGCGCCACCTGGAGAGTGGTAAGTGCAAAAAGATTTGATTTATTTATAGGAACAGTTTTCCTTTTTTTTTTATTAAAATACATTTTTCAGTTTAAACAAATACTGTAGAGAACTGTGACACACGCGTACCGTTATGACGTGTACGCTCTCCTGTGCTGTTTACTGCTTCTGTGAAATATCCATAATTAAGTTACAATTTACAGATTAAAACCCAGGTTTTGGACAAGTTTGTATCTTTTACTCATTCTTATGACAGTGAAATATAGAAACTCATAAGTGCGGATTTTTTAAAATTTATTATTTCCATGTAGTTTTATTTGGTCATTTTTTTCAAAAGAAAACTCACCAGATTGAACCAAAATTTTAAGTCCAACATTTTCTGAAGCTGTCAAGGATCATGACTAAGATGATAAAAATCCTCCACTTCCTTACATTTATGCAGTATTTTCTAAATGGTTAAAATGCTCAAGTCTCTCTATAATTCTCCTTTATACATAAAAATAATATAATCTGAAAAATTTATAGTGAATGTTTTCTTGGTTTGCTGAAAATAAATAGAAAATGTGAATAAACAGATTTAACAACATTTTCTTTCAGCTTTAAGAAAAAATGTTTAATATTATTTATTAGGTGATTGATTCTCTACCAAAAACTATTAGTGTGGTGTCCTCTTCAGGTTAAAACTCTACACTGATATTATTTATTAATTGTGTATATGTTCTGTCTCTTTTTCCATCCAGAACACCAGAAGATGTGTTACACAGCTTTGGTACTAACTATGATATTCTCAATGGGAGAGCAGGTGCCATATCACCACTATGGTATGATCAATCTCTCTTTGCTGTGAGATGTTTTAACATGACCACATGTTAGGAGGATGGAGTGAGCAGCAGCTAAAGCTAAAGAAAACATCTGTTTGCAGAGCATCTTAGTGCCGAATTTGTTCGGTTTCTGTTGGGCGTGGTGGAGGACGGGCTTCCCTCTGATCCCACTGAGCAGCTGCCGGACATCTTCCTGAACCTCCTGCTGGCCTTTAACCTGCATCACACAGGTGAGAAACTGGTCAGAACGTCACCAGCGGACATTTTTCTCAGCAGTTTGACATCCATGTCCAGATAAGAACAAGATTATTCACACAGAGACAAGCTTTAGATCTGTAGTGTTCTTGTGTTTAAACTACGTATCTGTGTCAACCAGCGCCGAGCAACAATGCAATAATGGAGGAGTTGAAGCAAAAAAACGTCAAGGTCCTGACAGAAAAAGTGCTGCTACTCCTGAACAGAGGAGGTAAAATCCTGAAAACTAATGTTTCCCATTTTTAAAAACAGGAAACAAATCTAAAATCTGCCGTTTTCCACAGAGGACCCAGTGTGTATGTTCAAACACACACCACCTGCACCTCACTCTGTGCTGAAGTTCCTACAGGATGTCTTTGCCAGCCGAGAGACCGCCGACATTTTCTATCGCACCGACATGATGGTGATGATAGACATCGCTGTGCGACAGATTTCTGACCTGTCCCCGGGGGACAAGGTGAGTCTCTCCTTTCAGCAGGTGACACATCGTTATAGAGATGTGCTGCTGGATATTTATAGAACTATCTATTTAATGAAGACAGATGATAATTTATTCCATCTATCATGATGTTTATTATATTCCTTAGAAATGAAGCTGCAATCTTTTTTAATCAATAAAAAAAAAAAAAAATCTTCAATGCTGTTACCAACATTCCCATACCAACCAAAGTCAGTAGAGGGGGCCATTTTCACTCTGATCAAAAGAGCGACAGACAAACGTGACACTTAACAAAGCTGCATTTCGTTCCTTTTCAGCAGTATAAGAATAATAAGAATAACTAAATATAAGAAGAATAAGAATTGACCGGTTGGAAAAAATGAAATATTTATATCACATATTTAGGTTGTATCTGCAGAATTCTTGATAAACATGTTAAAGCCACCACAGAAATCACTCAAATGTTGTAGAAACCTTTTTTTTTTTTTACTTGTTTGTAGTTTTGCATTAGACCATTTTAATCGTATTCATGTGCGTGTCCTTTTCAAATAAGTTATCTGGATTGAATCTTCTCTTTGCTTCCTCCTTTAAGCTGCGGATGGAGTACCTATCCCTCATGCACTCCATAATGCGCTCCACGGACTACCTGGAGCACCGGCACCGCCTGTCTGACCTGCAGGGGTCGCTCAAGAGGATTCTCAGGGAGGAGGAAGATCCTGGAGAGGACGAGGGGAGCGCCACGGCCAAACAGATGGATAAGCTAATAGTGCAGCAGATCTTCAAGGAGCTCCCACAGATCTGCGACAACCAGAACTAACCATATCCGTGTCGCGCACATTCACACGCTGTAGTTTCGCTCCTGTCTGCTGAAGGGTTGGATTATGCTGGAAAACTCATGGTTTCTGCACCAGCTGGAAGAAAGAAAAAAAGCACTTATCAGGGCTGCATTGTGCATGTTTTCACATATCTCAAGCAGTTAGTTAAAAGAATAAAAATATTTCTTTAGTGTCAATATGGAAAATATAAAAAGGTCATGAATTACAGTATGCTAAAAAATAATTGCCAAGCAGCTCCTGAAGTGAATTTAAAGCAATAAGAGTCTCACATGGACTAACTGCATGTGCTTTGTCAGATTAAATCTACTGCAATCGCTGAGTCTTATTCTAACCAAACTAACTGAAACCAAATAGATTTCATAGAAAATACAAAGAGGTAAATCTGTAGTTTGTATCAGTGCCATTATATCAACTCAGACAGAAAACCTTTGCGAGCTTCCCTTCGTAGAGGAACCAAACTACTTGGTGTTAGAGAGAGTATTATTTTCTTAAATGGTTACTGCACTCTTACCCCTGACTTTCTGTGCCATAAAACCCCTCAATATTAGTACTTAAAGCAAGGTGAGAAAGTTTACTTCCTTACTTAAAAAAAAGGCAAAGCACATTCATCTCTACGGACCTCGTAGCTGAGTTTGCTGCTCGTGCTTCTCTGAACTTTCTGCTGCATCAGTCTCCTGCTACATTTCGTATCTCTTCTATAACAATAACTCTGTTTTCTCTCAATGCAAAGCCTGTAAGACCGAGAAATAATTCTTCACTGATTTAGACAAATTGTTCTTAATCAGGTGTGTATGTGAGATATTATGCACTCTTTTTGTTATAATCTTGTGTTCCTGCTGAAAAAAAAGGTTCATGACAAAAGATAAACAGGAGGCATTTTTTTCTGACTTTTTTTTTCTGTTTTTACCTTTGTTTCTCGCATCATTGTTGTGATTGACGTTCCTGTTTTTAACATGTTCTTGTTTGTTCTCCTCAAATGGAAACGCTTCTTCACCTTACGCAAGATGCATATCTGAGTGTTCATTTCTTTAACTAACGGTGTATTTGTTTACAATAGGTGTAACTTGTATGTTTGAGTGATAAACATCTTTGTGATTTGCATTGTCTGCAAAAACGCTGCAACTGTGTAATGAAACTAATAAAGCTATATTTTAACAGTGATATTGTCTTAAATGTTGATGTGGAGCAGATGACTCGAAAAATGCAATGCAATTTTATTTATATAGCACACTTTCAACACAAGGCAATTCAAGATGCTTTACATGATTAAAAAAATTTGAAGATTAAAACGTTAAATCATAAAGATAACAGAAATTAAAATTAAAAAACATTCAGTGATTAGAACATAAGAGAACATTTATGTAAAATTATGAAAATTAAAACAGAAATTACTCATATTGGTTACTCATAGGCAAGTCTAAATAGGTATGTTTTCATTTTAGATTTGAAAGAGTTTATAGACTGCAGTTTTGCATTCAACCGGCAGTTTGTCCTTAATGTGAGGAGCATAGAAACTGAAAGCTGCTTCTCAATGTTTGGTCCTGGTTGGACGATCAGTAAACTAGAGCTGGAGGACCTGGGTAGTCTGGATGGTTTGTATCATGATAGCAGATCTCTAATGTACTATGGTGCTAAACCATTCAATGATTTATAGACTAATAAAAGCACTTTGAAATCTATTCTCTGAGCTATAGGGAGCCAGTGTAAGGACTTTAGAACTGGGGTGATGTGTTCTACTTTTTTGGTTCTAGTGAGAAAACGAGCAGCAACGTTCTGGATCAGCTTTAGCTGTCTGATTGATTTTTTAGGTAGACCTGTGAAGATACTGCTGCAGTAATCAAGGTGGCTAGAGATAAATGCATGGATGAGTTTTTCTAGGTCTCCTTTTCTCATCAGTCCTTTAATCCTAGAAATGTTCCTCAGGTGATAGAAAACTGACCTTGTTATTGCCTTTATGTGACCCTGGAGGTTCAGGTCTTAGTCCATTATTACACCTAGAGTTCTGGCCTGGTCAGTAGTTTCTAGTTGGACCAACTGAAGTTGCATACTGATATTTAATCAATCTTCTTTGGGTCCAAAGATAAGTAGTTCCCTTTTGTTTTTGTTCAGTTAGAGGAAATTATGTGACATCCAGCTGTCAATTTGCTCAATGCATTTATTGAGGACTTGGATGGGTTCAGCATCACCTGGTGACATTAAGATATAAAGCTGAGTGTCGTCAGCGTAGTTGTGGTAGTTGATATTATTTGTTGTTATGATCTGGCTTAGAAGCTTGGAAGCATGTAAATGCTAAATAGGAGGGGTCCTAGGATGGAGGCCTGGGGGACCCCGCATGTGATTTCTGTGTTTTTTGACAAGAATTGTTTAACCGACACAAAGAAGCTCCTGTTCTTGAGGTAGGATTTGTAAAAGTGACGAGTTATAGCCAGGATTTGAACCCAGGACCTTCTTGCTGTAAGGCAAGTGTTACCACCAACTATGCAGCTTCTACAGATAATTAACCGAAATAACTTGTTTTGAAAGGATACTTTAAGATTGTTTATATATTTTATGCTACCAGTTATTATATTATATATTATATTTAAAAACGTATTTATTTTCTATCTCTCTATATAATAGGCCTATTCATATTTATCATATAAAGAAAATATTAATTATATGCATTTTAAGACTTTAAACGGGAAAGTTTCCACCCGGATAACACAGATGTTCGTACCAACAGACAGTTGTGTGTTGCAATGAAAGCAGTCCGGGTGAATTACTGGGTTAAAGGTCCTGCTGACCGCAGTGACAGCGACAGCTCTCCGACAAATTTCTCTGAGGAAACGCAGGGCAGGTGAGGCGTTGTCTGTTCTCTAATGTCCTCTCATTGTGTCCCCATGTCCCGTCTATGTCCCCCACGGCCACGTTTGTCGTGTTTTGTCACCGTTTACTCTCTCTGCAGAGCCGGAAGGAAAGATGTCCAAAAAGCAGCAGCCGATCAGCCCGCTGAAGAACTTCTTCGCCGGAGGTTTCGGAGGGGTTTGCCTGGTTTTCGCCGGACACCCATTGGACACCATCAAAGTAAATGGCGCTAAATGTTGTGTCTGGGTTTGTCTGTGCCTTGCTTGTTGTGGAAACAGTCAACAAACTTCGGCAGAGACTCTGAATGCTGCTGTTTTCAGGGTGCTTGTGTCACTGTCCTGCTTCTGAAGACCTTTGACCCAGACTCAGTTTGTCACGTGATTCCTCCTGCTCAGGTGTCGAGATCACCTGGAAAGTGGGGATTTGTCACCGACTCACAGCAGGGATCAGGTCAAAACCCTGAGCTGAGCTAGACTGAGACCTCAGGTAGCACAAACTCTGAGTAGTCAGATTTCACTTTGAATCTTTTAAAGTGGATTTGATCAGTAGTTCGTCCCCGATTCTCTAATTGTATCACTATCAATTCAATTTCAATTCAGTTTATTTATATAGCGCCGTTTTACAACAGATGTCATCTCAAGGCACTTTACAAGAAGAGTTATTACAGTACAATGTAGAGATTAGAGAAATACTTTTTAGTGTTGTTAGAAAAGTTGAAAAATGCACAAAAACCGGATCCGAAGCTGATGAATGTTCTCTGAAATTCCCTTCTTTACTAAATAAACAAAATAAAGCAAAGATCTGAAGCAGGAATGGAGACATGCATCGTTCTTCAGGTGATCCCAAGATCTCTGCTGATAAATCATCTCCCTCGTGCTGGAAGACTAGCTTTCCCGTTAAACTTTGTGACCTGCACCGTTTTTACTAAAAGAAAACGTAAAATCTTCTTCATCTCCAAGTCCAATACTCTCTTACCAGACGTCTTTCGGTTACTTCTGTCCAGTAGAAATTCCACTATAAATCTCATTTAAGGTGTTTTTTTTTAAACAGCTGCTCCTGCAGCTGTTTTAAAAAAAACAGCTGCAGGTAGCTGCAGCTACCTGCAACTACCTGCAGGTAGCTGCAGCTACCTGCACCCCAAACTTTTGAACGGTAGTGTAGACGCTTCCACGAATGTCACAGTCCATTTAGCCTTTTCATAACCTATTACTGTAATTAATATATAATCACTTTTGATTTTAAATTAGTTTTCCTACAAGGTCAAATATTGATGCATGTCAGTTCTTTGACTTTTAACAATGCACAAACTGGAGGAAAATGGTTTCTTGTTGCTGTGACATTCTTTCATGTTAAAAATGTCCCACCTGATGTTCTTCTTTCCCCTCAGGTTCGCCTACAAACTCAACCCAAACCCAAACCTGGAGAGAGCCTCTTATATGCTGGAACCGTGGATTGTTTTAAAAAGACCTTAGCCAAAGAGGTTAGCAAAGCAGACCTCTTCTTCTTTACATTTTAAAGCGCAATGCTAAAAATGTTTGTCTGAAATAACAGATTTTTACTAATTAAATGATGATTAGATGCTTTAACAAAATAAAGAACATAAATTTCTAAAATATGACTAGGATTTCTCTGTTGTTCGTATCGTATTTGATACATTAGGCCTTTGTGGTCATATCATAAGACAAAATGGATTAATATTTTCCCAGGTGTTTACATATAAATCTTATAAAGAATATGTTAAACGTACTGAGCAACATATTTGCTCGCTAGTTAATCAGAACGCTGCAGATTTTATTTTCCAGGAAAGTACTTTCTTAAAAAGGCAGAGGTTAAAAAAAATTCTGGTTTCAGAAATTACACATTTGATGCTATATAATCAATCATTTATACTTCATTGAGACATGGCCAGTTTTTTTTTAATCAAATATATTTCATTGGGTATTATAAAATAATACATAATTATCCAAGGTTTCCTTCGTCCTCATGCTGATGTTTCCTCGCAGGGTGTAAAAGGACTCTACAAAGGGATGTTGGCCCCAATAATCGGAGTTACACCCATGTTTGCCGTCTGTTTCTTCGGATTTGGACTGGGCAAGAAGCTACAGCAGAAGACGCCTGACGACATCCTTACGTAGGTGACTTATGCGCCTCAGGTGGTTGTGTTCGCACAGCAGCTGGGGTCTTTTTTTTTCATAACTTCTTCTTCTGGCCTCCCCGCCAGGTACCCACAGCTGTTTGCTGCCGGGATGTTATCGGGCGTTTTCACCACGGCCATCATGGCTCCCGGAGAGCGCATCAAATGTCTCCTACAGGTACGTCTCCGTTCGGTAAACCAGATGCTAAGTGTTTGAACCCTGGTTTGGGGCTGAAAAGGAGTTTTGTGGTGTTTTCAGATTCAGGCATCAACAGGAGAGGTGAAGTATGCAGGGCCGATGGATTGCGTTAAACAGCTGTACAGAGAGTCTGGGATCAGAGGAGTCTACAAAGGCACAGCTCTGACCCTCATGAGAGGTTTGTCCACCCTCTGATAAGACAGCTCTCATCTTATGCCCACAGCTATGATGAACAGTTCACATCATGGGAAGAAGAATTGGGAAAAAGTCAAGCATAGCTGCTGATCTGCAGCAGGGAGTGTCCAATTTCTGTAGGCGAGGTTTTTATCTTTTCTTATCTGCAAACACAGGCTCAACCGGCTCATTTTATTTCTGAACCACAGCAGAGTCCCAGCTAGATTGGTAGGAGTGATGGGAGAAATCTGCCAAAAGCAAAAGGATCCCCCTGCTTCTGTTCCTGCCCCATATTTAGAACATGAAATCTCTCTGGCTTCTATTTTGTGTTTGACGCTACCTCTATAACTTATGGACAATGTAGGTCAGCAGAAACACTTTCAAGCCACTCAGTCATCAGAAAACTTCTGTCTGAGTAACAATCCTCAGAGTGCGGTGTGAACTTTGAACCTTTGCAAGCTTCTTATCTTTACTGCATCCTTTGAAGAACGCCAACTTCCACCTTTGAATCAGTTATCTGTAGAGCTGCGTCACTTGCGTTAGTGATTCAGTGAGTTTATGGCATATATTCCAGCTGTTTGATGTAATACTGATACATCTTTATAAATTGATTATTCAGTAAAAAAAAAAGTAAAGGTAAAAAAACAACCAGAAATTCTGCTTATTTTGTAAGTAGAATATCACATAAAATAATTTTTAAGTCAGAAATGTTATGTTTGGTCTGTGAACCAAGACCAGCAGATGACCTGGTGCCTAAAATCATCTCTAACTGTGGAAACTCCACATTAGACCTCAAGAAACTTGGACCGTCTGCCTCCTCACTCAAATGCCTAATTATTTTATACATGAAAAGTCGACTTTGCATCATGGAGCAACAGTCCAGATCTTTTTCTCCTTATCCCAGATGAGACTGTTTTGACGTCTCTGGTTCAGGAGTGGCTTAACCCAAGGAATAGGCTGTAGGTCTGTGTCTCTTTATGGTTTATCTTGGAGCTCTTACTGCAGCTACAGTCCACACCTGGTACATCTCCCCAAAACTCTGTTGCTTTTGCACACATTTCTCCACCACACTTTTTCCTTCATCTCAACTTTCCATCAGTACGTTTGCACACAGCGCATTGAACAACCAGCTTCTCTTGTGGCTTTCCTTTCTGGGTGTGTCACACTTCCCACTCACATCCACACTTCACTTGTATTATTATATTTTTTCGGAGAAAGTGAATTTCGTGTTCTTATTGTCTGTAAACCACGATCATCAAC
This sequence comes from Apricaphanius iberus, assembly GCA_028564705.1. NCBI lineage: Eukaryota > Metazoa > Chordata > Actinopteri > Cyprinodontiformes > Aphaniidae > Apricaphanius > Apricaphanius iberus. The sequence continues at coordinate 508,902 of JAPXFQ010002889.1, forward strand.
ATTACGAGAAGTAAGTGCTTGAATTGCATCCCTGTGTAATGAATCATTTTAATATATTAGAGTTTCTCTACTGATGGACTCAAATAAATATGTGCCTATTATATAAAAAATACTTTTTTAATGTAGAAAATTCACTGTTATGTTATTGGAAAAACAGAGACAGTTTTGGAGTTATCTTTGAAGTCTTTTTACAGCTCAGTTGCTTTACTTTATTCTTATTTCCTAGATGTTCCAGCGAGTGGCATGTACTTCATGACTTATGAGTGGCTGAAGAACCTGCTCACACCAGCAGGAAAAAGGTGAGGACTCGCTCATCCTCGGCTCTCTCTTCACAGAACGTCCTCTCAGCAGGTAAACACGGTGTCTTCTCTCCGCAGCCACAACGAGCTCAGCATTCCCAGCGTGCTGTTTGCCGGAGGAATGGCAGGGATCTTCAACTGGGCCGTTGCGATCCCACCTGATGTGCTCAAGTCCCGCTTCCAAACAGGTTAGCTTTTTCTGATCCGATAGGCCGCTGCATTCCTTGAGAACGTGTGAATATTATCCGTGTAGATGATCGTTCTGTGCGCTTCCGTCCGTATCCTGGGATGGATGCTCAACAAGCAGCCGAATCAGTCGCAGCATCTCCCCCTGCTGGGAGGGTCGGCTTTATGAGGCGACACTTTTCTACCCAGCAACATTTCCTATGATTTACAGCTCACAAATTAGGATTCACCTGATAGTTTTGTTAGTATTTTCTACTTCTAATGGTAGTTATACCACTGCATAAAGCTACACTACCGTTCAAAAGTTTGGGGTCACATTGAAATGTCCTTATTTTTGAATGAAAAGCACTGTACTTTTCAATGAAGATAACTTTAAACTAGTCTTAACTTTAAAGAAACACACGCTATACATTGCTAATGTGGTAAATGACTATTCTAGCTGCAAATGTCTGGTTTTTGGCGCAATATCTACATAGGTGTATAGAGGCCCATTTCCAGCAACTATCACTCCAGTGTTCTAATGGTACAATGTGTTTGCTCATTGGCTCAGAAGGCTAATTGATGATTAGAAAACCCTTGTGCAATCATGTTCACACATCTGAAAACAGTTTAGCTCGGTACAGAAGCTACAAAACTGACCTTCCTTTGAGCAGATTGAGTTTCTGGAGCATCACATTTGTGGGGTCAATTAAACGCTCAAAATGGCCAGAAAAAGAGAACTTTCATCTGAAACTCGACAGTCTATTCTTGTTCTTAGAAATGAAGGCTATTCCATGCGAGAAATTGCTAAGAAATTGAAGATTTCCTACAACGGTGTGTACTACTCCCTTCAGAGGACAGCACAAACAGGCTCTAACCAGAGTAGAAAAAGAAGTGGGAGGCCGCGTTGCACAACTGAGCAAGAAGATAAGTACATTAGAGTCTCTAGTTTGAGAAACAGACGCCTCACAGGTCCCCAACTGGCATCTTCATTAAATAGTACCCGCAAAACACCAGTGTCAACATCTACAGTGAAGAGGCGGCTGCGGGATTCTGGGCTTCAGGGCAGAGTGGCAAAGAAAAAGCCATATCTGAGACTGGCCAATAAAAGAAAAAGATTAAGATGGGCAAAAGAACACAGACATTGGACAGAGGAAGACTGGAAAAAAGTGCTGTGGACGGATGAATCCAAGTTTGAGGTGTTTGGATCACAAAGAAGAACGTTTGTGAGACGCAGAACAACTGAAAAGATGCTGGAAGAATGCCTGACGCCATCTGTTAAGCATGGTGGAGGTAATGTGATGGTCTGGGGTTGCTTTGGTGCTGGTAAGGTGGGAGATTTGTACAGGGTAAAAGGGATTCTGAATAAGGAAGGCTATCACTCCATTTTGCAACGCCATGCCATACCCAGTGGACAGCGCTTGATTGGAGCCAATTTCATCCTACAACAGGACAATGACCCAAAACACACCTCGAAATTGTGCAAGAACTATTTAGAGAAGAAGCAGGCAGCTGGTATTCTATCGGTAATGGAGTGGCCAGCGCAGTCACCAGATTTGAACCCCGTTGAGCTGTTGTGGGAGCAGCTTGACCGTATGGTACGCAAGAAGTGCCCATCCAACCAATCCAAATTGTGGGAGCTGCTTCTAGAAGCGTGGGGTGCAATTTCTCCAGATTACCTCAACAAATTAACAGCTAGAATGCCAAAGGTCTGCAATGCTGTAATTGCTGCAAATGGAGGATTCTTTGATGAAAGCAAAGTTTGATGTAAAAACAATCTTATTTCAAATAAAAATCATTATTTCTAACCTTGTCAATGTCTCGACTCTATTTTTTATTCATTTCACAACGTATGGTGGTGAATAAGTGTGACTTTTCATGGAAAACACAAAATTGTTTGGGTGACCCCAAACTTTTGAACGGTAGTGTATGTAGTTATGCCACGTAGTTATACTCTCTGAAGGATCAAGATTAAATCATGATCCTTCAGAGAGGATGTTATATATATATATATATAACATGACAAACTGTCAGCCATGTTTCATTTGCAGGAAAGTCTTTTAGTGTTTGGAAAACTGTGAAATTAGATGGAAGTATTTTCTAGATCTGAATATGTGTGGAAAAAGAAACACAGCATGGGGAAACTACTTGTTATTCAATTTTAACTCCTTGAATTTACTGCATCCTTGTCTATTTATCCATTCTTTTCTGTTTAATTTTCTCACATTCTGCATTCAACTTCTTTGAAATCAGAGCTTGGAACTGGGAATGATGTCACTCGGAAGCTGAGAGTAATATAAGCTTACAGTAACGTGCTTCTTTTTATCTGTGCGTTCAGCCACCATATAAACATGGTCACAAATTGACTTGTACCAGAGATTTAATGAGACACAAACCATCAAAAATGAAGAGAAACAGTTTACATCTTCTGCTTTCAATACGGTTTATCTCAGTTCTCAGGGGGCACTCTTTTTTTTTTTTTTTGGCTTGAAACTTAAAGGATTTCTTATGAGTTCAAACTGACCCATCAGCTGTCTCTTGGGTTTGTTTTGCAGCGTCCATATTTAAAGCCTGAGCACCAGACAAACAAGTACGGAGAACGGCAAGTTAACCACGATCTTTGTTTCATTTCAAGCTTTGACCGTCTGCCAGAAAAAGTATAAAATGTATCTGTACATGGTGGCATCTTACGTTCAGTCTTAACTTCGGTTGGCCGTTAGTTTTACACTGGAGGTTCTTTAAGTCTTTCGAATAAATCTGCACAATATATTGCTATATCCATTATCACAGTATCAGTGTGTGCATTATTGATGTCTCAATTATCTGCTTTGAGTGAAATAATTACTGCCTAATGTATTTTAAGTGCTTTAACTTGCATTTAAAACTACTAAAGGTAAAGAATGATGGGAGAAAAGAGGAGAAGGAAATAGGCAGGTATCGCAACTGATCTTGTAATCGCATTATTTAGGAAATAAGCCGGTTTTCTGACGTCATGCAGCTCTTCCTCTAAATCTAAAGCGTACCAACTGCTAAGCATGGTGGTGGTAGCATCATGCTTTAGGTTAGTTTTCCTGCCAGTGACGCAGTCGCTTTGCAAAATTTGGATGAAAGAAAAAAGGATTACATCCTAATTCTTCATCTTAAATAAACATCCGGACGGTTTAGACTCAGGTTTAATTTGAGGACGGGTGTCCCGAAGACACAGCTGTTCCTTCCGATCAGCGTCTTGGTCGATGTTCCCTGTTGTCCTTGTTTTCCAGCTCTGTGTGTAAAAATAAAACTCCAAATGTTTGTTTCAGAGAGATCTATCCCCCCGCTTCATGCTGATCCTCTCTTGTCTTTCTCCCTCCGGCAGCTCCCGAAGGAAAGTATCCCAACGGCTTCCGAGACGTCCTGCGGGAGCTGATCCGAGAAGAGGGGATCGTCTCTCTGTACAAAGGCTTCAACGCGGTCATGCTCAGAGCTTTCCCTGCAAACGCGGTGAGTGTCCGTCATTTGCCCTTTGATACAATAACGCTCCTTTGTGCACGTAGGATGCAGCAGTCTGTCAGTGATGATTTTGTTTTCACACTCTTAGTCGAAGAATAGTAAAAATAATTCCTGCCAAAAAGTAGATTGGGAGCTATAAAAGGTAACCGGACCAACAGAGTTCAAGTTGAGGTCTGGAAAACTGGAGAAATACTTCACTGTTTGGGGAAATAGAAACATCCAGACTCCTGTATTTAACCAATTAGGGCCCGATCATTGCTAAACATTGCTAACATGCTGTCAGATATTTGTCATTGCTCTGAGCAAACTGTGTCTTTATTCCTGGTCCTTAGGCCTGCTTCTTGGGATTTGAGTTGGCGATGAAGTTTCTCAACTGGTTAGCTCCAAGCCTGTGAAGTGGCCTCGTCTGGGAACACCAGGAATAATCGCTCGCTCACACAGGGAGAATCATGTGAAATGAAGAGGTTTTTTTTAGTAGTTTACCAGTAATTTACTTGATTGTTTTTGTTGGTGGCATGGTTCAGACCTGCTGAGACTTTAGAGATGTCTGGTTGACTCTGTAACGGTGCCACTTCACTCGCAAAGACAAAGACTGTTCGATTGTTCTTGCTCCTTTCAGTCTTTATCATTGTTTTTTATGGTTTTATTTTTTTTCCCCAACTACAAAATGGAGTGAAATGAACATGTGGTGCCTTACCTCCTAACTGCGAGCAGGGGAACGTTTCAGGTGAATATTGGTGTCTGTCAGCACTTTGCGCCACTAAGCTGTGTTCTTCTGGGAAACGTCTCCCTCACTCAGTGAACGCTCGTACTACACGCCGTCTGTCTAATGTGAAGACAACTTTGATGAGTGTGATTGAATGAAAACATCATGTGAATGTCAGCATGTAAAGAAACTATAAAGCAGATCCATCTTTAACAAACTCCACCGTGTTCCTGCTTCTTTCTACACATTTGTCTTTTTCTTTGCAGTCAGGGACGTTTGCAGTTAAAATAAACAACGCATCTCTTACAACTTTCTTACACCGAATGGACATTTTCTGTGGTTTTTATTATTAGTAAAATTCTGTCAGGCTCTTTCTATACGGAGATAAAACCAGGTGTAGCAGCAAATTCGATATTCAACAGGTGCCTCATCCACAAGGAGGCAGAGTTTCAGGAAGCCGTAAATTATGTTTGAATCGAGTCCCAAAGTGGAGAAATCTCACAACCCCGGCTCAGTTTTTTTCCCATGATAATGAGCTCTACGGCATTTTTTTCTGAGCGGATGACGTCTCCACCCCGTTCCTAAATTTAACATACATTCTCAACTCTGATAAAGTAAACAAACATGGCGCCGTACAGCGCTGTGGTCCTAATAAAGTAAATTCTGATTAATCCTAGAATATGATTTACCTTCCTGTATCACCAGTAGCAAAAATGGACCACAGACACCATATTTTTTGAATAAAGCTCTTTGGATTTGTCATGTTTGCCGTTGGGTTGACTGCACATTCTCAGGGTTCTTTTCTGTTATTCTAGCAGTGTCACACCGCCACCAATGGGCCCGACATGGGTACTACAGCAGTTTCAGCAGCTGCTTGGACAGGATTTCTTTTTATTGCTATGCCGTTTTTACAGACTCCGTTTTTTTTTTAAGCTAATCGTTTTATCCCGATGTAGACAAGGCCTTAGTTTTCTAAAAGGTAAAGATGTGCAAATGCTTCCATTAGAGAGTATTATTTATCCAAATTATAGAAAAGTAACCTTTGTATCACCTTTACAGGGTTTCTGCAATGCTTTAAAAGTTAAATCTTCAGTGGATTATTTCAAGTTTAGATATTTATCTTAGAACCTTGTGGTACTCCACACGTAACCCTGAAAAGATTGATCATTACACAAACAAACTGGATTCTATCAGACAGATATGATTTAAACCAGCCTAGTGCTGTTCCCTTGATCCCTACAACATGTTCAAGCCTTTCTAAGAGATTAGGATCGACTGTGTCAAAAGCAGCACTGAGATCCAACAAGACCAGAACAGTCACAAATCCATGATCTTAGGCCATTAGAATATCATTAGTAACTTTTACCAGTGCTGTTTCAGTGCCATGTTGAGCTCTAAAACCTGACTGAAATTCTTCAAACAGGTCGTTGCTGTTTAGATGCTCACATACTTGATTAGCAACTATTTTCTCAATGATTTTGGATAAGAAATATGTTAGATATAGGTCTGTAGTTTCATTACAGGAACCTTAAGTTCCTGTGGTACTTATCCTTTGGTTACATCGTATCTAAAATGGGTCCAAGGGAACACTGCCGATAAATAATTTGGGTGGGATTGGGTCCAAAATGCAAATTGAAGGTTTAGATTAAGCTAAATATTTATGAACATCTCAAAACCTCCACTGAATGAAAACAGTACCAAGCACAAATTAAGTTATACAGTTTTGTCCGATACAGTCTCATTTACTGATTAAGAAACAATAATGTTTGGGAGAATGCCAATGATTTTATTTTTAATAGAATTTATATGATTTATGAAGAATCCCATAAAGTCATCACTACTGAGAGAAGGGGGAATAGTTGGCTCAACAGAGCTATGACTTTGTGTAAGTTTGGCAACTGTACTAAAAATAAACCTAGGATTGTGAAAAAGATGCAGTTCTAGCTTGTTGAAGTTTTTTTTTAATATATAACAGGAAACTATTTTTGCAGGTTGAATAGGAATCCTCTAGTTTTGTAAAGCGCCTTTTTCTCTCCACTTTGCTACAGTATTCTGCTTAGAGTATGCAACTCTGCATTAAACCAGCGAACCAGCCTCCTATGGCTGATTACCTAGTTTTGTAAAGGGACTATAATGTCTGATGCCACACGCAATGAGGAAGTAATACTGAACCAGACCATAAACTTCTGAAAGGTCGGAGATGGAATTGCAACCCTTAAGTTTAATACTTTTAGACACAGAGGAAAACAAGAATGGAACAGATTCTTTAAAACTTGTTATAGCATTGTCTGATAAAGCTCTGCTGTGTTTAAATGTTACTGCAGGTATGGTATGGTCAGCTAAAATAAATTCAGAAGTAATAAAAAATGGTCAGAGAAGCTCAGGTTCTGTGGAAGGGCCTCAAACTGTATGGCGTATGTCAGTACAAGGTCCAAACTGTGCCGACCTGAGTGGGTGGATCCCTGCACTCCCTGAGCAAAGTTCTGTCATGTAATCCATTGAACAGCCTTTAATTACCGATGATGCAGTGCCGGTCAATACTTGCCGGCAGGCTGTTCTAAATAAAAGGATCAATGAAGTACAGAGATGTAGAGGAGGGGGAAGTGTCTCTGTGTTGATGGTTCAAACTGATGAAACGACATATTTCAGGTTTTCAAGTTGCGATCTTTGGAGATGAACTTTTAGAAGGTTTTTTGCTTTTTTTCTGGTACCAAACCTGAGACTTTGACCCTCTGAACTTCTTCAGTAATGAGTAACGTAGAGATCCCAGCTGGATTGAAGGAGCTGCTGCAGGGATACACGGTGGAGGTGCTCCGTCGCAGGCCTCCTAACCTGGTGGAGTTTGCTGTGCAGCATTTCACACGGCTCCTTGAGAACCAAAAGAATGAGCAGCAGGCCAAGAAGCGCTGCAACAAGCCTGAAGGGAAGGAGGTCGCTTTGGAAACTGTGTCAAATAAATCTAATGATGATGAGGAGGAGGAGAAGGAGACTCCCAGTGAGTGTCCCACCATCACTTAATAGAAGCTGATCAAATGAGCCATGATTGTGTAAAATAGTTAAAGTTTAAAACATTTACATCTTGCCCTCTCTTCAGAGCCCAGGGGTGGTAGAAGTCGCAGAGTTGCAGGTCAGTAAAAAGCAAGATGGCTTGCTTGTGAATATTTAGTTTAATGTTTGTGGCATTTATTTCATGTACTACTATCACTGTTGATACAAATATAATACAGATTTCCAGGTTGGGTATTTAAAGAAAATTGTAATTTTTCATGCATTATTTTAAGTCTTTCTTCTTCCCTTTAAATGGAACAAACTGAGCCATGTAGCATTTTATTGCCATTGACTCTCATTCAAATGGCGTTTTTTTTTTACATATTACATTATTATTTTCTGATTGGTTTCCCCTAAATTATATTTTTACATATTTTAAATGTTCGAGTCTCCTTTGGAATTGAAAGAACAGTCATTTTAATGACTGCATAAACTATCAAAGTCAAATGCAAGTTTAAATAACTCAAAATAGTAACTAAGGGGTAAAAAATTATTATCATTAAATAGGTTCTATGAATAGTGAGTAACTTATGGTAACCTACTTGTGGGGTACAACAGGGCTCTTTGCTTGGACCAATTATTTTTGCTTTAAATATGCTTCCTGTTGGTAAAATCATGGTATAAATTTCCACAGTTATGCAGATGATATGAAAATATATTTATCAATAAATCCTGAGGAATCCAATTGGGCATGTAAAACATGTCTCTAAAGTTTCTGCCTTTAATTTCAGATAAGAAAGAAGTTCTCATGTTTGGATCAGAACCAATAAGAAGGGAACTATTTTGTCAATCACTTCATATGGATGGCTTTAAATTGGCCTCCAGTAATAATGTAAAGAACCTCTGACAGGACATTCAAATCACATATCAAAAGGGTTTCAAGGATTTCCTTCTTTCACCTCCGGAATATTGCTAAAGTTAGAAACATCCTGTCCAGGAGTGATGCTGAGAAACTAATCCATGCATTTTTTATTGATGGTTAGACCACTGTAATTCTTTATTATTAGGAAGTCCAAAAATGTAATTAAAAGCCTTCAGTTGATCCAAAATGCTGCAGGGAGACATCTGATTAAGATTAAAAAGAGAGATAGCATTTTTCTTGTTTTTGCTTCTCTTCATTGGCTCCCTGTTAAATCTAGAATTAATCTCTGATAATAACAATGGCTTGCATTTATATATTGCTTTTCTAGACCCTCAAATGACTTTACTATTCTATTATTTACTTACTCTTCATTCACACACTGGTAGAAGCAAGCTACTATTGTGGCTACAGCTGCCCTGGGGCAGACTGACAGAAGAGAAGTTACAATTTCACACCCTCTGGCCAACTTTGGTAGGCAAAGTGTCTTACCCAAGAACACAACAGCAGAATCAGGAATTGAACCTATGATTTCCAGGTCGCACAACTCTACCACTGATCCACAGGCACCCCATGATTGTTCCATATGTTCCTGACAGAGCACTTCGCTCTCAGACTGCAGGTTTGCTGGTCGTTCCTAGGATTTCTAAAAGTAGAATGGGAGGCAGATCTTTTAGTTTGGTTAGGATCCTCTCCTGTGGGACCAGCTCCCAGTTTTATTCTGTCAGGCCAACACCCTGTCTAACTTAAAGACCAGACTTAAAACCTTTTCTTTGATAAAGTCTATACTCAGAATGGTTTATGTTTTCCTGACCTATCTCTGTAGTTATGCTTCTATAGGCTTAGACTGTTGGAGGACTGACCTACTACTTTTCTTCAGTCTGCTACTTTTCTCTTCCACCACTGTCCATTTGCATTGCTGTTAAATCAACTGTTTATTTTTATTTTTCTCAGAGCTTTTCTCCTCATAGAAGCAACACCTGTGCTGGCATCCTGCTCAGCTGCGATGCCTTGTAGGAGGGGGGCATCCACTGGGATGATGCTGCCAGTAACTGTTTGTCCTCTGTGACCTTTTATGAGTTTTTTACTTTCCCCAAAATAAAAAGCAGTCCTACCTCACTTATTTTGTTATTTTTGCATCTTTGCTCTGTCTTCTAAAACCCCACTAGGACAGGGCAGATGGCCGCGACCGATTTCATTAAAAAGTGCAGAAAAAATTGTGTTGATACATGATACTAGACTGGCACTATTCTTGTAGCATTTCAGGCGTTTTAGGAAGCTGATTATCTAGATGTTCCATAGCAGCTTTGTTTTTACAAAAGAGGATGTCTAGAGAAGATGTCCTTATTGCTTTCAGCACCAGAGTAGATGGGCTGCATTAATAAAGTATGAACTAGTGTTATTATGACCTTCAACCCTTTGAATTATTTGTATAGGTACATGTGTGTTTTCCTGCAATCTTTAAAAAAATACATTTTAATGTGTCCATAGGACGCAGGAGAGCACAGAATGAGGAGCTCCCCAAGCAGATAAACATTATGTCTTTTCTGCTTCAGTTTGTGCGGAGGCTTATGACCCGGATGATGATGCAGACGATAACAGCGAGCCTCAGGTTGTGCATCCCAAAACAGAAGAGCAGCGCCAACGGCTTCAGGATGCGTGCAAAGACATTCTGCTCTTTAAGACTCTGGAGAAGGTAAAAACAGCTGAAATCAACTTTCACGGAAGGCATGAGGAGCGTTTGATGCTGATGATGACTGACCTGTGGATACACGCACATCAGGCTGAGAAGAGAGCTGTAATTTAAATGATTTGTTTATAAGTCAGTGAAATATCCCTGATGCCTCTTATCTCACAAATGATTCAGAGATTATGTGATTAGAAGCTGAACGAGCAGAAACAACACCAAATGACAGCCTGGTATAATTAGATCATAGTTACAGCTTAAATAATCTATTAAAGTCAGACGTTTTTTCAGAGAAATGGCATGAAGAGCAGCCCTATACTATAAATACCAGATTAAATATTTTCTGCATGTGGCGATCTCTTGTTTCGTTTAATTATTTCAGACCTCCTCTATATCGGTGCAACAGATACTTTTTTTAAAGACCTCTGCTGCTTGCATTTAGTTAATTTGCTTTATTTTCAAACCACATGGTGTGAATGTGGGCCATGCTTTCCACCTTAATGACCTTGACTTGCTATAAAAACATGGTGGCGGTAGAATCATGCTTTGAGGCTAGTTTGGTTGTTCTGAATCCAGATACATTCCTAGGATTAACAGCCCTTGTTCTTATGTTTTGGATGTTTTTTCATGTTGTTCTAAAAGTCAGTTACTATTAGTAGATTAATACACTTTAGATATTAGCATCCATTTTTATCCTAAATCTGATCTATTTTTGGGTTATGGTTGTGCAGAAAAAAGCTTGAAAATATTTCTTTATTGTCCTTCAGGAACAATTTTCTGAGGTCCTGGATGCCATGTTTGAGGTTTTGGTCAAACCTCAGGACCACATCATAGACCAAGGAGACGACGGGGATAATTTTTATGTCATAGACAAGTGAGTAAGACATTACGGTTTAAATATAAATATAAATATATATATATTTAAAGTGTAAAAGAAGGCTATGTTCTGCATTAAACTGACTTTTGTCCTGTCACTCCAGAGGTGTGTATGACATTTTTGTGGCGAAGAATGGAGTGAACGTGTGCGTCGGAAAGTATGACAATAAGGGGAGTTTTGGGGAGCTGGCCCTCATGTACAACACGCCGCGGGCTGCCACCATCGTGGCGACGGAGGAGGGCGCTCTGTGGGGCCTGGTGAGTGAACCTGCACCGGTTCTGATGGAGTCACCTTGATGTGTTGTTTCAAACTGAAAGGTCTGTTGCTGCCCTGTCAGGACCGAGCCACATTTCACAGGCTGATTGTGAAAAACAATGCAAAGAAGAGGAGGATGTATGAAGCCTTCATAGAGAGCGTGCCTCTTCTGAACTGTCTTGAGGTGATTTTAGATAGAAGTTTTATGCAAATAAGTTAATCATAAAGATGATCAAGAAAGAAAGTCAAGAACGTCATCCTGCATAATTATGTCCTTCTCCTCCTCCTTAGCTCTCTGAGAGGATGAAGATAGTTGATGTTTTAGGAGTCCGAAAGTTTAATGATGGAGATCGCATTATAGCCCAGGTACACAGCTGTAATTCTGCTTTTAGACATTTTAAATAGCCTAAATTTATGACAGATTTTCTTCTGCTGCTGCAGGGCGACAAAGCAGACTGTTTCTACATTGTGGAATCAGGGGAGGTGAAGATCCTGATCAGATCAAAAGTAACAACATTTTTTTTAAAACATATTTATGTTCAATCATTAAAGGACAAACAGCTCTTCAATCTGATGTTTCCCTGTCTGCTTCAGACAAAGGCGGGCCGGCGAGAGAACACAGAGGTTGAAGTGGCCCGTTGCTCCAAAGGGCAGTATTTCGGAGAGCTGGCGCTGGTCACCAATAAACCCCGTGCAGCTTCTGCCTACGCAGTGGGAGAGACCAAATGTTTAGGTATGTTAAACACCCACCATTTATTTTATCATAGTGTACCTATGGATTTGGACCAGACTGGGTAGGATCGTTTCAGAGCTGGATTTCTGCAAAGGTTCTGGAACAGGGATGTGAAAATCAATAAAAATGTAATTTTCTTCAGCTGATGATAATAATAATAATAATAATAATAATAATAATAATAATAATAATAATAATAATAATAATAATAATAATAACTTTTTAGATGAAGATTGAGAAGTTATTAATTTTTTTTTGTACAAAACCACAAAAACTGTAGAGACGAACTATCGGGCAGTAGACTGTTACATATTAAAAAGTGAATGTGCCAAATAAGATCATCATTGATGCAAGTTTTTTAATTGTAAAAAAAAAAAAGGCAGATGTTCCACTTAAGTCTTGGGTTTGAAGAAACTTGGAGGTATTTGGATCTTGGGATTTTCTTTTCATGGAGTATGGGGGATTTTTTCTGCCATATATCAAGAGAATACAATTACAATTTGGGAGAGGATTATTCTCTCTTCTCCCTCACAACCTGTAATGCTTGCGCTCAAAACTTCTGCTCTCTTTCAAATATTCTCTATTCACTCTCAAATTCAATGTTTCTTGCTCACAGATTTTTTTCTTCGCTTCGCAAAGTGTCTCTCTGCGCTGATCAAAACTGCGCTAATGAACCTCTCTTCTCTGTTTGTGGATTCTGTGCTCGCTCGCAGACCGAGAAGTGTCATCGCCTAGCAACCGTTCCAGCCAATAGAATGATAGTTCTCCTAATATGGTAGCGTCTTGCTTTAAGGTGTGTTTGTTTTCTGCTCTGTGTTAGCCTGCAACTAAAGGTTACTGCACCTGGCAGTGTAACTGTGCTGCCCACTGGATAAAGAGAGAAACAACAAAAAGTGTATTTGATACATTCCATATATTCGCTTTTTCATTTGTTTGTTTGTCTATTGCACTTTGTTTTTATTAAGAGTATTATTAAAAGTATCCTCTTAATTATACTGTAAAACCTGTAATATTGTGATATTTTTCTAATGTATTAAAGATATAATTAAGCTGTAAAAAGAACGTTTAAATAAATGTTTAATAAATAAAATGAAGAGAGAAACAGCTTCAGCTTGCTGCTCTCACAAGTTTTGGGGAATCACGATATGCTTTCAAAATAATACAAAAAATGTGTTATTTTAGTTGTTTTGTGGATCGTCAATACTCAAACGAAATGATTTTGACCATCCGGTGTCATGTACATGTACAGCCGCCTGGACGCCAGTACGCAACACCTTTGGAACATATAGTGATCTGAAGCAGGATATTTTTTCACTTGATTCCACAGAATGGCTCAGCATTAACCACAGTCTCAAATAAGTCATTAATGTTTATAAATATAATTATTTTCCTTAATTAATGAATACCAGAGTGTTAGTTCTGAAGTTAAAGCTTTACATCATAACGTTATAGGACAGAACATGGGGAACATGCGCCGATACAAAACACAGTTTAAGCTCATTCTAAAGCTTAAACAACATTACACTGTCATAGTAAGTGGTAGAGACTAAAAACCAAAGTGTGTAATTAGGTTAATATTTAGTTCTGAATTGAAAGGAGGCAATAACAAATACTAATGAGCTGGCTGGAAGTTTGAGTCTTCAATTGAGGTATATTATGGAGTTTTTGTAACTGGGACTCATTTTATTTCTAATGCTACTGTTTAGTTCCTACTTATTTGTGTGAAGAAGGAATTTCAGAACTAACAGACTGTGATACCTTAAACTAGTAAGCATTAAAGTAAAAATAATTTACTTTTGAGGGTTTTGTTGTTGCTGATCCATTTTAAAGTTCAACTGGCTTCTCTTTATCCAGTAAAACCACCAGGTGCAGTAACTTTTAGTCACAGGCTAACACATAGCAGAAAACAAACGCACCCTAACGCATGCTACCATATTAGGAGAACTATCATTCTATTGGCTGCAACGGTTGCTAGGTGACGACACTTCTCCATCCACGAGCGAGCACACAAGAATCCGCAAGAAGAGAAGAGCGGTTCATGACCGCAGTTTTGATCTGCGCAGAGATACACTTTGCAAGCGAAGAGAATATCTGTCAGCAAGAGACTGAATTTGAGAGCGAATAGAGAATATCTGAGAAAGAGCAGAAGTTTTGAGAGGTTTTGAGAGAGAAGAGAAAATAATCCTCTCCCAAATTGTTATTGTATTCTCTTGATAAATGGTAGAAAAAATCCCCCATACTTTTATCTGTGGATGGTGCTGTGTAAGTTTTAAAAACTGTTTTCATTGCAAAAGGACAAACAGGCCAAACGTTGAAAGAAAATCAACGGTTGGTCAGCGGCCATTTAAGGGACACAGAAAACACATGAAGACGGTTTTACAGTCAGACAGACAAAAAAAAGTAACTTTCTACCGTACATACAAAACACAGTCTCAAAACAAATTATCTGCATGGTGGTGGTGGTATCATGCTATGGGAATGTTTTTCTTCAGGAGAAACCACAGAGCTGGTAATAGTTGATAGAAATCCCAAAGGAGGAAAAGCTGCAAAACAAGAGACTTGAGACTGGAGGTTCATAGTCAGGGGTACAGAGTAATGGTTTAGGCTACGTCCACTCTAAGCCGGATAAGGTTATACGGGGAGTTAGACGCCTAATGTTATCCACTCAACACGAGCATTTACGCCCTGTTTAAGGTCCGTTTAAGGTTAAGGTCCCATGATTGCGCAATCCCATACCGACCTGTGCAAATACTGGGCATGCACGAAAAGACGCACGAAAAACGCGTATAATTTACGTGACGCCAGCGCCTACATAATATATACAAGAAGCTCTGCAGCACAGTACATATCTGCTTGTCCCAATAACCGAAGAGAACAATAGCTGCTCAGAAGAAGAGAGAGTTTTTGGTGTGGACAGACGACGAGATCGATTTATTACTCTTCGCTGTTGTCTTTGTCTGTAGTGTCTATTGTTATTGACGCAGCATTCATTGATGCCACTTCCTTTCATTATCTGGGGAAGCTGTCCACACTAGCTCGTTTAGCCGTTGAATTAAGATTTACACGGCTCTCTTATCCGGCTAATAGTTATCCGGCCACAAACCTTAAACGACGCCGGGTTAGTGTGGACGATAGGGGGGTGTAGACTAAATAATTATACGTTTAAGGAATTACCCGGGTTAGTGAGGACGTGGCCTTAGATTAAAGCATATTTACATGCTAAAATGGTCTAAAAAGTCCGGATCCAAATCTAATTCAGAATCTTAGCCAAGACTCAAATATTAATCCTCAAAGACAATCTCCATCCAGTCTGTCTGAGGTTCAGTGAGTTTGCTAAGAATGACGTCCAACTGATTTATCTGTAAAATATTTAACACTACTTTGTGTTGGTCAATCACGTATAATAGGGTTAAAATTTTCAAATTTCAAATCGAAGATCGTTTTTGTTTGAGTCAAAGAGTGCACTTTAGGGGCTGAATTTCACCCATCAAACTTGGAGGGGGGGGAAACGTTATACTGTCCTACAAATCAATGTGTTTCAACAGGCACCAAGGTCAAAATCTAGCACAGCCGCCTCCATCCATCCAGACCGAACGCTTTCACAGCGCTAGTCAGAGTTAGTTTGGCTACTTGTGTCACAACGTGTGTTAAAAGGGAACATCAGAGGTGCAGAAAAATAAAAAGAAACATTTTCACTTGGATTCTCCTGTTTTGACTGAATAAAACCAGGCCGACACACACACAGTACTCACTATAACCAAGTATTAATGTCTTTGTTTTGCTTGTACGTTTTATAAATGTCAGGTAAGGTTGCCACACCAGTATGATAAATGAATCCTATTCTGTTTCAGTGATTGACATCCAGGCATTCGAGCGCCTGTTGGGGCCCTGCATGGACATCATGAAGAGGAACATCTCCCAGTACGAAGACCAGTTGGTGGCGCTGTTCGGCTCCAGTGAGGATTTAAAACACTAGGATACTTCATCTCTGTCAGTGTGTGAATAATAGCATGTGGCCCAATTCTGATCCTCGAAGGTTCATTTAGCACATAAACTGTTCCTCTTTTTAACTTTACACGGACAATGCAAAGCAGGGAGTGTGTGCATGTATTTGTCAAAACAAAGTTTTACCAAGGCCCTTTGTGAAAATAAAAGCATGAAACCAAGGCGATTTAGGATTTACCTAAATGTACAGCTTGTACATTGTAATATCCTAAGAAATAAGGCTGAGTTTTATTTATTTTAAACATTTATTCTTGGATTTGTTCATTTTTATATTAGATCAGCTTTTGAGACAACATAAAAAAGGGGTAATAAAACATTTTTGTGGGTATTTCTATAAGACGAAGCCATTTTTTTTAAACCCTCAGGACACACTACATAAAAATATACACGTTTCTCTGTTGGTGGATGACTTGTTGATTTTTACCGAACAAAAGTGTAGGGGTGCTTGTATCAGGGCCAACACAGTTCTAATGTTAACCAACCGATACCATGAACTGATACATAAAATGTGGAAACCCTGCAACAATTTTACAGAACATTTTTTTCTCCAAAAAGTTTCGTTTTGTGGTCATTTTTACCAGTTTGTTTTTTTTAAATCTAATTCACCATCATTTGTCGTAACAAGCAGAAAATAAAATAAAACCTGTCTTCGTGTGGTAGTTGTATCACCATTGGTACAAGGTATTGGAAAGTACTCCGATGCGTCGGTGCATGCCTACGAAAATGCAAATATGAAGCAAAACAATGTTATTTGAAATCCCAGTTTTACAGCTGTTTAACTCAGAGGTGTCCAACATGTGGCCCGTGGACCATATGCTGCCATTAGAATTACTTTAGGGTAGAGAAATTAACAAAGTATTTTTCTTTCCCCAAAAAAAATTGCCCTGTTATGGTACTGGGAACAAACCTTTGCACTTTCAGGTTATAAAAAAACACCTCTATCATAACAGTGTATCTGAAGCAGCACCACCCATCACTCCTATAAGGGTCAAATACTGCTTCAAACACCCCAGACTTACTGCAAAATCCACGCCTCCTTGTGGGGGAAAGTGGAGTCTTCTTGCAGAAGGGCGGGGAGGCTGCAAACTGGCCTGACTTGAACCCCATAGAGAATATTGGCTTTTGCTAGGAGAGAGATTAGAGACGTGAAACAGAACCACGCAGAAGAGCTAAAAGGCTCTAAGGAAGCATCCTGGTCTTCCTTAACACCTCAGCAGTGCCACAGGCAGGTAGCAACGATGCTACGCACGCCCCATTCAGGCAGGAAGGGATGCAAAATGGTCCAAACCAAATACTCACTGCATATGCATGATTACTGTCCAGAGGTTGGAAATTTCTCAATTTAAAATCATTGTTTTATTGATTTCATGTCATATTCTGATTTTCTGAGATTTTGAATCTGGGGTTTTAAGCTGTTAACCATAATCAGCAAAAATTATTACAACAAATAAAGGCTTGAAATATCTTGTTTTGCATGTAATGACTCTATATCATATATCAGTTTCAACTTTTTAAGTTGAATTCCTGAAATTCATGAACTCTGTCGCATCATTTAACTGTTTTATTTTACTGGAAGAAAAAAAGTAAAAATATTTGGCTGCACATTTTGTCACCATCAAATCATGCCACCCCCATATAGGGCATGGTAGAAACTACACATCAAACTTAAACTAATTTAAAGTGGACTTCAAGTTAATTAAGCTGTAAAATTATAGCTTTATTGAATGTATTTTATCGTGGGATGCCAGCCAGAAACTGGAGGAAAAAAATTAATCCACTGGGTGAAATGAAGTTGTGATGAAGCAAATCAGATGTCTCTTTTTAAAGCTCTCAATAGAAATATTTTACTTCCATCAATATTTTAATTGTTTTTTATAATCAAGGCCTGAAATATTCATCAGACGTTTTAAAAACTCTGTAGGATCCTCCCACCATTAGAATAATTTATCATTTCAATATCAGTATAAAGGAAACAAAGTGATAAAAATACAGAATTAAAGCTTCGTGTTAAATCATGTTTTCTGGAGTTTGTTTTATTTGAGTTACAAAATATGAAGTGCCATCAGCAGACTCCACAGAGTTTGCCAACTTTCTTTGTGTTACAAGTATTTACATCAGAAAAAGTAAAGATCCATCTACATTTCCACACTCTTGCGTTCTCGTTTGTCCCGAAGGTAAAGTCTCTGTTAAGTCGTCATTTTTTCCACTGACGTTTAAATATTTAAAATATTTACAATGTTCTGTACTGAAAAACGGAAGAAAAAAAAACCTCCCCCCCATAATGAAGCTTGTTCAATGTGAAGGCCCATGCTGGATGTGTGACTGCTTCAGTAGTGAGAAAAATGAGCAGAGTTGGTGGAAATGAATTAGCTGTTAAATGAACGTGGTCCTCATCAGGGTCTCCATAGATTTACAAGTTCATTCTTCCTCTATTAAAAGGCCGAGTGAAGAAATCTGTACATGATTCATTTTAAAATTACACGATGAAATGTCCTGTTAACCGTCGCAGTGCAACAGCTTTAATGATCCTCCTGTGAAGAAAAAAATCCAAGAAACAATGAAAGCTACCCCCCCCCCCCAGTTCTTATTAAACAATTTGATTTTCTCTCCTTCTTCGGCACGTCTCCAAAACATCAGAATAAAACTTCAATAAATATAAATACAGCAGAAAAATGGTCAAGTAAGACTCATTCTGGTTTGATCCATCCCTGAGTTTTTTGTTGTTTTTTTGAGAAGGACAAATATACCAGACAGAAGTGACAAAAAAAAAAAAAAAAAAAAAAAATTAAAGGTACATCCAAATCTCCTCGCTGCGTCCAGGAACTGGGAGACACTCCTCTGCTTCCCTGAGGCTCGTCTCATGGGGAAGGAGCGTCCCGATGGTGGGAGGGAGTCCAAGCACAGGAGGTCACACAGAGGTGATGACAATCATGAGGTGTGGCGAGATGCTGGAGATCCTGTTCAAAAGGTCGGGGGCGAGCTGTGACAAGTGGCTCTCGGAAAACTCACAGGGTGGGAAGATCTGGAGCACATAGGCGGGCTGAAAAAACAAAAGTGAAGATGTTTTGTGGTGTTTTCAGGAGGTTACCACTGATCCAGCACCAGCTCACACTGAGTGATCTTAAAACTTCGTTTTAAGACCACGTAAAATTTTTTTTTACAGTAAGCCCAAGCCTTGACTAATGTGTCGCGTCTCACCTGATTGGAACCTGGATTAGGGATGTTGATGATACCAGCCGCAAGTTTTGCCTGCAGGTAGTTGATGAACGCCGCTTTAAGAGCTTGGGTTTGGTTTATGACATCGTCTTGATCTCGTCCACACGGCAAAGCGAGGAGAAGACAGTAATCAGTGTCGCCCTGCAGAGAGAAAAAGTCCACATTTAGTCTCAACACAGAGCTGTGCCGCTAATTGCTTCTGTTCTTCTGATACTGAGAAGTAGGCTAAAAGATCTCGTTACGTATTAAATAATGCCCTGATCTCAGATGAGAAACAATGTCAAGGCTGCAAAGCCGGTCCTAAGGCTTTGGGACTCCACCCGAAGTCGCAGGCCTGATTTGCCTTGGTTAAAATCATTGTTAATGTTTTAATTTAGGAAAGAAACTAGGGGGGGAAATGGCATCAATGAAAGAGTTCAAAGGCCAAACCAATAGTGACCAAAAAGAAAACCTGGAACAATATTTAATGGACCATTTTTAGAAGTTCTGGATCATATGTGGTGTAAAAAAAGAGAAAAAAATGAAGAAAGAGAAGCTAAAAAAAACGATAGAAACATTGTGCTAGCTCACAGATTCTGGGCTGCTTTCCTCCTGCAGGGCCTGAACATCTTTCCATAAGCAATGAAACCATAAAGGTGAATCTGAGCTTGAGGTTTGTGGAAAACCATCCTAGAGTTTAGTTTATACTTCTCAGTCAACTAGTTAGCCCCGACACAATTCGACAGACTTTTTCCTTTCACACTTCTTCGTTGCCTGTGTGAGCCCTGAAAAGCAAATCATCACCAGGACATCAGAGGGCGCAGTGCTTTTCTGGGGGGGGTCCTGCCACTTTTGCAGTCACATCTTTGGTCACGATGGTGGCATTTTATTTTATTTTTAAACAAAAACTCTTCCCCTCAGCCTCTTTCAACAATTACAAGAGTTTTATTTTTGTGCACAAATGTGATCGAACGCTCCTCGCTCGTTAGAGAACGTAGGAAAGAACGTACCGTCATTCTTCTGGCTACACTCTCCAGCTGAGAGGCCTCCAGTCTCATTCTCTGGACGATCCTGAGCAGAGCGCCTCCTTCTTGCAGAGGCAGCGATCGGTGAGCCAGAGCTTTGTTTCCACAGACGAAATGCAGCTGGACAGCAGCTGTGTCGTTCTTGAGCGCCAGGAGACCTTGCCACACTATAGGGTACTTCTGTTTGTGTTTGACAGAAACGAGCGAGAGCGTCAGGGAAAGGCTACTTAAGCTCAAACCAACACGTCAGAATGAGAATGATCGTCTTACCGTGAGTAACTGCACCATATTGACAGGCTGGGTCATCTTGCCATCTGGTTTAGTCTGGTAATCTGCAGCCTTTAGATGAAAAAGGAAACCCTTAGAAAGGCCATAAAACTGCATCTCTCCACTGTTCGTTTACACACTGAAACAGAAGGTAACTTACCATGGATGGCGTGACACTCAGTGCTGGCTGGTTGTGCCCAACAGACGTTTCTGGGATCTGAGAATGGATGCGGTTCTGGTACATTCCTGAGTACTCTGGGAACGACCCGCTAGGTCCCGGCGCCATCAGTGGAACCCTCTGGGGGGATGCAACAGCAGAACCCGACTGTCGGATTCCCATCATTCCATCCTTGGGAAGAGGAGAGTGCGGCCTCTTTGCCTCCTTGTCAGACACGCCTTTAGGCACAATGTGAGCTCTCGGAGATAAAGACGACGGTAGAGCTTCTTGAATGTGTCCAGAATGGGGGTCCAAGGCCAGACGCTCCCCCTGCTGGTGCAGGTGCACGCGCATGTCCCTCTGAGGCATAAACGTCTCCATCTGCACATTAGGCCTCAGAGCTCCACGGGTTTCTGACGGCAGGGCAGCGGACGGTCTCCCTCCTTGGTGGAAGTGTCTGGAGTCTTCCTGGTCCCCCTCGTGGGCCCGCAGGGAACCGTGGTTGACCTTGAGGACCTTGTCCCTGCTGACGGCCTGAGGGGAGGACGACCGTGGCTGCATGGAGGCGGACCAGGGAGAGGCGAGCTGCTCGCCGTGCACATAGTTCATCAGAGGCGAAGTGTTGACCCGAACATCCCCCTGCAGATGATGTCCCACCGGAATGGGCTGCGAGACGCAGTGTGGAGACATCCGTCCCAAGCCTCCAGGCACGTTGTGGGGTGGCATGATGACCGACTGCTCTGGGTGGTGGACGCTGGTGATATACTGCTGCATGGGGTTGAGAGCAGAGGACATCATCACGGGGATGCCCTTGGGAGACGACGAGCCAAGGGGCGAGGACACCTTAGTGAAAGGAGGATGCGGATGGCTCGACTTCCTCGGGGAACGCGGCTCCTGTTTGATGGCGCCGAGATGCGACGGAGCCCTGTCCCCAGCCGACGTGACGAAGCCGACATGGTTCCCGGGGGGTGAAGGTAGATGTGGGCTTATAGCAGGGCTTACAGTGGAGGTCCAAGACGGCTTAGCTCCGTCTGTACCATGGGGATCGACGCTCTCAATCTTCTTCTGATGCTTTAACTGAGGGTAGTCCTGGTGATAGCCCATTACCTGCTGGCTACCCTGCGGGAGGCGCTTGACGACTCCCTGAGGCCCCGACTGGTAAGCTAAATCCATCTTGTCTAAACTGCTGCTTTCCTGCTTAATGGCAGACAGAGCCGATTGTGGTTTACCAGGATGGCCGTGATCCGTCAGTGAGGACGCCTTCTGATGTCCCGACTGAGAATGGCCGTACACATCCTGCTTAATCTGGGGAATGGACACCAACTGCTGGGATTCGATGTCACCGGCTGTTGCCTGTGGGATCTGACTGATCTTGGCACTGATCCTCAGGGGTCCTTCTGTTTTCTGGCCCGAGTGGCTCAGCACCACCACCCCCTCAGATGTGTTTACTCTGAGGCCGGAGCAGGCCCCGGGGGTGAAAGCGGGGCTGTGGTACGGCCCGCCGTCCTCTTTGTTGGGCCTGTAGGCCGTTTTGGGCAAAGCCACATCCATGGCAGGGTTTCCCAAGTTTAGGTTTGCCTTTTCCTCGGGCTCAGGGGCGTTGCAAACACGACTAATGACGGACGTCGCCGTGGAGGCGATAACGGAGATGACCGATTTCGTCTCGCAGGGTAAAGTGGAGGGCGTTCGGACAATAGGCGGCGCTGAATGAGTTGCCGTTTTGCCGTCGGGGAGCGGGGATCTGCTCTGAATAGCAGCTGTGATGGCAGGATGGCTCTCAGAGGGATTCTGATCTCGCAGGTTGGGCGGATTGGTTGGAGCAGAACTAGTTTTGTGTTTCATCAGAATCTGCCTCAAGTCACTCGTGCCTTGATCCGGCTCTTTGTTGCTGGAGTCTGAGGAGGCTGCTGGGCCTTCCTTGGCCGATACTGACATGATAAGCCCAGCGGCGACGTATGGATCCTTAGACTGCTGTCGCCAGTCGGGTGGAGAAACAGGCGCTCTGCTTGCTTGAATGGGTCCGATGTTCGGCCTGTTTGAGGCCAGAGAAGGAGTAACACAATCGGCTGGTAGCTGTTGGGGCTTTGAGTATACAGGACTGCTGGCCTGGGGGTGCGCTGCCATCACGGCTTGCGCTTGATCTTCCACTGCTGATGTCGAATCAGATTCTGCCACCTTAACAGGTGGAAGTTCAGCCTCTGGTTTCCAGGTCGTAGAAGTAATAACTGCAGCGGCCGCAGCCGATGGAGGCTTCTCAGAAACCTTTAAATCAGAAGCTGCGCTCTCCGCTAAAGGCACCGCCAGCTCCTTGCTTGATGACGCTTGTTTTACATCTTTTCTTGCTTGCTTCGGGGGCTTGGAGCGCTTAGGCGTTTTGGGCCTTCCTTTGCAACCCTTTTTGGGTGTATTCGAGCAAACGGGCTCCTCCTGCATGGCGGTTTCAGGCTCTTCGACCTTGGCTGGCGGAACAAACTCCTGGAGCTCTGGTTCTGAACAAACATCTGAACTGAGCGGAGCTGCTGGGGCGAGGGGCACGCCTGGATCTTCAGCAGTTATCGAGTCGATCGCAGCCATCAGCTCCGTCTCGCTGGCAGGATTACAAGGCTTTTCTTCCTCTGGTTCGCTTTTGACCTCTGCGGGAGGGACAGGCGGGGTTGGTGGTTCTGTTGGGTAAGCTGGTTCCAGTTTGGCAATGTTCTCAAGTGCCTGCTGTAATTCTCGCTCCTGTGAGAAAGAACTCTTTGAGGTCTCTCCGTCCTTATCTTTTTCTTCGTTAGGGCTCTCTTTGTTAGCAGTAGCGCTCCTCGGAACGTGATCTTTGACCTCTTGGACGTTTAATCTGATTTGGAGGTCCTTAAACACATAAGACTTTTGAGCTCCTGGAGGCTTGACTTTACGTTTTATGATCTTGTCTTTCTCTGGGCCAAGTTTCTCCTCACCAACCAGAGAATCCATATCCTTCCCATTTGATTTCCCCTCACACAGATTTTCATCAACGTCTTTGTCCATTTCTGTGCCTAGCTTGTCCTTTTCACCTTTTTTCAAATCAGATTTTGCCAAAGAATCTTTTCCTGCACCGGATGAATGTTGTGAAGACAAACCATCTGCTTCTGCGACACGCATTTCCTGATTCTCATCACTTCCTTCGGCTTTGTCCCCCTTCTTTGGGGTTGAGGGTGTTTGATTTGGAGAACCCTTCGTGAGATGAGGAGACGTTTTCCCTTTAGCAACTCTTGAAATCCGTTCTCCGCTCTCCGACTCATTCGAATCCGCATCCTTATCCATTTTTGTTTTCTCAGCTTTCGCAGCTGAAACCTCCTCAACCAGCTTGCGGTTTTTAGGCGGACGCCCACGCTGCTTTGCGGGAGCTGGAGCAGGTGGTTCTACCTCGGTGCTCTGCACGGCAGCTTCCTTCTCCGTTCCGCGCTTTCGTGCGGAGCGAGGAGACTCTGTGACCTCCTTCCCACGTGTTTGCGTGTCATCTTCCACCGGGGTGGCGTAAACAGATCTCACATTTCTTCGTGTTCTTGTTCTTATCGTTGTGCTCTGCTCCGAGTGATCGTGATCAGACCCGGGCGTCGGAGACTTGGCCGTGGACTTTGTTTCGGCTCTCGGGGACGAGCCGCGCTTCAGCTTGTCTTTGTCGATGCGCTCGCTCTTGCGCGTCGCTTGTTGAACAGAGGCAGACGCCAGAGGAACCTGAGCAGGAGATTGCCTGCCTTTTTTAGTTTTAATTTCTTTAGTTTTAATTTCTTTTTGAAAGGAGGCCGCCTCTTCAACTGCATCACTGTCAGCAGAGAGGTCTTCTTTACTCTCTTCAAGTTTCTTCTCTCCTTCTGACTCTTCCGCTGTTTGACATGACGAATGAGGCTCTTCCTTGACTACATCCGCCTCTTCAGCAACACTGGGTTGTGTTGGACTTCTGGCTGTAGGCACCTCTTGTTCTGATTTGCAGGCCAACTCTTCATGAGAACCAGCGCAGTGTGTTTCTTCGGCAACTAAAGGTTTAGCCTCCTCAGCAGGAAACTGCATCTTCTCCCCAAAAGTCTTAGTTTCAGGAACAACTTCGGGTGCGAGTTCTGGTTTAAAGGTCTCGGCTGGTAAAAGCTGCATCGGCACATCTTCACTTACTTTCACTTCTTCCTTTAGCTCCTCTTTTGGAAAAAACATGGATGGGCACGCATCAGCAGGGGGATTTGGTAACACAGATTTCTGATCGGAGGGCGGCGTGTCTTTGATCACAGACTGAGCAACAGGTCTTGGATCAGGAACAACTTGTTCCACAGGACTGATGGGTTTGATTTCTGCCTCCACACTAGATTCTGACATGTCATTAAGCCGTAGAGCTTGTTGTTCCTGATCAGACGGTTTTTCTTCTGTAATTTCATTAGCACACAATGTATTTCCTCTATCCTCCTGCAGCTGCTGACTCTTACTTTTTTGTTGTTGTAGCTGTGTGAGCTCCAGAAAACGACTGTGAAAGAGGACGACTGGGCCCGTCTCGAGTTCGCCCTCTGCTCCTTGCTGACTAGCTTGTTGGTTTAGCATGTGCTCCAGCTCTTCGTATTTGCGCTCGAGGTGCTGCAGCCGTCTAGAGTCCAGCTCAAACACAGCACTGTGAAGGAAACGAGAGGCAAAAAGCTCTCTGCGTTCGTGCTCCTCCGGCTTGGGCTCTTCCTTCCTGTCGTCAAGTTTGTCCTCGGGTCCACTTCGTGTCTTTTTCCTTTTCAGGTACCAGGACGGAGTAGGTCTCGGCGTCGGTTCTACTTTCTCCGCGTCTTTCTGGATTCGGAAATTTACAAAGTGGGAATCGTAGTCTAAAAATGACCAGTTGTCTTCGCGGGAAGATGAGAGAGACTTTGCCCGTTCGAGTAGAGCCTTCGTGTCAGGAGTGATGGTCTGGTCAAGTGCGAAGGAGTAGAATTTGTTTCTTTCGAGGTGAGCCAGCTTTGGGTCTGAAAACCGATCAGGTCTCGGCCTCTCGGGAAATGGCATGGATGTGGAGGGAGCGGGAGAGAGAGGTTTGTTCTCTCTATCCTCTTCAGAGTCTGATCTCACTTCCCCAGGCTCTAAATCGTGCCAAAGGCCGAACTCTGAAGGCTTGCGGTTGTGAAGGTTTTTACCTAAACTCCTGGAAAAGTTCAGGTTGGGTAACAGGTCTTGTTTGGCTCTGTTGTCCCACCTCTTTTGCGGATCTTCTTCCACAATGTTTATTGGGGTGTTCGCCTTGTTCATCTGTGTGTTGTGAGTCCTTTTCACCAAAAGCTCAAGCTCCGGGTGAATCTTCTGATTGTTTCGACTCAACTCCTTCAGAGAGGCGTCCGTAAAGTCCTCATCGGCGTGTTGGTGGAAGACCTGGTGTCCCGGGGAGGGGGTACTACTCCAGTCGGGGTCTTCACTCTTTTGTCTCCGATAGAAACGCTCTCTCTTCGTCGCAGGCTCCGCTTCAAACTGGTCAGAGAGTTTGTGAGATGGAAAATTATCCGTGACATCTTCAGGTGGTTTACCAACTTCATGCACAAGACTACGATGCTCCAGGTCTTCAGATTCGTTTTTTTGCAAGCTTTCTGCTTTTTTAAGTTTGTCAGACTCCTGCTGTTGCTGCATGTGTAAACGTCTGTTCTGCTCCATCTGCTTGCGGTAACTCTGAGAGAGGTCAATGTCAACGTGGTCTTCCTTATTCTTGCCGTTTTTATTAGTTTCCACATTCTGGGCGAGGTTGAATGTAGCGTTTTGTTCTTGCTCTCTAACAATGGTTTGATCTGGATTCCCCTCTAATGAGACCCTTCTGGATGAAACGCTTCCTTGTTGCCGTTTTGACTCTGGTACGTCTGCAGATCCTTCAGATTTCTCCCTTTGTCCTCTGACATCCTCAGGTCCATCCTTTTGAGTGACAGTTTTTTCTGTTTTGGGTCGCGCGTCTCGTCGTTGAGGATCTTTGTGTTTGTCTGCATCTGCTTCTTTCCCACCCGTGTTGGTGGAGCTCAAGTCTGACGGCTGACCGCCATCCTCCTCCTCGTGCCTGGTTCTTTTCTGACGAACAGCCTTGCCACCCAAATCCCCAAAGCGTCTTTTTCTTGCAGCAAGGCGATCTGAATCCACCGACGAATCCTTCCCATCGCTTCCGACCTCAGACTTTCTATGTTTTTTAAGTCTGGTGTTTCCATCCAATTCAGCAATGTCCCCTTTGTTCGTTTCACTTTTTAAAGAGTCTGGAAGAGTAGCTGATGACTGGTTTCCAGACTGAACGTCTCCTTCCACATTACATTTCTGTTTCTCATGAACGTCTTGGTCTGATCCCTTTCCTCGTCCAGATCCTCCATCTGAAGTAGCGTCCGGCTCCGTCTCTGGTATTTGGTTGGCTGGGGACTGACCCTTGGCTTTCCTTGATTTACTCTTTTCAGCCTTTTCCTTGTCAGTTTTATCTTTTCGCTTTGGACGCTTGGTTTTCTCGACCCCGGCCACGCGCTCAGGCTGAGCGCCCTTCTCACTCTTTGCCGGGAGATCGAGCAAGGTCTTTTCCGGTTTGTCAAAATGCGGAGGCGACATGGAGCTAACGCTACCGCTCCTCTCAGAGGACTGGCTGTAAACGCGTCGTTCCGAGTCTCTGGCAGCGCGTTCGGACGAAGAAGGGGATATTGTGGGAGTAACAGCCCGCCTTGGATGTGATGGGCTCCACCTGCTGCGGTCAGCCTCGAAACGCTCCCGTTCCCTCTCTCGTTCTCTCTGAATGTAGGTGTATTTTCTGATGTCTTGCTCAAAGGGGTCTCGGTAGTCCCTGTAGTCTCTGGGATCTTCATGATAACGTGGGTCAAAGTGTTCCCCCTGATAATGCTCCAGTTCAGGAAAGCGCTCTCTGCTGCGTGCAGCATATTCTCTGCGAGCGTCTTCTGGATAAAGGCCAGTGGTTCTTATGTTCTCATAGTAAGCTCTCTCTGCTGTAAACTCATGATAAGGAGGTCTGCGATCCTCTCTGTAAAATGAACAGAACAGCTTATTATTCACTTTAGAAATACATGCTTAGTTTTTATATGTATATACTAGGGCTGGACAATATAGAAAAAGAGCATATAGAGAAACATCATATTGATTGATAACTATTACTGATTACTATATAAAACAAAAAATTAGGTCAGCAATGGTTTTCTTACGCTAAACTTAAATGAACAAATTTTACTAAACCACACATTAACTAGACTAATTTAAACGCTTTATTTAATTTAACATAACTGAAAGTTTGTAGAAAAAAAAGAAAAAAGAAATTAAGTTAAGAAACCTGAGCGAAATCAGTAAAGCTCACAAAGGCCGACGTGATTAACCAATATGTTATTGATCAAAAATATTTTTTTTACGTTAATAATCTAAACTGTAGGTTTATATTGATGCTTTTACATTTCTTTTACAATTTTGATGACACTTTGCATGAATGGTTCAGCCCTTCGTGTCTGTTTCTGTGGAAAATAGTCCAATAGAGCTGTTAATAATTCAGTTCAGTTTCTGAAAGTAAAGCCTAGTTTTAACATATTTGTCTATGCCAGAAAAGATGATAGACGCAACACTGTTATATGAAGAAACTGCAATTGACCGGGGGTGTGTGTGTGTGTGTGTGCGCTTGGTTTCAGCAAAGAAATTCAAATATAGAGAGAACTTCCACTCTCATGGTACTTCTGGGTTCTGAACTAGCTGCAGTTCCACTCTGGTTCCATATGAGGGAGGGAGAACGAATGGAGGTCTATGGAGCAATACCCCTAAAAATCCACTTTTCTCAGGATATAATTTTTTGTTCGGTAATCTGAATGCAAAGAAATTACATATTGCTGGGCGTTACATTTTTTAAAGTCACTTATTTGTTTTAAAAGTAATTTAAACTGTCAATGACGTCATACATCGTATGACCAGAGATGCTGCTTTACGTCAATCCTTGTTTATCCTTTTTAATTTCGCAGTTCATAAATAACCATAGGAAGACAACAGAGCAAGCAACCAAAAAAAAAGTTACGTTGAAAAAAACCCCAAAAAACTGGCATGATGACTGGCGAAAAAGTCCGCCTTAACATTCTGGTATCGCTTCGGATGCTACGATGCCGTCAAGCGGTACATCTGGTTGTAATCAGTCCTCCTTCCAATCAGTGGTCATCAGCAAAATCAGCAAAATGTTAGTGAGTTATGTACAACAACTCAACCTGTAAGAAAACGAAACGACATACGTACTCGTTCATTCAACTTTCCTCTTTTAACGCATGTTGAACTTGTTAAACCTACGGTAATCGGGTAAAAGAGACAAATTTAGCTGTCTAGCTCCATAGACTCCTGTTCATTTTGCACTCATGGCGATCGCCCCCAATGCAACTCTGGTGGAGCTGCAACCAAATTTCGTTACAATGGGACCGATGGGAGAGTGGGACGGCTTTCCTAGGACGGTTTTGGTTCCAGTCACTAAACCTTTTCTGACTGTAGTATTTCCTGTTTTATTTTGTTCATTATTGTTACATTTAGTGTTGATGTGCATGCCAGGTTGGTTCACAATGACATGTACCAAATTTTCCTCCGCAACTCCCTGCTGCAACATCTTTTTTGGTTTAAGTAATGTGCCAGGGCTTAGTTTCAGACCATGTCTGGTTTGGCCTCAGTAATGACCTTAACATACTCATTAGGCTATAATGAAGATTTTTTTTTCATTCGACTGTTTTTCTATCGTACCCATGTCTAATTGATATACATAGTCACTGAATTATCATCCAGCCCTAATATACAATGAAATGAGAAAGAAACAAATAGATTAAACATACCGTCGTTCTGGTGGAACTTCATAGAAGTCTCGAATGTCTTGACCTGAGGCTTGCATTGAGCGGTAAAATGCATTCTGGCTTTCCTGACTTGCAAAATCCACCTATCAATGACCAAAAGTATCAATTAAGTACAAAAACACAAACTATTTTTTTTTTAAATAAAGAATATTTTATTTTTACCTTAATTTTATTACCACCAATCTTCCAGCCTTTGGTCTCCCTCACGGCTGCCTGAGCAAAATCTGTGTTGTTGTACAAGATGAGGGCCATTCCCTTTAGTCTATCTAATACGACCTGTAAAGGGTATAAATGCACAGTCACGACCAGGAGAACTAAAACCATCACCAGAAAAGCATAAAAAAGGTGAAAAAAAGACCGCTTACTTTGACTACATGTCCATAGCGCATGAACTGCCGTGTGAGATATTGCTCCGTAATGTTGGGGCCCAAACCATCAAGCCAAACACATGTAGTAGGTATACTCTTCCCAAAACCAAGCTGCACAGAAATAGAGCAACAATTTTATATACACAAAATGTTACACACGTAAATAAATGGATACACTCTTTACTAAGGATAAAATTATTACCTTAAGCCTGTTGTTCCCTAGATATTCAGCGTCCATTTTCTTTATGGCCTTGCAAACACTCCCAATATCAGAGTACTGGACAAAGGCATACTGAGGAATACCATTGACTTTCTTGATGTCAATGTCCTTAAAGAGGAAAAAACAAAAATGACAAGAATGCTTACGGTAACGTGGGACCGGTTGGCTTAACATAAAGCTGTGTGGGAACTTACAACAATTTCTCCAAAGCGCTGGAAAATGTCAAGGAGCTGCTGATAGCTGGTGGTCTTTTCAAGGTTCCCAATAAACAGCGTCCGTGTAGCCTTGGGGTGGAACTCGTCAAGGCGCCCATCTAAAGGCCTGTAGTCGTTCTCACTCTCCGTTTCTGAGGGAAAGAAGCGTGTTTCAATCACTCCAGTTAGGTTTTACATGAAGAACTTGACATCCACTCACATTTTGGGAATTCAATCGTGTTGAATAGTCGCCATAATCACTTACCTGGACCACTCCAGGCTGTAACCTCGATAAGCATGCCAAAGAACAGCTTTCCCTTGGAGACGCTGAGGGCTTTCTCCTGGTCCTCTTGCTGTCTGAAGAACACCAAACCATAGCGGTCCTCCGATGCGCCATGAATCTGCACCGAATTCACCTTCCCATATTTCTTGAATTCGTGGAAGAGTCCATCTTTTAAGCTTGTATCTGTAGGATTAAAGTCAAACTGTCAGTTCTATCTGTGATGGAAACAAAAATACAGATTTTCTGAATGATACAAAGTATGATTAATAGTTATTCATAGGTCATGTGTTTACGTTTCAACGAACAACCATGATATCACCCTAAATAGTTTAATAATCAGCCACTTCCTACTTTATTTGTAATAATTAGTCATCTTTAACGTCCGTTTTCTCAAAAGAAAACACGGAGCTCCCAAAGAAAATTAAACCCAGCAACAGTGTAGTTTTTAAAATTGTGTCCTTACAAAAAGCATTACTTTTCTACCAGGGCTTTATCTTGCAAAGATTTGTACTCTGGTTTTCTGATTTGGCCCTGGATCCAACAGTGGAAAAGACAAGGGTAAAAGAACGAGCACAGAAAAAAGTATCCTGATTCAGACAAATGATTCCTTGCCATATTCCTCATAGTTGGATAAGTGAAGAAAAGCATTTTCTAACCAGCCCAGTCATTCTCCTCATCTGGGAGCAGCCAGATTGCATTAGCTTAGCATAAACAATATAAGTGAATGGTAACAGCTAGCGTTTCGTTTACAAAAGTTATGAAAATTACTCTATGATCCCAAATATTCCTGGTGACCTGAATAATTATATTAATTGCACAGGAAAATATAATCTTGAAGGAATTATGATACAGATTCATGTTTACAGAAGTAGGTTGCTGTGGCGTCTTACAGCGGTGCTTTGTTATAATGTAGTCCCAAATCTCAATCTTCTCCTGTAAATTCCCTGTATTACTTATTAGTTTAATTTTCAATCGATATGATTGAGGTCATTAGCAATAATTCAGATCATCATATTGAGTAATTTTCATGAACTTTGTAAACAGAATGCTAGCTATTACAATTCACTTGCACGGTTTATGCTAAGCTAAAGCAAAAGGACTGCTGCCAGGTTAGGAGAATGACTGGACTGGTTACTGGAAACAGAATAAAATTCACTTTTGGGTGACAATTAGAAAATTTACTTCAAATCCAACTGAATATTTAAGAGGCCTGCTCTCCCATAAAACTAACCTGTGGAGCGCACTGGCAAGTTTTGCACTTTGATCCCAAAGCTTCTCCGTGGCTCTTCAGAGTCCATCACCAAACATGGCTGAGGAGGTGCGTGTGCAGCTGAGGACTGAACAGAGCGGGCTCGAGAACCATCGCTGGAGCTGCTGTTTGAGTCGCTGTCATTTCATAAAAAGGAGAGAGAGAAAAAAAATCTGTTTAAGAAACAAATAATTAAAGCTAAGTAATATGTACCATGTACATTTTTTTTTAGATGCAAACCTGCCACTGCCTGTGCTGCTGGTGCTGCTGACAGAGTCAGAGCTTGAAGATCTGCTTTGAGATCTCGATCTGGGGCCTCTTCCGGGGGACAAAGGGGGTCTTTTAGGAGAATGGGGGGTTTTTGGGGTCTGTCCTGGGGTCCGTTGAGGAGACGGGTGCCTCGACTGAGAGGAATGAGATGATCTGCTTCGTCGATGGTGATAAGCTCGATCAACGCGTCGCCCTCTATCGTCCCTGTAGAGGTCACGCCGAGCTGAACTGGTAAGGGTAAACGGGTCTCGTATTCTAGAGTCAAAATGTGGGTCCGCTGCCTCAAAGCTCCCTCCGATG
Organism: Apricaphanius iberus; assembly: GCA_028564705.1. NCBI lineage: Eukaryota > Metazoa > Chordata > Actinopteri > Cyprinodontiformes > Aphaniidae > Apricaphanius > Apricaphanius iberus. The sequence continues at coordinate 541,360 of JAPXFQ010002889.1, forward strand.
GCACTGCTGCCGGGGCCGGCAGTTGCAAACACAGAGCGATCGCGGTAATATTCAGCGTTGTAGTGCCGTCTGTCAAAAGTCCCACTGCGCTCATGGTGGCCATATGGGCTGTGATCATAAGCACGTTCACGGCTGTCTGAGCTACTGTGGATCAAGAACAAGGTAGAGAGATTTACAAAGAAAAGAAATATTAGTGAATTCTTGAATCCAAAAAAATAGCCCATTAAAAAACAACAGCAGAGATGCAACGCTACTAATTAATGCATAGGTAGAAAAAACAAGGTATGCCACAGCTACATAAACAGGAAGAATAGTCTCACTTATGTTTTTAGAACCAGCTTTACACATACAGCAAACAAAACAATGCCTTGCAACAGTATTGTTATCACTCAAACTTTTCTATTTTGTCCCATTAAAACCACCAGTTTGAAAGTATTTTGTGGGATTTTTAAAAATCAAAATTCAAAAGTTTCTTGAATTTGTTTTTAGGCCCCTTAATAAAATGCAGTTCAGCTAAATGTGTTGGGAAGTCGCTTAAACCACATCGCAGCATAAATACGGGCCATTGATTAAGGGCTTGTAGGAGACAGTAAACATGAGGAAGAAGGTGCTTTTGTTGGAGGAAAACTAGGACTGCGCATCCCCGTCAACACCCCACGCTCAGGGTGAAATATGGTGATGTCGTTTGGCTTTTTTTTTTTTTTGCTGGAGCATTGAACCTGGTCAAGTTTGATCAGAGGGTGGATGCCGCTGAACACAAGGCCAACACGAGAGGAGGACCGGTTGGAAGCTGCATACAACACGGCAATCTGATGGAGGTCTGGCTTCCTCTGGAACGGATAACACTTCCAGCCTCTGGATGCGCAGAGACATTCCTAGAATGACTCCAGTTAAAGGCGGTTTGGAAATGAGCCAACCAGCGGGACTGAAAACAGATACCTGCCACACTTTTCAGATTTTAATTTGCAAAAAACAGTTTGTAAACCTTGATACAGACCGACCACATATTCTGTCCTTTAACACCAAATCCCCATTTGAAGAAAAAAGACTTCAGTTTTTGCTTTTAACATGAGATTTTCGAAAAAAGACTTCAGGGCAGGAATACTTTTTGCAAGGCATTGTTTTTCTCACCACAAATTTTGTTGTTTAAGCAAAAATAGGTGTTGGCATATGTTTCTCTCTATGACCTAACTACGACTAGATGACCAAATAGTGTAATTCACTATAAGATCTGCTTCAGCTGCAGCTGTGTCCAGCTGGATGAAAATGCTTCACATAAGAGAAATACAACTGAAATGTTTAACTTTCGAGCTTTAAATCCTGTAAAGACTCTAGGCAGAACAGATTTTTACATGATATTCATCCTGTTTACTTATTAAACAATGTAAACTAAATGATAAATCATAACTTTTGCATCTTAGTAAAAAAGAAAACTTTTTTCATGTGCTGTAGAAAAAAAAAAGGATTCAACTCCTGCATTACGTTACACAACTTTCACTAAAAGCAGCAGAAAACTAAACGTTCACAAAGCACTAGGGAAGCTGAAAGATAAAATACGGCCAGAGAAATACCAACCTTTTAGGAAAGAGGAAATCAAAATTAATCCAAATAAAATCTAGGTGGCCAGAATGTGAATGCCCCAATAAAAAAAATTGAAGGAGAAAAACAAAAAAATAATCAATTGATCCAAATAGGGACAAAAACAAAAAAAGGTTTCTCCTGAATTGTACTTTTAGTTATCTTCAATGACCAGGTGAGGATTCTTGTGTAGTCCACAGTTTGGCTTTCATTTAATTCTCTCCTTTGGATGAGGACCAAAAAAAAAAAAAAAAAAACCACAACAGAAAACAAAAAAACTGAAAAGGAAACCATTTTAGAAATATGCTCCTTGACAGATCTGAGTAAATGGAGTGGGGGGGGGGAAATTAACTTGATAGGATGGTTATATATATATATATATATATATATATATATATATGATGATGATGAACTTAATCTTCGTATCCAAGTTAACTAGCAAGTATATTTGAAGGCAGTATGGCAAATATATCCAAATGGATCCGTCTTGGTGGCAATGGTAGCACATGGAAGGAATATGTCCCGGAGGTGGAGTGTTTCATTTGAAGAAAAAAAATCTAAGTATATCAATGAGAAAAAAATATATACATATATACATCCCAGTGGATTAAATCCCGTTTCCTAACTTCTGGGAGAATCAGACACACATCACAGAATAATAAATCCTTATCGAATCTTGGTATCGCATAATTCCAAAGTCCAATGATCCCATAAGGTGTGTCGGTAAAATGTATGACTACGAGTTAGATTCCTATAAAATCCCTGGAGGGCTCTTGGAGGTCACGTACATCCACACTTTAGTATTCCAAATAAATGGCAACAATACACCTAACCACCGTAGGATCCACGATGAACTGCAGCGAGTACATCCAGGAAGTTCCAACCTGATAATGCCTTCTTCAGGCTCCCTCAGATGACGAATTACTCCATAAACTTTGGAGGTGGGTCATTTGGATCCGGCGTGTTCACTTGCTGCCTTCTGGATATGCCTTCCACATTTGGGGTATGGTAACGTAGATACAAATTATTCTAAAGTAATTTGGAGAAATTAAGAGGTATGCACTTAATCAGCTGTTCTTGTGATGTGTAATCTCTAAATTCTTCCATCACGTTGATTAAAATGTTAAAATCCAGAACGAGGTAATATCCAGAGATTGGGAGGGAAAAAATAAAGCAGTCCAACAATCAAGTCTTGGGTCAAAAATTATAGGCCAGTGGTTGGACAGGGATATACCTCAATAAATCCTTTAGGCAAAAAGTAAATCCTTCATATTTGGCATTTATCTCCATCTTCGGGCAAATCCGTGTACAAATCGGGGTTACATTCCATGTTGATTTTAAAAAAGAAAACATATCCAAAAATCTCCCCATGGTAGTATCCCACATAAATCCACAGCTGACCAGGATATATTCCTCATGGATGTAAAATCCAAACCAGATGTAAAAACCATGAAATATAGTTACCTTTTGCAAATGATAGTGAAATTAATTTACTTAAATCCCATGGGTAAGGCGAGTCAGGTGTGATGAAGAGTGGAGTGATCCCTAGATTACCTTTGTGTGACCCCTTGTCGTACCACTCCCTGACGAATAACCCCCACTATGTGTACAGGTTTTAACCTTAAATGATACCAAGAGCACCCTTGATTGTTGTTTTTTGAGGGACACCGTGTCCACTTACCCATCTATTCTCCGTTCATAACGTCCCTCTCGGGTGTGTAGGGACACAGGTGGGCCAAACACTGGGCCAACTGTTGCCCTAGAGAATCCTGCAACTTCTCGACTGCTGGAGGGGGAGCTGTCTTCAAGGCCCCGCACAGCACTGGGGACTGACCCTGGCTCATTGTAGTCAGTCCGGAGGTCTCTGTCTCCCATCTTATTGACAGCATTATGAGCCTTCTGTGCACTTTTGATATCCACAAAATCCACAAAGGCTGCGACGCCGCCCTCTGAGCCTCGCTTTCGCAGAACCTTGACGCTCTCCACGCGGCCATACCTGACAGGGAATTACAGAAACAACAAGGAGGGAGTTACATTCAGAGGATCCAAAAATAGCCCACGGGGTTTTTCTGCAAGGCACAAACTTCAAATTCAACAGCAGAGTAAGCCACATGATAGTGCCCACCACAGAAAGATAACATGAAAAAGAGTTGCATGCCTTTTCTTTAAGTAGTGTATTCACGTTCAGATTACAAAAAAAACTATTACAGCCAGGATGATGGTACGCTGTGCTGAAAAGACGTTTCAAAAACACAAATGATCAACTATATAATGATATAATTACAAGCTGAAGTGTTTGTTTGCATAAGATTAGTCTGTTGCTGAGAATGGCCTCTATATATCGATGCAAACAAAAACGATAAAAGCTCTGCAAAGCAGTAAATGACGACTCATAATAACCTTAGTGATGACAAGTGCGGAAAATACGATAATTCGCGGTCTGTAGAGTTTACCACAGTTTAAAGTTGTTTCAGTGACAGCAACCGACTTGAACGCTGTGCAGCTCAACAACTCGCTAACATTTGGTCCCGAGTCCAGAAAGCTCATTAAAACGACCCAGACTTGGGCTTTTTTTTATACTCCCATATAACAGACTGCCAACGAACAGAAAAGTTTAATTTCAGTGATTATAACAAAAGTCTTCCACATCATTTCTGGGGACGTTGGCTGCCTTTTGGCTTGCACAGATCACGAAAACCTGTCGACTTCCCACAAAATGGTTGGCTGGGTGGTAGCTCGGTGGCTAGCAGCTAACTGCCTTCTTGCGTTAGCAAAAGTTAGCGGAATACTCTAAAATATAAAACACACACGTCTGGGCGAGTCGGTTGCGTTAAATTTGCTCAAACAAACGCCTTTGCGTTGTACTAACGCACCCGCACCGTAAATGAAGCCCCACGAGGAGTAAAAGTTAATAATGCTAACGTTAGCCGTGTTAGCAGGGCTAGCAGCGCAGTCCTCGCATCGAGAAAAGGTTAGCGCTGCAGCCAGCGCGCGCCGCTCCGAAAACACGGTCTCGGTCTTGCGTAACGTACCTTTTAAAATGCTCCACGATTTTCTCCTCGCGAACATGTTCGGGTAAATTTCCCACCCAGAGGTGTCTGGTTTCCCGAACCATCTTGTGATCTTCTTTCCCCCTTCAAACACATATGATCTCGCACGTTTTTAATCCCCTGCCGGTCGGAGGTCCGCCTGAACAAAATGACCGACGGTTGATTCCGTGAACGATGTGGGCCCGACAGCCTGCTCCCCGTGTAGCTTTAGCTGCTGGCTGGCTGGCTCCTGCTGCGTCCTCGATCAGAGCGCGTGCACGCGCGACAGCGAGTACGCGGTTTCATGACGTAAACAAATCAGAAAGATTTTGTTTCCTGATTAGACAGAAATACGGAGCTGGGTACAAACTAGACTAGCAGAGATTTTTTAGGGGTGGCCAGACAAAATAGGAGGGCGGCCAAGGGTTATTAAGTCAACTATGCATAACTACAAACGTCCACTCACTCTGTGTTTCTGCTGATAAAAATAAAAATTGTTCGTAGGAGACAGACAGTTAGATATTGTCTGCTATGATTTAAAGCAGCGGTTCAAATTGGGGTTGGGCCCTCACCTGGTGTCACAAACATGTAGGTGTGGGGTAAATGGTCTGAACTTATATAGCGCTTTTCTAGTCTTACTGACCATTCAAAGCGCTTTACATTGAAGCCACATTCACCCATTCACACATCGACACCCAACATGGTTAAGTGCCTTGCCCAGGGGCACATTGACATGTGACTGGAGGAAGCTGGAATTGAACCTACAACCCTCTGATTGCAAGCCAACTACTCTACCACTGAGCCACAGTCGCCCTAGTCTCGTCTTGAGAGTCTCTTGAGAAAAAAAATTCAATACCAGAAATGGCAATGAGCAAGCTTCTGCATTCTACAAATTGAATAAAAGATGGGGAAAAAAGGACTTGAATTCATAAAAGCAGCATATATTTCTCAATATATTGGCTTTTCACATTGGTTATATTTATATAAAAATGCTTGTATCTTTCTTCAAGATTACGGGTCTCGGGGCCTCTTAATTTTTTATTTTGTGGGTCAGAGACTGGAAAGTTCCGCAACCACTGATCTAGAGGAGGTAGTATCCATGATTACAACATTAGGGTTGGGGTGTTACGTCGAGATGTGTTTCGGCTCCACCTACAGTTTTACAATTTCATATGTGGGGCAAGGCCCCGCCTTTGTCGTTTCTGATTGGTTGCCCGATTGGTTTTTATTCATTTTAATACTTTAGAACAGTTGCCTAACTCTGCATCATTTTCTAATCCTAACATTGGATGAACATTACCTAACCATAAATTGACTATTTTACCGATCACACTATTCTGAAACCAGTGCCTAAACCTAATGTGATCCATCTACATTTAATAGCAGCAGCAGGCAAGCGTGGGGGAGGGAACACATATCAACGTAACACCTGTTAATCCACCTGGGAGTTCCGTGGCCATGCCCCCTCCATGAATTAATCTGTTGGGGTCAGAGCAACATCTCAAAACGTAGCTCTTTATTCTACCTAGTAAATGAAATGTAACTTTAGAGTATTAAAAACTGCATTTAGACAAAAGCTTCCTGAAAGGATAAGTAGTCTAGTCCATTCATTCAGAAATTAAATTCGGGTTTATGAATTATTAATAGTTTTTGTCATGAAAGCTCAGAAAACATTCCAGAATATTGAGAAATTTGTTGCCTAAAAACTACATCATGGACTACTTCAGACGATTTAAAGTTTTAGATTTTAAACATATATAAGAACAAAAAGGCTCTGTAAAAAACAAAAGGTCTATCTTTTTTTTTTACCACCAAATTATGTAAAGCACCGTGAATTACCTTGTTGTTGAAAGTGTGTTATACAAATAAAATTGCCTAGACTTGTCTTGCCTTCAACAGAAATAGAAATAAAGTTATGTTTCTTGCTTTTTCGGTTCAAGCTTTTATGTGCATTAGTGAAATACCTCAGTGGATAGAATATCAAGATTTTACTCAAAAGTAGTGATATTGCATAATGCAATTACTCAAGTAAAAGTGAAAAATATGTTGCAGTATAACGACAACTAAGAGTACATTTCTTCCAGAAAGTTACTTAAGTAAATGTAACTACTTTCTACCAATCTCTGATATTAGTTAAATAATAGAAACATTTGAGGATGGGCGATTCCTTCTATCATGAAGCAGCTCCAGTAATCACAAGTATATCAACTTATGGTACCACGATGGGCTTTTAGTTCAGGGCACACTTCGGTTTACACCCAAAACTTTGTTATTTGTAGATATAATACATCTTTGCCCTAATTACGTTTACTCTAAATGACAATATTGTGGAAATCATTGATTTTTTTAATTACAACAAATATTTTGTCTAAACTACTTGATAACCTTTTAATTCACTTGTTTATTTATTAATTTGCTTTTCCATTTTTTGTGTTTGAAATGAACCCACTTTTTATATACAAATTCAGTAAACATGTGTTACTTCTGATTTTGCAAATAATTTTGTTGGGCAGGCAGCTGAAAAAGTAACTAAAGGAACAAGAGTTGTCTGGTACTATAAAGACATCTTAAAGTAGAAGGCAGCATAACAGAAACTTCAGCCATGCAGGGAGTCTCATGTAAGTGGTTTCTCTTGTTTCAGTGTCATTTTTAATTTAATTAGAACATTTATGAAGTCAGATTTCTTGTGCTCAATAAACTCTTTCTGAACCTTTTCAGAAAAGCAGCTTCTATTCTGAGGTGCACATTGTTCAGATTAAGGGAAACAGATGGACGGGTCAGAGTCAGAGAGGAAACCTGAGACTTCAAGTAACATCAGAAGAGAGCAGAGCTTGAGAAGTGATGGTAAACCCACGAGACTGTTCCCTGCAACACTTGCTCCTACAGTATTTTATTTTGGGGGGGGAAACAAGAGGCTAATTAAAGCTATAAGCCAAATGTTAGAAAAATATTGAACTTGTGGATAATTTCAGAACCTGAAATGAGTGAAATTACTTCATCTATCTATGCCCAATTATCTGCATTCAATTCTAGATTTAATACAATAAAAGTTCATTGGGTTTTTGTTCTGAAAACAAATTCTGAGAATTGTGTTTGTTGGGATTCCTACAGTATTTTTCGACCGACATTTCCAAGCTAAAGGAAGACTTTGGTGACATTCTTCTGCTGTGCCAATAGCAGAATAATAAAATAACCAAGACTCAACCATTTCTTGAATTTCCAACATTCACCTAAAGAACAACATTTAAATAAAGAACTATCCTGAGCAAATAGAAGTACAAATTAATATCTGAAATTAGTACTTTATCCCAAATACTTGCAGTAATTAATATCTCTCTTAAATGTGACATTCACAAATGACCAAGCACTGAGAATCTAAAAGGGAGGTCAGTGGTGTGGGTCTAATTATAGGTGGGCCCCCAAATGAAATTCTACTTATAGAATCACAGTCTTGGGCCAACTCTGCCTGTTATAGTTCAGGTAAAACCTCTAGTACTACTTCAGACAAAAACTGAGCCATCAATAATTAAGTTCTTCTTTGGAGAACAAGGGCAAAAAGGATCCTGAATCCTTTGTCCTGTTTGTTTTTGTAACCGTGATCTGTCAGATTAAAATTTAACCAAGATTATGGTTTCTGTTTATGTACTTTTAAGTTAGTTAGTGTTTACTATTTTAACCTCAGTTAACTTTAAAATCAGTTGGTTTGCCTGTTTTCTTTGTAAATCTTAGTTCCTCTTTTATTTTGATAGTCTGTGACCGTTTTTATGCTGTGCTTCAATTACTTCTGTTTTTCTGTTACCACTGTTTTTGTTTTGTTTGTTTTTTTGTTACAATTTGGTTTCGACTCTTCAATTGTCAGATGTATCAGAGATGCAGAAGAAGCTGAATACAGGGAGCTGGTTGACCGCTTTGTAGCATGATGTCGAAACAATCATCTTACCTTCAATGTGAACAAAACAAAGGATATGGTTGTAGATTTCAGAAGAAACAGGGATAAGTCAAAAAAAGTCCAAAAACATGACTGTCAGGTTAATTGATCTCTCCAAATTGTCCTTAGGTGTGTGTGCGTGCATGGTTGTTTGTCCTGTCTGTCTCTATGTGGCCCTGTGATGGACTGGCGACCTGTCCAGGGTGTTCCCTGCCTCTCGCCCGTTGACAGCTGGAGATAGGCACCAGCCCCCCCGCGACCCATTAAGGATTAAGCGGTTAAGAAAATGGATGAATGGATAGACAGGGATAAGTCAAAGACTGTCTTCATTATGGGAGAAGAAGTGGAAGTGGTTGAGGAGTACAGATACGGAGTTTACCTGGACAACAAACTGGACTGGAGAATCAACAATGAAGCCGTCTACAAAAAGGGACAGAGCAGACTGTACTTTCTGAGGAAGCTGAGGTCCTTCAAGGTTTGCAGCAAGATGCTGCAAATCTTGTACAAGTCTGTGGTGGAGAGTGTCATCTCTCCGTCCATCATCTGTTGGGGTAGCAGCATCAGAGCCAGGGACTTAAAACGGCTCAACATCCTGATGAAGAAGGCTGGTTCTGTTCTGGGGACGACTGTGGAACAACTGGAGATAATGATGCAAAGAAGGATTCTTCATAAAATTAAAAAGATTATAGACAACCCTGAGCATCCTCTTCATTAGACTATCCAACAGCAACAGAGTATCTTCAGTCGGAGGCTTCTTCAGTTTCGCTGCAACACCAATACATCCACACTCCCAACTCGTCACATATGCACGCCAGATCAGACTCCTGACCACGCGTCCATATATGACGAGTTGGGTACCCCCCTCGTGTCATTTTTTGAGGTGCTGGGTGCTCCCGTTGAATGTTATACAGATCCCTAGACGTCAGTAATTGACGATACGGGGAGGACAAGTAATCTGTTTACTTGCTTGCTTGTTTAAAAGAATGTGTTTTTGTCTTTCTGTTACCTTAAGGTTAGAACATAAAACTTGTGGGTTTGTTAACGTTGGTTAGATAACTCAACGTACGGTATGTTATTCTGCCAGATTGAACGGCTCTGAAACAAAATAAACTTCAGATGTTTACAATAAAGGACAACAACCATACAACCTGTTCTGAGCGCGTCACAAAATGACGCAAGGGGGGTACCCAACTCGTCACATATGGACGCATGGTCAGGAGTCTGATCTTGCGTCCATATGTGACGAGTTGGGAGTGAGGATGCGTTGGCAACACAGACCGCTACAGGAAATCCTTTCTCCCCACAGCCATCATGATCTACAACAGCTCCTAATTAATTTGTAGTGAGCTACAAGAACACTTAATTTCCCTCTGGGATCAATAAAATATTTTTTAAGTGAATGATGGGCTCTGCTCTGTTTCGGGACTGTTTGCTTTTCTGGTTTCTGTTAGTTTTTTTGATATCCCCAAGTATTCAGTCTGTTTATTAGTTATTCTCAGCCAGCACCTAATAATTCAACGCCCTTCACAGCTGTAGTTCATTCAGTTAACTGGACTCACTTCAATCCCATGAAACTAATCCCCTCCCAACAGTTAAGCCTCCTTTCTTCCATTGTTCCTTGTCAGATCATTCCTTTTCCTTGCTTATCCTTTGTTAATTTCTATGTGTTCATTCGCCGTTTGCTCCACTTACTTTTTGTCTCCCCTTATGTGCCTGGAGGCGTGTTTTTCTCAAGAACTCCTCTCAAAAATGATGCTACTGTCATCATATGTACCTTTTTTTGTCCTCCAGAAAACTCACAAACCATGAAAGATGTGTTTTGATCTCAAGTCAAAATCAGGTAAATTGGGCCATCAGGTAAGATGAACCACTTAGGCTTGAGCCCCATGGTCCTTAAAATTTTTACATCCAATGGATTTACTACCAAAGGATTTCAAATTGTTGGCATGAGTATTCATGAAAAAACAAACAAACAATTAATTCAATGAATTAATTATTTATTTGGCATTATAACCAGTGGTAAAAAAAATGGTCTTCCAGCACAAAACTTCCCATAGGAGGAAAAATAAACAGACACGATACATCAGACAGCTGTGGGGTCGCCATAAATAGGAGCTCAGCGATGCAGATGATTGATTCAACAGGTCGGAGTGGATGATTGAGGGAAAAAAGGGTCACCTATGCCCTGCCTCTTAAAAAATGGGAGCAGGACAGGGGTACCGAAAACACCTCAGAACACTGAAGCTGATTTGGCAGAATTCCATGGGGAGCCTAAGTCACACCCTTCTACTTCCGGTCAATGGGTCCCTGACTGCCAAAAAGAATTAATGAGAGTCATTGGAGCGATACAAGTTATTTTCTGATCCAGTTTGAAATGCGCCGTGGTCCGAACATATGATGTCCATGAAAAACAAATTTTGATGCAAAGAAAACGCTGATTTTCGACCGGAGGCAAAAGTTACTCTAGGTTTTTTGTGAAAACGTTTAGCGGACTACAACTGCAGAAGAAGTTAGAGAGCGAGGGTCGTAACCTCCAGGATGAAGAAATTAGCATTAAACACGGAGAAAACCTCTATAAATCTGACCATGTGGAAAGTAGCAGCTATTTCGGGGATAAAGCAGTCGGTGGAGTGAGAGCCAGCATGGAGGAGAAGCTCTACAAGCGCTAGGTGAGTGTTTTACGTGCAATAGCTAGTGCTAGCTCCCGTTAGCCAAATGACGTCATATATGCGACTTCTGACTTCTGATTTGTAGGCATTTTAAATTCGAATTTTTACAATCAAATAAATCCCAAATCACTGGACAAACACATTTGAAATGTATATCATTAGTTATCATTTAAATCAAAGTACAACATATGTGTGATTTGGGACGTAAGACAAAGCAGACCAGAAAATAACTTTTATCGCTCCTTTGACTTCCATTCATTATTTTTTCGGTTTGGGGACCCACGGGCCGACTGGAAAGGGAGGAGACTTAGGCTCCCCATAGAGATGGAGATAAGGATGAGGATGATTCAGCCGCCATTGGCGTTTTAACATATTTATTTCGATGGCACATGAGCCAACGCTCTCTCTCTAACATTGTGTCTCTCTGCCTGCCTTTGTGGGGGTTCATCTTATATCAGACAGCTACTGTAGTCATAACAATAACAGAGGAATCCTTCACTTAAACCAATGTAGGTGAAACGTCCATAATTCTTCATGGAGTCCCCAGTATTATGCCATATTCCCTGGCTGCCTTTACTATTAATTACTAATCCCCAAACAGAACTAATCTTGAAATAACTTTCCCATTACACTCTCTCTCTCTCTCTCTCTCTCTCTCTCTCTCTCTCTCTCTCTCTCTCTCTCTCTCTCATTTTTATTACTAAAATTGAAAAAGCATAATAGTTTTTCTTAGAAAAAGATTTATTTTTGATTTTTTTCAACATATTTCAACATATTTGTAATTCCAGAAGCAGTATGTCCTGTACAGCATTGATATATGGACTGTTAAAATAAAACAATTTACTTATTAAAAAGGTGAAATGCATTTTAATAATCATTATGAATAGTTTTACTATTACAGAAAATAACGCTGGCTCTTATGTTCACCTGTGTGCCTCTGATTTATTCTCCGCTGTTTTGATCTGTGCTTTGTCTCATTCTCTTACAACACATAATTACGAACTAAATATGTGTATGTGCAACATTTTCCAATTAATGTATAGATTTTAGAACCTCATTTAACAGGCGATATATTATTTTATGTTAGTTTTTCAATAAATGCTCATAATATATATTTTTTGTACAAAGTAAAGTAAAGCAACATGATCCAGATTCTACTTGTTTGTTACAGGTAGTTGTTGCAAAGCCAGTTGCATAAATATGTTTAATGCATTTTTATCTCAAGTGCAAAATGATCAAGTATAAAAGAAAATTAGATTTTTATTTTTATATTGGAAAGTAACTAAATGCACAATTAAAGAAAGCACTGTGACCTATGCTCTCCTGAAAAAGCACATGTCTATGATTGAGCTGAACACACCATTTTCCCTGGATCTGTACAGGTGATGTCACTGCTCCCCAGAAACCAGGGTCACATGGCAGGGTTTGCACAACAGTTTCCCTTCCAGAGGATAGCAGCCGTGCTCATTTGGTTCAGGGGAGAGCTGGATGCCACAGATCTGCAGACAAGATGAAAGACATGACAAGCGCTGAATTATGTGGATCTGTTTGTTTAACTATTTGTCAGTCAATCCATAAAGGAGTGTGTTTGCAGAGTGAATACCCACCTCACATCTGTAGCAGTTCTCATGGTAGGAGTGCCCCAGACACTCAACAGTGAAGCTATCAGTACCATCTTCCTTAGGAATGATAAGCTGGTCACAGGCTCTACACTTTGGAGCATATTTCCTGTATACAAACAATTTTAAAGAAAGTAAATAAATAAAAGTGATGTCAATTACAGAAAAAAAATTAATTCACTGAAACAATTAAATGATGGTAAGTAAAAAAAAAAATCCAACAAAAAGTGGTGTATAATTGTGATGTTTTTCTAAACTGAAAAGCCTTGCATAGATTCGTGTTGAGCCCTTCTGATCCTGAAACAAATATATAAAATCTTGATTTTCTTGTTAGAGCAAAGCTCCAGGTCAACCAGACTGAGTGTAAAAAGCCTCAGTTAACAGTATTCCCTGCCTCCTGAGTCAATACACAGTGTAAAACACCTTGACAGTCTGTTGGGTTTGTCTCAACCATTTTTGACCATCTAAAGACCAAAACCATTGGCAATAGCTTACTGCTGACTGCATCTGACCAGAACACCTGCCTCTGCATGTTCACTATATTTGCTGCTTAAGTGCTTCTCTGATTATTGCTCAACTTGTTCAGGTTTCAGTTTAGGTGGATGGCCTTGACTTCTTCGCTCTGCAGTTGTACTGTTTTCAGTCATGATGGATTAAATATTAAATATTTTAATTTAGGCATAGTGTTTTAAAGTCTTGATTTAAACTATCTTCATCCTTGACCTTTTTGGTTTGTTCCCAGTTCTTTAAAATGTTGTTTCTAGATTGTGCACTACTTTTTGCTGGTCTATTTTTTTTTAAAAGCCATAAAGGTTTGTTGTAATGTGACAAAAAATGAAAAATTCAAGGGATGTGAATACTTTTGTAAGGTACAGGTATTTTAAGCAAAATACTGCAGCGTCTACAATACTTTTTTGTTGCTAATAGTACCCCCCCCCATCATTTTTTTTTACCTGTAGTAGTCCTGCAGGCAGTAAACTTCACCAACCTCCCCCTGAGCAAAAGCTTGTGCTCCAATTTGCCGCTTGCATGTCGTGCAGGTAAAACAGGAGGGATGGTACGTTCGCTCTATTGCACGGATTATGTGGTCGGTGATGACCTCCCCGCATGTCCAGCACAGCTCCAAACTGGCCTAAAACACAGTACAGGATGCAGTAATGATTTATGTTGAAGCCCTTCTAAGTTACTTGCACTCTACAACTATTAGCATACTGCACTGGTTTGGTTATCACTTAAATCTGAAAGTAATGTTAAACCAAATAGCAAAGATCGCCAAAAGTGGGAAAATAAGTATTTGAAATAAAGACACAAAGAAATACCTTTTTTCCCCACTTTTTCCAAGTCACATGTACTATATATATCTACTGTACAGTACTGTGCAAAGGTTTTATGAACAAATAACCTCATTCATCCTCATGATTAATGTCTTTCAACTTTTTCTTTAGACCTTTGCTGGTTTTCATTTTTTTTAAAGAAAAATTTTTGGAACTGAAAACACCTAACAATGTATTAAATAGCAGACGGACAGAATCTAAAAGAAATCCAGAAAGTATTTGCATCTCTAAATCATCATCCGTTACCAACATTCTTGTCTAAACCAGGTTTTCAGCTACGGTCTTTATTATCACTGTGTTAGCAAAAATAAGGTCCTTTGTTTTATATAGTGTAGTAGTAATGTAGTACCTTTGGTATTTTTATAGATTCTGTATAAATAGTTTGTTGCTACACAGTCTATCTGTTGACACAACACAAATTCATTCCTTGAGTTCAATGAGGCTTTTTATGCCTGAATGTTTTACAGATCTGAATTAGGTAAATAACCTGCTGAGATGGTACACATATGTGTGGGGGGAAAAAAAGCCGTATTTAAAAGAAAATTTAAAAAGCGGTCAGAAAACTAGAGAAAACAATGATCAAAACCCAACTCTACCACCTCAGTATAAAATAAATACCATGGGGGGATCAAGAGTTTTAAATACGTCTTTGAGTCACAACTTGTTAGAAACAAATGTAAATTCAGCCATTTTTTCTGAAGACGATTTCAATTCTTTCAATTGTTTTTTATATGTTTAAGTTAGTTCAGCTGGTTTTATCCCCTCTCCCCCATGTCTTTTTTTCATTGGATCTTTATGACGAACACCCACAGGTGCATCATTCTTCAATCTAACGTTGTTTTTCAATTACCCTCTTTAGCAATCTAGGTGATAGATTTGTATTGTCATGCAGTTTAGTTGATTTTTAGCTTTTATTTTATATGCAATATAGAGCAGCCCTAAGCTCTCTTGCCTTCCTGAAGATGGTCCCGGGCTAATTTGTCTGTCTGTGTGGCGTATGCTCTTCCCATATGTATGTTGGTTCTCTCGAGGTACTCTGACTTCATGCATGCTAGGTTTTTAACCTCTTTAGATTGGACTCAGGACTCTGTGCATGCAGAATGTACAGTATATCCATGTGTTGATGAAGGACCACTTTAGGGGTCTGCAACCTTTACAGTGCACAGGGCTGTTTTTGCAATCAGGAAAGATAACTTTTAATTTTTGCTAAATAGCTTCTATTGGAGAGAACCACAATTTTATTTATTTATTATTTATATTTTAAGGTAAAAAAAAGAAAACAAATAACTTTTTCAAAGAAGAGGATAGATTTTATTTCTATATAGGCCTACTTTATATTGGTTTAAAATTATGCAAACAAGCACATCGTTTCCAACCTAATAATAAGAATAAGATAGATCTAAAAAAACATTACTAGTTCTTTAAGTAACATTCTGCTGTGATTTAATCCAATTATTTAATAAAAAACAAAAAACTGCAAACCAGTAGTTGGTTCTTTATAACTTTTAGCCAAAGTTATTGTGAGCCATTGTCCAAAGAGCGCCAGGTTGCAGATCCCTGAACTAGAACGAACTGTCCAAGGTTTACCACTGTAAAAAGACCCCCCCCCCCCCCCCACAAATTAAACTTTATTTATCTTCCTTAAGGTCAATATAGATTACTGACCTGATAGCAGTCCTCACATAATGGGATTCCTGCCTTGTTGTAGTACTGTTTCCCAGCCAGGGGAATGTGGCAGGATCTACACTGGAAGCAACCCTCATGGTAAATCCTGTTCAGGGCTTCTATGGCAGGTTCAGAAAGAGCCACGGTTTTCCGACAGAATCCACATAAGTCTGCAGTGTTACAGTTTATTAAATGTTATGGTCAGGTAATAATGCATTATAGACCGAAAGTGCAAATAGAGACCTTGCTACCTTTACTCTCCGTGTTCATGTCTTGGCTGTTTCTGTGAATCCGGTTAGTTTCTTCATTTGAGCCTCTGACTGGTGAGAATGCTTCTGCCTGGAAATTAAAACAAGAATAAACACAAAACCTGAACACAATAATTTAACAGGAGCTGTTAACACAGGATGTAATGACAATTGTCTAAAAAAGCTTTGCATCTCTCCTGTCTTGTTTTGTGATTTATTTTTTTAAACTTTCCAAATACTAATTACAAAAAAACAATCATTTTACTCTCATAAGTCTATAAATGTTGTTAAATTATCCACTTCTGTAGATAAGGTGATTGTAGATATTGAGCATCCATCTGTGCAGGAAACACCCTGACAATGAATAAAATTGCAGGAAGACTTTCAAAGAAAAACATACCGACCAGTGAAAACAATGGATCTTCTGTTGCTGTTCCTTATCTTTTGTTACATTTTATCGAATATAGACAATAATAGAACAAGCGGTTTCCTTTTGAATCAGAAATAGTTCAGAGGATTGAATCAAACTGTGTAGAAGAACTTTCTTGAACATTAGTTTAAATTTTTTTTGTATAGATCAAGATTTTATGCAGAGCATGCAAAAGGGATGGGATACCTCTCTGTTGGAAACTGGGTGCTGGTCAGGACTCTGTGGATGCAGAGAAGATAAGAGGGATGAAGGAGGTGGTGGAAGTGCTGAATCTTCAATGAAGGATGAAGGGAGCACATCAGCAGGAGGAGGAGGAGGAGGGAAAAGCTCTGTTTGGGAGTGAAGACAGATTCACCAATGAATACTAAGTGTTATTATTATTTTTTATACTTTTGCACATTTTAAATATTCACATTGTCTTTGTCGTTTTTTTTGCTCATGTATCTGGCTGGAGAAAACAATGTAAATTTTAGGTGAAAGCATAACTGTACCTTAAACAAGCTTCAATATTAATTTTCAAATCTTGAGGCTTGATATTTGTAGTTATTTAAGCTTAGACAGCACTGAGACTTCCTGAGACTCAGAATTACATAAAGTAATGCACCAGAAAAATTACACGCGATATCTCATCTGCACATATTTGTATACTAGTGCCAAACTGTGAACATTTCTGCCATTCTCCAAATCCAAACATTTTAAACAACAAAACCTGGGAAGCAAAAATAGAGCAAAGGCAGGTGATGGATTGGACATCATGTGTGTGAGTGAGAAGAGAGAGGAATTTTTTGTTTTTGTTCTTAAAAATCTGAAAACTGTGGCATGGATTTGTATTCAGCCCCTGCTTACCCTTAAACCCTCTCAAATTAAGTCAAAGTGAACAATTTCCCTTGAGAAGATACATTACCTAATTTGTAAACGGTCCACCAGTGTATGTCAAGGGTTTGTTATAACAGTGAAAAAACATCATGAAGATGATGGGACACATCAAACATTTCAGGGATACATTTGTGAAAAGATTTTAAGTCTTAAATATCTTGGAGTATTCAGTTCATCATGAGAAAAAAAAAATATTATGGTATATCTACAAGAAATGGCTGTCCAGCAAAACAGACAGGTTGGGCGGTGAAAGCAGTTAGAGAAGCTACCAGGGTGTAAACTCTGGAGGAGCTGCAGAGATCTGCAGTACAAGTGCCTCCATGGGAGACATCACAGGATTGTTGAAAGAAAGCCATTTGAAGTTCAGTTCGTTTTTTGCCACAAGCCTTGTAGAAAACCCAACAAACGTGCAAGAAGGTGCCCCGGTTAGATGAAACCAAAGTTGAGCTTTTTGTCCGCCGTACAAATTCTATATGTGTGGGGGGGCCGAAACGTGCTCAATTCCTTTGATGCACTTGAACACATCATTGATGATGCTCCTGGAGTCGCTGGGCATTTCAGGTCTTTCCCCATCATAAACCCTCCTGTAGGTGACTCATCCTGGGCTGATCAGACCTCAGCTTGTGACCAACTGCAGTGACTCTATGGTTCTCCTCTCTTGAGCCACAGCTGTCTAGAGGCCCTCTCAGCTGATTTGGTGGTGCCTCAGATGGCTCATCTCTTAGGGTCTCCCTCAATGATTAACTACTTAACACTCTGACCAAGGATCTAGCCACGAAAACTCTGCAACCAACTTCCACTGGATAACATTGCCTTAAAGTGCAGGTTGCAGGTTAAATACTTGCTAATATGCATACAAAATGTTGTACAAAAATTACCATTTGAAATGTTTATTGAGGTTAATTTAAATGTAACCATGCATAACCGCAAATATGTTAATTTAAAAGTTTCATAATCTTGACCCGTGACGTAAGGTGGGGGAGTCATTTTGCTGCTTTCTAAGTTTCTAGGTATCAGATCCTGCGGTTGTGTTATCAAGAGTCAGTGTGTTCATTAGCTTTTGATTGTTATAATTTTTCTTAAAAATGGTAAATGATTGGGTTCCATGTAAAAAAACACCAGCCTGTAGGGACATGTAGCCCATTTCCAAAGACAAAAACCTCCCAAAAAACGGGCAGCATCTATCGTATCTGGCTGCCTGCATTTTTTAGCAGCTAAACTAAACTGCCGTCAACTCGTGCTTTGGCTGTTGAAAACCTTTGAAATTTATGGCGCTAACTTCGGGCCAGAGAATTAAAATACCAGCAATATGTCAGAGTTTATACTGAAGCAAAGATCATAGACTCTAACCAGCCAGCGTGCTGCCGTGCTTACAGCCTCATGGGACCTCTGTGAGCGGCTGATTCTAACTGCAGCAGCCGGCTGGGAGACGTGGCCGGATTGATCAGAAACTCAGCTCTACGCAGACAGGATCTCTGCTTTGTAAGTCGTTAGTCAAACATCTGCTAATTACCAGCTTAGTTGAAAGTGTACTATAAAATATTAGAACTGATGTGATACGTGGTTTGTAAAAGAAACCGTAAAGCTTGTAGATAGAGGCTAACCGTTCGCGTCGCCTAGCATTGGTTTTATTTCGGTTTTTATGCTTCCCCTGCTCTCCTCCTCGTCTCTCTGAGTTATCTGGGGCAGGCAGTAGGCTCATAGCTGTATGGTTGTGTTCAATCATACGTGTAGTTGTAAATGTTTAACATTTATTCAGTGTCAAAGTTGACACTAAATAGTTTTCTATTGAATGAGCTTACAGGACTCGCCTACCTCACGACTTCCGGTCTGGCATTCTCACAAAAACTGCTCTAAAAGCAAAAATAATGTATATATTAGTGCATTTTTATTTAGAAACTGTTCCTAATTCCTTGTATACAAATTCCTTGTATGTGACATACTTGGCCAATAAACTGATTCTGATTCTGATTCTGATTCTGATTCTGATTCTAATATATTTCTCTAAATTATGGTTTAAGGGAGGCTCTAACCTGCAACCTGAACTTTAAACATCTCATCACAGTGAAACATAGTGGTGGCAGCATCATGGAGTGGGGGGGGGGACATTTCTTCAGCATAGGCAGGGAAGCTGGCTAGAGTAGATTGAAAGATGAATGGAGTTTTTTTTTTTTAAAGATCAGTGTAACCCTGGAATGAAATCATTTAAGTGACCAGAAAAAACAAATGCATTCCACACTTTTCAGGTTGGTACATGTGAAATATCTTAAAAAACAAAACTTTTTTGTGTACGAAATCAAATTTATGGGATACTTTATGTTTGTCGAACACATAAAATACAAACAAGATACACCGATATCTTTATTTGCACCATAAAAAAGGGAAAAGTTCAGGAAGTGTGAAAAGACTAAACTGGGTGTTTTGTTTCATTTTCAACCGAACTCTCTTGGCAACCTGGTTTCAGAGAGCTCAACAGATACTTAATCTGATTGCTTACAGCTCCCTCTGCAGCCAAGAATGATTTTGAATTAAGCATAAGAATCCTTTATGCCCTAAACAACGTCTGTAAAGTTTTCATACTCGTGTATTTTTCTGTTAAGGGACACCAGAGACCGTGGGACGTAATGATAAAGGCCCTAGATGAAATAGAAAGCTTGATTGTGAATACCTGTAGAGCTCAGTTTTTTCTCCCGCACCTCAGCCTTGGCAGGTCCTGTTTGGACAGGTTGGGGTTTGCTTTGAGGGTCTGACGCTTTGGCCCAGGGACCTACACGAGTCCAGCTGTTGTTGTTGCCAGAACTGTGGGTGTTAGAGGGTGACAGGTCCTCTGCTTTATGCCTGAGGGCAGAGATGTTGTCACCTGCAGGGCTGACTCTGGCAGGTGTGTGTTTTCTGTCTGCAGCCGGCCCACCGTGGCTGTAGAGGGGAGGCTGCTGCTGCTGCTGTGTCACGGTGGCTCGGTGAGGAGACGACAGCGTGATGAAGACAGACGAGACCATCCTTTTTTGGGGAGCTGCTGATGCCATGGTTGAGTAAAACCCTCATACAGCCCAGCTGAAGCACAGATCAATGGGTATTACTTAGGGGGGAAGATACAGTATATTCTCTCTTGACTGAAGTGTGAACGCCCTTAGTCAACACTATGAGATTGTTAACTTTCCTCCTGAGCAGAATAATCACAAACCTCCAGCTTTTATCACCAACAATGAATGGTTCAAAGGAAAGAATCTAAATCATCTGGTTCCTGCTTACCTGCAACAAAAAGGAGGCTTGAAGTTGGGTGTTGATCTTCTTTTCTTCTTCCCTGCTCTGTTTGTCAGAATTTCTGTCTTATTTTCACTCCCATGAGCTGCCCCTGAGAGAAGACTTTACTCTGGCGGAGAGGGGCGCCTATCTACAGAAAGCCACTCCCTTTTCCTCCTGTATCTCCCTCCCCTCCCCGGCTCTGCCGTCTGCCGACCCCTCCTCCTTTCTCTGGCTGAATGACAATCCAGCCTCCCTCCTGACCATAAAAAGTGAACAGCTAATCTCTGGCAAAGTGCTGTAAAAAAAAAAAAAAAAAAAGAGAGAGAAGAAAAAAAGTCATGACACATTCATCCACTATGAAAACTTGCAGAGTGCTGGAACACTCACACACCCACTCAGATGCACGTACACTCACACAAAAAGTTGTGCAATGTGCAGTTATACCAACAGCACTGTTTTTACAGTGTCATAAAGGGTTTTTCACCCTGACGTGGACAAGCGGAGACACTCAGCCAACTCCCATTTTGTTATCTATCTGCATGCCATCCGGATTTGACCGTACCTGCCGTTCCCAGCAGACCTCTAACTCAAACCGTCCTCTTTTTCTTCTCTCCTGTTAACCTTAGTTTCACTACCTCCCTCATTGTGGGGCTGCCTCCTTTTTTTCCCTTCTTCTCCGTCTTTCCTTCTTCCCTTCCCCCACATTATATCACTTTTGGTCTTTGACTCACTATCAGTATCTTGTGGCAGTAGCAGCCTTTGGGCCCCTACAGAGCTCCAATTTGGGACACCCAGTTTGATAACAGTATGTAGTGGACTTAAGGTTTTTCAGGAAAGTTGCCGATGATAAGCATCTCCATGACTGTGCAATGAATCAGGGCTTTGTAACATATTATGAGGGAAAGATGTGTAGAGAGATCGAAAGGCTGTGGTTCCCCGTCGGACCAAATCCGTCTTATCAGACAGGATGATCAGAAAACATAATTACTTTCAGGACCCTGTGAGGTCCACTCCTCTCCTTCAAAACAAAAAAAATCAAGCATTCCTGGAGCAAAAAAATGGGGGCGTGCAGAGAGGGTTAACAGGAGATGGCGATGAGGAGAGTGATGGGGGTCTCTGTTGTTCCAGCTCTGTGGAAAGGAATGCTGCAGTGATGTCACGGCTGCAGGAGGGAGCATGCCCACGGATGACACAATCCCGGGACCTCCATGCTCCTCCCCCCTTTCAGCCAAAAATCCTCATTAAACCCCATGAACCTCCTTCTGTGCCCTCAGCTGCATGACTTTACATTTCTGACCTACCTTCAGCACAATGTAGCTTTTTACCTTGTTGTTCTACACGAAAGACTAAAATGGGCAGAAGGAAGAAAAACGAAGATTTACAGAAACGGTTAATGGGGGCCTAAGACTGTATTTGCCAGAGGCAGAAAATGTGTATAGCACAGTTAAGTTCCCTACTTAAATAAAACCTACTGTCTTTTTTTAAAAGAAAGTTTACCACGAAGAAAATAAAATGTAAAAAAGAAAGCACTAGAGACAACAAGTTTGTTTTTTGTTTCTATTAAGGGAAATGTTTCCTCAATAACAGTAGATCTTACTACACAAATGCTTTTGCCATTTTTCACCCTGAAGTAGTGTGTTTTCTCTTTATGATTTGTTTTTTTCTTAATTGTTACTTTACTTACACATATTTCTAATAAGCAGATACAGATTAGTTTGATTAAAATAGAATTACACTTTGCTCATGGCGATATTCTTATGATGAGTTCTTATTTCTGATTTTAAAAAAAATCAGGTATAAAGAAACCAAAAATCTGTCTAAATGTATGATAACAATTGCTCACTGGGAAGGTAAAGTATTCACCTCAGATCGATAACAACAGAAAATTGAATATGCAGAACCGTTTAATGCAGTGGTAATATCTGCTACTATTGAACAGACATTACACTCCTTTTGTCCGCCGTTATATATTTTTTTCGCCTTTTTCTGAGACTACTTCTCACTAGGTCTGATGAATCATCTGGACCAGGGCTGCCTGCAAGATGCCAGGCAAGAAAGAAGATTAAAATGTTTTCATCTGAGCTCATGTTGTACACAAAAACCGGCGGTGAACCACCAAAACTGATAGCATGTGGAAGCAATCAGTGGACAATAGACGTTGAGCGTGGTTCCAGAGTGGGTCATTTTAAAAAATGTCCTTTTGCTGCAAAACCATTCAAGGGAGTTTTGTGCAAAAAAAGGTCATAATGTTATCTGAAATTCAGCTGAGCATTATTGTAACATTTACAAACAATGACTCTGCTTTGTAAAAACCTCTGTAAGATATTATTACATGTTGAGTAAAGTGCTGCTCAAATAATGCATTAAAAGCCTAATGGTTCATACATTCAGAAGCTTTTTTGTCATGTTTAAGACTTTTTCTTTAACGTTAGGCAAGTATTTTATCAGTTTTTGCAAAAGCGGTTTTCTGAGGCCTTTCTAAACCCCTTTGACTGATTTATAACAAGAGATTTTCAGTCTTTTTCATACCTTTGTCTTTATTCTTCGCTTAACACACAATTTAACATCAGTAAGGTTTCATTTTGGCAAACAACTACATTCGCAAAACAATTCTTTACTGTTCAAACCTTACTTTAAATACCACTAACCAATTCAAAACTAAACTGTGCAAATTTAGTACATTTTCTAAAATAACCCTCTGCATTTTTCGTTTGTTTGGAAGGCTTTTTAACCGTCAGCTACTTTTTTTCTCATCCTTGAGCTGTGGCAGGGCCTCTGTTTGTCCTCGCTGCTTTCTTGTTCTTCCTAAAAGTGAATAACAAAAGTTGTAATACTCCTTTTTAAATTCCTGATGTCACATAACAGAGCTTTTCAATTGTGACAATCCGAGAAAGAAAAAGTACCTTTAATGCAGCTTGTAGAAGATCCTGAGAATTTAGCAGACAGACTCCTTCTCCAAAAAAAGCGATGAGGACGTGAAGAACATCTGACCAGTATCCCACTGCCAGCATGAGCACCAGTAAACCTCCCAGACGCAACACCACAGTGCGCAGAAGGGTCTCTGTAACGGTCAGTCGGTGTTGTTCCTCTGCAGAATAAAAGATAAAATGGTTTTGACACACACAGTGTCTGCAGTTAAAACGCATGACCAGGTTTGTTTAATAATTTCCTTCATCGTATATGATTAACTTCCAAGATAGCCATTTTTAATCAGATATTTTCTGCAACAGTTTAAAACATACACTCAAGACCAACAATTAATCCTTTAAATCTGTTCATTTTCTCTACATTCTCCCATGTTTTTTACTACTTTTTATTAACAGTGTCTAACATGATCAGTCGATCAGCTTTAATAGAGGACTTCCAGAATTGGAAATATGGCAAATTGCCGAGGGCGGCATGGCTTTGAGGGTTCCAGAAGAGATATAAAAAGTCATCAGTCAGTTGCAACCTAAAAGATTATCCTAATATGTGTTAGCATGTCAGTTAAAAAGTAGGTAGGCACAACTTTGTTTTGTCTAAACACATTAGGATAAGGTCACACAGCAGTGATATCTTTAGCAGCAGACACTGGAGGTGTTATTTGTTTAAATATAAATGGGTTATTTTAATTTTTTCAAGAAAACTTGTCTGAATACTTAATGTAGTCATAATTGGTCAAACTTCAACTGGATGCTTGTGCAATAAACAGATTGGAGTGCTCAGGTCTCCATTCTTGAAAGAAATACTATTGCTCAGAAATTTAAAAAACACACATAACTTTTAACGGCTGTGATTCAAATCTTATTGTTTTATAAAACTGACATTTTGTTTCACACGAATATTTTCATCAAGCTAAGAAATTCAGCATTTCAAAGCCCCCTTGTTTAACTGCTGTTTTTTGTTGCTTTTTTGTTGGGGGCTTTCTGCACTCAAAAAATTATGTTTGGTGAACATAATCAAATTATAAAAGTAATTTCCACCCAACAGATTTGGTTCAATTTAGCAATAAATAAAAAAATTGCCGAATGAACTAAATGTAAACATGTTGGGTCAACTTAATACATTTGGGTTGCTATAAGGCACCAAAATATACAGCAGGGGATGGGAGTTGAACTCAGAAAAGGACTCTTGTTTTCTGAGCACCTGCACTTACCACTTTGCTACACAGTAACTCAGAAAACTTGAATATAATAACTGATATTAATTTATTTCCAGTGTTAACTAAAATGGTTATAATATAACGACCTGCCAATTCCCTTTTTTTCATGGAAAAAGTGAAGGAAACGTAGTACTCAAATCATTATAATCATGTTTAGTTAAGTAATTAAGTAATCAAAATATTTATATATATATATATAAATGTTCTGAGTTATTGCGTAGCAAAGTGGTTAGTGCAGGTGTTCAGAAAACAGAGCCCCTTTCCTGAGTTTGAGACCCATCCTCTGTTGTATATTTTTTAGCCATATAGCGACACAAATGTATGAAGTTGGCCTAACATGTTTGCATTAAGTTCACTCAATAAAATTCTTTATTGCTAAATTGAGCCAAATCAGTTGGGTGGAAATGATTTACATAATTTTATTATGTTCATTCAACTATTCTTTCCGAGTTTGGAAGCTGATTGTTGGCAGTTTTTTTTTAGCCTAACAAGCTAAAACAATCTCCACATTAAACTATTTTTATAAAAGTATTCAGAATGTTCAGAATGCATTCTTCACCAGCTAAAAAGTTGTGTACAGAAAGGTAACCAATATTTCACTCTGGGCTAATCTTACAAATCATTTCCATATGCTGTGCTTTGGGTCATTTCTTTTATATTTATCTTCTTTTTTTGCATTTCCATATTTTCACAATTTTGCCTTTTAATCTGAAACGGTTTTAAATCTTATTTAAAGAATGGGTCAATTTATCATTTGAAAATTTAGCTAGCTACCATTATACTTTATTTTGAAATAAAACATCCCAGCTGTTCGCACATAATATCTAGTTATGGGTTATTATTATATTTAATAGTGTTTATCAATTTCAATGCATTTCCCTGAATTACCTTGGTAATATGTTTTCACTTTATAATAACTCATTTAGCTAATGTGGTTTTTTTTTGTGTGTTTTCGTAGTTTCAGATCCTGTTGATAATTTTTAATTCTTTTGTTTTTGTTGTTTTTTTTAAAAAAATCTCACAATTTATGCACTAGAACACGAGTAAACAACTTTTACAATCAAGAGAGACATTTTTGTCTTCACTTCTACAAAATACAACCCATTTAGATCTGTAAACCCTAACATGAACCTTTTCTAAAAAAAATATTATGCATATGACTGAACCCCAATTTTAATCCTAATTTTATCTTTTAAAAGAATGAAAATTATCATGGTCTTCCAAGTTGAGAATGTATTAATTTCCTCAACTAGAATATTCCATATCTAGAATAAAAGCAGGGGATGAAAAAAAGAGTGTAATTTTACATTCTAACGAGAAAGAAAGCGACTGAATGAAAACCATATTTTATAATTAATATTATTCTTGCTGTGGAAATTGTATGCAAATGTTAAAACGATGGTCAAAGTAATCTTCATATTTAAATACACTGCTCAGATACATTTATCAAGAGCTGCTGTGAAGGACGTGAAGAGCCACGTGTGGCTGCTGGGCTGCAGATTCCAGATCTACGTTCTAGAACTACTTTGGTGTGCCTCTGATTGAAAAATAATGACCTTAATCAGCTACTTTGAGCATCACCTTGGTTATAGGCCACCAAAAGAGTGTAGCAGAGTGTCAGTGGCGTCCAGAACTTTATAGCATCCTTCTGGGATAAAAAGTGCTCATAAACTGTAGTGGTGGAAGCCACAGCTGCAGTAGCAAATGCCAAGATAACCGCTCTTTGCAGTGAAGCCAGCATGGTGTGTCCAGAGGTTAGAAGGCTGATGCACTTCCCACAGTAACAATCAGTCCTGTGCAGAGGGAAATGTCGGGCCACATGGCTCCACAGACTGCTGCTGTAGCTTGCCAATGCCCAGCTGAGCCCAGCTGCAAGGAGCAAGCCGAAGGAGCTGTGTAGAGACCCCTGATGGATGAAGGCCAGAGTGCATGTGAGGCTGCAGCCCAGTGAGAACTGACTCTGGATCAGGAGCAGTTCCAGACCTCTGGAGCTATCGTCCTGAATTCAGAGACGAAAGCATGATGAGAAATGAATCCACAAGCACAATGTGTGAAGTAAACCAAAAGCAGCTTGTGCTTTTTGTACATTTTAGCAACACACCTGTCCAGCTGAGGTGAATGCAGACACAGCTCTGAGCGAAAACTCCAACACAATGAGTGAGGAAACCCTCAATCCCACCAAAGAGAGGACGCCAGTCAGAAACCAGAACTGGAAAGCTGCTCTCCACTTCCCTCTTAAAGGGTTTCTTGATGAGGATGGCCTCTGCTTCACTTCACTTTGAGCGTCAGAATCACTGTGTGCAGGGGAAATATGAAATAACTCCATTTACCGCAAACACCATCCCACCATTTTCATGTTTCTACAATAAACTCACCTGCATGCTTGAATGAAATTATAAACTCTCATCAGATTGTACATGACTGACACTCCACATGCTCCAATAAATCCTTTAAAAAAAACACAACAGCACATGTAAATAAGGTAAACAGGAAAAACAACATCGAAACAAAACGCAGTATTCAAATCAAAAAAGAAAATTATTGTAAGCTGACCCTTAAAAAGACAATCAATCGGATTCGGATCAAAAGGTGTCCACTGAAAAATTTCAAGGATCCAAAAGAACGGAAAAAAGATATTCATTTCTTCTGTGTAATTGCTCAAAAATACTCTCAAAATAGGCTCCTGCCCTCTGAAATCCTGCAACCACCATAAATCCAGCGTTTTCCAACTCCAAATGAATCCAAATAAAGTAACGTTGATTTGGCTTTTCCTACTGATGAGCAAGCTTCTGACCGGCCAAAGGTTAAATGACTTGACTCCAGTTGTCTTTGTAAACAATTTTCAATGAAAAAGGGTAAAGGTCCTCTGAAAAGATAAGATTGGTTTAAAGCAAATAAATCTGCTTTATGAGATATAATTGAATCTGCATCTGTTGAGAATAGTACAACGGGATCTCAGTTTTACATAAGAACCCTTTTCATCAACCATTTCAGCATGTCTAATGAAATCTTTTCAAAACAACAATGAAAGAAATTTCCCTTTGGAATCACATTTTTCATAGTAGCAAATTCAAATGCATTTCCACTTGAGGAACTATTTCCAGGTTGCAGGGTAGTTTTCTGGGGCAAATTATTTATCCGGCAGGCTTTCTGTACCACTACCAGAATTTTAAAGATCTCTCTTGCTCATATATTACAAGTTCTCAAAGTTTTCATGGATATTGACCTTAAACAAATCTTATTAAAGCCACAGCAGATAGATTTTAATAGATGCAATAGAGCAACTGAAGGTATGAGTGAAAATGACTCCTGATTTAAAAAATATATAGTGGGTGTGGATTTGTATTTAACCTCCAAAGCCGTATATTCTGCAGTAGCAGCCAGAAGACTTTTGAGGTATCTCTCAATTAATGTTTAATATTTAGGTAACAAAATGAGTCCCAACATTTTCATCCATTTCCCCACAGCATGACGCTACCACCACTGTGTATGCCAGTGAGGTTTTTATTTTCAGTATGGTTTGCAGTGTTAGTTTTTCTTCATATAGTATTTGGCATGCAGGCGAAGCTGTTCTGTTCTGTTTTGTTCAACATTTTTGTTACATCCTCCTCTATATCGCCTGTGGTAAACTGCAAACAGGACGCCTTTCTTCTTGTCAACCTTTCAAAAAGGGCAGATTTTGTGCACAGCAAAGAGTTTTATCCTCCCATCTAAACTATGGGTCCCCAGAATCACTGCTTCCCTTTAATTCTCTTAGTTTTGGTAGACACCAATGTCTGGCTAGGTTTTGTACAATGCTCAGTGAGATTATCAAAGCTGTGGCTATTTTTTTTCTGACACAAACCTGCAACAAAGCTATACACAACCTTTTATCCTGACCTGTCTGCCGTGTTCCTTGGGGTTCATGATGACCAATGAGCCTTGTAGAAGAACTGGATTCATACATTAGACAAAATTACACATCAATGGATGGTGTTCATGAATTTGTTGATTTCTGAAGTCACTTCCTTTCTTTCTTTGGGTCATTAGGGTAAACAGGGCTGAATACAAATACACACCACATGCTTTAGTTTTTAATTGGGTATGAAAACTGCTTAATTTCCTTTTCACTCATAATGCTCTTCTTTGTGTTGGTCTATCACATAAAAGCCACATCAAATACATTTAAGTTAGTGTTTTTAAAATGGCAAGTTTAACTGTATTTTTGATTGATCTTTTTTAATCTGCGTATGAAATGACATACATTATAGTGTAATCGCAGTGACAGAATCAGCAGTTATAGTATTGTTGCTACAAATTACATTTTCTGCCACTTTTTCCGTTCTCCCTCATGCACTCAGTATTACCCGCCAAGAAGACACTGAATGTTCATGGTAATTGCATTTGATAGGATAAAATTTAGGGTAGCAAAAGACAAAACTCCAGATCATTTTTGTCAGTATTTACAATAAAATATGTTTATTGTGATTATTTCATACAGTTAAAAGGCCCTGAAGTGCCCAGTTTTAAAAAGCTTCAATATAAAAACCTTGAAAGAAATTAGATTCTCTGCTTTGCAGGACCTTTTCTCGTGCGGGACAATGATAGGAATAATCTTACAGATTCTTTCCCATTTTCATACAAACAAAGCAACAGAAAAACACGTTAAAATGTGACAAATGAAGGAGTAGATTTGGATTCAGACGATGGAAGACAGTTTGTGTTTAATCAAACTTTTTCTTCCACTCAACTGTCTCTCACTCAAGCAATTCAGCTTTGTAAAACCTGATCAACAGTTTATAGTCAGAGATTAATCAAAAACTCACATTAAACACATTATTATTTTAATTAAGTGCTGTATAGAGTTTGATCCTCTGGGGTTCCTGACTCAAAAGTCTGATGTAGGGTGAGAAATCTCACTACTTAAATAAAATGTGAAGCTACAGCTAACAGATGTTAGTTTGAGGGCATAGAGGAATACAACCTAGGTTTGTCAAATAGTAATCAGCATTCTGCTATCAGTTCTGTTCAATCCTTTTGTGTAATTATAAACAACAACAATCTCAGTCATTAATGTGAGCCAATGAGCTGTCCTCTGTTAATTAATGGATTCATCGGTTACTTACAAAAACAATCAGAAAAACATTGAGATTGGCAGAAAAGTCAAGGTTTGCGTGAAGTTCAGTCATTTAGCAACACGGTCCCTCTCCGGTACAAACTTAGCAGATACTTGAGCGTTTCAGCTCAATCTTTGGCTCTATTTGTCTTTGACTGCTTGTTGCCTCATCAGATCCCAGAACAGCATACTGAGCACTGTGTGCGGGGCCAGCCGCAGAAACACAGGGCCCATGCCTTTATACAATCCCAGGAGACCCTCGGCTTGGCACACTTTCAGCAAACAGTCCGTAAAGCCATGGTACAGGCGCCCCTGGAAGGGAGATCAGAGCGAGATAAGTTCTCACCCACTTTGATCTTTAGATGGGTTCTCACTGAAAATACAAACATCCTGTGAGGGAGGGAGGGACAGATCTTTTAAACTCACTTTGCGAAACTCGTCCACCGGCTGGTTGTATAGCCGCGTGCTAATCACATCAAATGGAGTCATGGTGACGGCCACGGCAACTCCACTGATGGAGGCAGCAGTCAAGGCTGTGAGCCAACCGTTGGCACCAAACCACTGCATCAGCAGAAGGAAACGGATGATTATCTCTAGTAGTGGACATGTTACATGCACTAGAAAATAATATCAGGTATTTATTTGATCTACCTGAGAATGAGACACCCAGTCCTTGGCTGAGGTGAAGGTGGCCAGCTGAGCTGCTGATCCCACCATTACCCGAGGAACTGCCCCATTTACCCCCCTCCAGAGACCAACTAGACCTTCTCTTCTATAGATGGTAACAAAGGCGTCGGTTATACCCTGAAAAAGACAAAAGATGCAGGCATTAGCAACAGGTTGTGCTTATGTCCATCTCTACAAATATATAAGAGGAAACATTCTGTCAGCCTCTCAATCCTGCAATTTGGTCTAGATTTAGTTATTTTTAAAGTGTTGAAACACAGTTTTCCTTTGTTTTTTACTTCGAAGAAGATCACAGCAGAATTTAGTGAAACCAAAGAAATCTTATGAGATCCTGAAAGAAAATCGATCTTCATAAAACATCTAAAACATGGAGGGCAAGTGCACATTAGAGTGCAACTCACCAACACATTCTTTTTCCTGTATAAACTGCATAAATTAATGTCTAATGGTGCCGTCTACGTGTCTCTTCATCATTTTGGTACATTTTAGTAAAATCATAATTTTTCTACCAAGACATGTCGGTGGAGTGCCCTCTTCGGGTTAAAACTTTAAACTACACTTGAATTTGACTCAGGCATTGCTACTGGCTCAAGGCTTATTCCAGACGTCAGCCTTTATTTCTGACCACAGTAGTCCTGCTGCTGTGGAGTATAAAACAAGCCCAGTCTCAGCCGCACCATACTGAGCTGGAGTTGGCATAGGGGTTATGTTATCTATTTGTTAGTTAACAACATCACTCAAAAAGTTGCTAGTGGATTTTGATAAACCTTTCAGGAAATGTCTGTAATGGAACTAGGAGAAAGTTATTAGAATTTAGGTCTGATCGAACACCTGGAAGGCGGGGTGCTGAGCTGCCACGGTCTGGGCTCTCTGAGTGCTGCTCTAGTTTTGAATGCAATGAAGATCTGTGCTCCCATTGTTACTGTTGTTGGCCTATCTACCTAATAATGATAATAATAATGTATTTATTGGTGCAAGAGCCAGTTGAGGTGGCTCAGGGATCTGGTCAGGATGCCTCCTGGAAGTGGTGAGATGTTCCTGGCCTGCCCCACCGGGATGAGGCCCAGGGGAAGACCCGGGACTCCTTGGAGGGACTATGTCTCCCAGCTGGCCTGGGAACGCCTCAGGATTCCTGCCGAGGAGCTGACCCAAGTGGCTGGGGAGAGGGAAGTCTGGGTCTCCCTGCTTAAGCTACTGCCCTCATGGATAGATTGATGGATGGATAAATGGATGGATGGATGGATGGTTGGATGGATAAAGTATTTAATTTATAGGCACCTTTTTATAAGAGTCAAGGTTACTTTACAATAAAACAAGGATAACAATGTAAAAAAAAAATTTTTAAACCTGCTAAAATAATATTCATCAGCAAATACTGGCCAAAGTTCATTGCACCATAATACATGAAAAATAACAAAGGCTTTAGATCATTACTACCATAAAAGAACAATTAAACAGAGAATGCAGTTTGTTAAGCTTGGCTTTTACATCGGATTTTAAAAAAAGGGAGGGGACTAGACAGAAAATTGTTTTTCTGCTGTTCAGGCTGGTCAGGAGCTCCCATTTAAGGTCACATCCCAGAATCATTCCTGAAACAGTCTGATGTTGAATCCTCACATACAGTATGTGGTTAGAAAACAAAAAAAGAGTCCTGCAATATTACCTACTGTAATAATTCAGCAATTAATGCTCAATTGCTGATCGAATATCGTCACGCTTTCCTTTGATCAAGTCAAACACTGAACACATCAACAAATCCCCTCCACTTTGTTTTTGAGTGAAATAAAAAGCAAATAAAGATAAGGGACATGCTTGTAATCTGGTGTCATTTCATATTCTGTTAGATTCAAACTTCTTACCTCTACCAAAAACCTTCTGCCAGTTTTTAAATATTTAAGAACAAACATATACGTTTCTGATATTTTCTTACCAGATGGTTATGTTGGTGACCTACAGCTATGGCATCCACAGTCTGAGCTTGGAGATGAGTCTTTACCTGTGAGAAAACGCAGTTATAACTCTTAAAACTTCCTCTTTCTTCTGTCAGACGATACATTTATCACTGAGGATTATCAAAGTGCAGACAGAACCAGGCTCGTCATGTTGACACTACTGCCACGAGTTGCACAACACACATCTTTACAGGAAGGAGACAAAACACATCTGACAGTGATAAATGAGCCACAGAACTCAAAACCTTACCATATTAACTGTTCCTACAAATCACGGGGACTATTTCATTTTGTATTTTTGTTTGCAAACCCTCTTCAAAATAAAACAAATATAGATTGGAGATGACTATAACAGTTCTGATTTTGTTTATTTCCAGCAATACCCAGACAGAGCAACAATATATGTGTATATGGTGGCAGAGAATGAAGAGGGTTACAATTATGTGAGCTGAATACACACAATATCGTCTTTCCATGACGGTGCAAAAAGTCAAAGGGGTCAGAATGCCTGAAGTGAAAGCTGAGGCAGAAAAACAACGGCAACCGGACCGTGGTATACAGAGAATGTTTGGAGGAAAAAGGGAAATATCAAGGGCAAGATCTGAGGTGGAAACAAACATTAGATTTTAACGTGCAGCATAAATGAACGAGGGAAGATTCAGGGAGAGGAAGAGCTCCTTTGCAGTAAATGTAATCTAAGACGTGTCACACAAACACATTCAGACATAGCTGCTTTGCTGCGACAGAAATAGAACAAAGACATCTGAGATGACTTTAAGATGACTTTAAACTTGATCAGATACCTCTAGTTTTGGCTTCTCAGATCAAAAGCAGATTGGTTTAGGAGGTCAACTTAAATGTAAGTGTATGTTGTTAATATTTTTACGATTGTGCTTCGCTGTGTCTTGTGTCAAGCCTGTTTAAAAAAATAATTCTTAAAGCAAGCCTGCTCATGCACTGAGTCATTCATCATTTGCTCAACCAGTTTTCAAAGAATGCTTTCTAGCATCATCCTGCAGGTCTTCTATTGGTATATTTACTGATACTCTTGACTGTAACTAGTACGACACATAAACAAAGAAGTAACAAAAAATGGAGGAGATACATATTAGCAGTTCCAATGTTTTCCTTTTAGTGTTAAAGTTAAAAAGTAAAACAGTAATAATAATTTCATATCATAATTAGACTCATAAGTAGCACTCTGTTACTTTTGAAGGTGTCCAAATGTGATCTATGTGGTAAAACTTAATAAGTTTGTGTCAGTTTCTTTGTTTTTACAAAAATGTATCCTTAAAGCCATCATACTGTGGTCTCTACACTGTTTGGTACCTTTGATAAAGATGTAACAAAAACATAAAATAATTGATCTTACACTGCAGCACAATAATCTCACACTGAAAAGTTAGGAAGAATCCAGCTTTCCGTTTGTCTGACTTTAGTCTATAAAAATAATCCTGTATCTGTTAAGTAGTACTTGTGATTCCCTTTAAAAAAAAGGGTTCCTAGTGCCAATGGCCTTCAGTTTTAGGGAAACAAAGTTAGAACAGCTGCATCAATAAGTTCTTCTCTACCACGGTGTCATGCTACATGGAAAAATAATTGCTTTTAACAGAGTCCATGCCATAGATAGTGATAAACCACCAACAACAATTACGATGAGATACATCAACTGGAAACTATTTATTTCTTTATACTTACATTTTTTTAAAGTTGTGTCTGGAGATCATTTGTAATCAATGTCCTACTAATTATTTAAATTATGAATGATGTCTTATTTTGGTCCACAGTCAATCTTGAATATTGGAAAAATAAGAGAATAGGACATTCAGGCAAGGCAGATGAGTCTTTATCTCCGTAACTAAATAAATGTCTACAAGAAAATAGGAACTGGACTAAATTGGACCCCATCTACAACCAGAGCGATTATTCAACTTTTTTAAAGCAGCTGAAACTTTAGAAAACAAGGATCCTGTAAACGTCTTTACAATGAATGACTAATCATTTCAGGAGATAATTACCTGTGTCCTTTTTCTGATTACCCTTTCGATGATTTAGCTGTTAGTTGTTCATTAACTAATTTGATTCCAGCTACCCCATGTGTGTGTGTGTGTGTGTGTGTGTGTGTGTGTGTGTTGAGAGTAATCTAATGATTAGACTGCCTTCCAAGTTCCTTCTCAGGTTTAACTTTTTTTAACTGCTGATCTCCTTTTAGACGATACAGTATGTAAAAGATCACAACGTGATTAAATCATATGCTGCTCATTGTTCAAAGAACACATGTGAAAAGGGTAAAAGAAAAAGCAAGTAGAAATTTGCAACAACCCAACAAATAACTCTTCAAATTAATATCTATAGGCAGGCTACATTTTGGTAAACACAAAAAAGAATTTTTTTAATGTTACAAATTTTTGAGTGGGCCTATAATTGATCAAACACATGAAAAAAATGAATTAGTTAAACTTCCGTTTTATATATAAGAATCACACAATTATTTCAACATTTATTGAACTATTTAATTTGTTTTATTGTCACCATGACTAGTCACATGGGCTCTAACATCTGGTTGTATGCTTCCAGTGTAACAACGGACCAACCTCATAAATTCAAACTTGTAGATAAATTAAAGTTCATTATGTGCTGCAACACAGGACTACAACATAGTAAAATAAATGCTCAAATATATTATTTCTTCATTTAGACCCATTAAGATTTATATAACTTCTTCATGACATGACAAACCTGGATTGCTTTCCTGCATTATACTCTTTACTTTTGACAGTAAAGAAAAGACATAAAGAAATAAATTTTGCAATGATCTAAGTATGCATTCATTTAAGGGGTTTTCTTTGGCACTAGTGACTTTTATTAACAGTAGATTAGAGTGGAAATGGGTAGAGAGAGAAAAGGGGAAGCCCTGCGGCAATGTGAATCCCAATTTCAGGTGTGGTCTATCCTACTCCATACATTAACCCGGATACGCATTTTTTAAAATAATTTTTTTTCTAAATACTTTGATCACATTTGTAGACCTAATTTATTTAAGTATTTTGAATGTTATCTAAAGTATCCACTATAATAAATACTTATTTAGCTATTTAACGTTTGACCCTCGATAGAAACCTGCTGTAGAAAAAAGGCTTTCATAATAAAATCTTAACCTCTATGAAAATATTTTGGGTGACATGGTAAAAAATACTAAATACTCTAAACAAAACCAGAAAAACCAAAGGCTTGTTTTAATTTTTCCCCCATGTGGGTTGCTTTTCCTTTAAAGTTTTAACACTGCAAAACTTCAGTAGAATAGAGGCAAAAAAAAAGGTTGCAGAGCAGAGAAGCAGCTGATGCAGCGTTTGAATCTTTCTGTAAGAAGTTTAAAGCCACTACTCTTGGTGCAAAAACAAAGATGAACTTTAATCTACTAACCAGATAGGCAGGAGAGGCGATGAGGGCTCCCAGGGCCCCGGCCCCTGCACCTGACAGCAAGCTGCCTCCATGAAATGCAGTGATGCCCAGAGCATCACAGCAAGAGTAGGAGCCCAGCCTCACACCGTTCATCACGCCTTGGTAGATGAGCCCGGCTGAGAGCCCTTTCTGCAGGCCCCGGAGACCGTCTGTGCGACCCACAACCCATAGGGCTTGTAGGACTCCCCTGTAGTGTACCTGGTAGGATCCACGAGCTCGAAGCTCCCCCTGAAGCTGAAAACGCGTCTTCACCACCTCCAGAGGATTGGTAAACACGCAGGCTGCACAGCAGGCTAGGGCACCTAGCACAAAATCTAAGGGGGGCCAGACGGTCCGAGGGGGCCCCAAAACGCTGTGGGGGACTGCAGGAGGAGCCATCCCATGGGAGGGTTGACCACAGAAGACAGACTCTTTGGGTGAAGGTTGCAGCAGCTGAACACTTCTCATCCCTGAGTGGTCCATATAGTTTCTCCTTCTCACGTACGAAGATGAGCGTACTGTCCAGTTTATCAGCCGCAGGGATAAATTATTGTCCGTTTTGCATGTCCGTCCTCTGTTATAGAAGGATACTGCGCCAGTCCGCTGGGCTTTCTGCTGGGAAGCTGGTTCACTTCCTTGTCTGTCAGCCTGCACGGAGGTGCCACCATCTCCAACAGAAAGCATTCATTATCAGGTGAACTCTTTTCAGCTCTGAGTTTTGGCCTTTTTACAAAAAGCCCAACATCCAAGGTTTTAATTTTTCCTACAACATCAAGGCTGAAGCAAAAAATCCTCCTGAAATGACAGTCTCTGCTCAGATCACAATACTTTCATCTGTTTCTGAACCTTAACTAAACTGTAAAAGATCTATAACAAAACAGCTTGATCAAACAACAAGCTGACAGGAGGCAGTTTTACCTGCAGGTAGGAGGAATCGTCCCCTTATCTCCTGTAGGTGCTGACTTTTCTGTGAGACCCACAGGCTTCAGTGCTCCTGTGCAGCTTCATTCTTCCTTGTCTCGTTCTAAACATGTGTTCTAAGCACATTCATTGCCGGAGTCTCCTCCTTCTGCTCTGCGCCAGAGCCAATGCAGTCCCAGCGCTGCCTGCCACCTCACCGCCGTCCTCACAGCCTGCACGAATCAGAGACCTCTGCTGCGCACTGCCCCTGATCTGCTCCTATAGGAGCTCTCTGGGTAAAAGGTTAGTAAGAGGTGGGAGAGGGAACAGGTGGGGGAGGGTTAGGGCAGACCAGTCCGTATAATCCCAGCAACAAAACAAACATCAACGCTTGTTTTATTTAGGTGCATTTATTTCCACTCTACTTCATTTTCCTGAATTACTTTCCTTTTTTAATCTGGTTGTTTGTGGATTTATTTTTGACATCGTGATTCATTTTGAACACGAAAGCTTGTTTCAAAGAATTCCTTGATAGCCTAAAACAGTTTGTTATGAAACTTGATCAGGATGCTTGAGGTTTGTGTGACTCATGTTTTCCCATCCTTCATGTCGTGCTTTGGTAAAGCAGCCCCTAGATGTCACTATTTCCCCACAGCACGCCAACCAGATCAGACAGCACGTGTCCAAACTTTCTGTCGTCAGAGGTAAAATAAATCGTCAAGGTGAAAACACTGTTAAGTTGAAAAGCACACTTCCTGTAGCCTACCATTTTTATTTTACTTGCTCAGTGATGAACTAAAACACAAGATTTTATTGAAAAGAACAAAAAAAGTCAGGTTTTTATAGAGAAGTGATCCGTAAATCAACACCACCTCCACAGCGGTGTAATCCGTAAATTACCTGTAAAGTAATTTTCCAAGCCAGAAAGCTAACTTTGGCATTGTTGGGATCATAGACCCCCCCACTGTACCCAAGTTTGTTGACTGGGAAGAACCAAGACATCCAATAAAAGTTTAGCTAAATAATGGCTAGTTATTACATGCCAACATATCATATTAAGCTAATTAACAACAGTAATGTCACCTATGTTAGCCCTTGCAAGTTAGCTTATGCTAGGAATAAACCCAATCCTCCTTCTGTGCAGAACTTGTGCTCACTGTTTCTTTCCACATATTTGGAAGAAAGCTTTACAACCAGAACAGACAGAACTGTGTCAGAGAGGGTCTGATGGCTGAAAATATGAATATGATGGCGGAAAAATCTGAATATAAGTGGCTAAAAAGGCTGTAGCATAAAAGGGACTTTGAGGTTAATTTCCGAAATAGTTTTGCTGCTATTCAACCTAATTTTCTTCCAAAATTATTAGCTGAAACAATTATTAGAAAATTGATCAGATTATCTCCCTTGCACTTGGGCTCCATGCAAGGTGTGGGGAACACATGATCTTTAGATCAGTGAGGAAACAGCCCAGAACTAAATTGAGGGGAGGGGGACGACTGGTTGATGACCTAAATAGAGCTGGAAAAACAGTAACAAAGTTTAGTATTAGTAACATACTACAATGTCATGGATTAAAATCTTGCAGTGCTCGAAAGTTCCTCTTGCTTAAGCTAGAACAAGTCCAGGCCGGTCTACATTTTGCCAGAGACCATCTGGATGATCCAGAGGATTGGGAAAATGTTTTGTGGTGAGAACAAAATAAGACCAAGTGAGACCAAAATGCAACTTTTTGGTTTAAACGCCAACGAAGGGGAAGAATACTGAGTTGCATCCCAATAACAGCATACACACCGTGAAGCATGGGGGTGGACATGTATGCTTTGTGGCTGCTTTTGTGCAAAAGGGGACAGCTGTTCCGGAAAAACTTCCTTTCAACAGTGAGAACATTGGAGATGAAACATGGCTAGATCTTCCATCTTACAGCTGCCCAGTTGATAGAGTGGCTATGTAGAAATCATTTCAAGGTTTTGACTGCCCCCACCCCAGTCTCCAGACATCAAACCGATGGAGAATCTTCCTCAAGAATGAGTCCCAAAACATCACAGCTCCAGTGACCTGAATGGCAGAATGAGCCAAAACACAAGCTACAGTGTGCAGAAACCTGGTGAAGACCTACAGGAAATGTTTGACTTCTGTCATTTCCGACCAAAGTGAACTTTTGTTATTAAACAAACTTATTTTCTGCACCATTATACAAACAAATGCTTAAATTCTGTCTCTCAATGTGTTCCTATGGTAAAAATTACACATCTCGTCTTTTTTCAGAACTGATGGCTGCCAAAGTACTTAGTTTGCTCCACTGTTGTGTTGAGTAATATTGTGGGGTTAAGAAAAAAAAACACTTTTACATCAAAACAAAGAAAATAAACCTTTAGATTAAGGAATTTTTTTCGAGTGAGGCTAAATCAACAACTCCAATTAATAGGGCTTACTTAGATATCTGTATCTGGATTTGACTACTGATTACAGTTTGGATTAAATCAGACAGTATATAACCTGGTCTGAATCTGATTTGACTAAAAGTGGCAAGCAACAGATTAGATTTGAACCGAAGTTGTGACCTGGAACCAAAAATAGTAATGTATGGAAAATGATAAAATGTCTTTGCTTTCCAGAACGTCTAATATTGTCGCTACGCCCAACAAAGATTCTTTATTCATTCGAAAAGCAGCTGCTTTTGCTTTTCCCACCAGACAAGAACAAACACTGACACAGAGCAGACATGGAGGCCTTTATTGTTCAACTATCTTTATAGTACAGTGCCACATGGCTGAGCCACCGTGTCCCCTTCAGCGCACATTACTCAACACCACCGTCATGCACACAAACTCACACGCACACACACACCGTTTCTATGTAAACAATGCAGGCTTTTAGAGAGATAGAAAAAGCAAGGTAGTCATCGACACGTCCAGTTTCTCTCTCTTCAAGAGTTCAGAAGGGGTGACACACACATACACACACATTATTGTTTTGTTTGGTTGTCTAACATCAGGGGGTGGCTGCGGGCGATAAAAATTTCTGGTCCTCTCTAAACATACTCGCACACGGACAATTCTCATTCAAGCAAATATTTTTGTCAAACTGTATTTAAAAGTTTTTCCTTATGAATGCATTGAATAGGCAGAAGGAACGACAGTGAAATTCAAGTCAAACATCTAGCACTGATAGAGTCCGTTTCTTATAATCCTTCCTACAGGTAAAAGGCCTTGTGTGTTAGTTCCCTTATGTTGCTGCAGAGTATATAACGTCCGTCTTTCCAGCCGCGCCCGGAGATGCATTACCTTTTAGCACGTACAAAGTACAAAGCGTTGGTTTTAGGGTAGTACTTTGCATTTTGTTTCTTGTCCATGAGGCCCCCAAAAATGATGAGCTCCCCCCTGCCCTGCACCACCGTGTGGAGGCTGGTCTCCGGAGGGCCTGTCACCGCCGCAGGCGTCCCATTACCGTAAACCTTCCAGGACACAGCCCCCGCCGATTTGGCCCGGGAAATGTCCAAGACGTACATCTGCATGGGCTTGCAGTTTAGGGACTGGTACAGGGGCTTGCCTACATTCAGGCTCTGAGGTGGGTGGTGGCCAAGGCGCCGCGCTATCGGAGGGATGGCGTGTCCATCGGCTACTGCAGCTTGAGGGGGGCTGGACGAGGAGGAGGGAGGGGTTCCTGAGGGGCCGGTTCCTCCTCCTCCCCCACCACTGCCCCCCATAGGAGAAGCCCCCTGCGTTGGAAGGGAAGACGACGGTAAAGACGAGGGAGATTTGTTTTTCACCGCCTCCAGTCCGCGTCGTAGGGCAGCGGGGGACACCGCTCCAGGGGGCGTGAGAGGGGAGCCTGAGGGGGGGGTGTGCAGGCCGTTCGTATTTGGGAGCTCATGGTGAGGAGACTCCCACCCATAGTCTGTGGAACCAGGCAGATGAGGACGAGAGGGAGGAGAGCACCCCTGGGCCGGGCTGGTCCGGGGAGACGGGGAGGATCCGTTTATTAGCGAGGGAAGCGGAGGGAGAGGGGGGCTGTCAGGGCCTTGTGAGGGAGACGGCTGCTGGGACGAAGAAGGGCTCCCGTCTCTGGCGTTTCCTCTGGCTGAGGGTCGAGGTCTTAGCGTCCCCCATCGACCGTTTACACATGGAGCCTCCTCGGCGGCTCCCAGAACAACACCAGCGGCACCGCTCCGGATAGGGGACTGAGACCGCAGGGAGGGGGGCTCCGGCCCCAGAGGGGCGGGTGTGGCACTTATGGGGGAAGGTCGCGAGTTAAGACTTGGACTAAGAGGTGCACGGCCAGAAGGAGCCTGTGAGAAAACCACCACACACCGGCCCACCTAGCAGGGAAAACATGAGAGTTGGAAAATCATAGATTAGAGATAAACGAACACACACGACAAGACTAAGAGCTGAAGGAAGCTGGTCATTTCATTCCTTTTATTTGACTTTTTTATTTCCAACTCTTACAGATTAGCAATGCAGCCATCTACCACAGGCTGTTTCATACCAACCATTCAAATAGTTTATATCTATTTTGCCAACCAAAAATTAAGGGTAATACTAGGCCTGGGCGGGATACCGGTTCATACCGAAAACTGGTATTTATTCTTGTTATGATATGAATTTTTAATATACCCCTATACCAGTGAACAGCTCGGACAACTTCCGGAACGTTTAATGAGGGGGAAGTGTTTCAGCCAGGACCGATTTTACTGCTGCGCGCTTTTCAACAGAGTGTAGAAAATAAAGTTAACTAAGTGCAGCTGCTGGTAGAGCGAAGCACACAATTCTGATGAAGTATTTCCAAAAAAGAGGAGCCTCGTCTATAGTTTAAAAAGTTTATCGGCTTTAAAATGTCAGACGAGAACCGAACGGCATACCTTTTACAAACGCTATTGAGAGTAACCAGTAGGGGGAAGTCTGGAGCGCTATTTGACCGTCTGTAGGTAAACACGGTCAACGCCGGCAAAACAAGTAGGAAAGAAATCAAAAATAGCAAATATGTTTTACATACCATCTACGATACTTCTGCCGTCTTTTCTTCTGTTGTTATCTGAATATTAACCAGCTAATAACCACCTACGGTCGCCATGTTTATTTTACTTCTTCTTTGGCAAAATCCGGTCTGAGTCTATACTCTGCCCCCTAGCGGGATTCTTCAGTACTACATGCAAAGCAATTAGAAGATGCAATTTGTTGCTTGCGCAAAAAAAAATTACTTTCAGCCTTAGAACATCAAGAATGTCTACTAGAATCATAATCACTTTATTTATTTTCATATCATTCACCTGAGTCTGGAAAAAATAACATGATGCTGTCCATATGGCAGTAAAATAGGCTATTTAAAGCACATTTTTATATTCTTCATTCTTATAAGATAATGTGGATATGACCGGTCTTGTATTGAAAAAACATACTGTTAAATACCGTAATGTTTTCTAAAAATACCGAGATATGAAAATTTTGCCATGCCGCCCACCCCTAGGTAATACTATAATCTACTCAGTAAAAATGTTTTCTAACTCCCATATATCTACTCTCAGGAGTTATTTTGATTTTAACGAGGCTCATAACTTGCCAAATGCAAAATTGGCCAGCTCCTCCAAAGGGCGAACAGAGCCATAATACCAAGAAATGTGGTCTAATTAAAGAAAATAATACAAAGTTGATTTATATTACTGGTGATATTAAGGCCTCTTTAAAAAAATGTCCATTGAACAGGTGGTTTTTAAGCGCAACACCAGCGTGTAGGTACAGCATATGGAGAGGTTTGACTGAAACTGGCTCAGAGACTCACTTTACAAGCTGGGTGGCACCATAACTCTGGGGCTCCATGGTCCTCATTCTCCACCTGCAGCTGC
Organism: Apricaphanius iberus; assembly: GCA_028564705.1. Classification (NCBI taxonomy): domain Eukaryota; kingdom Metazoa; phylum Chordata; class Actinopteri; order Cyprinodontiformes; family Aphaniidae; genus Apricaphanius; species Apricaphanius iberus. The sequence continues at coordinate 584,040 of JAPXFQ010002889.1, forward strand.
TGCCACTTCCATGCTGGTCTGTCTATGTGGAGGAGCCAGGCATCTTTAAGGAGCTGTGAATTCCAACAAGATAAGAGTAAATTTAAATATTACCTGTGTTAATATACCTCAAGCTCCCCTAAAGGCAAAAGCTTAAAAATCCTACTGAAAAACACTTAAAATAAAAAAATTTAAAAAACGATGTTTTAGGCTACTATGCAAACGTTTTGTTAAAAATCAATGACATTTATTTCACGTTGTGTTTTATTTTATTTAAGTTTTTAGGTTCTTGCTTCAGTCCTATTTAAGTAAGTAATAATTAATAATATTTCATATTTCTATTCTCAAAAGCTAAAACAAAATGAGCCTGAGCCACATGTGAGAAAAAAGCGAAAGTTTCAGGAGAATATGTCTAGAATAATTTTGTAATCTAGTGATTATTTTGGAGAAAGTCCCAAACATTTTTCCAGTTTCCACTGTTAACTTTGAGCAATACATGCTGCTTGATCGCCAGCCAGAGAAGCCAACATGCTAGTTATGCTTCCTTTGTGCATCTAAATAGGTCAAGCAATTTTTTTAAAAGATGTAAAAGGTCACCACCCTCATGCCTTCGATGCGTTTAAATGTGCGATATCTGATATTGACATCTTGTGGTCATATTGGAGTACTGCAGTCCCTGAAGAAAAAGTCACTCACCCCCCTCTGAATTTTACAGAGTTGCCCGTTTCTGATACACGATGACTAGTGAATACGAGTTTAACACAGTGAGCTGATATGTAGATAAAAAATATTTCACTGCAATATGAGTTGGTCTCTGAAAAAGTAGCTTGACGTATTTTAAAGCAGACTATTTTATGCTAGCATTTTTTGCTCAACGTTAAGCGTTTAGCCCGGTCGGTGTCAGATTACAAATGGTGATGGGCTGTTTAATGTTGAAGACTTGGCAACCTTGCGAGCTAACATGAGATTTTCCCTGGAACCAGGAAGAATGGACACGGGATAAATATTCTACAGGACTACGTGTCATAGTAGCGTTTCTAAAATAACAACTTACAACCTCCCAGACATCTTAGATCAAAATCTGCTTCAATCTAACCTTTGTTCCAACATAGTCGGGGTGTTAAGACTGTTGTGTGATTAATTCACTGTAAAATACATACAGTAAAATACACGTTTTCAGGCATTATATCTACTAGAGGGCCATAATGAGTTAGCTATGTTATTCAGAGGTAATTTTCACACAGTGTGGATGACGAAAATCCACAATTCCGTTATTTTGTCAAGTTCCTCTGTGGAAACCCATGACGATGTTTTTATTGTCGGTGTTCAGTATGTTGGTGGGGGAGAAACAGGATGGTGCATTTGAGAAACTTACTGCGTTAGGACCACCGCAGCCTCCCAATATAAGTAACGTCTTATCATCAATGACAATCTAAAAGATGGAAAATACAGGTTAGATAATTAGTTTCCATAAAATACAAAAAAATTCAATACAAAAACAATTAAGAACCTAAAAATAAGCCAAGATGAAAGACAAAAACAAAACCTTACTTGTGACTGGCCTCCACGTGGGTGAGGAGACGGACCTGATGTGGGTGGTTTGGACCAGGACCACTGTTCCAGATCTAGAACCCAGACTTCATTGCTCCTGATCAAAACGAGAGAATAAATATAACACTTTAAAAAAATACGAGTCGAAAGCAAACTGTGTCATTTTCACTTCATTCAGAATCTACCCAACCAACTCCTTCTTCTATAAAGGAAATAAGTGTACAGAAAAAAAAGGAGTTTGTATCTATGCAGAAAGCAAAAGATTCAAACTAGGGATGCAACTATACCACTTTTTTAACTGGAAGACAGGTTTTATTTTCATCTCTGCTTGTTACAACAAACGTTAGTGAATTAGATAATAAAAATGTAAATAAAAATGACAACAACATTTCAAGTGAAAAATAAACATTTTCTGCGAAATTATTGCGGAGTTTACACATCTTAAGTATCGGTTCATGGTATCAGTTAACTTTAACTGATACAGTGTATAGGAAAGGTATTGGCCCCGATACCAGTATCGGTGCATCCGCAATTAAAACGCCATATTATTTTCCCACTGAGGGAAAATAAGGGATATTTTCTATTCCATTTCTTCCCTGCTTTTAACACTTAAGCCTCTTTTCCAAGACACACCATGCCGGCATATTGGGGTAAAATTCCTGACACGGTGTGTCTCATGAATGTGCCATGTTGGGGAATTTTGCAGCATTCGTGCCAGCAAGCTTGGTAGTGATATTACTGCAATCTTCCCGAAAAGCCGGTTCTATTAAAGAACCCGCAACACCTTGTCAAACAGTGGATGATGTCATGATGATGCGTTAAACGTCCGCTGAGCCCTGACCGGCAACAACTTGTACAATCGTAGTAAATTTGGGGAGTTAATTTAGCATTTGTAATCTCTATCAGCTGAGATGGCAAACTGGAGTGATGCAGAGGTCTGGGAGCTTCTGGCTTTTAAAGCTGAAGATCAGATCACCACACCATGTACAGGGTTTGTGAAGAACAGAAACCTTTTGGAGCAGCTCGCTTGAGGAGCGGGGCTTCAATCGAGCTAAAAAAACAAGTTATGTCCATCCATTTTCTCTATTTATCACAAAGTCGTCATTTTTCAATATTAGTATTCACACCTCTGACCACTCAGTGCAAACGCATAGATATTTTCAAATTTACGCACAGATCCCGAACAAATAAATCAATTAAAAGAAAAGAGAAGGATCCCAAACACTGCGTTCAATGCATCTCGCTGACAGGGAGTTGACTGCAGGTGGAAAAGTTACTGAGGTTTCAAACAGTAGCAGCTGCTTAGACACGCTGAAAAGAGAGGAAACGGTTGGTTCAGATGGTCTTTGGATTTCTGAACGCTTTAGAAATAATTCCTCATTTTAAAACATCGGCTGAAGTTACGCTTAATTCCAGGCTCCGGTGTGGCACCAGAGCGCAGATTCAGCATCCAGGACATCTAAACACGCATGAGAAGTCATCTATCCGAGGCAAAAATCCGAAACCTCGCGATGATAACCTCTGCAGCATGATTACAAATAAATGGGTGATGATTCCTGCAGGAGGTATTCCTATTTTAAGTGCAATCATTGTAGTTCTCTGTTCAGCTGATTTGTATTGAATACTACTATATATATATATATATATATATATATATATATATATATATATTGAACACAGTAAAAGGCACCAGAACCCCCCCTCGCATAGGATTTAAAATATGACAGATAAAAATAGATTACCAAAAGACTCCCTGATCTGTCTTGGAAAAGAGGCTTTAGCTGCCACTCTGTGTAACACTAGACTTGCTTTCACTGACGGCATGAACTTAACGGCATGTGTAAGAGTTCAGAACAAAACCAAACAACATAGACTTATGTTAAATCTGAATGCACTATTTTCATTGTAATGTTGCTAGATCAGTTTCTTATTTACCATAGAGTCTCAGTCGATTCCTAACGGTTCATCTATATTATTTGGGTTGAGCCGTTTCATTCAGATTTCAGAATGCCTTCCTAATGTTGATGAGCTACAGTATTTCTCCCCATTGTTTGCCATAAAAATGTAAATCAAATGCATCCTGTTGTCTTTATGATGTATTATAGTGTAATTCACAGAATGATCATACATCTGGCGTGCTCCCAACGATCCCCCGAACACGATCATGGAGTTTCCAATTACTGATGATGAGTGGCCTGCCATAGGTGGAGGACCATGTGTTGTTACTATACAGTTCCACCTGAAAAAACAAAACAAAGAAAACACATAGTTGAATTAAGACTTCCACTTTCCCATCGTTTGTCTAAACCGCAGTCACTGGAGGTGATCTTACCAGTTTTTTGAGGGTGAATAGGTGTGGATTTCATCAAAAAACCTCTCTGGTTGGTGAAGCGGATACGGGCTGGGGCGCGTCCAGCCTCCGAACAGCACTAACAGATCTTTGTGCATCACAAGAGTGGCTCCAGCTTTTGGAGAAGGATAGGAGCCTGTGTGAAATAAGACATAAGTAAATACAACTAACATCTTACTCAAGATTAAGCTTTATTGTTAAAACAGTATAACAGATTAAAAAAAAGATGAAAGAGGACAATAATGTGTTTGATGGGTCACTGTTAACTTCTTTAGACGCCACACCCACTGCGCTTTGAATTTAATTTAGAATTTGTGTTTGTACTGTTCTCACCTGAGGCTAAAGGGCGGATCCACTCTTTACTGTTGAGGTCAAGTCTCCAAAGATCATTAAAGGCAGCATTGCAGCTACTCTGTGTGCAACCTCCAAAAACATACATGGACTGATTTGAGTCATAATAGCACGCACCTGCAACAAACAGAAACAAAAAACGTACAGTACAGGAATTATCAGTCATTAGAGAATTTCTGCACACACAGCTCCACTCAAAGTATTCACATCCCTCCTCTAGATTTTCTAACATTATAAACATAAACCTATATCTGATAATCCAACGTAACTTGTTGCTGAACTAGGAAGTGGAAAGAAGACGTTCTTTTTTTTATTTATCTAAAAATTATGCAATTATACCCTGACAACCATTAATAAAAAAAATATACCGACTAGGTGACTTCAAGAGTTAAGAAGTGACAATAATGGATCGTTCTATTCAATTTTACACACCAAAGAACAGTCTCAGTAACTCAGTCTGGATTCCAAATAATGCATAATTTGCCATCCCCATAAAATAAATAAAGTAAAATATCTGCTATTTTTTAAACAGATGACCGATAATATCCATGACGCTCATATCGGCCAGCTCATATATCGGTCAGACCCTATAAAAGAGGCCCTGGTCTTCAAGACACACTGCCCTGTATGTTTTAGACGTATCCCTGCTTCAACACGCTTGCTTGAGACGATTGCATATAAGCAAACGCCGTCAGCTAAAACTGATGCCCAAGTCAAAAGTAAAGGGCTTTGACACCTATATTTAATTACAAGAGTTTAGAGCGGGAAAACATTGTCTGACTGGCATCACTGATGTAAAGCAGCGTCTACTGACTGTGTGAAAAGCGCTGGGTGATGGGGGTTCCGGGATATGGATATGTCCGGCTTTCCCACTGGATATTTCCGTCCTGGACAGCTCTCAGAAACCCATGGTAACACTGATAGGCGACACCTGTTTAAGAAAATAAAGTAAAAAAAAAGCGAACACGTGAAGCGACACCAACCACAATGAAATCAAGACACTTCTGTAGATTAAGTCAATCTGACAGATTTACCTTTAATAAGACGATACCACTGCTTACACACCAGTGCAGCAGTCTTGTGCTCCTGGTAAGGTGAGAGGAAGGATAAAATATATTCGAGGACTTCCTCTGGCAGCTCAACCATCGATCTCCCCTTCCCTTTGGCACCAGTGTCCATGTTCCCTTCTTGACGACAGGACCCCATCTTCGCCTCCACTTCGTCTATTAATGCAGCAGTCTCTGCACCCTCATCCTCTGTATCCATGGCAACAAAGTATCCGTCTTCATTGTCGGGGGAAAGGGACATTATTGTCTGTTGAGACATATAGAGACATGTTGGCGACATGTGCTATCATGTTCATGAACATGATGAGCATTAAAAAAACAACAACATCATACATGACGAAGTGAATGTATCGGAAGCGTTACTGATCTGGGGGATTCCCGCTTTGTTTGGTTCTTTCTACTGAATCATAACGACGAAGCCTTGCATCAAAGTGAACCAGGTGTGCACCAGCTAAAGAACAAAACCTAACGATGCTGTAACGGTGGGACCACAGTTAATATTTCGTGACACAACAAGTACCACTAATCATATAATCACAAACCGACGATGCTCTTTTTTTCAAACTGTCCTGTTTCTTCCCAGTTTCTTCCATTAGCCATGTCTAGCTAGCAACCTTTAGCCTCCACATAATAAATGAATCTGGATTGCTAATGCTAACTACTTCTGAAAGCTTTCCGCAACTTTCGAGGCATTTAAAAGTTGCAACAAGGTTAGGAGATTACGTATGTTTCTTCATACATAAAAAAACAGTTTTCAGTTGTAAACCGACCCGCTAACTTGATGAATTTGACGGGTTGTTGTTGGTTTGCTAGCACATGCTAACGCAGGCTAACAGTAGTTACATCTACCAGTTCATCTTTAACTAACGAGATTAAAATCGTATCCCATCAACAGATTACCCTTTTCCTGAGAAATTTTGTAAATCCTATGTCTTGCCGATATGACGTCCACATTCAGCATCAACTAGATGTCTCCTCATTCTTGTCTTCTGTACATAATCTTTGCTAATATTAGCCTCAGTAGGAGAACTGTGTGTGCTGTCCTGCTGTGCAAAGGTTCTCCGCGGTAATGTTGTCAATTTTTATATATATGGTATAAATCCTGTTCACACCTTTGTTCCAGCTGAGTTCTTTGCAGGGGTCTGAGTGTGTCTCTGTCCGCCTCCTCCCCGGTTATCAGCTCCGCTGATTCCTCCGCTGCTTCCATGCAATCGCCATCTTCCGCTCCAAGCGGCTCCTTCCCTCAGCAGCAGCCTCTGTACAGGGGCGGGGAGGGGGCTGTGTGAGGCTCCAGGGGTGGGTCCTTAGGCTCATCAGAAATCCCTGACATAATCTGCTTTTACCGGTCATTTATCATTAAAAGATTTCAATACATATTCAATTCTACATATTTGTAATCATTTTAAATAATATTAAATCCTACAACAGAGAAAAACATTTTGGAGTAAATTTCCGCTCACAAAACACAGAAATTCTGAGATTAAAGTTACATGTAAACCAGAAAAACTTGGAAAATATTTGATGTCAAAAAGTAGTAATATTACAAGTAGAGACTCACAATTTCTTAGATTAGGCTATTTGCACATTTTTTCTAAAAAAAAAAAAAAAAGCAAGAAATTCTCTTTCATAAACGTCGTAAGATTATAAATTAAAAGACAGTCAAATATATTTTCTAGGGGGAAAAAAGCATAATTCTCTGATGCAGAAAAGAAGAAAATTTTCCAGATTTTTTTTTTTAATTCCTATAATTAAAGACATACGTTTTCAATTTCTACAATACGATATTTCTGACATTGTAAAGTGAGAAAATTGTACAAAAACAAAAAGTATGCCTTTAATCAGAGAAATTTCTTTCTAGAATTTTTTTCCTTGTAAATTTTCAGCTTTTCTATATCAGAGAATTACAGTTTTTTTCCTACAAAATTTCCGAATACCTCAGAAATTCGTAATTTTACTTCCTTTTGACATCAGAGAATTTCCACGTTTTTTCTGGAAAATATGTGACTTTAATCTCAGAATTTCTGAGTTTTTGGGGCATAAATTTACTCCAAAGTATTTTTCTTTTATTTACCATGGCTCTAATATTCCGTCGTACCATCCAAACAAGCTGAACAGAGAACGACATATAAAAAATGAAACTTGGTGCACTGAAAATGAATATCTGCTGTGGCCTGAACGCACAGACACAACTTTCTCCTACTCCATATGGAATTGAAAGGTGCACTCATTTGTGCATACTCAAATAGTGGGATTACAGCAGATGTTATTATCATGAGGTTTTGGATTTAGACAGATGACTTCTCATGGGGGGTTAGATGTTGCTCTGAAGGTTGAATTTGAGCTCCGCTTCCACACCAGGGATGGAGGAAATCCTTCAGCAATGTTTGTTAGACATCAGGCTCAGTTTCAGTTCTGTGAGAAGCATATTTATATTGTGTCTGGGTCTAAAATGACGTTCTAATGGGAATTACTTCTTTAACCGTTAATTGTTTCAGTTATCTGTAGGCTAAAAAAAATCCCCAAACCCCCAAAACAATATATATTTCTAATCAGCCAATCACATGGTGACAACTCGATGCATTTAGGAACATGGCCATGATAAAGACGATGTGCTGCAGCTCAACCGAGCATCAGAATGGTGAAGAAAGGTGATTTAAGTTACTTTGAACGTGGCGTGATTGTTGGTGCCAGACAGGCATGTCTGCATATTTCAGAAACTGCTGATCTACCGGGATTTTCCCCACAACCATCTCTAGGGTTTACAGAGAATGGTCTGGAAAAAAAAGGGAAAATATCCAGTGAGTAGCAGTTGTGTGGGCAAAAATGCCCTGTTGATGTTAGAGGTCAGAGGAGAATGGCCAACACTTTTAAACCATGAGGCAGTTGGGCTACAGCAGCAGAAGAAGACACCAGGTGCCATGCCTGTGGGCTAAAAACAGGAAACTGAGGCTACAATTTGCACAGGTTCACCAAAATTGGACGATAAAAGATTGGAAAAATGTTGCCTGGTCTGATGAGTCTCTATCTGATGCGACATTCGGGTGGTCGGGTCAGAATTTGGCATCAATAATATGAAACATGGATCTATCCTGCCTTAAATCAATGGTTCAGGCTGCTGGTGATGTAATGGTGTGGGGTACATTTTCTTGGCAAACTTTTGGCCCCTTAGTACCAATTGATCATTGTTGCAACGCCACAGCCTACCTAAGTATTGTCCATCCCTTTATGACTAGTTTACCCATCTTCTGATGGCTACTTCCAGCAGGATAATGCACCATGTCATAAAGCTTAAATCATCTCAAATTGAGAAAAAATACAATGTAATATAAGAGGACAGAACAGCAAAATATATTGTCTTGGGTTAATTAAATCACAATAGTAAAAAATGTCTTCTTAAATCCCTATAGATGTGTAACATTTCTGACCCTCAAGGGAAATTAGGTATATCATTAATAAGCCATCTGATATATGGTAAACTTTTTATCCACTAACTGCAATTTACAGGTATTTCCCTAGCAGGTTAATGATGTTAATCATGTCAGATAGAAATGGACGGAGGTTGTCCATGTAAAATAAAACATGCCATCATTTGAAACGTTGGGTATCACTGATTTATGATGATAACCAGCAATGTGTCAACAACCAGAAGTTAGCTGGTACAAAAACAAAACAAAATAGAACAAGACAGATGCCTTAAAAGTTCTGCCACCGGGTATATACGTATTGCTAATTATTTTGAGACGTGTTTTATTCATGAGGATTAAGCGGTTCAGAAAATGGATGGATGGATGTTTTATTTATTTCTAACGAAAGAGGCCCCTTCAAACGTTTAGAAATTGCCTTTCGATGTAAGATTGATCCCTGTTAAAAGCTACTAGATGCCTTTCTGAATTCTAAACATAGAAACACTGGATTTAAAATTAGCATTAGTAACCTTATTATCAACCTTACAATTCATTAAATTACAGTTTCCTATTTTTAGGCTAGGCAATGCTTTGATTACTGAAAATAAAAGTGTTTTTAGTGACTCCCTTAAAGTCTTTAAAATAGCCTCACAAATCTACCATAATTCTTTTTGACCACTTAAATTATTTTAAAAAGGACTCAAATTTAACTAATTACTATCTGAGTCTAGCAAATCACAAACCTCATAAAGCTGTATTTACGTGTTTAGTGTGTTTTTTATAATATGACACCATCTTCACAGGTCAGCGTCCCCCCCCCCCATACTTTATTTGAAATTGTAACTTGAACAGTCAGTCATTCCAGTTTAGTTTGTACAGCAGGTATACAAGGCAAATAAGAATAACAATAATGAAATGAAAATAAAAAGGGTAAATAAATAAAGATGAAATTAAAAAATATAGTAAAAGGACGTGACAGACTCCAGCTTTGTAATTTTATCTGTGACAGTTCATTTGTTGAAAAGTTCTGAATGAATTTCAGTCATTGATCAACCTTTTTTATTTGAAGTCAATTTAAGAGAATTTAAGTGATAGTCAAATTATAAACTAATTAAATAATGGTGTTGAGTTTTGAAATATACATTTATGGATGTGAAATTTTCCTTGTAAGATACAAAGATTGACAATGGCACCTATTTTTTTTTCTTTGGTTTTAAAATAAGTGATAATGTCCTTACCTTCAATTTTGAATTTGTATGTTGTTTTGTACGGTGTATAATTTTCAAGTCTCTCCAATATGTAGCACTATATGAACAGCCATAAAACAACATTTTCAGGTTCAGTTTTACAAAAGGTAGACTTTCTATCAATGTTACAAAATCTTGAAATGTGTGTTGGATGGATATATTTCACGTAGTATTTTTAAATGTAATTCTCTTATTTTGTTTGTGATACAAAATCAAAAAGGAAAAAGCCAAGGCTTATTCCAGTTGATATTTGTGAAAATAGCACTCCAAAAAAACTTCCCTCTTGGAGTTATTTTCTTTATACAAACATTCTCTAATATGTTTATTGGTGCATTTTCTAAGGGATCAATACAATTTATATAAAGAGTATTAACAGATGCATTCTATGTTTTTGTAGCTTTTCATCAACTCAATCAGCCCGCTGGGAATTACTTTATTACTTAGCTAAAATCTTTACATGTAATAGGAAATGTTTTTTTCTGGAATAAAGTCATGTAACTAAGTAGTTGGCCTTGAAAGTCAAATAAGTACTTTAAATAGATCATACTTTATCAATCCAATTCTGCTAATAAAGTGATGTGTTCCTTTTAGTAATACATTTGTTCTTCCAGATAATAGATCTAGTATGTGAAAAGTTATGTGAATAACATCGTTTCCAAGCCAACAATGCTAGTTGATACAATGCAGACAGTTTAATTTGTAACTTTGATAATTACAAGACAATAAGAACTAAAGACCTCCAACATTCCCAAAAATGTTGTGTCAAATGAAATGCCATCAAAATTCTGGAGATTTTAAGCATTCTTTTAGCAATTTTGCCTTGAATGTATAGTTCAAGGGCTGCACGGTGGCGCAGTGGTTAGCACTGTTGCCTTGCAGCAAGAAGGTTGTGGGTTCGTATCCCGGCCCAGGGTCTTTCTGCATGGAGTTTGCATGTTCTCCCTGTGCATGTGTGGGTTCCCTCTGGGTACTCTGGCTTCCTCCCACAGTCCAAAAACATGACTGTCAGGTTAATTGATCACTGTAAATTGTCCTTAGGTGTGAGTGTGTGCATGGTTGTTTGTCCTGCCCTGTGATGGACTGGCGACCTGTCCAGGGTGTACCCCGCCTCTTGCCCGTTGACAGCTGGAGATAGGCACCAGCACCCCCGTGACCCATAAAAGATTAAGTGGTTAAGAAAATGGATGGATGTATAGTTCAAGTCCAGAAGGCCAAACCCACCATTATCTTTAGGTCCACAAAGCAATGATTTTTTTAGATGATGGTGTTTATTCTTCCATACAAAGTAAACAAACAAGTTATTAATATTTTTACACGCTGAATCATACAGATTAAGAGAAAGTGCTGGATACACAAATCTGGAAACACCTTCAGCATTAGTCAAAAGGACATAAAATTGATAGGTATCTTTGGAGCCATAAGTTCAAAATAGTTTTAGTTTTTTCCATCCCGAGAGAGAAGTTGAGTTGTTGATGCTCCTTGTCGATCTTACAGACATGAACACCAAGGTATCTAACACAGTTTTTGACAGAAATATCGTCTAAAGTTTGACATTTCACATTGAGATGTATTCAGTTTCAATCTGTAGGCCGTTGAACATTAGGTCAGCGCCATGTACGTGGCTAACTGACGTTATAACGTCATTTCCGCCCCTCAGTCTAAACGGTTATATTAGCTTAGCGGTGGTTCTTATCCGACTGAATCTTTCAGCGGTTTGGGGAATGTTTCACGAATTTTCTTCCTTTTTTAACGTGGGTCGGCGTTACTTGAAAGGGGCCCTGGGGAAGATTTAAAAGTAACCGTAAGTCGGGTTGTGATTGAGCGTCAGGCTAACAGGCTAACACGCGGCCAATAAAGGTCCACGGATTTGTGTTCCTTCAGCTTAAACCAGAGCAGAAAACCAAGTGAAACTTGAGCCCCCCCCCCTCCTCCCCAGCAGGTCTGCTTGTCTTAGCCCCACCGTCCCATGCCCTCAGCTGGGGCTGGATATAGTTATCCGGAGGAGCGAAGAGGCACCCTGCCGTCGTCCTGTTAAACATGGAGGATGAGGAGGTAGCTGAAAGCTGGGAAGAAGCTGCGGACAGCGGGGTGAGTTTGACACAACTGTTTTGTATCTTAGAAAATAATGCTGATTTTAGTTTTAAAGTAGTTTAATTACCTGTCTGGAAAAACCAGTGACCGGCTGCAAACAAGTCAGTGTCTAAATAAGGAATTTATTTTGGCCTCGTTTCCTTATCCATGTTTCTTGGGTCGAGAGTTACATTTTGCTCGCCGAATACGTCTTATTGGGTTGTTTTCACGTAACCTCCTAACTAATTTTTTTTACATTAATATTTTAGGTATTAGTTCAATACTTTGGGGGGTGTGGTGTTATATTATATGTTATAACAAAAACTTTTTCCTAAACTATGTTGGATCCGCCCATTGCGGAAATGACAAGAACTGAATCAATGCAGTCATTTAGGCTGTACTTTAGTTCCATCATAATTTTATTAAGCTGTAAGCTGCCTTTACCAAAGCTGAATTATAAATAACGATTAGGTCAATTCTTCAAAGCTCTTGTTTTTGCAATATATGAAATACTTAAAAGCTGCTCCAAACTGACTTTAGTTATTCGTTGCTGTGATTTTGTAGAAATAGTTTGTGTCTCACCTTTATTTCTTAATAAATAAATAACTTAATTATAGTTGGAATTTGTAGAGTTATAAACCGAATACCTCTGATTCAAATCTGCTCTTGAAGTAAGAGATCATTTTAAGACTACATCTATTTGTAAAGATTTTATTGCAGACTTGTTGTACCATTTGTGAATGTGATTTTGAGAGGTTAGATCCTTTTCTCTCTCTCTCTCTGTATAACGTATTGGATAGCTTCCCAATGCTTGCACTCTTAAAGTAATTTTAATTTTCTTCAGAACATGTAACGCATCATAAATGCCCTCCTGAAACATAAACAGCAACAATATGGAAATAAACGTAATTTGTTAATATCAACCCAGTTTTATTTATTGCATCAAAACAGATATATTAAAAAGGTTACTAACATACAGATGTTGATGCTGATATATATCGTGCATCACTACACAGTTACGTATTTCTTAAATTTACTCATAGTTTTAACGCATTATGCTAAAAATAATGTCAGAAATGTGTAAAAGCTTCAAAATGCCAGCTTCTGCTAAGTACATAATCTCCCTGTCCTGTGTTTAGTCTTTTATTCTATCAGATTTTAATTGTTTTTTATTATTGCAAATAAATGTATGCTTAGTTGTGCAAAAATCTTTTTAAACAATCTTCATAGAAGATGTTTTTTTGTGTCTGTGGCAGAATTTACCATTCCCTTTACTTGATGTTTATGCAGAAGAGTTGAAACTGATTTTAACAAATGATTTTTGCATTATTTTTGATTTCTGATATTTCTATGTGGTTTAATTATCTATGTTCTTACATGTTTTTAAATGTGTGTTGTTTTCTGGAAGTGAAAGTGATCACAAGGTTATTCATATTTTAGCGTTAATCAATCTCAACAAATCTAACACTAACCACACTATATTTACTGAGAAATATGAACGTTTATAGGAGTATTCATGGATCCTTCCTGCTATTGAATGAAGTCGGTATTAGGGTTGGGCGATGTCCCCCAAATTGAGAGCTAACGATGTTTACAGTAAAACATCGTGATGGACGATGACGTCGCTGGAGGGGGACGACATCTTTTCTTTATTTTTCACTTATCTCTTCACACCGGCCCTAAAAATGTTAACTTAACATACAGCAAAAAAAACGTAATTTTTTTAAAACTGTGCTTTGATTATTTTATTACACTTATACAAGCATTTTGTGATTTGCAAACTGTCAGATGGATTTGAAATCCATACTCATGGTTTTATGTGCGCACGGATTTCGGTCAACATGCTGGACCTTTTAAAAGCTTTGAACTGAAAATTGGGCATTATTCCTTTTCCTTCTAAATAAGAGGATTAAGCTATACGTAATAAACTCACTGCAGGTCGTTCTCCTTCCAGGTAACAGCTGTATAATATTTTCTTCCAACCGAGCATACTCCACTACGTCAGCTGACAGGTGAACAGTTGATCTCCTTTGACGCTCTCATTCCCCATTTCAGCCAAAAACAGCAGGAAAACAAAAGGCAGTCACATATCCAGGCAGCCTTGACTCATTGTGCGCATAGCGCAAGTTTTGCGGCGATCTTTGTTTTCCAAAACAGATGAAACGGTAATTATCTGCCTCGTGCCGTAGAGCTGTAATCGGGCCTTAAGTTGTCCTCGAACCGACCTGAACCCGAGAGAGTTTAGCCCGAGCCCAAGAGTAGGCAATATTTTTATTGACGGCTTATTAAAGCTCGAACCGATTAAAACCCATCATTTCTCCGCTAGAAAAAAAAAAAAGCACCTTGACGGTCACGTTGTCCGGTTTTCAATTTACTGGACAAATGTTTGGCACTCCGGTCAAATCCGGTTGATCTGAGAGGATTGGGTCTTTTAAATCATGATGCATCCTGTGTGCCAGTAACACCTTGACAGGTAGATTCCGAATAATGTTAGTGGCCCACTGCAGCGATTATTATAAATTATCGCACTAAAGAGATGGTTGGGTTCGTGCAAAGATCTTCAGCTCTAGTGCGCAGTAATCGCTTATCTTGTTCGGCCAGTAGGTTCAGTCTTTGCCGTCCTGCCTCGGCTCTTTTTATTTGCAGTTTAAAATGTTTTGCGCAGCTGTAACAAAGCAGCTGGTTGCTGCGCTCCTCCTGAATCATCCAGATCACTTCTTTTTTCATTTTTTTTTTGGAGCTTCACAGAGGGAAACGAATGCAAACAAAACACACCAATTCCACACACACAAATCACGCAAAAAAAAAAAATATATATATATAAAGATATTTTCTACTGTGCTGCACTCATTAGTTATGTTCTCAATGTTTACGGAGCGTTCCCTGCTAAGGTTTTAGTTAGTCTTAGTTTAGTTTAGCTTAGTCTCATCTTAAAGGATTAGTGCGTGTCTGGCAGAGTGGTGGGCGTGGCATCACGATGGTGGCTTTCCATCGTTGGTCAGCCATCACGATGGACGATGACATCGTTCATCGGCACAACCCTAGTCGGTATTGTTCTGTTTGCAGAACTCAAACAAAATGAGCAGAAGTGTAAATATAAATGATCACTTTATTTTGTTTTTAGATGTCAGCATACTTCAACCACTCTATGGCTTGTGTTTTGGTCCTGTCCTTGTTTGAAGAATATAAACTGCACATATTCCTGGTCGATGTTTCATGTAGGCATTTAAATAATAATTTGCAGTCTACCTTAATGATATTTTTGTTTCTGCTTAGGAAATTGAGAGACGGCTTGAGGCAAAACTAAAGATAAACCAGGAAGCAAAGTAAGTGAGCAGCTGCCCAAGCACAAAATGTTCTTTAAAAAAAATAAAGTTCAAGTGGTTCTGTTTTTTTTTTTGCAGGAAAACAAGTTTAAAGTCTGCTAGCTCCCCGGTGCGAACAGCTATCGTAGTCCAAGATGACTCTCTGCCTGCAGCTCCCCCACCTCAAATTCGAATTTTAAAGCGTCCTTCCAACAACGGCACCGCGGGGAACTCTGCGTCCTCGTCTCGTCCCTCGCAGCAGATGAAGTCTTTGGCCCAACGGGAGGCAGAGTATGCAGAGGCCCGAAGGAGGATTTTGGGTAGTGCTTCTTCAGAGGAAACTCCTCAGGACAATCCAAGCCACGACCGGTGATTCATCTTAACAGTAGCAAAAGATATACATGCGCATCTTAACAGACTTCAGTGAAGTTAATCCATATATCTTAAAACACAGAGTGATATGTCTCAAACTTCTGTTCATCTGTATGTTTATAGCTTAAAATGGTTATTGGGGAATTAAAATATAGACAAATTTAGAATTGGAATTTTTTATCACAGGAATGTTGGACAACTAAAAGTGTATTTTATATGACACGTAGCAAAACTTGGTGTGTCTCATCTTTCTCTTTACAAAACTCCACATATGAGGGTTCTTGTCGGGTTAGTTAATGGTCAGTCGAGCACTGTGGTACTGGGATCATTAAAGGGGAAGTTCATTTTTTGCCACCTGGACCTTATTTATAGCATGCTTTACCTTCACCTACTCAGCCAGACAAGTGTGTGCCACTTGGAGTCCTTGGGGAGACGTTTATATCCAGCCGCGATCAGCGTATAGCCATGTGATGGAAGTCCAGAGAAGTGCCGTCTCTAAATGAGGCATTATCTGCTACAAAACCGCCTTTGTTTATCCAATGTTTTCTTATTCATAGCCACTACCCTCGGAGTTCCGGACATCTTGGAACTGCTTCTTTGTTGTCTGCAGAGTGTTTTACAGGCTTTGAATCCAACTACACCAACACACAATTTCAATGGCATTGCTGCCATGACAGTTGTAGTCCAAGCAGGGCTTTCATTCTGCGCTCTGCAGCGGCAGACGGTTAGACAAAACTGCAAACATTAACATGGTTGGTGCTTTCATGTTTCCAAATTACACAAACAAAATGACCAAGTGGACTAAGACTAGGGGTGCACCGATCCGACTTTTTGTGTATCTGTCGATACTCTATACTGATCCGATACTATTGTTGAATTAATAAACCGTCTAACATCCACCGTATACCTTTTCTCGATGAGACTAAAGCCACCAGCCTTTACTAACTAAACACAACTAAGACAAAATAACGGATGTAAAATACAAAATTATCACAAAATTAATTTTGAAGTGAAAAATTAATATTTTTTTGTGAATTTATAGATTTTCCACATTTTAAGTATCGGTTCATGACTGTAAACGTTTCTACCAGAGATCTACAAGTGGCTACAAACTTGTCCGTGTGAGTAAATAAACATAACATTTGCTATAAAAATGAGGTCCAAGTAAAAAAAACAAAAAAAAACAGCTTCCTCTTTAAAGCAGATGTTGGTTCAAAGAGAAGTCCACACGTTGTAAATCTCTCCCCAAATTTCTTCCTTACAATCCTCTCATGGTTACTGGTGCATCTTGTTCTCCCACACTTTTTTCTCCCACTCAACTTTTAAGTAATGTACTAAGACACAGCACACTCTGAACTGCCAGCTTCTTTAACAATAAAATTTAGTTTGAAGGATTTCGATGACTGTATCTGTCTTCCCAAGGATTGTTTTGGCTCTAAAATAATTTTTATTAAAAATGCTTTTGTTTTTAGTGATCTTTATCTAAAAAAAAAAGAAAGCTGTAAGGCACAATAATCTAAATGAACAGAAATAAACATTTGAGCTGTATCACTCTGTGTAATGAATCAATCACAATTTGAATTGAAATACTGCAGTAAATGATTTATTCCCTACTTTAACGAGATGCGCTGCTAGAGCTAAATGCTGGAATCCCCGAAGGGCTGCTGCTAATTGTTTGTCTTCTCCCGTCAACAGGGCTTCTCGTATGAATGTGCAGCAACCATTAGAACCAGTTCGTCCAACCAATCAGGTGATCCGCCAGCCCACCGGTCCAGACGGCACCTCCGGCTTCCGACTCTGCAGATAAACCCAAGCTGCTTGCTGCGAGGAAAAACCGCTGCTTCTCGAAGTGAGGCGGCGTAGGGGAATAATTAACGGGGTGTTTTGCGTGATTCTTTTCGTTTTGTTATAAAGAGCAGAGTGGTGGGATGACATCAAATTTGACTAAAATAAGGAGTTAAATTTACCTGTCTGCCATCTCTCTGCTCTGCACGCTCTGATTTGATCTTTGCCTCTCGCCTTGTCTTTTTTTCCCCCCCTGTTGAACCTTACAAGGTGGCTGGCAGAGGTCAAGGATTTAAAAGCCCCCACGGTTCCATATTGGGAACAGGCTTTAATCACACACCCCCCAACCCACTGTGATGCTCTGATGTGTCTCAGATTTTTAAATCTGAGATGTGTGTGTCACTTCACGGGGAACAGGGAGAACCTGTCGATCTGGCGTGGTGGCTGGATCTCCAAGGTGCTCAAGCCGGATGAGCTGCTTTTCTCCCGGCCCAAGCTGGATGTCCGACAAGGGGAAGTCCTTGGCGTGTTCAGAGGACACGTGAAGTACAGTGCCAATAACTGCCTGCTTCGCTGATTGAGCGCAAGGTGGTAGAACGATGTGCTGACGGGACCTGTTCAGTGCACAGTGCCGAATAATGTGTCTTAGTGCTGCAGATGGTGTTTCGGAGCAGAATGTTGCACAGTCCATGGGTCGCTACAGCGGGAAGGCTGGCACGCAACCTCTGGCCAAAAACTAAATCTGTTTCTATAAGCAATAACAATGAAATTACTTCCTGGATTTCTTTTTTTTTTTTTTGGTGTGTTTTTTGTTTAAAATTGTTAACGTTGTTTGTCCATGTTTTTCTTTTCTATCTGTGACATAGTATTTTTAACTGAGATTTGTAGGCTTGTTTAGAAAATAAGTTGCAACAGAAAATTTGATTTGTGTTAATTTGATCAAGTTTGCAGACATTGTGAATGAAGAATTCATTTGATGTTTTGTTCTTGGTTTGTGCTGCATCAGTAGAAAAAGTGTTGGAGCTCAAGCACACGGTTTGATTGTGGAAATGGTCCATAAATGGGAGAATCAACCATTTATGGACCATAAAATCAGAGGAGTCGCAGTAAAAGGAACAGTCCTGAACCGTAGGATTTCAGTTCAGAGAAAAATTTTAATCGCCGCTCTGTGGAACGAAGCCAAAATTAGCTTCCTGGTTTTGTTGGAGGTCTTCCTGGTGTGTTTTTTATGTTGTTTTTTTACACAGGGTTATATCATATTTTCATTTTCTCCACATTAGAAGGATTTACAAACTAAAAAATATGATTAAAAGATAAGGGATTACAGGTACTGGCAGCTGGTATTACAATAAAGTGAAGCCGGTACTCTTCCTTCATATTGCCACCATGCTTCAATCTTTGTCCATCAGGGAAGCGGTTTTCTACATCCTCTTGATAAGAGTACTATATGAATATGTTTGACTCCAATTAAAAAAAGGTAAGCAGTTTGGAGAGCCTAATCTGTCATATTTCATAAGAATCAATACGTCTAAATGTTGATCAGAACCATAAATATTTTAAACGTTTAGAAATGTATTAAATTGTCTATTTGTCTATCTATAAAATTCATAAAAACTTTTAACTGCGCAAACCAAATGGAAGTAGGAATCGACTGAGGGCCATGTGGACCTGAAGCTTTTGAACCTTTTGTGACTTCACGCCTTAAATGAACCCCGCCTGCCAACAAACACTAATAGGTGGTAATATGGCTTACATTTTAAGTCATTTTAGTGCTTGTAATATCTCGTTCGCTGTGCACTGCAGTTTTATGTTTCATCAGGAAATTCACAGTTGCTTTCAGCTGTGTTTCCTAGCTGAAGCTCTTAACGACTCTGCTTTTGAATACAGTTTATCCAAACAGTTTTAGACGTATCAATGGGAGTCCTCCGTCTGGGACTCGGTTGCAGTAGATCTACTGTGCAGCAGCTGTAGTGTCTTAGTTTAGACTTCAGTTGATAAAGCCTCTCTGTTTTACCTTTCTGAGTTTATCTGTTGTTATAAGTAGCATAGATTTGGATCCATCACCTGAAGCTTCCTAGAGAAACTGCTCTCTGGGATAAGAATCAGATCATACTCCATAATGAAGGTGTATGTTTTACAGTCTGGTATTGAGACGAAAAGGATTCGTAATGATTTCAAGCCGATACGCAGACCCTTGTCTTTGTGATCAACCCATGACGCTTTATCGCTGACTTCCACAGCCAGCTGTCTAGTTTGATGCCCATTTGATGTCATTTGTTTTAAAACTTGAATCCAAATGAAATTCGAATACCCTTTAATAAAACATTTAAAGATACTGCCTGGAATATTTTTTGTTTTGCTCTTTGAAAGAACACATTTACTTTGAATTTGCTGATTGATGCAGACTTTTTAAAATTATTTCGGAGAGTAGACTGGCTTTAAATTGTAACCTCAGACAGGACTAGTTTTATACAGAAATGTTGCCATATTTGATCAAGTATAAACTATCTTGCGACTCAGTTTTCAGCATCCCTAATATAGATCTTCATCTTTTATTGCAGTTGAATAATCTCTCTGAAAACATCCCGCAAAAATCTAATTTATGGGAAAAAAATGTAAGCATGGTTGCTGGTGACAATAATTTGTACAACCAGTGTTGGCCAACAGGGCAGTCTCCTTTACCAGTCTGGTAAACCTTTCCTGGTTGGTTTGGAAACATATTTTTTTGGTTCAATTCATTGAAAAAATGCAGAATTTGAATCAAATTTTCCAAGGATTTTCATTAAAATGTGTGGCTATTTACTGCTTAAAATAGCTGCAGTCTGGCCTGGGAGTATGTAATTGTACATAAAAATGCTGAGTGGTTAAAATAGTTGAATAGCTCAATATGACCAAAGCAGATGGTTCTAGATGAAATAAAATCCATTGATTTTACAAATGTTTGCACTTGTTATAGTAGGATAGAAAAAGGCTTTTTCTTGACATCTTTCTATTGCCAGGAATTTGGATTCTGGTGGCTAAAAGAAAACTTGATGATTAACCTAAAATAATACATAATCAATTTAAAAAAAGCTTTATTTACATTTACTTAAAGTTGATCTAAGGGGTTTTTAAAAACTTACCTATTTGTGACATGGGATTCACCACGCCTCACACTGATTAGATCCAGTGAAATTAAAGGATGGACTTCCATCTTTAATAATCCAAAATAGTTGTTTTTTTTACCAGACTTTAAAATAAATGTAGCCATAATTTTGTTTAGCAAACACTTCCTGCTGTATCTTAAAATAATATAGCTGTAATTTTAATACTTCTTGATCAAAATGAAACAGTTGCTGTAGCAGGATGTTGAAAACTGTTTCATTATGTAGTTTGTGAAACATTAGGTTCATTTCAAAATCTAATTAGTCTCATTAAAGTACATTTTTCTAATCAATCTCAAAATCGGCCAGGAAGCGTTCTAAAGTATAATTCTTTTTTCAAATGTAATTGGAGGAATGTGTGAAAAACATTATCAGTATCACCATCGCTCATCATTAAGCTTTTAGCAATCACACTAATATATTTCAAGAATTGATTGAAAAGACAATAATATAGCAAAATAAGATAAACATTTTAAAGGGGAATTGAGAATAAATGTTATGTAGATTTAACATCAAGATGTTCCTATCTCTTTCTGAGAAGTGATTCTTTGAGATGTGAACTGAAGGTTTGTGCTCTTAACTTGATTATGAAAACCAGAACCAAGTCTGAGGAAAGTCTGCAAGAGTACATAAAAATAAAATAAAAATCAGACAAGGGAAGAATGCCATTCATGTCAGCCATCCGATCAGATGTGAATCTCAGCACAACATCTGCTCAACCCGACCATAAAGTTATCTCCTCAGGGAGGCGCCAGCTGGGTTCATCTGCACTGGAGTGGTTCTTTTCATGGGAATTCAGAACAGAATCATATCTCAAGCTAATCTATGTGGAAAGGCTGGGTTCTGGTTTTCTATACAAGGTGCTTGCTGCCAAAACAAAAATTTGAAACAAACAAGGCTGAATCTGTAAATGATAATAATGTCAACAACAACAAAAAAAAAAAAAAAGAAAAACAAATCACAACTGGCCTTTAATTAAGAGGATTAGTCAAACACTAATGGAGAAGTGTTTCCACCATCATTAGCTAGCTGGGATCATCATCTATGGGATAGAGTATTTCTGCTCCATGTAATTTGATGAGGAAGGTGACATGTTTGCAAAAGGTTGGATCCCTGACCGTCTCAAACTACAATTATGAGCTTAACGTACAGCTACAGGGACGTGAAAGCTGTCATCAAACCTGTTTTTGCAACATTAATACACAGATCCCATAGCACAGTGAAATATTCTCTGCTACACCTTAAACAAATCCTCCCCCACTGCAAATAAGATTTAGAAGCAACCCTCTATTTCACGAACAGTTTTTTTAATTACAAGAATTTAGTCCAAATTCAACATTAAGCTCTACATTCAAGGACTACAGCATTATCAAATCTACTCAGCCCCCTGAATTTACTTATTCTAAAGATCATTTTCATTAATTTATTGATGTATCACACATTCATTAATCAGTCATGGTCTCAGGCACACTTGATACAAACAAAGGCTGGATTAGTTGCATTACCTGGACTGTTGATGGAAATGTTGCTTTGCATGTTAGAAATATACCTAAGTACAAAATTAAATACATAAAAATAAAAAAGCTCAAAGAAGAGATCATTATCCAATCCAATTTTATTTATATAGCACAATTTAAACAAACACAAGGTTTCTAAAGTGCTGAACAAATAAGATAAAACAGAAATAGATAAAATAAATAACAGATAAAACACAGTAAGATCAAATAAAATCCATAAAATAACGTAAGTGAAGTCAACTTCCTACTAGGTGTTAAAAGCCAATAAGAAAAAGTGGGTCTTTAAGTGGGACTTAAAAACAGACAGAGAGGAGGCCTGTCTGATGTGCTGAGGCAGACTGTTCCAAAGTCTTGGAGCTGCCACAGCAAAGGCACGATCCCCACTGACTCAGGTGTCAGTCTCAGAAAAACATCCATCATCTTCAGACAAAACTGCCTCAGCATCAGAAAAACATCCCTCATCTTCAGATGAAACGTCTGCATAGTTTTGGTTACAAATCTTATTCGCTGTTATAATCCGGTTTAGTGGGAGCATGTGGATATTGAACAGAAGGGGTCTGAGGATGGAGCCCTGAGGGACCCCACATGTGTTTGTTTTTTTGAAACTGTTCTTTCTGAGGGCTGTCAGTGTTTCCACTGTGATTTTTTAAAACTTTTCCTGCTTTTCCAAGCTCCAACAGCAAAAGCCAGCAATGCGGAAGTTAAGCTAGCTGAATTTTCACCCCAGAGCGTCAGCCAATCACAACGTCTCACTGTAGTGACATCACTTAACGCCAACTTTGTCCAGCCAGCCACGATCCGCCAATGTTTAAACCTTTGGCAGAGAAAGCCACGCCTACCCGCATTGCAAGCTGCAGCCTTAAAAATGTGTAGACTTCATAGTAACTTTGTGAGCATTTTTTGACACTGACAAAGCATGCGGTGGGAACACACCTTAAGTCATGAAGATGTTGAATCCTTTTCTGACTGCAGCAGACATTAAAAGCGACAAATTTAGTTTAATTGGTAGAAAGATAACTTTTGATATTAGGCAAGTCAGTGTTCGATTTCTTAGCCGTCTAGTCTGGCCTCGTGGTCTGGACGGATCCTTCTGAGAAAGGACCCGGCTAAACTGTTGCTGCATTCTGACTCTGAAGGAGCAGTATTCTGAGAGTAACTAATGCTGATAACTAAGTCATAAACTCGTTTTATTAAGAACGATTTAAACATAACAGTATGGAGAATATCTTGAACTAAAGACCGAACTTTTCTGTTCTCGTTTAAGTAAAATCATTAAATGCCATCCAGAGTTCTTTGCATTTTAACGGAAGCATCTAAAGTTCCTTTCAGTGATTCCAATATCAGGGTGGATGGATGGGACTGGACCAATTTGGACCAAGTTTTTGTTATAGTGTCACTATTACATTGCCATGAAAAGCTAATTACACCCTTGCTATTTACACAGGATTAAAGAAGGAAAGAAGCAGCCAGAGGCTTCTAATCAGATGCTTTTTACTAAAAGATAACCACAGGTTAAAAACCCCTACATAAAAGCAGGAGATTTGAAAGTTTTCTGCTCTGGAAGCAATCTCCAAATCGGAAAGACATAACCAATGCCCTCAAAGAAGCAATTGTTGTTCTGCCATGAAACATTTTGTACCAACCCTGTATTAATTCATACAAACCTTGTTGGCCCTTCAAAAATACTTCAACTCCTGATTTTAAAAAACATTCTGTACTATATTTTTAGAGTGGTTAATGACCCCTTCAAATCAGTTATTTTGTTAGGTGTTCTAATCATTTCTATGGCCACAGAGGTGTAAAATCCAGCACCTAAGCATGCAAATTGCTTCTACATACAGTACAGACCAACATTTTGGACACACCTTCTCATTCAATGTGTGTTGTTTATTTTCATGACTACATTGTAGATTCTCAATTAAGGGGATCAAAACTATGAATGAACACATGATGTATGGAATTACTGTATGTACTTACACAAAAAGGGTGAAATAACTGAATACATGTTATATTTTAGATTCCTCAAAGTAGCCACCCTTTGCTCTGATTACTGCTTTGCATTCTCTTGAGCTTACTGAGGTAGTCACCCAAAATGGTTTTCCAAGAGTCTTGAAGGAGATCCCAGAGATGCTTAGTACTTGTTGGCCCTTCTGCCTTCACTCTGCGGTTCAGCTCACCCCAAATCATCTTGATTGGGTTCAGGTCCAGTGACTTTGGAGGCCATGTTATTTCACACTTTTGGGGAAAGTACTACATAATTCCATATGTGTTCATTCATAGTTTTCAAATCAAATCAAACTTTATTTATGAAGCGCTTCTCAAACAAAGTTACTCAAAGTGCTTTACAGATTTAAAATAACCCCACAACCCCCCCCCCTCAAAAATAAAATCATCAACGCAACTACAACCCCCTCCCAACCCAACCCATCAGCCATACAAACACACACACACACACACACACACACACACACACACACTTAAAAGCTACAAAAACAACAGGCTGAGCACAGATGAGCCAGGAAATGCCATCATGTGAGCCGTCTGCACCGGCGGCAGCAGCAGATCAGCAGCAGCAGCAGCCAAGGCACCAACCCAGGGCGCCCAGAGGAGGGAGGGATGGTACCCCCACCTCCACCCAAGCAATACCTGGGGGGCACCCAGGCAGCCACGGCCGACAACCGCCCCCGATGCAGGGGGGCTCCAGAGAGGAAACACTGGCAAGAAAGATTAAAATAAGTTGAAATATAAATTTTATTAAATATAAAGTGTATAAAGTATAAAACAATAAGTGTAAAACAATGATAAGATAAAATCAAGATAAAAATGCAAAGCGATTAATAAATAAACAGTTAAAAGCTTAACTAAAAATTAAATCAGGTAAAACATGCTGAGCAGTTAAAAACATATTAATAAATAATAATTAGTTAAAAGCTAAGCTAAAAAGGTGAGTCTTCATCCTGCTCTCAAAAACATGAACGTTCTCTGCAGCCCTGAGGTCCTCTGGCAGCCTGTTCCAGAGGTGAGGGCCATAATACTGGAAAGACGCCTCACCACGAGTCTGTGTCCTGACTTTGGGGATGATAAGGAGACGGCTGCCAGAGGAGCGCAGAGACCGCGAGGGTTCATACGGTAAACGCATTTCTGACAGATACGAAGGCCCAAGACCATTAAGACACTTAAAAACCATTAAAATAACCTTAAAATCGATCCTAAAACATACGGGGAGCCAATGCAGTGATTCTAAGACCGGTGTAATGTGCTCTCGCCTCCTGGTCTTCATCAGGACACGAGCTGCTGAATTCTGTAAAAGCTGTAATCTTGAGGTAGTCTTTTTGGGAAGACCAGAAAGCAGGGCATTACAGTAATCAGGTTGACTGGTGATAAAAGCATGCCTTAGCGTCTCCGTATTGGCCCGAGACAGAATGGGGCGGACTCTGGCGATGTTCTTTAGGTGATAAAAACCTATATAGTGATATTTTTAATGTGTGTAATAAAAGTCAGGTCAGAGTCAAAAATCACGCCCAGGTTCTTCACTTGTAAAGAAGGATTTAAAGACAGTAATTGTAGTTTTGGTTTCTCTCTCTCTTTTGATGCCTTCAGTGAGAATCTACAATTTAAATATTCATTAAAATAAAGGAAAGGCACTGAATGAGAAGGTGTGTCCAAACTTTTGGTCTGTACTGTATGTTGGTGAAAAATGGTTTGCTTTCAGGAGCTAAGTGACTTCCAGCTTACTTGTTCAATAAATCCAGTTGAGAAATTTATTCACTACTAAAAATTCCTCCGTCAAATGTTGAAGGTCTTTATAACAAAGTGGAAATAAATGGGAATGACAGCAACTCTGCACAAAGAGGTAATCCGAGTAAAAATGGAGAGCAAGGTCTGAGGATGCTGAGGCTCTTACCGCACAGAGTTTACCAACTTCCTGTAGAATACCAAAACTTAATAAGCTTAATAAATTTTAGATTTAGAAAAATTGTCATAGAAAAACACTTTTCATTGACACAATGTGTAGAGTTTTTCAGGGTATGTGCTTCCAAGGTTGAGCATCTACTTCCGAACCTTTATTCACCAAGCACGAAGCAAGGGTTTGATGCAGTGTTGTAAAGGAAGCCGCCATTGGACTCCAGATCAGAGCAGAGGTGTTATCTGGAGTAACAAATCATCCCTCACCGTCATTTCAGTTTGGGTGGCTTCAAAATCACCTGGTGAAATTATAATGCAATATTGACTAAGTATCATCTGCATAGGTAACTAATCTTTTTGATTGCTATAATCAACATAGCATATCTAGATGTTGAATAGAAGAGGCCCCAGAATGGAGCTGTGGGGCACCCCACATGTGATTTCTGTCTGTTCTGATGAAGAATTGCCTATTGGCACAAATAGGTTTCTGTTATTTAGCTAAGACTCAAACTAACCAGCCAAGTACTGTGCTTTTTGTTTTAGGAGGACCTCTTCCTGTTCCACCATGACTGCACACCCAGGAACAAAGCAAGGTCCATGAAATATGCATGAACAAGTTTAATAAGAAAGAACCTGATTGACCTGAACACCTTTGGGATGAAGTAAAGCACAGACTGTGAGCCAGATTGTTTGCCGATGCCCCAGTGTCTGCCATCCATCCATCCATCCATCCATCCATCCATCCATCCTCTCTCACTTATCCAGGATCAGGTCGCTGTGGCAGCAGCTTAAGCAGAGATCTAGAGTTCTCCTCTCTCCTGCCACTTGGGCCAGCTCCTCTGGGGGAATCCCAGAGTGTTCCCAGGCCAGCACAGAAACATGTCTGGGTCTTTCTCTGGGTCTCCTCCAGGGTGAGCGAAATAATCTTTACATGATTTTGTTTTATTCTGAGGAAGGTTCATGGGGAGCTCATTAAAACAAAACAAAAATCCTCAGTCTGCTCAGGTTCTTCACATTTAGTTGTAAATAATTTTTAAATGAACCTATTTTAACGTCAGACTTAACAGATATTAAATTGTTTAACTTGTTTTGCTTTTCTATTTTTCCAAAATTTTCTTTTATATATACATTTTTATTAATGAAACAGACTACAGTAGAGTATACAGAAAGTAGAAATTATATTTAACTGTCTGACAGTCTAGACTTAAATAACTCCAGAAGAAACTCTCAGTGATGCTGTATGAGTCCAAATATGTTGTAGCCTCATGTATTTCATAATTACATTACTTCCCCTTGGTGTTCGTATTCAAAAGGTTTACCAACTTTAACCTTGGTGCTGATTTTCCATTCATTTGGCCGCAGTCCTTGGACATCCCGACCGGAGGGGGCGCTGTTTGGATCCAGCGCCACGGCTTCACTGTCACCGAGCAGCAGCAGCAGCAGAGCGGAGGCCGCTCCGCTGAAAGTCGGAAGTTGGCTTTTGGGTTTGTGAAACTTTCCAAAATGGCAGAGGACAACACTTATGAGTCGATGTTGTGCGTAAAGCCAGAGGTCCATGTTTACCGAATCCCGCCGCGGGCCTCTAATCGTGGATTTCGGTAAGAAAACGTTTCTCTGAGGGCTAGAAGAAAGTGCCGAGCAACAAGCTAATGCATTATTCATGATTCCATTATCGGACAGATGAGCTGTCGCTACAGCTTAAAAGTGTGTTTAACGGGATTCCAAATTATACAATATATGTTGCTCACCGACTGCATTAAGTGTTAGTTGATATTAGTGAGAATTCAAACCTCAGATGATTTGTTTCGCTGGAGCTGCTTGTAAATAGATAGCAAAGTTAGAAAAACTAGTCACGGAAATGTGACACCCACATCCTGACATGGTTTATCCTCCCTGCGTTCAATCAGAAAGTTACGTTTTCAGGTGAGACATTTCTATTCTAATCTAAAAGTTTTATCATCATTGTCCTTCGTCCGATAATGGAACAGGCAATGCAGCGTTGGTTTTCCATATCAAATGACAAGTGGATTTCTTTTATTTTTATTGTTTCTGTTCAAAGTCAGGGTTACTGTAAGCTGCGTGACTCCGGATCTAAACCGATCGTTCTTTTCTAAACGAGTTGAGCTCACGCTAACACTCATAAATGTCTCTAAAGCCTGTTTGAAGTTTAGCTGTAAAGGAGAATATAACGTGGTGTTGAAATCGCTAGGAAAATAACGAGGCTTATCAGCTGAACTGTTTGAGTCTTTGCCAAAGCAATCATAACCCTTTATTTTGACGCAACTTACCTCACCGCCACATTTGTTGGTCAAGTTACTTTGAAATAGTTACAAATCCTGAATTACTGATTACTTCAAGAAAGTAATCCATTTGGTTTGCTGATTACTTATTTTCAAAAGTATTTGGTAACTTTAATAATAACCATAATTTTTCATAAACATGATGCACAAACCTGAATATATGCTAGAAAGCTATCGACCACTCAGACCTTCCTGGAAGTTTCATCATATAAGATTTAATTAAGTGAAAATTATTTTTTTAAACTTGTTTTATTAGTTTCACTACTTCAACTTTAATGCCCATTGTATCAAGCAAAAAGTAAAGTAAATAAAACTCAGGTTTAAATGTTGAAATATTATTCAAATCAATTTTTTGGACATTTCACCATATTTTCAGAAAATAGTCCTCTGTTAACTTATATTTCTGCACATTCCTGCACATAAAAACGTTTTTTTTTCTCTCTCCCTCATTCAAATAACGTTTAGCAATCAAATAAATAAAACCAAAGTCTCACCTGACTTTCTCCGAATTGTTAGCATTTATTCTCAATTGGTCTCACATTCCAGCGCTGGCTTGATGGCTTGCTAGATGCCTGCTCAGATTTAAGGTGGACGTTTTTGCTGTAGTCTATAGAAAACTTTTCTCCCCAAACAGTGTGTACGGCAGAGACTAATGCTTTTTTCACTTTTTACTGAGTCAAATTAAAGTAATGTTGGTGTGTCCAAGAATTAAAACGCTCACGTTTGTTGATCTACAGACGTGTCTGTTACCACTGACGTCGCTTGCTCATACGATATTGTCAAGAAACACAAACCAACATATTCGGGGTTTAGTGACGATGTCTGCTTATGGGGAATTAATAATCTGTTGGGCCCCAGTATTGTAAAACATTTAAGAAACGGACAACAACCTTAGAAATGAAATACAGCTTCTCTGGTTTATTGAATCATTGCTAACGGCGGCGTAACTTTCCCTGAACAGGTTGAAGCGATGCCACAGGTGATCCAGTGGAAGCCTCAAGACTCTGCGAGCTCTTTGTCTGACAGAACATTTTATAGCTAAAGCATGCGTCACCGATGCGCGTGTTCGTGCATTCACATGAATACACACACTCAGCTTGATAGGAGCCGATGTTTCCCTGATCGCACTAGTATCAAGTTTAGAAAAACAACACATTTGCCTATGCTAGAAGTTTCTTCCTGATTAAAAAAAAAACCTTCAAGTAGCTCTTTTGTCAAAAATACATTATATAAACAGTTATAAAAGCAGAATTACAACAGTAACAATGTTCAAATCTCATATATGCCTTCCACAAATCTAAATACTTTTGCCATTTGAATCCCTTACTTGTTACTTAAAAAGTAATTAGATTAAGATAATGTTCGTTCTAACACGTTACTAAGTATTCTACTTGTTTAAAGACAAACCGGGAGACATAGCTCACTATTATTTGATTTGCACAACTAAAAAGTTTAAAAGTGTTTCTGTTTCTATACAGTACCGCTTACTTTGATACAGCTGTCCTGTAAATGGCTTCGAGTTTTCTTGGAGAACAATAGTGAACAAAAAAATCCTATTGAAGACCAAGAAACAGCAGACAAGTGGGAGATAAAACTGGGAATGGTATAGCCCAAATACCAAGACCATTATTTCAAACTGAACTATGTGTGATGGAAAGATTGCTAATTAAAGAATGCCCTTTCCTGTGTGGAACACGGTGGTGGCAGTATCCTACTGAGTGCTTAATATAAAAAAATACAAAACATCCAGAGTCAGGAAAAAGCTTGAAATGGGAGAGGGGGGATCAAAGGATCACAATGAGCCAAATCCAGAGCTAGTGTGAAAACATCAATACATATTCACGATCCAGTCAAACTCAACACTTAGATCCACGTTACTATGGCAGAACATGAATGAATACATTTGCAAGGCAGTGTTATAAGATCTTTGACAGAGTTTCAGTATCTTTTTTTTTTACAGGTGTCCTGTTGTAATCACAACCAGCCCATCCTGATGGAGCAGAAATCCCAGAGTAGCGCGTTAAAACAAACCAGTGGATTGATGAAGTTTATCTAATCTGTTTGTGATTTTGTTTTAATGAGAATACTGCCGATCAAGTCTAACAGTGAAACATGTTGCCACTATTTTTGCCCCTACTGACAGATCTTAATTTCACTTCCTCCTGTTTTGAACTGCTAAAGCTGCTGAAACAGACGCCCAATCACATGTTCCAGATAAACTGGGCTTACACAAACCGCTTTCTGATGAAAGGTGTTTCCTGCTTGTTTCTTTTTCTTTTTTTCTTGCCTTTAGTGCTGCTGACTGGAAGCTGGACGAACCAGCGTGGAGCGGAAGGCTGAAAATCACAGCCAAAGGCAAGAAGGTCTTTATCAAGCTGGAGGACAGAAACACAGGTGAATGCTTTGTGAAGCTAGAGTAAGAGTATCAGGACAGAGCTGCCTCTCTGCTGCTCATTCTGATTGTGGAACAGCGAAGGTTAATGCGGTCAGAGAACATCTAGATTGGGTCTTTTCTTTTAAATAATCTTGCCATTTTTGTATTTATCTCCTGTCACCATAATGCCACAAGTTCAACAAGCGTCAGACACACTGTTGGTGATACTTTTTAGAAATTAAAGCAGCTTGGTAAAGTTGGCTAGTGAGATGAAGTAACTTCTCTGTAAACTCAGCAGATCAGACACAAACCGTCTTAATACACATGGTAAATAAACTACACACAAGTCTAACCTTGACTTTCTGCTTTGTGAGTATCCAGATGTAGAGGTTAGATTTTGTGACCCATCTTGTAGCAGTGGGCCATTTAAACGGTATAAGGTAGACTTTAGCCAGTGTTAGAGATTTTGACTATACCGGTGATTGCGCCTTTTGATAATGTTATCAAGCTGTGTCTACATACTGATGTCCAGTGTTTGTAGATATTGCAAGTTTAAAATTTGTTGAAAAGATGTTGTTGAACTTGGAAGCATTTTTTAATTCAAATATGTGCAGGTTTATTTTCGTGCAATATTAAATTCATAAATAAGTAGGCAGGAAACAAGAAATAAATGTTATTCCTCTTTTTACGTTTTACACTTTAGTTTAAACAATTGAGAATGTTGCGCTTTCATAACATTTAGCTTTTATTTTATGCATTTATTTATAAAACATTATATTGATAAAACATCATCTTGTTATAAAAACATTTTTAATTTTATTAGAAAATAACATTTTTAAATACATTTTGCACAATAAGTATTCTTTGAATGGCATTCTATATTTGTTTTTGAAGTTCTGCTGCAATGTACCTGGAAATGTGAGAATGTCCAAAAAACTTAATTTTGACACATATGAACAGATGTAAAAAACATAACTTGCCATAAATATTGCCGCACATGCTTTAGATTATATTGCAAAATAGATTTGAGGCCCTATAATCCAGCCTTAATGTCGTATAGAAACCGGTTATGGAGCTTGCGCTGAAACTAATATAAAAGGCCTAACAAAGGTATTCAAACTCCTTTAAAGCTTTTCCTCTGTGTAACCACAGACTTCAGTGGGTTTTGTATTCAAAACCAACAAAAATAAGTTGCACATAACTTGAATGTGTTTGAAAAGGCTGCAAGATTTTGTTTTTTCTTTCTGCTGTGGAGGAATGGGAATTAAGAAAGCTACCTCCAAACCTAAAGTCAGCAAGCGGAATGCAAAGAGTCTGCAGTGTTGTAAAGGAGGCGGCCAGAGCAGACATGTTATCTGGAGTAAGTAGAGGCTGCAGAAAGCCTGAGACTTGGGCGAGAGTTCACCTTACAGCCAGAACTATGTTGGAGTGGTTGAGATCAAAGTGTATTCATACTAAAACGGCCCAGTCAAAGTCTTGACCCAAGTCCAATTTAGAATCTATTGTAAGACCTAAAAATGGATGTTGAGGACGACCAAAAAAACCCAGACCCTGTTATTGTAGTGAAAGGCGGTATGAATCTCTTCAGTAAGTTGACTAAAAACTTCGAAAGTTCGCTTTTTTGTATTCCCGCTTATATTTTTCCTTTTCCAGAAATGTAATCGACAGCTTGAGCCAGACTTCTTGTCGTCTTTTTACTTACTGTAAGGTGAAATAACCTGAAGGCTGCTGTTCTCTGCAGGAGAGCTGTACGCGCAGGCCCCAGTTGAACAGTATCCGGGTAGCACAGTGGAAGCCGTCACAGACTCCAGCAGGTATTTTGTCATCCGGATAGAGGATGGAACAGGTAACGGCATTTAATTCTGATTTAAAATCAAATTATTCCATCAACTTCATCTAGTATAAGAATAACTTTCGTATTTTTTCATTTATTTACCTCAAAAATATATACATACCTTCTTCTTTGTATCCCTTTCTTAATATAATGATCTGTTTTTATTTTTAATATGTGAAGTTATGAAGTTGCCTGACAGTCTCTGTTCGTTCGCTTTGTGTTCTTTTTGAAGGACGTCACGCCTTCATTGGTCTGGGTTTTGCTGATCGTGGAGACTCGTTTGACTTCAATGTGGCGTTACAAGACCATTTTAAGTAAGCGGAGATTACATACAGTTTATCCCAGATTTATCCCATTGTTTAGTCGTCTAATTGTTTTAGATTAATTGTTTTTGTTCATTTTTTCATCGGAAATAATGCAAAACCATTTATTTTTTTTGATAGAACTTTAAGAATTAAACATGAAACTGTCCTCCATTGGCATTAGTTGCCTGCTGCAGCATCAGAACTACTTTTAATAGGTTTTAATAGTTTTACATTTTTAAAATTTAGTTTTTTGACTTGAGATTTTCCATTCTGTTTAAGTTTTTACCATTTGTTAGTTTAGTTTTTTGAAAATGTTTGGTTTCCATTTAGTTTTTAAAAGTTTCAGTTATAGTTTCCATTATTTAAAACAACTTGCGTATCAGGGGTGAGACTAAACATAGAAAATGTGTAACAAAATCTCAAAACGATTATACTACTTTAAAAATGTATCGACTAGGGGCAGAGGAACAACTGTACATATCAGGCAAGTGTAAAATATATAGAGCAGAGTAACGTTCAAAAGTTCTGTAAACACAATAACAGCAGATTAATATTAAAAAAGCCCAATGATAAATGCATGTCCTACAGTTCTGTGAAAACACTGAAACTCACCTAAACTTGCAGTTTCGGTTAATGATGTTAGCTTGTTTGTTAGCCAAGGCTTCCCTGATATGAAGTGATCGCTGCAGCTTGTTCCATCTTTAATCATCGTTCTAATCTCTTCTTCTGATATTTTGCAACCCGACGAAGTCTTCTGTTTGCCTTGAAAGGAGGCCGAGTCTATAAACCTGGCTCAATTGTTTTATCAAAGCAATTTGTACAGGCAACCGCACAGCAGGACACTATTGCGTCTCTTTCTGCAGACAACAATAGAGACAACAATACTACTTGATGAGACACCAAAACAAAAAAAGAAAGCAAAGTTTCTCAATAAATTCAGTTGGCTTTACTTAGTTTTGTGAACACATAGTTTCAGCTAGTTCTTGTTTTGTTGCAGTCTCATTTTTATTTCAGTTTTTGCTAACAAAAACAACCTTGTTTCCGTGGCACCAATTATGTTTTTTGTTGTTGTGGTTTTTACTCCAAAGGTGGGTCAAGCAAGAAGGGGATCTCGCACAACTGGAGGCATCTCAGAGTTCAGCGCCTAAACTAGACCTGAGCTTCAAAGAGGGACAGACCATCAAGATCAGCATTGGGGTGAGCAGAAATCAACACAGGATGAACAATGTCAGCATGAAAGAAACGGCGCGACATGAACACGCACGTACTGATCTGACCACAGCAGAACATCAAGAAGAAGGACGGAGGTGGTGCCAAACCCCGACCTGTGGGTGGGGGTCTGCTCCCTCCCCCTCCTGGAGGAAAACCCGGAGCTGTCCTGCCACCACCTGCAGGACTGCAGACTGTCCCAGCTGCACAGCCCAACGCCGGTATGCATCCTGTCCTTCAAATGCATCTCTTTTTATTCTACTGTATCCTGCTGTTCTAACTCATTTTCTCTACTCTTATTCAGCTCCTCTGTTAGAGTTGGGTTCTCCTGTCTCTGCAGTCCAGCCCAGCGCTGATATATGGGGGGATTTCACATCTGCTGGCTCAAAGTATACTCTTTATTTATGTATTTATTTTATTGTATCCGTGCCTGCACATCTCATTTCCTGGTCTCCACTCATCACTCTCGTCTCTGCGCCCCACAGCTCCAACCAAGATGCTGCCAAATCAGGCTGGGTGCAGTTCAGCTGAGCTGTGAGAAACAAAAGGCCGCTCTCAGGTTCCTCACATTCCTTCGGACAGGACGATTGTCGTCATAAAGAAACTTCAAAACAGAGGCAGTTGTGTGGAGATTTTAGTTTCCTAGCTGAATTTTCCCTGTCCTGGTACAGAACAGCGCTCTGACCAACACTCTCTAATGGAACAAATGTTAAAGTGGATATTTCTACAGCTCTTCTTTCTCTCTCTCTGCTATGCAGTAGTTTACTTTTTAAAGCAAGGGAAAAGTTGTCTCGTCACACTAACCATGTAAGACATTTATTCACTGCCTTTTAATAATTTGTTCCTTGATTTTGTTTTATTTCTCCAGTCCTGTGTTGCCGTTTCACTGATCTCCTCACAATCTCTCCTTATAACATCAAGGTTTATTTTTCTGTCCCAGAATGATCTCGTTTCACCAGCGTCACTCATCCTGGAATGTTTTTGTTGGGAGATAGTTGGTGTCCCTCATTCATTCAGCTGTAAAACAGCTGCTTTATTCTTGCTTGTTTTGATTATGTTTATTTACTATGTGATCATTAAAGATCTCTTACTATTTAATAATCAGTTTTAGGTTAAATGTACCCTGTTCCTCTAAGATCATCTATGGGGTGAAAAGGTGATTCTCAGTGTTTTATCGTCATTCTCTCTTCCTGTTTTCCTTTGTGTTTGTCCCAAACGCCTCATTTATCTATTCTCTCTGGAACGTGCCTTTTACCCCAAGTTAAATCTGCCTTTCTTTCCCCCTTCGTCTGATGAAGTGCCTTTTTGGGAGGAGACTTTAAATATATAAACAGTGTAAATAAACTTGTATATTTCACTTGTTTCTTGTGTTATTTTGACGGTCAATGTACAGTTGTGTCTTTGCAGAGAATCGTGTTTGATCCTCTTCACAGCTCAGGTTTACAGCTGAGTTTTAGTTCAGTATGCAATGCAGAGTTCCTACCCAGTCTGGAGTTTGATTTTTAGTATCGTCCAGGTATGGAAAAGGACAAAAAAAAAAAGTATAGAAATGTATTATCAAACTTTATTTCCTATCCTTCTTGTTTAAATGTTTAGTTTTTTCCTTGTTTCCTTCTTGTCTCCTACGCCCCTTTCTTGTGTCATCCTTCCTTGCATCTGTCATTCCTCC
This sequence comes from Apricaphanius iberus, assembly GCA_028564705.1. Lineage (NCBI taxonomy): Eukaryota > Metazoa > Chordata > Actinopteri > Cyprinodontiformes > Aphaniidae > Apricaphanius > Apricaphanius iberus. The sequence continues at coordinate 619,778 of JAPXFQ010002889.1, forward strand.
CATTTCTCCTTTGTATTCTTCCAATCATTCAATGTGTCCATCTGTCCTCCTTTTGTCGTCTTTCTGTCCTTTTATTTGCTCCATCTTCCCATCACTCCCTTGAGATCCCTTTCTCCCTTCTTTTCCTAACATTTGTCTAAAGTCCTCTCTTTTTGTCTATGTCCTGTCATTTGGGAAAGATAACTTCCCAACTTTTCTTTCTTTCCCTCTGTCATTCCTTCACTTCTCTCTCATGCTATCATACCAAAAGAAAAAAAAGTATTTCATTTATTGAAATCACAATGGTTTAACATAGTGGTGGCAGTATCATACTTTGGGGAGACTTTTGTTTCAGCGAGGATTTGAAACCCAGTCAAAATGAGCGGAAGGAAAGAACGCAAGGTGAATGTATAAAGCTTGTTTTGGAGACTTTCACGTGATAAATAACTGTTTAAATGTGTGTATTCCTTTAATCGCTTTTGTATTCAATTATATATTTGATATGTTGTATATGGTATATAGTATATGGGATTGGCTGCATATATTTTGTACCCAGACCTCCTGCTTTTCCTGGAATAATAAAAACCGTTTCTCACAGTTACAAGTAAGATCAAGAAAAGGCTGAACCGAAAGCATTGTAATATACTTAAAACCTTGCAAAAAAGTCAACCAAAGATAGTATGTTTTTTTTTTTTAGGACCCGGATAGTTTTTCATTTGCAGATGAGATGCGTGGGATCCTGTGATGGCTGCAACAGACCATCGTGCTCTGAACTGGAAGTCCCTCCCCGGAAAAAGCATGGAGAAGATTTCGGAACAAGAAGGCAGCTCCTGCAGGCAGATGGTGGTCTAACTCCGGCTGCAGCCTCCAGATCGGGAGTTTATTGTTGCATTTACGGTCAGCAAAAGAGACTTGGTGGGATGGAGGAGCGAGTAAAAAGTCGGAGCAAAGCGATAAATGGAGGTGAGGCTGTTTAACAGAGAGGGAGTTGGATGTTTTAACTGCGAGAGATGCTGCCGACTCGACACAATATGGATTTATAGGAATATTTATACTGATGCTGTCTGAATATATCACGTTTAATAGGTTATCGATGAGAATTAATTCCTCAAAATGCTCATAAAAACCCGGATAGTGTCTGATTGTTGCAGCCTCCTCGTCCCGCCTCTAACCCAACTCCGCTGTTTGAAACTTGGGCGTGTTTTTGTGTTTGTGCTTCTGTTTGCTTTTTGGCTTTTAGGATAAAGAGGATGTTATTAGCGAATCACACAAAAGCTGGTTGGGTTCCGTTTTTATCAGAGGAGACATGTCAAATAAAGAGGAAGCAGCTCAGTTTGACTCCAAATCAAATACATTTTTGGAGTGTTTAAGTCTGTTTAATAACTACTAATATACAGTTTTTCCTTATCGGCGATTAATTAATTAATCTACATATTTTTAAAGTTAAAAATTTCTAATTTCTACGACATCTGCAAGGTGATAAACCGACCACTAGGGGGCGTCTGACAGTAGGAAATTCAAACTGAACTCTGAGAGTCCAGTTCATAAGAAAACATCTTAAAACACTTACAAAACACATATTTACGGCTATGTTTGTGTGGGCTGATTGACCAGCTCTCTGCAACAAAACCATAGTATATTTAGTCGACTTTTTACAAGGTTTTAAGTATATTACAATGCTTTCCGTTCTGATTGATCTTAATTTCACCTGTATTGGCTTTTGGTGAGGTTTTCTGCTAACCTAAAATGATTTTTGTTCTATTCCTATCCCTACAAACAACAGTTTATAGCCTATAAAAGACTTGAAAAATAGCCCTTAAAGTTGTACGATATAGGGTAATGTGTGTGTGCTTAAAATGAGGGAAGTTAAATCTGTGTGGGGGGTGTTTTGTGTTGTGTGACCCTGTTGTCTGTAACTATGACAGTCCAGTATTTGTCATGGGGAAGAGTCTCTCCTTATGTAATGCTTAGGCTACCATACTTCCCATCAGAAGCTGTGTAATACTGGTTTAACCACCAAGTAACAGGACTCATAGGGCCTTGCTAAATAATTCAGACCCTTGAAATTTTCCACAATTTTTCATGCTAGCAATCACAAAAACAAAATATTCTTTAGGGTTAATAACTTTGTATGTCTAGATACAGATTTGTTTTTTTCTGAACCACTTTCTTATTTGCAAAATAGTTCAAGCTCCTTCAGACTGACGAAGAACAACTGTGAACACCAATTTTCAAATCAGCCACAGGTTCGCAATGTGATTTAAGTCCGAGCTTTGACTGGGCCATTCTACCACATGAATATACATTGATCTGCTGTGTGTTAAAGGGACTATATCATGCTATTTTACAGCTTTCAACTTCTGGGATAGACATATATATGATCAAATGTTACCGTTGGTGTTATACAGTATTAATTTGTCCTAAAAATTAACTTGTATCCTGTAGTTAATGTTGGACCATGAAATAAAGCATCTCGTTTCTCTATAAACCCGCCTCCTGCATCACCCCTACCCCTACGTGCATGTGCAGAGCCACAGCAGCTCGGACTGAGAGAAACAGTGCTGAGCTTTATCTCAAACAGTATTCGGACAGTGAATTTGAGAAGCACAAAGTACCACAATAATAAAAAAAAAAACCTATTTCAGTTGCTAAATCTCCAGACTTTAGACAGATCCCAAACCAACACAGCTGCGTCCATTAAGCAGATCTTTCCAGCCTAGTATATAAAAAAGCCGTGGGTGTTGTTTGCACCTGTTTACTGAACATTGTGAGATGCTACAGATCAATTAATTAACCACACAATTCTGTTATAAGATCACATAAGCAGCTTGATAAATGGCTAAAACACAATAGCATGTAGCCACTTATCTGTACATCAGGCGTCTTTATTCTTTGATCCATCTGCTGTTCTTTAGGAAAGTAGAATAAAATCCTGTAATCCCTGCAGCCAAAAACAAATTTCACAGAGAAAGTGAAAAATCCAACAAATAAAAGTGTTTTGAGCTGCCAAAAACCGAAGCAGCCATGAGCTGTGAGAAGGAGGAGGGTGTGTTTGGAACTCTACCAGGGGTAAGCCTCTCTGCCTGTAGGGGCGATGCAGATACCTCTAGCACTCAACTTTCAACCAGTGATGTCACTTGTTGAACACTCAGCCATTTTCTAGGAGAGGGAGGGAAGCTGCTCAGAGAGCAGAATTCAGGAGGGCTACTCAGACATGTGTGAATTAAGCCAAAAACCACTCTGGTGTTTTTTTTATGAGAATGAAAACTCCAAAAATTAGATTTTGCATGATATAGGCCATTTAAGGATTGCTCCACCCCAGTCTCAATTCCTTCTGCATCTGACAGCTTTGCCTTGTGTTTAGCGCTATCCATTTTCCCTTAAACTCTTGATAAGTTTCCCTGTCCATCTAAAGCAAATCAACCCCACAGTGTGATGCTGCCACCTCCGTTGTGTGTCAATAATGATGTAAAGTGTTAGTGTTTCACTAGATATAATGTGTTGCATTTAGGCGATAAGAAAATCTTATTTTGCTAATTCAATGCATTAATCAGGTGTTTATGAAAGATTGTCGAGAATAAACCCAGGTTTTAAAGAATGGCAAATAGGGGACATGACTTTAACCTATGTACAAAAACTGTCTGTAGGGAAAAATTAACCCAGTGAAATATTGTGATAGCAGCAGAAAAACTGATCAGCGCAATCTTGGAACAAAAGCAGCCTGTTAGAGGATTCAAAGATTCGATACTGGGGCCGAGGTTCATCTGAACAAAAAGCCAGAACTACAGTAAAATAACTTTGAGAAAGCTTTTTTTTACCTAATAGAGTTGATCTAATAGTGTTCACAGACGTACTCTACCCAATCTGATTGATCTTAAGCCATTTTGGAAAAAGAATTGTGGAAAACCTTGAGGCTGTAAATGGTAGAGACAAACAAGCAAAAACTTGCTGCTCTCGTAAAACGTGGTTCTAAAAAGCAATGCCTCGTTGGTACTAAACCGGGGATATAACCAAATATTTTTTGTATTTGACCTGTGACAGAAAAATCTGACAGCCATCAGTTATTTTGACAGATTGCAATTCACACCCCTGACCACTTGGTGCCGACGCTCAGACATTTTCAGTTTTACACATAGAGTTTGTGGAACATCTGAGCATAATCTCAGACCTGCACACCGAACTCAATGTATCTCATTATCTAGGAGCGGACAGCACGCTGAAGAGTTGGGGGGGCCACGGAGAGCATCAGTGACCCCACCGAACACAGCGAGGTGTCGTGCCGAGGTGGTTATCAGTGACAGATAGCTGAGACCACGGATGCAGAGGGGGAGCCTGATGCGGGTTTTCCTCCCACTAAAGCGATGTTTCGAGAGTCTTGCTTAATTCTGATCACTTCAATTGGAGAAATGGTCCCCAAATGCAAAATTTTGGTTGAAGTAGTGCTCCTAATTTCAGTCTCCAATGTGGCAACGGCGCAAGGATTCAGCCTTCATTAACAAGCGGGAGGCTCAGTTCAGATCCATGTCGATCGTTCAGGCCACAGCAGGTGAAATGTTCATAATTAACTCATGTAGGCTAATAATCTACTCGATGTGTGACGGCACGATGTATTGAGTTTGTTTGGAATGAATATCAATTAAATCCTGAATATTTGGTTATCATTTTAAAATTTTCCGCGTAAAAAAAAAAAAAAAGATTATGTCCAGAGGTTTTTGACCCTGTCGGTCAAAAATCAGACAACAAAAAATTGTAGCATAAGCGCTGAGTTAAATATAAATGCACGGCTGACTTTTTAGATTTTAAATTGCAAAAAAAAATTAAAATAGAAAACCATGTTCCACAATTAAATATGACATACAACTCTAATAAAATTTGTTGAAGATTGTGGTTGTATTGGTACGGATACTTCTGCAAGGCACTGTGTGATCAGTCTGCAGCTTGTTGAGGACTTACAGTAAATTCCCACTAGTCTAGACATGATAGTGTGGTTTACTGTAAATGTATTTATCTTTAAATCAAAAGCTGATACTTTCTAGTGTTAAGAAATTCTAAACTACATCACATATTCAGTAAAAAACAAACCAAAAACTCCTCAAATAACCTCCTGCAGCTTTTTATTTTTCCTCTCTCTTACAGCTTTAGTTTTTCTTTATTGAGTAGCTGAATAGCAGTGGTGTGTGGAGGCTTTTCATGGCAAACATCGAGAGTGCGGTAACAGTAGAAGAGGAGGAGGAGGAAGAGGAGGAGGGGGGCACTTTAAAACCAGCTAATCCTGCTGTCCTCAATCTCTGTCTGAGAGTCCCTGAGGAGGCGATAGGACGAACATGCTCAGATCCTCTCCTGCCAGAAACTTTGTCAGCCGTTAAAGAAGCGTAATCAGATTAGAGTGGTAAACTTTCCACCTTTTTTTTTCCCGCGCCCCGCTGGAATATAAACAAAGAAAGGACTGTTGTTCAGTTGGCATTTCATTTTGTCAGAGCTAATCCTATTTTCCTGGAGGATTTGAACTAGCGGCGATGAGCATGGAGGAAAACCCAGACTCCGACTCCAACAAGCTGGAGTCTGTGATACAGGTGAGGCTCAGATAGGCTCCTGGATCACACCTCAGTGCTTTCATAAAGTGCTGACAGGGTTCTGGGACAAATGAAGCTTCTCGTGTTTGTGCTGGGGACTCTGTAGCTGTGGCGATCACATCATCATCACCTTTAAGTAATCCAAACCTGTGTTGTTGTGTGTTTCAGCGGCTGGAGGAGAGCGTTCTGTCTGAGGAGAAGAGGCTGACCGTACGGGGCCCCTCACCTGATGCTCCCGCTACATATCTGCCAGCGAGAGTCCGAGAGATTGTCACAAAGAACCTCAACGATAGCAGTGAGTTTATTGCCCTTCATGATCCCAACAGGTTACATTGTCGCTTTTATTTTTATTTTTTTCCTGATGGCAACGTTTTTTTCTCTCCGTGAGAAGCAGGAGCCATGTCCTCCGTCATGTCCCTTCAGGAGGAGAACCGGGTGCTGCAAGGAGAGCTGGCCCGGCTGGAAGATCTGCTGGCCCACAGCAGAGCCGACCGCGACGAGCTCGCCATCAAGTACGGGGCCATCAGCGAGAGGGTGAGGACAACACATTCTGAAATTTCTCCAAAAAACCCTCCAGGTGTTCAGTCTGAACAAACATTAGGAGGAATGCTCCTCTACTGCTCCCCCCATTTCCCCCCATTTTGTGTCTTCTCGTGTGTCTTTGTCTCAGATTTGTGGGTCTCCCAGGTGATGGGGGCTGGAATGGCGTGAAGTGGAATGTTGCCATAGCGTCTGTCGCCCTGGGTGACTGTAAACAGGGGATGCACAGTAGGGGGGTGGATGCGGTGATGGGTGGGTGGCTTCACTACTGGTTCTGGGTTGAACATTAGCAAAAATAATCATATAAACCTCCTCTGAAAGGCAACTCTACTGATTTTAAAGCGGCAATGCTAATAAATGTAATTTTGTTTTAGTGAGTATATGTGATTTTGGTCAGAGGTTTACATGCACTCACCGAAATGTTTAAACTTTTACTGATGCATCTAAACCGTTATCTCTCCTGTTTTGTATAAGCGATTCAACATGTAACTGCAATTTTTAAAAATTAGCTGCATAAGTCCGAAATTATTAAGGATTCACAAATAGTCCAAATTATTTGTGGTGCAACTATACCACTTTTTTCAAACCAACAGGATACCGATACTTGGTACTTGCCGATGCTTCTGTCACTCAAAATGCAATGAATTGGTTTTATTTTATTTTCTGCTTGTTACAACAAATGAAGACAAATTTAATGTAAATGACAACAAAACAAAAATTTCAAGTGAAAAATAAACATTTTCCGTGAAATTATTGCAGTTTTTTCACATTTTAAGTATCGGTTCATGGTATCAGTTAACAAACCGATGCGGATAAAAATACATTAAAATGGTATCAGCCCCAATACTAGTATCGGTGCATCCTTAAAAATTATACATAAAAGCTCTGATATATGCATTCACGACTGGTTATATTTGGTTGTGTCCCGTAATTAGATAAAGAAAAAAACCCCGAAACAAAACAAAAATGAAATGTGAACTGTTGCAGTGATATCGGTTGTGTGCCCGTTTTATTCTTTCCTCTCCGTCTCATCAGTGCGTTCATCATTCTGTGACCTTCAGCAGTTTTCACTAAACTTTTTTTCTTGCGAAATTGACAGTTTATGTACAGTGGCCCAAATTACAGTCACATGTTCAAGCTAACATGCAACTGAGTTTTAAGCTGCTTCAACACAGAAATCAGAGAGAAACGTAAAAATAAATAATAATGGGAAGAAGACTCTGTATAAGACAAAAATATAAAGTGTCTGAAATCTAAAAACAAAACCCAAGGACAACCCAGGGAAGGAAACTATACAATAGTCTCGGCTTGAAGGACCTTATTAGGCCTATATACGTATTTGGTATTACACATACTTCCAGATGTACAAGTGAAATATCTTTTCGTTTAATGCACAGCATTAAATAGGTTGAAATATAAATAATTCTTCCAAAAAAAATTTTGAAGGAGCCCAATTTGCTCGTTTTTTTCGTTAGAATTGGTCTTAATAATCAATGTTCGTTCAGTTCTTTTTTCTCCTCCCAAACTAATTAGTTAATTGTCAGTAACTAACTCAAGACCAACAAAAATGCAGCCGCTTTGTCCTAACAAAACCTGTGAAAGACCTTCATAAAGTCTGGTGCATCACTTCTATATTTAATATCACATTTGATTCATATTTGTTTTGACCACACTTACAATATCCTAAGTAATTTCACTGTCTCCCATCTTCAGCTGGAGCAGGCGTTGCGGTTGGAAACGGGGGACGGAGACCATGGCTCACCTGAGTCCCGCAGCCTTGCACAGCAGAACGTGGAGCTACGCCGACGGTTGGACGAGGAACAAGCGGCCTACAAGCGTAAGCTCACCGCCTACCAGGAGGGGCAGCAGAGGCAGGCCCAACTTGTGCAGAAGCTTCAGGCGAAGGTAGGGCTGGTTTAACCGAGGGTTTTTAACCGTGAAGCATGCCGGTGACTGTTCTTCTCCTTCAGGTGCTTCAGTACAAAAAGAAATGTGGAGATCTAGAGCAGATGGTGCAGGAGAAGTCCTCTGAGTTGGACAAACGCAGTCTGGGTGTAGGTGGCCTTTACTTCTATGCAATGAAGCGGTTTTCGGCCCTTAGAATAGTTTTCTGATAAAATGTTTCGTTTCAGAGCAACAGTGAAGCATCAAACGGTCGGCATCAGGATGAAGCGAGCAGCAACCTGGAGGACGCTTTAATCCGACTGGAGGAAGAACAGCAGAGGTACGAAGGAACAACATGAGAATCAATCTCCACCGATACCCACATATGACTGTGTGGAGGCAAAGCCAGAGTTAGCCATTTCTGAGTTAAAACAGCTGCTGTTTTCAGTTGGGTCTGGGTAATTCTTCAGATACAGCAGATCTGGTCTATAAAAGTATTCATAATGGGCTTTTTAACTTTTGTGTCACATTCCAACTTAGAACTTTAATGTGTCTTATTGGAACGTTGCGGGATAGGCCTATGCAAAGTAGTTTGTGAATGTGAAGTGGCAAATAATATAATAATTGCAGCTGTTTAACGAAGGAACAGAGCAAACGGGTCTGGGAGGAACGTGTGCAGAGGCTGCTAAAGAACTGGTGTTGGAGGTTAACCTTCCTGTAGGAAAACAGGATTAGACAAACAGCTGTAGATGCAATAAAACACTTTAGATCAAAGCACAAATAGGATTCAGAATGCTGCAGACCTAATTTGGAAATACTTGAAAATAGATCTTTACATCTGAATTTCTGTCAATTTGATCTGATTAATGCGGAGAACAAGTTGAAATTTCAACCTCTAGAAATGCAGAACTGGCAGATAAATACCTACAATAACAAAGCCTGACAAGAAGTTCTACAAACGATTATATCAGGGGAGTGAACACATTTCAATTTCTGACTTTTCGGATTTCCTTTTACCCTTTTTAATTTGTCTTATTTGCTTCCAATTCACAAATATTTACGAGTTTTGTGTTGGTCTATAGCAACGAAAATCGCTTAACCAATAAAATGGATCAGAGTTTGAAGTTGTAACTTGACAAAATGTGAATATGTGTATATACATGGTGTAAAAGAAAGTGTTTAATGCTTTTTTATTTTTAGGTTTGGATGCAGCTTTCATAAACCATGATCCATAATTGGTAGAGCAGATGGACGTATAATGTGACAATTTCAGCTTGAACTAACCACGACACCAGTGCAAAAGTATTTCCCTGCAGGTATATCAATATTTGTGATATGTGAATTGATTGTGGTGCTTTCAGGAGCAGTAGCCTGTCTGCGGTGAACGCGATGCTGAGGGAGCAGTTGGAGCAGGCGGGTTTGGCCAACGAGGCTCTCAGCCAGGACATCCGCAGGCTCACTGTTGACTGGACCAAAGCCAGAGAGGAGCTGGAACAGAAGGAGTCGGACTGGAGGAGAGAAGAGGAGGTGAGGGAGAGAGAGAGGCTTTTCAGAGAGTTTAAATCAATAAAGGGTTTATTTGCTGAAACCTTCTGCTTGTTTCTGCCTATAAGTCTTTCCACAGCTACTTCAGCAGTGAGCACAGCCGCCTGCTGAAGCTGTGGAGACAGGTGGTCGGCTTCAGGAGGCACATCTGCGAACTGAAGAGTGCCACTGAAAGGTAGAGAGAAAATCACAAACATTTGCTCGAGGAAAGTGTCCTTACTTTGTCTTCTCTCTGTGTCCATATTCTCAGGGACTTATCAGACATGCGTTCTGAGCTGGCCCGGATGTCCCACTCTGCTCAGGTGTCCTGCTCAGCTTTGTCCGCGTCAGTGGACAGTCGGGTGACGGGAGAAAAGGCTCTGAGGGTTCGGCTGGAGCAGCAACTGAGGGAGCGACTGGTGGAGATGGGGAACCTTCAGAGCAGAGCTGACGCAGAGAAAAGTGAGCTCAACATCAGGTTAGTGAATGTGCAACAAATGGGTCGGTTATACATCAAACGAAAAGCAATTAAACGATTATTGACAAAAATTATATTATCTTGTTTTTTATTATTTGTAGTGTTTGTTTCTTTTGATGCTAAACAAAAAAAAAATACTTTTAAACTAAAACTGGATGGATGGATGGATGGATGGATGGATGGATGGATCAGTCTACCTTATGCTGTCAGACTCGGGAAAGGAAACTATCTACATTCAGTCATGGACGTTAACATGAGCTTACAAATGATTTGCAAACGATTATTGTTTTCAAGTCTTTAACACCATTAAATTATTAAACTAAGTTGTCTTATTTCCTAGTCTCTGAAATACTTTGAGAAACCATAAATAATCAAAAGAAATCAGATAAAAATCTAGAATAAGTTTCTTTTAGCTACAGAAACATAGAAGCTCAATAACAACTCAAATCAGTTCAGTAAAAATTTTTACGGTCATTTTAGGTTATTTTTAGGACTTTAAATCGTGCACTAGTGTGGCTTATGGTGGTTATATTCCTTTTCACTTCTGAAGTTCTGAAATATGTAAAGAACTATAATTTCAAGGTCTCTTGAAACAACTTTTTCTGGCTGAAAAGGGAGTTTGTTGTGTAAAGAATTGTCCAGTGGAGATGGAAGAAGTCTGAGCTAAGACATTTAAGGGGAAATATTATACAATAAAATCACTTTTTTGATCCTTTTATGTTGCCGTTTGAGTCTCTGCTGCCTCTATAAACACTCCAAACCTGGATAAAAGCAATCTGTCCATTTTGATTTAAAATTTTCATTGTCAGAAATCTTATGCTTCAACAAGCCGTTTGAAGAAGAGGCTTATGTGACATCACAATATGCGTAATTTGGACATAATCGCTGATCGTCTTTCAAACTCCGGCCACCAAATCCATGGCATTCTGTGTTTATATGGAGGACTGATCCTGCCAAAACAAATAAAATAAATACATTTTGAAGTACATTTAATTATGATTAAATTAATGTATAAGTAAACAAAACAAATGTGTAAGAAAAACTGGAAGTGTAAATATTTGAGGAAATAAAATTGAAATCCATAAATGTATAAAAGATAAATGTAAAAAAAAAATCCACATTTATTTATTTACTTTCACATTTATTTAATTATTTCCGATTTTTTTTTTTTTTCAAATGTATTTGTTTGTATTTATTTTACACATTTTGGCAGGATCAGAGGCATACCTGAAGTATATAAACAAGAAGGCTGGGCGGGGTCTGCATCCACTAATTTGCATAAAAGTAACGGAGCGGATGAGATGGCTTTGTGTGAGAGTGATTTTGTGCAAATAACTTAATTAACATGTTTTGTAAAGACCATAGACGGGTTATAACTTGTTTTTAAAAAGTTATAATATGTACCCTTTAAAGAAACATATAATCAGACAAACATTTATGGCTAATAATAACAGGAGGACAAAATGTTTTCACTGTTGGCAAGACAAACTAGAATGCAGTTTTGAGGTTTTGGAAAAGTTTTGAATCTGTTCAGAAATTCTCGTGTCCCTCTTTGTTTTGACGGATGTGAAAATAAAATTATGAACATTTAATCGACAGTTTTCATTTTGAGAATGAGGAATAAAGTTTTCAGAAGGCAAAATAAGACCCACTTTTTTCTAAAGACCGTGCTACAAACATTTAGATATTATAAAGGTACATATTACGCTACAAGATAGTTGTTGTCAGAGGATGTACTTCGAGTTGTTGTGAATGTGCGCATGTATTTGAGTAGAGCCTGAGCTTGGAGGAAAATCTACACAATACTAGATGAGGTAGAGTACTACGAAGGGTAATCGTTGCTCAAATCGCTTTAAACACCCGTTTTTGTCTGAACTTTTAGGTTGTCTGATGTCGTGCGAGAATATGAGAGACTGAAGGGTCAAATTGTGCAGCGAGACGGTGAAATCTCCATTCTAACGAAGAGGTTTGAGGTAAGAGAGCAGTCAGAGGATGGATGGATGGATGGATGGATGGATGGATGGATGTCTGTGCCTTATATTGGTCTTTTCTGTTCAGGAGCAGAGTGGCAGTGATGAGACTGACATGCAGCTGATAAGAGCTCACTCTGAGACACTGCTGGACACGCTGCGAGACATAGCTCGGGTATAAGACGCACTTTTACGCCTGTTACCGCAAGGTTTTCTCATCCTGCTGCACCTCATGGTTGCCTGGTTCCACAGACGGTGCTGTCGGACGGCGAGTCGTCTTCGGAAGCAGATCAGGATGGCTCTGCGGCTCCGCTCCTGGCGCTGATCCGTGACCCCTCTCCTCTGCGTTCCTCCGCTCCTTCAAAGCTGGCGGCCGCTCCTCAAGCGCCCTCGCTGTCTCCTCTGCCTGACGCAGCTCTTTCTGCTCTCCGCTCAGCATTCACAAACAAGACGCTTCAGCTGCAGGTGACGTGTTACAGTTAAAAATTCACAGTAAAGAAAAATAGGGTATCCAAAGGAGTGTTTAATGCCTTTGATGCTGTGCCACATGCTCTGAAAAGCTGCAGCACATATTTGAAAGAATTTTTAGCTTGTGAGCAAAGAAATATTTAGGGATGGATCACAAAAAGCGGTCCGGGCAGTTTTTGCCTTGGCGACCTTCTGTAATCATTTGTCAAATTTTTCAGACCACATGGCATATTTAAATAAAACATTTAAAAAGCGCAGCAGCTTACCCTATTCGTTGAGTTGTTTATCGTCGGAGATTGGCCACAGTATCAGAAATTGAGATAGAAAGTCAAAGAAACACTGCTAAAGACATCTTTTATTTTAGGAAATATGCTGTTTATTAAAATACACAATTAGCCCATGCTTTTAGTACCTTGTGGATCACATGTAATGTTTTCCCTTTCTGAAGTAAGGCTCAAAAGCTGGTTACTCATGATGTGTTCATTTTTTTCTCGAGGAATACAAAATTGTAAAGAAATGTAAAGGGAAAAAAATACAAAAAGGACATTTTAGTCCACTACGGTTTTATTGGATTCTACTCAGAACCGCTTCAGCAGACGTAGCATTGAAACTACAGTCTTGATTTCCAAGGAACTTTGGTTTTGTCCCATTTTGATAAAGGGCTCTCTTTATTTTGGTATCATAGAAGGTCAAATAGGGCACTTCCAAATTAATTAATGCCAGTTAGATTATTTCATTTCCACTGGTAATGAGGGCATTTCTGCTTACAAGTAAACCACAAAGAAGACCCAGAAAAATCAACAAAAGGGTTTTGTAGACTGTATATGGATGGATGGATAGATGGGTGGATTAAAGAGGGATGGATGGATGGGTGAGTGGATGGATGGATTAAAGTTTGATGGATGGATTAAAGAGGGATGGATGGATTGGTGGATTAAATAGGGATAGATGGATGGATGGGTGAGTGGATGGATGGATTAAAGTTTGATGGATGGATTAAAGAGGGATGGATGGATTGGTGGATTAAATAGGGATAGATGGATGGATGGGTGGATGGATGTATTAAAGAGGGATGGATGGATGGATGGATGGATGGAATACATTAAAGACGGATGGATGGATGGGTGAGTGGATGGATGGATTAAAGTTGGATGGATGGATGGATTTAAGAGGGATGGATGGATTAAAGATGGATGGATGGATGGATGGATGGATACTCAAAGCATGTAATGTTGCATCACAGGGATTTATAGATGGGTGATGTCACATAAGCGTTGTAAGAGTTGTTGAGATCCCAGTTTCATCTTATGTCTATGTTGATCACTAACATTTGACCTACATAACAAAAGTTTTCTAGATTGATTGCCCATAACAGGTATGGTGGTGCGTCATGTTTCTAGGATGTCCGAGGACGTCTGCTCTCTGCCCAATCCTCTGTCCAACAGCTTCGAAAGCAGCTTTCAGAATCTGATTTGGCCAGAAGAGACTCAGAGCAGCGAAACCAGGCGCTGCAGCGAGAAAGGGATGCAGCTAAGAGAGAGAGGGAGACGATGCAGAAGGAGAAGGACCGTCTGAAGCAGGAGAGGGACATGCTGGCCAGGTCAGTATTAGGAACAATAATTGCCCCCCATCGCTGCCTGCAGGTTTTAACACTGACACCATGATACCCACCTGCAGCGAGAAGGCGAAGCTGGAGAACAGTGTCCAGGCAGCGGAGAGCAGCAGCCAGATCGTCCAGATGGAGCGTGAGAAGCTTCAGCTGGCTGTGTTGGCCGCTCAGCGAGAACGAGACCACGAGAGGGAGGAGAAGGAGGCCGCCGTTCAGGAGAGAGACCGGGCCAAAGCTGAGACTCAGAGGATGTAAGCAGCATAATTAAACCTGAATGTTGACTAATCCTCAGTCTCACAGCAGTCAACACAGTGTGCAACAAGACACGGGCCAGGGCCTTTAAACCCATTTACAAACTTCTGTTGCCTCTTTTTAATAGTGAAATAAACAAAATGTTGAGCAAATACACAAGTTTAGCCCCATTTAGAACATGAAACCCAACCTGGTTTAAGGATCGTCTTTAAAAGAGTGACATGCAGACCTTATAGATGTCCTAAATTACATCCACCGTCTCTGGGTGTTTCCAAACAGACAGAAGCAGTTGGACGCGAGCGAGAGCCGATCCTCGGCTCAGCGCGGAGAGCTCTCTGCAGTGAGGGAGATCCACCAGCAGGAGGAGGTGGAGAGGCAGCTTCTGGAGCGGGAGAAGGCCCAGCTGTCTGAAGCGCTGGCTCGGGTGAGATGGAAGCAGGATGTTCTCCCTGAACCTCTTTATGCGCGTCCTTTAGTTTCTGGAGCTTGAAACGTCCTTTTCCCCCCGCAGGCCGAGAGCAGCAACACGGAGCTGTCTCTGCAGCTCAGCAAGCTGCAGTCTGAGGATGCGGCTCTCAGGGACTCGCTGGCAAAGATGGGCAGTATGAATGAGGGCCTGGCCCAGGACAAGGTGGAGCTCAACAACTACATCCTCCAGGTGAGAGGACAAAGATCTTCTTCTCATCTTTGTAGAAAATACGCAAACAGTGTTTTGAATTAGAGTTTCTGTCCCTTGATCTGTTTCATATGTTGTCACGCTATCATGATAAATCTCGATTCATTTTATTGGGATTTTATACGATAAACAACACAAACTGCTTTCTCACAAATCAAAAGCTTAAAAGTGAAGAATGCAACTGCATCTAATGTAATCTAAGAATAATTTCACCCCCCCCCCATTTACTAAACTAAGTATTTCAGTAATAAAGACAATAATCTTTTTTATTGCAAAAAAAAACAATAGCCTGTGGGGGGGCGTTGTGTGGAGTATTGGTAGAGCAGGCGCCTCTGATGCAGAGGCTACAGCCCTCAATGCGGCTGTGTGGGGTTCGATTCCCGGCCCTGGGACATCGGCTGTATCATGTATTCATGATCCTCATTCTTTCTGTCCACAAGTGCCAACAAAAATGTTTAAAAAACGTTCACAAAACTCACAAAACAAAAAAATTACCTTTTGGAGGCTGTAATAGATTTGAGATAAAGCATAGATTCACCTTTCGGCATAATAATTACCAAAAACCTACAGCTGAAGATACAATAAAGTCAAGACATTGTTAAAGTCAAGACCTGAATCCGGTTGAGAATCTGTGGCAGGTTTTGGAAACTATGGAACGATGTCCTTTGGCTAATAAAACATGGTTTCACAAGCATCAATTTGTTGTCTCTAAGCTGGAGGAGGAGAAGTCGCTCCTGCTGGCTCAGAAGCGTGAGGCGGAGCAGGAGAAGCTGACCATCAGGGACGAGCTGGTCCGGCTGGAGCAGGACCGGTTGGAGCTGGAGTCTGGCCGCGTCTCGCTGCATCAGGCGCTGCAGGACGCCGAGCAGAGCCGGGCGGGGATGGAGACGGAGCTGCAGAGTCTCAGAGCGGAGAGGCTCAGGCTGCAGGAGAAGGTGGCCCAGGTACAGAACGCATCATATAAACATTATCACTCAGCAAATCCATTAATTCTACTTTACTAGGCCAATAAACATTTTTCCTTCTTTCTATCTTTCTTTCTTTCTTTCTTTCTTTCTTTCTTTCTTTCTTTTTTTTCTTTCGTTCTTTCTTTCTTGCTTTCTTTCTTTCTTGCTTGCTTTCTTTCTTTCTTTCTTTCTTTCTATCTTGCTTTGTTGCTTCCTTTCTATCTTTTTTTATTTCTTGCTTTCTTTCTTGCTTTCTTTCTTGCGTCCTTTCTTTCTTTCTTTTTCTTTCTTTCTTTCTTTCTTTCTTTCTTTCTTTCTTTCTTTCTTGCTTTCTTTATTTCTTGCTTCCTTGCTTTCTTTCCTGCTTCCTTTCTTGCTTCCTTGCTTGATCCACTTTGTTTCTCTTCTTGCTGGTTCCATATTTCCAAATCTGTCCAGTGTAGAAAGCTTTTCCATAAATTCATGGTGACCTTTAGTATTTCCACATTATTACATAAACCTAAAAGTCTGGACCATCTGCCAGGACCCGGACAAACACGTAGATTTACGGTCTGATTCCTATCTCGCCATGTGCTGACAGCTTTGTTCCGAGGTGTCCTCTCTGGGCTCGGAGCTGAGTCTGGCCCAGGGGGAGGGCCAGAAGAACGAGGTGGCGTTGGAAGAGGCTGGTCGCGGTCGGGCGGAGCTGGCCCGGGACAAAGCGGCTCTGGTGGTCCAGCTGACGGCATCTGAAAGAGAAAACGCCATACTCTCTGAGGACGTGGCTGCTTTCAGGTCAGTACTTATCTGTTATCATGGAAAAGCCCTGTAAATTTGGTAGGATTTAGGAAGGACAGTAGCAACCATGTGCTCCACTGAAACAGGCCTTATAATGTTTGTTGTCTGGCCTTTAGGCAAGGCCGTTTTATTTGTATAGCACACTTTACATGATTTGTTCGTAAAGAAACCAAACGTATGATGATGGAAAGTAAAAACAGCAATTAAAGAATAAAACAGGAAAACATAGCACACAAAGAGCAACAGCATTAGCACAAGTATTAAAAAATAAGGACCGTAAAAGCATGAAAAGTAAAAACAGCAATTAAGCATAAAACATGAAAACCGTCAAAAAAAAAAACATTAGAGAGCAATTAAAATAGTTTACTCAAAGGCAGCTTTAAACAGATGAGTTTTTAGTTTTGCTTTAAAGCAGCTCAGTGTTGGGGCAGCTTTGCAGTCATCATAAAGTTTGTTAGGAGCTTCTGTCCACTGCAGCTTGATTCTTTAATGTTTTGTTCCCGTGAACCTACAGGTCTGAGCGTGAATCCCTGGAAACGAGTCTGTTTGAGGCGCAGCAGCAGCTGGCGCAGGTTGAATCCCGCCGAGATCAGCTGGAGACTGAGAACCAAACCCTGAGAGTCCACTTAGAGGCTGCTGCAGGTGAGCCCAGAGGACAAAATGCCGGGAGGAAAACCCAGCATAGCAGAACATGAACCGTCTGTCACACACACATATATGTGACACATACGTGTGAGAACTTACGTTAAGTGAGATCTGCTTGTTTTTTGGTGTTTTCCTGGATGGGATTTTCAGCTGAGCTGAAGCGAGCGCGCTCGGATAGTGAGAACGCCCTGACGCAGGCTGAGCGAGAGAAACAGACTCTAACTCAGAGCCTAAATGCTGCACACCTGGAGGCTCAGCAGACTTTACGCAAGGCCCTCTCTGAACACCAGGAGGAGGTGGAGAGGTTGGTTTCGGAGAAGGTGAGAACCTCGCCCATTTCTATATGCAGTATTGGTTTTGAAGCTTAATCTGCTGAAGGGGCCTGGCCAGTGTTCATTCTGAGCACTGCTTTGTGCTGCAGGAAGTTGTGCGTCACAGCCTGCAGATGGAGCATGAAGCTGCTCTGAGGAGGTTCAGGCAGGACATGGACGAGCAGCAGCACAGAGCGAAGAGAGACAGAGAGGAGCTGCAGGAGGAGCTAAGAGCTCTGCAGCACGACCGAGATCAGAGTCTGCTGCAGGCTGAGACAGAGAAACAGCAGGTGTGGTCCTGGTACCATGACACGCTGTCACTGCTTCTAGAAGGTGACATTTGGTGCACATGTCATCATCTAAGTGAACTGTTAAACTGTTCATTTTCAGGCCCTTTCTCTAAAGGAGGCAGAGAAGGCGGTGTTGTCTGAAAGGGTGTCCAGTCTTCAGGCTGAGCTGTCTGCTGCAGTTCTGGAGGTTGAGCGGACGGCTAGAGAAGCAGCTCATCTCAAAGAGCAGGAACAAGTGATTTTTTTTTAAACTCCTGTCTGAATTTATCTTTAGTTCCTTCTCATGGATGAAAATCTAAAGCGACTCTGTGTGTTTATTCCCAGATGAGAGTTGAAGCTCTGACCGGTGAGATGCTGGTGCTCCGCTCTCAGCTGGACGATACGGCGTCGGCTCATCAAAGGGAGCTCCATGGCTTGCAAGAACTATGCGCTGATCTGCGCTCACGAGCCGATGTGGCTCTCAAAGAGGTACATGATGCAGTGCAAAAAGGACAAGTGTTGGTTATGCACAAACCGACATACACTTTTTAGCTTTGCCTCAGCTGTCGTTGTCTGTCGGGTATTTATGTCTTCTAAAATACGACCAAATACATTCCTAGATGGTGACTCACATTTCATCTTTCTTATTTAAACCTTCTCGTGTTTGGTAAACTTCCATTGGTCGATAATAAGGGAATAATGGGAAATGATGCACTAAAAACCCTCAATAACATCTCAAATAAAGTTTGAGGTTTGACTAAACAGCCCAACTAGTTAACTTTAGTCTTCATTTTGAATAAATATTCACATGCTTCGGGCTGTGATCGTGCTTTGTGACCCTTATTTTCCCCAAGTTGTGGATTACCCTTCGATTCATTTTGTACTTTAAAATTGGTGGCTTGATTGATATGTCATTGTTTTAGCAACGAAACATTGCACATTGGCAAGATATTTGAAAAAAGCACCACTTATATACTGGGGACTTGAAAGTGCTTTGTAGAAAAAAGAAAGCAACAGAGACGAAACAACAGCAGATACACATAAAAGCATGAAAGTAGATACATAACAAGAAAAATAAATTAATATGACAAAATGTAAGAAATTTAGGGGAAAGAGAAGTTTCTTTTTTTTTTTAAACCTGGACCTTATTTTTAGCAAATTATACATGTATTTATTTACCCAGACATGTTTGGAGCCGCTTGGAGTCCTTTGGGAGAAGATTATATCCAGTCACGATATGTGTATATCGATATAATGGGAGTCAATCGGCGTAGGAGATTTGCTACCTGAAATAAGGCATTATCTGAGCCAAGACTTCATCATTTAACCATGTTTTGTTATGTTAGCGATATTCCCCTGTGATTTCAGAATGTCTCGGAGGTGCTAAGGTATGAGCTTCTGGGTGTTTTAGAGGCTTTTAATGCAACCAATTCCAACTTACACTAACCTGGGATTTCAATGACGTCACAGCCGTGAGCCTTTACAGCTGTAGTCTCCGTAGGTTACAGAAAAGGAGCCTGTGAAAGCTGAATTTAGTCCAATTAGTCATTCGGTTGGTGCAATTTGGAAACACGCAAACATGAACCATCTTTATGTCTGCAGTAGTTCTGTCTAACCGACCGCCATAGAGAACAGAGTGAAAGTCCTGCTCAGACTATAACACCGATGGAGCACAGCAGTGACGTAATTTTAATTGAGTAAAAGTGTAGTTGTATTTTTACCTCTAAATCACCCCAGAACAGAACATAAA
Source organism: Apricaphanius iberus (assembly GCA_028564705.1). Classification (NCBI taxonomy): domain Eukaryota; kingdom Metazoa; phylum Chordata; class Actinopteri; order Cyprinodontiformes; family Aphaniidae; genus Apricaphanius; species Apricaphanius iberus. The sequence continues at coordinate 639,430 of JAPXFQ010002889.1, forward strand.
AGCAATTCCAAGATTTTCTGAACTAGGAGGGCAGTAGTGCTAACAATTAATAACAAAACTGGGTAAATGAAAATGTTTTGGGGCAGATAATGCCTTATTAAAGGCAGCAAATCTCCTGCACTGATTGACTCCCATTATTTAGATAAATGCTGATTGTGACTGGATATAAACTTCTCCCGAAGGACCCCAAGTGGCTCCAAACTTGTCTTGGTGAATAACTGAACGTAATATTTGCTAATAATAAGGTCCAGGTTGAAAAAAACACCTAACTTTTCTTTTAAACCTTTCACACACAAGGGGTACACACATTGCTGTAATTTAAACTGGTTTAATGTGATTTATTAAAACGCATAGATGTAGAATGCAAAATACAAACCATAATACTGACACCTCCATGTTTTGTAGCAGTAATATGAGGAGGTATTGGGAATATTGAGGCTCCATTTACACATTTGTGATCTTTCCAACTGAACACAATATTTGCTCACCCATGTGTGAGGACTGTTGTTTCTTCATATTTTAAAGCAAATATTTGCTGAAATATTGAAAATGTTAAAACACTCCTATGAGAATCAGTAGGCCTGTGACTGGTTGTTAAGTCACAGTGTGTTATTTTTGCAGTACATCTTTGAAAATAGCCATTAAAATATTAATAAGTAAAGCACATTAATTGCAAAATATTGGCGATATTGTAAAATATGACTTTAAAAATCAGTTTTAAAATACATACGCACGAGTCCTCTTTTCAGGGGAAAGCCAAATTAGATTACGTCTTTACTTCTCCAAGAGCCCGGACGGACAAAGCGAACGGAACACGCCCGCTATAAAAACATGGATTTCCCCTCAAAATGCAAAAAAGTTTAGCCATAAATACATTTTTACTTCTTCGCTAGTTCCAAGCGATGAAAGAGAGACTGATGTGCTCGTCATGTTGCTGCAAATAGATCATTCTCAGGGAATTGAGCGTTTGAAAACAGCACTAGTTGGACCTCCGTTGTTGAGTTTCTTACTCGAAAACACAGATACCGCATGCTTGTGATAATTTAGGCATGCACTGCTCCCTACTGGCCGAAAATTACACACTGTGGCTTTAGGAATGAACAATGAAGGGTTGTGTTCACTGCTTCTGCAGTTGGAGCAGTGCAGAGCTGCTCTCTCAGCCGCCGAGGAGAGCCGGGACCAGGTGAGGCGGGCCCTGCTGGAGGCCGAATGTCGCCTGAGCCAAACTCTGGAGACGTCAGAAAACTCCAAGAGAGACGTGACGGAGCTGCGCCGCAGCCTCAGCGATGTCACCAAGGAGAGGGACGCCATTAGCCAGTCAAACACTCAGCTGAGAGGAGCACTGCGCAGCGCAGAGACGGAGAGGATCAGGTGAGAGAGAGAGCAGAAGCTTCTGTTTACTGAGGGCATGATCTTCATCAGCGAATGCGTGTGTGTGTTAGTGTGAAACGACAGTGTGAGGAGAAGGAGCAGAGGCTGGCTGTGTTGGAGGAGAACCTGTCGTCTTCTCAGAAGGAAGTGACCGAGCTGCGTAGCTGTCTGAGGGAGGTCGAAAGGTCACGCCTCGAGGCTCGGCGGGAGCTGCAGGAGCTCCGCAGACAGGTCAGAAGTCCTGCATTATAGAGATTAAGATTAGAAAGTTTCAGCTTGTGGAGATATCCTTTAAATGTTGGTGTTTTCTTTGCTCCAGCTGAAAGTTCTGGATGCAGAGAAAGAGCAGAAAGGGAAGGAGGTGGCAGAGCTGCAGACTCGTCTGGCTCTGGAGGAGCAAAGAGAGGAGGAGAGAGGGAAGGAGGTCTTCTGCCTCAAACAGAAGCTCACTGAATCTGAAGCAATCAGAGAGTCGATCAAGAAGGAGGTGAGGATGGTGTGTTTTACCGCTTTTCATGTATCCTGTCCTCACGGCGTTGCATTAATGTGTAACTCTGTGCCAGCTCTCTCTGACCCAGAGGCGCCTCGTTGAGTCTGAGTCCGGCTGGCGGAGCTGTGAGAGAGAACTGACGGCTCAGCTGCAGGAGGCCCGCGGCTGCGAGAAGAAGCTCCAGGACGAAGCCAAGAACCTGTCGCTGCGCGCCCAGGCCGCCCACGACGGCGCCGCTCAGTCCAGCCTGCAGCTGAGCGAGGCACAGGGCCGGCTGGCCGCCACCGAGGCGGAGCTGACCCGAGCCGAGGCCGCGAGACGGGATCTGGAGTTTCGCCTCAGCAGCCTCCAGTCGGCGCTAACGCGGACGCTGGGCATTGGGGCAAGCGGCAGGGGGTGCAGGGGGCGGAGCCCGGGAGGCAGCCCATCACCTGGGTGCATGTCGCGCCATCACAGCATCTCGCCGCTGCGCTCCTCACTGTCGCCACCTAAAGGTCAACAGAAAACTTGTTTTTCGTTCACTTGAGTATATTTACTTGATCGATTTACGATTTTTTTTTTATCTGCTAAGAAGCTCCGCCAGGAAAATTCCCAACAACAGCCAATCAGATTTATTAGTTGAGGTAGCAGTTTTCTGTCTGAGCTCTCTACTTACTGATTGGATCATCTGCAGCAATGTTTCAATTATTTTAACAGATGGTTCAATTATTGGATCTAAAACAAGATACCAAACACTTATAATAATAATAATAATTATATATATATATTATATATATATTATAATAATTTTTTATTTAATTAATTTAATTTTTAGTTTAATATTAATCTAATGATGTTCATAAAAGGCAGATGCTTGGATTTCACCATAGTGCCAATTTCTTTTCTAATATCTTGTTGTACATTTGCTTAGATGACCAGTATATAAATATGTTATAAGGATGTTATCTTTATTACTTTTACTAAACAAGAATCTTCCTCGGGGTGGATTGAGTTAGAATACAGCTGTAAATGTGAACAGTGAAGTTAACCCTGGATCTGATTCAAGCAGAGTTTCGAGGAAGCACGCCAGACAACACTTTGGGTTCGGGTGCTGTTTCTCCGGAGCGAGGCGACACGCCGCTGCCTCAATCAGAACTCGACCCAGATTCCCTGAGAAGTGGCCTCAGAGACTTCCTCCAGGAGCTGAGAGATGCACAAAGAGAGAGGGTAGCGCACGATAAAAACAAAACCTCTGGAATAATCTTTTCTATTTTTGGGGGGGAAATGTTTATTCTTGCTGATTTTGCAGGATGATGCTCGTTGCCAACTGGGGGTCCTGCAGCGGGAACTGGACGAGCTGAAGGGGGAACGCTGCTCTGCTCAGAGTCGCTTCTCTCAGCTGCAGAACACTTTGCAAGAAATGCAAGAAGGTTTGAATACAAACATAATAAAAACACCTTGTAAATGTTTTCACACCACTTATAACTGTCACATTTCAACCACCAAATTTTTTTTTTTTTTTTTTGTAAGCGGTCACAAAGCAAAAATATATATTTTTGTAATCAATAAAACAAAATAGTCTAAGTTTTTAATTAATATATTTCTTTTATTAGTTGTGAGATCTAGAAATGATTTGTAGGTGTCCCACACATTTTGCTTTATTAAAATGAAGGCATACAACAATCCTACTTTTTTTTTCTCTCAATTTATTGTGTTATGCAAAACAAAGTTTCTTCTGAAAGATGAAATCCAGTCTTTCAGGAGGACCAGAGGGGACAAAAAACAGTTTCATACTTGCATCCCTACCCAACCCTTAGTTTAGTTTATTGGTTTACTTAAAATGTTCATTAGTTACAAGAAGTAAAAATATGGCTTGTACCAGATTATAGCTATGAGCTCATTTCCATCTGCAGTCCCTGGATAGGTGAGAAGCATACACACACTCCATTAATTAAGAATATACAGAAATAATGATTAATGCCGACAAGACTGATTGCCTAAAATCGATTTTCTCACTTCATGTGAGAAAGTATGGAAATCTGTAACACTTTTTAGATTACTGGGAAGAGTGTTCCAGGCTTTAGTCGCTCAAAAAGAGAAAGCTGATTGCGCAAATTTAGTCGTCCGATTTGGGAGGCTACAATCTCCCCTTTCTGACGCAACCGTTTAAATAGCATTTAACAATCAATGTTTATCTTCTAACAGCATGAGCTCAGTTTCCGTGTCTTCTCCTGGTCAGTCAGCCCAGTCCTGATTAGAGTGAGAGTTGGTGGTTTGTATGTTTAAAAAAAAAAAAATCCAGAACCAGAATGTAGCGTAGATGTCTTCTGGCTGACGTCTGGTTTAGTCACTGGGATACATTGCTATTGAAAACATTAAACACAGAAGGCTTTTGTTTTCTCTCAATGACTTTCTGTCTCAGATGCATTTTCTGAGAACGTCACTAACTTACTCAGTTTTAACCATGCAGAAATATTGCCTAACAAATTGCTTTGAGGAAGAAATTTTAGTCGACTTTCATTTATAAGAATGAAATATGAGCTACTGTTTCTTCATAAATATGAATTTTCCAGTCTTGCCACAGATTCTGCTTTAAACCTCTCCACAATTTTCTCCTCCTACCTGTCTGCTGTTTGTCTTGGTCTTCATGATGCTGTTTCTCTAATGTATTCTATATATACAGTCATTATATAGTGTCTGCTAAAGTTAAAATACGATCTTGAAGCACTGCGGTGTGTAAAATGTATATTTAAAATTAAATATAGCCATAAAACAACACAATAGAGGAGCATCAGAAGTCCTATTGCAGAAGTGATGAAGGTCAGGAGCAAAAGATGGCACCAAACTGAAGGCATCAGAATAAATTAGGTGGATGAAACGTGTTTTTCTTCTCTGGCAGCTGATGCATTCAAAATTCTTTCTGACAGTGTTAAACATGTCTTAATGATGCTACTCTAGTTCCTAACAGAAACATTGTCTACCCTGCAAATAGCAAAAACACTCAGTGAAAGAATATTTTTGGCCACAAAGGACCTAAACTTCTATTTATCAGACTTAAATCTGCTCTAGTTAAGATTTGGGGGGCTTATGAAGGTGACCGGTTTTGCTGGATGAAATTTCTTTTATTTGATTCTTTTAAATGCAAACATGTCTCCCAGTGTTTATTTTTTATCTTTTAAACCATAGTACAAAGAATCTATCATCTTTTACTGAAGTCTGTCAGTGATGCTTGACAAATTGTTAGCATTTTTGCGGGGCATTTTGCTTGGAACTATAGAACCCTTATACAAATAACTAAAATTGTCTTCCTAACCTGATCACGTATCTTTTTGTTTCTGTTAATATGCAACAGCGTCAAGAAGTTAAAGTGTTTTGTAATTATGATAATTAGTGTCTTGTTGCATTTAGTGAAGCGTGGGCTGGATGAGCGTCTGACCACCACTCAGGTTCTGCTGCAGCAGCAGGAAGACGCGGTGAGGAGAGGAGACAGAGAGAGGAGAGCTCTCTCCGAACGCGTGAAGGAATTAGAACGATTGCTGCAGGCCTCAGAGACGGATAAAAGGCACACCCAGGTACACAGGCTTCTGTGCCTGGACTTTATCCAATCACTCTCACAGCGAGGGATGCTGACCGTGTTGCGGTCACCATATGGCAGCCGTCGACAGTAGATTTATAAAAGTGAGCTGTCAGGGATTGTAATAACAGCAGATGTCACCCTTCCTATGGTGTCAGGTATCAGCTCTCCATATGTTGGCTTATGATGACCCCCCCACCCCACCCCCTTGCACCACAGGAGAAGCAGACATAATGCAGCCGTGGATCACATAAACAACCCAAATCTTCAGCTATGCAAGCGCGCACAGCCAACGCTGTACACCCTCTTCTCTGCAGGATCAGCTGAACAAGCAGCGGGCCGCTGAGATGCGTCTGGAGGCGGAGAGGAAGCGCCTGCGGGAGGCGCTAGAGGCCGCCGAAGCTCGTGCCACCAGGGTGGAGCTGGGGAGGCGTAGCCTGGAGGGGGAGCTGCAGAGACTCAAACTGAGTCTGGGAGACCGTGAGGCCGAGAGCCAGGCGTCCCAGCAGCGCCACGACGCTCTGATCAAACAGGTCCTCTACGAAGTCTCGTAATTGCAACTCCTAAACCGCCTGGTGCAGCTTTACACTTTAAATAGCTTTTAATAGCTCAGTGCTTTCTTTTCATGCAGAGATATTTTCTTCAAATTTTTCAGTGTAGCTTTATCTGTGCTTCCCCAAACTTTCTGAAGTTCTTTACAAACTATCTTTGGAGAGGACAGACTGTAGTTCAGAGCTCGACCAGGTTTAAATGCTGTCCCTGGGACGTTTGCCCAATCCTTCCTATCTAAAACCCACAAATACAGGCCACAGGTGCCAAGAAATTATGTTTTTTAAACAGAAGAAAGAAGGAAAAAATATATATCTTTAGACTTTTGGCTACCTTTTACTCTTTCTCTGTACGGTTTCTTAATGATGGTGCTCTTTTGTTTATCCTCTTTTTTTTGGTTTACTTTAGTTATTCGTATCATATATAGAACAATACGTAGAGAAAGAAGTCAAATCTCAACAAAAGAACAAAATAATTATTAAAAGGGTTAAGGAAACAATCCAGACCACATTACATATACTGTAAAAAAAAAAAATAACTTCAGTGACACAATGTAAATCCAAGTCAATCAGTTCTGTGAAATCAAACTGTCCAATCAATTTTACATGCTGCTGTGCGGATGGAAGAGACAAATTATAGGCAATTAGGAAGAAACCCCCAATAAAGGAGTGGTTCTGAAGGTGGTGACTATAGACCACATCTCAGTTCCTATGCTTTTTTGGCTGATGTTTTGGTCACTTTTGGATGGTGGTGGTGCTTTCACTCTAGTGGTAGCATGAGACGGAGGTGCTCAGTTAGTGCAGCTGATCCAGGATGGCGCTAGCTAGGGATGTCCTGATCAGGTTTATTTGCCCTCGAGTCTGAGTCATTTGATTTTCAGTATCTGCGTTTACCGACCCCCGATCCGATACTTCTATGGGTATAATGCATAAAAAAAGAATAAAGACGAGTGAAGAAACAGATCCAGGATGTTCCTTTTTTTTTATTCACCTTATTTTAACATTTAATAATTCTGTTACCAAAAAGAGCATTTCTGTGAGGTATCTTGAACAATCAAGTAATAGATTACAATTATTCACTTTTATACTTTAGTGCAAAAGTAAATTAAAAAAAGTCTAATATAAAAACAAATAGCACCTAAACTTAAATACGTTTATAGATTACTTTCCGTATTTGACCAGTTTATTAGAACGGTCAAAAATGGATAGATATTAACCCATGGGAGAAGAGGCACTGGCATAGAATTAAAAAATTGACAGGTACATATATATATTCGAGTCCTGATTGGGAGGTAACATCCAATTCCAAAACGATTTGAAACTGTTTGATCGGATCAGGACATCCCTAGGTGGCACATCAATGTAAGCTGTGGAAAGAAGGTTGGCTGTGTCTGTCAGTGTAGTGTCCAGAGGATGGAGGCGCTACCAGGAGACGGGCCAGTACATCAGGATAGGTGGAGGAACTGAGCTCATCTAGGACAATATGTCTCGCTCCATCCACCGGTGCCATGTTTCACCACAGAATGTCCAGGTGTTGATGTGGATGCTTCAGTGGAGGTCTGGGAGTAGATTCCTCAGGAGACCATCTACCACCTCATCAGGAGCACGCCCAGGCATTTTAGGGAGGTCGTACAGGCACATGGAGGTCACACACACTACTGAGCCTTGTTTTACTTGTTTCTAGGACATCACAGTTGGATCAGTGTGTAGTGTGTTTTACACTTTTTAATTTTAAGTGTGACTACAAATTCAGACCTGCATGGGTTAACACATTTGGTTTCCATTGATAATTTTTGTGTGATTTTGTTGTCAGCAAATTCAGCTATGGAAAGAAAAAAAGAATACTCCATTCATTCAGATGTACGAAGTGTTATGTTAGTGTTTCCATTTATTTATTTGAACAGTGTATAAAAAAAGCACCAGCTCCTAAAAAGAAATGGGTATTTCTTTATTAATTATGTCATTATATGCAATTTAACAAAAGCCTTTCCATATGTATGGCCTATCATCTATTGCAGGTTTTCCTTTCTAATTGCACTCGAGTTGTAACTCGTCCTAATTATATTCAATCTCCATGTCTGAAATCAAAATATTTCTAAAAAGCCAAAAACTTGCGTTTGGAACACCAAACTCTTTAATGTCCTGCACAATGTTCACCCAAAACCACGATTCCAGTCTCCAATTTGAGTTTAAGTTCATAAAGTGAAAATGTATATAATGATTAATTAATAACAAGGTAGATGAAAGGAGAAATGTTTTTTTTTTTTAAAGTCAGTTTGGAGACACCCTACCTAGGGATTTAGCAGTGCTCTGTGGTGAGATCAGTCTGCCTGCTATTCACCCCAAGGGGTGAATGATTGCTTGTCACAAAAACTAATTAAAAATGTAAAGAGGGTTATTATGTAGACTTTTAGAAGCTTTACAACCTGATTAAAACTAGCCTGAAGAAATGTTGCTTTGACTCATCCACTCATGTTTGAGTCATCTTTTAATTTCTGCTGGTGGCCATCGGGGGCGCTGTTTTGCCCGCTCCCGCAATGCCCCTCCTTTTTTGCGGACCTCCTCCTCCAACCTGACGTACTCAGCCGAGCTTCAGCACCCCTCCCCCACACAGCTCCAGATAAAGCAAGTAGCAGCTGCTACAACTAACAAAACACATGGTGCAACTGCGTGTTCCTTTTTTTTTTTTGGCTCACAAAATGTCTGTGTGGAGGAAATGTGTATTTAAATGCCAAGAAGGCCAGCCTCTTTTTACGCTTCCAAAGGATGAGACCGTTCGTAAACAATGGTTGGATTTTATATTCGGAAACAACCCTTGGCCCAAAAAGATGTGTTATGTTTGCGCAAATCACTTTAGGGAGGACTGCTTTCAGAACAAGAGCCTTTTTGATACAGGACTGATAAGCAGATTGTCACTAAAGGCCAATGTAGTCCCAACTATCAAGACTACTTCATCTGAGCCTGCAAAGGTAAGAAGAACTGTGGGATGCTTCATTTTGTTAGAATAAAAAAAAATTCAGAATACTACAATGCAACACAAAGGAAAAACTCCTGTAAACATTGTCCAAGTCCGATGCATGATTCCTGATATATGACGTACTGAAGGGGGAGGGTCTGAGACAGACGGAGGATTTAGATGTGTACAGGATTTTCAAAGAAAGTGAAGGTAACACTTGCATTAGAATATACTATCTGCCTGAAAGAAGCATAATACCCCTCTTTAAAACTTCTGAGAGCATTCTGTTATATGTTGCTCCAGTTTTGACCAGCATCTTTACTTGGATTTGGTCAGTCCTGGTTCTAAAAGCACCATCTGTAGCACCACCCAAATTATCTAAGTCTGTGTACAGATAATTTTCTCCCAACCGCATGTTTATGATCCTATCAAGTGACTTCAAACCAATGCTACAAACAGTTTTCCACAAACTGCAGGTTACAGAGGGAGAAAGTCGTGTTTCTCAGCTGCAGAGGGAGGTCGACAGGCTGAACGAGATTGTGCTAAAAGCTCAGGAAGGTGAATCTGCTCTCAAGGAGAAGGCTGCATCCCTGAGCCAGACCCTCCAGGAGGTGACGGCCTCCCACAGCGGCATGCAGAGCCGTCTGCTCGCCCTGCAGAAGACTGTCCTTTCGACTGAGCAGGACAAAAGGCTCTTACAGGTTTGTGGGTCCGATCGAAAGTCCGCCTGTGATTAAAACGTTCATTGTAATTTGATGGTGGTTTTTGCGTTGTTCAGGAACGACTGGATGAGGCGCGGCAGGCTCTGGCTGAAGGAAAAAGGAGCATGGCCGCCCTTACTGAGCGTGTGCAGAACCTGCAGAGTCAGCTGACCGAGAGCGAGGTGCGGCGAGAGGAGCTAGAGGTCGAGCTCAGCAGCACACAGGAGGTCAGTGAGAGTACGGGCCTTTACCAATGACAACCCAAAGGTTCTTCAGAAGAAGTACAAGCCTGTCTTCTTCTCTCAGGCTCTGCGTCAACGTTCGGCCAGTCTGGTAGAGGCCCAGCGGAGCGCTCAGTCGGCTCAGACGGAGCGGGCCATCCTAGACGAGCGGCTGCGTGCGCTGCAGAGAGCGGTGGCCTTGTTGGAGACTGAGAAGAAGGATGCGGAGAGGCAGGCAGCGAGGCTGGAAAAAGACAAGGACGCACTAAGGAACACGCTGGATAAGGTGAGTGCTGTTTTATTTCCTCCGCAAGTCTGAAAACGTTCTTCAGGGTTTCTTGAAACTGAAAACGAAACGATGATATCAGGTCGAACGGCAGAAGCTGAAGTCCGAGGAGGGCAGCATGCGGCTCTCTGCGGAGAAGAGTCGCCTGGATCGCTCGCTCAGCACGGCAGAGCAGGAACTTCAGGAAGCACAACAGCAAATACTGATGCTGCAGGTGAGGAGAAGTGTGCTTGGACAGATGCATCATAAATAATACCAATATGCAGAATAAAGCTTCAACTAACGGTCGTTTTGTCCTTATGATTGGATCCTCTGCTGTTAACACGTGCAGCACTAAGAAAAACCTACATTCCTACATCAGAATTCATAGTTTGGGGTTTTTATGCTTTTGTGGTGTATACATTATCCACTTACAGAAAAACATCCCACTCTGCTGTGAAAAAGAAGAAAAAGAGTAGCTTTAATGTTCATGTAAGCAGACACTGTTTAACTTTGCAGAAACTCTTTAATTATTGTCATTTTTTGGGGTCATATAACCTTTTTTAATCCACCACAGAAAGGCCACAAACATGTTAATGGGAAACAAATCGCTGTTTTAGATGGATTTTGAGGCATCTGTTAAGTTGTTTATTTCAAGGATTTAAATTCTCAGACTTGTCCTTATTTAGTCAAACTTTTCTCAAAATGCAGAAATGTTTGTGTGGGGGGGGAATAAAAATTAAAGAAACCCTGCAAACTCCGTTTGTCCCATTGGCATAGTGTCTCGATTCATTCCCTGAGGCGCAAAACCTTCTCTGTTGAGGGGAAATAAGTTTACACATCCCGTTAAACTTTTCCACTCTTAGTACGACATGGATCCCGTACAATTCAGCTGAAAACAACCAATCTGTAACAGGCGAAAAAATAATGAGAGACTGAAATGCATTGTGACGAAGCATTGAAAATCTTACCATGAACAAAATTAGATGACACCCAAATTTCATTATCTTAGGATACTGACTGGAAAATGTTATTTTAATATATGGCGCAGTTGGGAGCGCTGTTGCCCTTCAGCAAGAAGGATCTGGATTCGAATCCCCGGCTGGGGGTCTTTCTGCATGGACTTTGCATGTTCTCCTTGTGCATGTGTGGGTTCTCTCTGGGTACTCTGGCTTCCTCCCATACACTCACAACCTTACTGTTAGGTTAATTGGTCTCTCTAAATTGGTGTGTGCGTGTACATGGTTGTTTGCTCTATGTGTCTCTGCGTTGCTCTGCGATAGACTGAAGATGGGCACCAGCTTACTGTGAGGTCAAGCGGACGAAGATAACGGAAGTGTGTTATTTTGACCCCCCCTCAAAAAAAAGAGATTTTATCGTCCTTTAACTATAAAATTCTTATTGGAACAGATGCTACTGAGTTGAGATTAAACTATTTCATATATGATTATGCGAAATTATCACGAGAGAACAAGTTAAGGTTTCAAGATCTAAAGATAACAGACTAATGAAGCTGTCTTCAAAAGAAAACAGGATTCCAATATTTTCTGCCCACAATGAGGCAATAAAACTCATTGTGACCAAATCAGGGTAAAATTTCCGTATCACACCATTATTTGTGACAAACACAAGCCCAGGGTATCTTGAGACAATATCACGAAATCTATTTCGCATAAGAACAAAGGTTTGAGATCTCAACATCTGGATAGGAAAAGATCACTCAGGTGTTCTCCCTCATCAAATTAAAATGAAGAACCCGTTATCTCTGTTGTCCAGTGGAGATTAAACAATGGCTCAGTAAAAATTCTCTGCAGCGAAATGCTGACAAAACGGAATCACTGGTCATCGCACCCTGATGATGCAATTCCTGGGATTAATACTCAATAACTTGGGAGTTATCTTTGACAAAAATATATTAGTTCAGCACTGTAAGCAACTAACGAGGAACTCCTCCTTTTATCTAAAGAAAATCTGCAAATTTAGGAATATGGTCGCACGTAATGATTTGGAGCTTATCATCCATGCATTTGTGTCTTCACATTTAGACTATTGTAATAGTTTGTCTTAACAAGAAGGAGCAGTAATAATTCTGACCCGCACTAACAAGAGGACCCACATATCTCCTATTTTAAAACGACTTCATTGGCTGCCAGTGTCCTATAGGATCAAGTTTAAAATGTTGGTTTTAGCATTCAGAGCCTTGCTTGCTCAGGCTCGTACTAACCTCAGCGTTCTGATCCAGCCTTACACCCCCTCTGAAGTCTGAGGATCAAACTCTGCTGAAGGTTCGCACTTGTTTCCGTACTAGAGGTGACCGTTCCTTCCTTCCAGGCTGTTCCAGGCTTTGTAACGGTTTTCCGCCATCTTTGCGCTCTGTTAACTCTGTAGATACTTTTAAAAGCTCCCTTAAGACATATTAATTTGTACAAGCTTTTAATTAGCTACTTTTGGGCTGCTATGATTCCTGTGTTGTTTTCACCCTTTCTATATTGTACATAATTTCTGATTTTTAACTGTATTGTGAAGCACTTTGTGGCCGTTGTCTGTAAAAGGTGCTATATATATAAAGATTACTTACTTACTTACTTTCTCAAGATAACAAGATGCCTAACTTGTATCAACATAATTTTCACTGAAGGAAGAAAATCGATTAGATTTCGTTCTGAAGGTTTTAATACACAGCAATGATCCCCCAGCCCTATAAAAAACTAATAGTAGCTAAAGATTTTAACTTGTATGTTGGAAAAGAGGGTCTAAAAATTGAATAACATATTTGAAATGTAAGTGTGCCAATAATAAAAATCAAATAACAGCTCTTTGGCATAGTGGAATATTATAAATGCAATTTTTTGTTTTTATTTAGGTTTACATATACATATCAAGAATCCATATTTCACATACATTGGCACCATTTCTTCTTCACCTAAATTATAACTTTGTGTAGATTAAATAAACTCGATGTGCCTTATTTGAATGTTTTTATGGCTAAACGAACATGATCTATCCTGATATTTCAGCTTAACATCAGCATCTGTGTGTGGTTTTCCCTGAGCAGACTCAGCTGGCTGAGATGGAGCACTCACACAGCCTGTGTGAGAGTTTGGTGCAGCAGCGCGACGAGGTCCAGCGCGAGGCTGAGAAGACGAGGAGCAGCCTCCGGGACATGGAGCGGACGCTGGGCACCAGGGAGCGAGCTCACCGGCACCGGGTCAAAGGGCTGGAGGAACAGGTGGGCGTGGTGTCATCAGGCTTCTCTGCTGATCAGCCTCAACATTAAAACATAGATTTTTATATCTAAGTGAATAAAAACTTGGGTTTTGCAATTTCGCAAACCAAGACGTAGGCAAGAAAGAAAAAAACTCATCCCTTAATTTCGAAGAACAGCTGCTTCTCCGAAAAATCAGACAGTCCAGCCTGAGTTGGTGCCAAAACAACAGATACCTAAAGGGCTCAGCCAGTCTCTAAACCAAGGGTGCCCAAAGTGGGGCCCACGGGCCAAAGTTGGCCTACCAAGTCATTCATTTTGGCCCGTCAAGTGGTTTCCCTGGTTATAACGCAACAGTCCGCTAAATGTAATTATTCTTCCCAATTTAATTGCAAGGGTCTACAAGCGGTATGTAGAGTAGATTTGTACACATACTTACATTTGCTCACTTTATAAGACCACAAATAGTTACATTTGATCGGTTTACAAAATATCCCATGAGCCTTTGCTTCCACACCGGAAAGGATCAAACTACTTCCATAGTTTGCAGGTTATCACGCTGGCTCCTAACTTAATCAACATGGAGCGTCATCGTTGGTGGCACACAGACGGGAGGAAGAATATTTTATCACTGACATCAATGCCAAATCCATCAAATTAGGAATGTTAGATATGTTTGAAATAGATAAATATGATTTATTTGTCTTTCTGCATGGAGTTTGCATGTTCTCCCCGTGTATGCGTGGGTTCTCTCCGGGTACTCCGGCTTCCTCCCACAGTCCAAAAACATGCATGATAGGTGAATTGATCACTCTAAATTGTCCCTAGGAATGAATGTGAGTGTGAATGGTTGTCTGTCTCTCTGTGTTGGCCCTGCAACAGACTGGCGTCCTGTTCAGAGTGTACCCTGCCTAACGCCTGATAATTGCTGGGATAGGCTCCAGCTGCCCCGTGACCCTGAATTGGATAAGCGGTTAAGAAGATGGATGGATGGATGGATGGATGGATGGATTTGTCATTTTGTTGTTATTTAAACAGAAAGGAATTTTGAATGAATAAAAGTACTTAACTATTCTTTACCATTGGTATTTGTGTTTCGACTAAGATATTACATTTGGCCCTCTGATAGATTAATTTTGGTTCTCCAAAGGAAAAAGTTTGGGCACACCTGCTCTAAAGTCTACAAATCTTGGTAAAATTATATCTGCTCCCCTGCTGTATCTAGATCTGAATGCTGACACCCAGAAGTCTAATATCAACATAACAAGAGGTCGCACAGGACATGATTTTTTTGTTGTGCTTATCTCCAGCAATCATCTGACAAGTTAATACCTATTCAGTTTTATTTTTTTTATTCATTTTAAATAATATTCAAACCAAATAAGCTGAACAGAGAAATACATATAAAATTAAACGATTGCACATGGAGCTGAAATGCTCACCCATTTGTGCTTAATCAAATAGTGGGATTGCTGCAGAGGTTTGTTAGTGAGGTTTTGGATTTTTAGCTTGAACGAATGAGTTCTCATGGGGGTTTGGATGTTGTTCTGCCGGCTTAATCTGCACTCCGCTGACGCACTGAAGACTGTAATTAGGTGTCACTTCAGGCAAAGTTCTAAAATGAGGAAACATTTTTTCCAACTGAAGCATTTAGACGTCGAAAAGACTCTCCGCACGAAGTGTTTCCTGATTAGTAAACTATGTTTCAGTGGGAGGAAAGCCTGCAGGAGGAAAGCTACAGCAGGCGCCGGTGTTTGGCACACATCGAAGTGTGTTTAACCAGCCGCAGTTGTACTCCAAACCCTCAGTAACTTTTCAACGTGCATTCAGCTCGCGGTCAGCAAGACGCACTGAATATAGTGTCTGGGAATCTTTTCTTTAATCAATTGATTTGCCTGTGTTCCATGTGTAAAGTTGAAAGTATTTGCACATTTGTAACAAGTCGTCAGTGTGAACACTAATCTGTTAAAAAAGATTGAAAGCCTTCAGATTTTCTTTGTCACCGTTCTGAAAGAACGGTCAAATATGGATAATGTTCGGTTAAACCGAGCCCTAGTGTAAACGCTGCTGTAGAACTAATAAATGATCATATTAATTTAATATAAGTTACATGAAATGCTTCCCTGTTGTAAGTAAAACAGAGTTCCTTTATTCCATAAGTCGCAGAAGCAGGAGCCTCACAGCTGAAAGACAAAAAAATAAGGAAATACCTGGAAAAAGTCTTTGGCTTGTTGATCAACTTCCCCCTGAGAATACATTGTCTAAGAGTTGATAATGATAAATAATGAGTTAACCCAAAACATTCATCTCTCCCTCCTTAAAATTCTGTAGTACTTTGTGGTGGACATTGACTTTTTATTGCAGGATAGAATGTGAAACATTTTCAAGGGGAATTATTTATTTTCCAAGGCACTGTATGTTTATTACTTAACTGGAAATACTTTATCTAGGAATCTTACTAAAGTATTGTTCTCTATTCTTATATAAATGGTCTAAAACTCTAATACATTATTCAGTTTTATTGTAACAGACTCTAAAAGCTGCTGCCTCTCTGTCCCAGTCTGGTTCCCCTGTATCTTCCGCTCCAGGCTGGATTACTCATTATAATCATGCGATCAGTCATTCAGACTAAAAAGTTACATCCTTTACTCCGCTTGTCCTCTCTTCAGGTGTCCACTCTGAAGGAGCAGCTGCAGCAGGAGATGAAGCGACGGCAGCCGACTCTCCCAGCATCATTTCTGTCCAGCTGAGACTGCGCTCAAAGAGGAAAAATCTGATTCTGGGGGAAAAAAACCTCCTCATCATCAGTGTATAAACTCTAACTTGAACTAATCCGTACGCTGAACACGGCGCATTATTGCTGTGACAACGATGATTATGTCTGCGGTGCTTCATGATGTTGATAACAGTAACTAACAGGCAAATGAAGCACAAACACAGGCGAATGATGCCTTAATACCAGCAGCAAACCACTGGCTAAACTTTTTATACGTTCTACTGTTATTTAAGAAAAATTGAAATCACTACAGGATTTCTGTGTTGATTTTGGATATAGTGCAGGAAGAAAAATGTTGGAGATGTTGTATACATATGGACCATTAAGTAAAATGCACTGTTTGTTCTCTAGGAGACAGATTAAACTAATTATCTAAAACTAATTTACACCTGTTTTTTATGACTCCACTGTATTGATTTTATAGGAGTGAATATTAAGTATACAAATGTACTTTTTCCTTGCTGTATAAACACTGAAAGACATTCACATTTGTGTTGGAAATAAACACGAAAACCATGTTTGCTGGAGAATTGAGCTAATGTGTGCACACCACAAGCATTGTGGTGTGCACACATTATTGTTGCAATAAAAAATGTGTTGTTGGAATTCCTCTTTAACCTGTTAAGCCAGAAGCTGTTTTGTTCCTTCTAAATCTGGCATACCTAAACTCTGGGAGGCTTTTTACAACTTGTAAAAGGTCTAAAATGTTTAAGGGGTTGGTTGACGCCTTGTAGGGGATGCAGCATCCATGCTCTCATTAGATCAGACCAAAAATTAGTTATTGGCTGGGATACAGTACAAGGTTAATTGGACTACTTTTTACTTTAGACAATTTCTACCTTATTGAATCTTTTAAACACTCCACACTAAACTACCTGCAGGGTTCCTAATTAGTCTTGAAAAGTCTGAATTTAATTTTAATTTTTTTTTTTTTTTTTAATAGATAGATCTGGACAAATACAGAAGAAAATTGGAAGAGAACAAGGTTTGATCCCCCAGACATTTTGTTATTCACAAATGTCTATAAATGTATACTAAATGCGGTGGTTTTCATATTGATTCATTTGACGTTTGTATTTTCTTGATCACTTTAGTAATTCTGCTGCCTGGGAACACTTTTTTTTTTTTTTTTTTGAGGTACTTTATGAATGTGCACAATTTTCCCCTATTTTATTTCTCCTTTTTTCAAATGGTTAATTTCACTACTTGTTTGGTCTCAACACGACTTTAAATTCAAATTGACCTTTGGCTGTGGCTCTGGAATTAGACCTAAAGTAAAGATCACAAACTGTGCTTTGAATAATTTGCTTTTATCCTTACATAATTCATTCGTTGAAGGAGAAATCAAATTAAAGAGCTGGTTTCTAAGTTACGATGTGACAAATAGCTCTACAACACACTCCCCAAATCAATTTCAGCATTTTGTGTTATTTATTTAAATCCACAGATAATTAGACCAGCATCCTATTAAAGATTAATACGTTGTGTTCAAATGTTGCAGAAAAATATTGAGTCTGTAAATATCTGGAATCCTATGACAAAAAATGTGTAGGAACCCTGTACCTCCTTCAGCAAACATGTTACTACAACATAGAAATGCAATAAGCAAAGCATTTTGTTTCTAAAATGGTTACCCTGATCACTGAGCATAACCAGCAGAATGCGGTGAAGTCAGGTTTGACGTACTTGTTCCTGCTTTCCCATCGTCCACTTATTCAGTTGTATTGTGCTTGTTAAGTAAACTTTGGTTCTTGCACCACAGTTTTGGCAGCAGAGGTTTAAATCAAAGTATATGCATGTGTTAGAAGGGGCCTAGTCAAAGTCCAGAACCATACACTTAGCAGCTGTAGTATAAAAAATTTATTTTTTCAGCCTTTATAGTGAAACTTTTACAAAGCAGTAGTACAGAGGTGGTGGTTGGACGCCCCGTTAGACCACTGGTTACTGTTCTGTGGCAACAGCCTCACCGATCTCCACATACCTCCTGATCTTCAACATGTATGCTACTTAGTTTTGTATCATTTGAGAGCTCTGATTATCTCAATAATCGCTGCTTTTCAGCAAAAGGACAGGAACAGATCAGCAAATGCAAAATGTGAGATTATTATGGAACAATATAAAAAAATATTTTTAAAAAAATGGAACAAAGGAGTTTTCATGGTTTTATGTGCACCTCTAAAAGCTTTATAGCACCAGTGACTCATAATCGTCAGTGTTATTGTTGATCCTTATTAGTACACACAGGATTTACTGGAAAGACATTTCTTCCAAAAAAAAGTAAAAAAACAACAAAACTATTCAAAGTGCTTTTCGCACAAGAGTATGGAGCCTTACAGAGGAGTCAGGAGCATTCCTGATCAGCAGCCTCCGCAGCTTTTCCCACAGCTTCCTCCGATGGATGAACACTGACCGCTCAACGCCATCACACCGCAGCGAGAGAACTGATCACGGCACAGATCCGCTGAAAACACACATGCACACACAGGTCAGTTCACCCTCTAAGAGCAACCATCTGTCCTATAAAGAAGCTGCTGATCAAGACAATAGATTAATGTTGTTTAACAATATCCACACTGATTTGGTCATCTTTTTTCATTTTTGATAAAACAATGAAATGATTAACAAAGGTCATCCTGTGTGGGGTTTGTTGTTCTCCCGGTGCATGCCTGGCTTCTCCAGCTTCTTCCAACATGACTGTTACCTTAATTGGTCTCTCAATGTCCTGTTACTGCGCGAGTACATGATTGGTTGTCCTGTGTGTTTCTAGACACCCTGCTTTTTGACCAACGAGCAGAAGATAAGCAACACTCAATATAAAGGAGAGTTAAGATGATTTATGTAACTTTTACATTTTTTTAACCATTTTACATATTAACTCAACTCTGTGTGAGTCCTGGTTCATTTCTTTTACTTTTAAACAGTGATATCAGGAAAATCATATTTCTATTTCTGTACGGATTAAAAGAAGCAGTGTTTTCGGGTTGTTTTACATGCACAACGACCACACAGCTCATTACTTAGATATAAAACAACTAACACAAACATTATTAAAATTCAGGCACTTGAATTCTTTATTAAAGCTTTGAAGTTTTGTGCTAGAAGTGGTTGAACTCTGACTTGTGTTGCTGATGAATGTTGCTGTTCTCAGTAAAGATGACCCTCTGGAACACATGGTTAACATTTGAAGAAGATAAAAGCTGTATCATCGAATTATTTAGTTTGGGGTTTCAGCTCACCCAGTGAGGTCAGGGTTTTCTACTTGGCAGCTCTGTACCCACCTCTGAGCAGCTCCTCGTGTGCGCACACGGTCCTCATGCAGATCTCCTTGTTGATGACATAAACCCGTCGCAAACTGAAGAGAGACACAGAGACAGAGCTTGCAGTTGCTACACATATCAAGAAAACTCCTAAGCAGCACACTTAGGAACATCTGGATTCTCTTTCTAAACAGTTACTCATATACCACAAAAAGATTTTACTTTGATAATAATTTATTTACTTCCAGCTGAAAACTAGAGCCTTTAAAAGATGGAAGATTAAGTTTGGTAAGAAAACATGCTACATGATGAAAGCAGCAAGTTCAGGGATTGCCTATAAAGCCTTCTGGACTAAAACTAATAAATCAGCAGTCAGTCTATAAAATGTTGCTGCTCTTTTTTTATTTTAAGCCAGCCAAAAAAGTATTTAGTCCATCACCAATTCTGCAAGTTGTTCCACTTAAAAAGAAGAGAGAGAGAGATACGTATATGTCAACTGTGAGAGACAGAAAGTGTAAAAAAAAATCCAGAAAATTACAATGTATGATTTTCTAAGAATGTATTTGATTATTGGTGCAGAAAAGTATTTAGCCACTACAACCAAACAATAATTCTGGCCCTGTTACTTCTGTTAGGGGAAAATAATAATGTTGTATTATTATTTTCTTAGGGTGTATTTCTTTATCACATAGTTTAAATGTACTTTTTAAATGTCATTTGTTTTCAACCATATGTTCCTTTGTATACACCCGGTTCTTTTAAGATGCTTATGAAGTTTGACCAAATAAAGAGAGACTACAGTGGGAGGGTCTTTTGAGACCAGCTGACAGAGCTGTGTGATCAGGACACAGAGCTGGGAGACTGTCTGAGAAGCTGAAAGGAGAACAGACAAACGGTCAACCAGAGTATCTTCCTGGTCTCCCTCTGCAGAACTTTACTTTATTCTATCTCCCATTGCAGAGCTCATTTAACTTCAATTTCTCTCCGACCCCTGTGTGTGATTCTTTCTAGGTTAAACCACTATTTTTTACCCTAACAACTTCTTTAAGAAGCTCTTTTATTCTCTACTAGTTACCTGTATTAATGGAACCTATTTAAATTTATCAGTATAAAAAACACCAGTCCACACCTTCAAACATTTAGACTCAAACCTCCACCATGACCAGGACCAGTGGGCTGTTCAAGGATTCAAGGACTTTCAAGGATTCAAGGAACTTTTATTGTCATACCATCTCACGTTACATGTGATGGTATGAAATTAGGACTCAGGTCCGGAATTAGAAGCCACTTAAATTAAATTAGAGGGGAAAAAAACTGATAAATAAATGTCAATAAATGGAAACCAGGGACAAGATTGTACACCTGCACAAGATTGGGATGAGCCAATCTATAACAGACAAGCAATTTGGTGAGAAAAGATCAACCATCTGGATGATCCAGAGGAGGACTCTGAGAGAATGTCATGAGGTCAAATGAGACCAAAATAGAACTTATTGGTATAAACGCTACTCACTGTGTTTGGAGGGGAAAAGATGCTGAGTTGCATCTAAAGAACAGCATACCATTTGTGAAGCATGGGGTGGAAACATTATGCTTTGGGGCTGTTTTTCTGCTAAGGGGACAGGATGACTGGATGATGGGGGCCGTGTATCATGAAATTTTGAGGAAAAGCATCATTACATCAGTGAGAGCATCGAAGATTTAACCTGGCCGGATCTTCGAGCACAACAGTGATCCCAAACACATAGCAGTGATCCCAAACACACCGCTCTGGCGATGAACAAGTGGCTACTACATAAAAAGCATTTTGAGGTTCTGGAGTGGCCTAGCCAGAATCCAGACCCCAACCCGATAGAGAATCTGATGATGAAGTTGAGAGTCTGAGTTGCTCAGCGACAGCCTCAAAACATCCCAGCTCTAGAGAAGATCTGCATGGAAGAAAGGGCCAAAATACCCTCTACCGTGTGTAGAAACCTGATGAAGACCTACAGGAGACATTTGGTCTCTGTCATTACCAACCAAGATTACTTTGCAACGGATTGAAAAGAACTTTTGGTATTGTAAATAAATCATTCTTTTGAAATAATACACGGTGATTTTCTAGGTTTTTCTTTAACATTCTGCCTCTCAGAGATGAAGTGTACTTGTGATGAAAATGACAGACCTGACTCATCTTTTTAAATGGGAGAACTTGCACAATTAGCGTCTGACTAAATGCTTTTTTACCACACTGTATATCCTTGCCGAGTCGCGCCCATCTCCAGTGGCCAAAGGGCAAGAGGCGAGGTACACCCGGGACAGGCAACACCAGCAGGCATACACTCACACCTAAAGAGTTCAGAGCCAGTAAACCTAATAGTTGATATTTTTAATTATTTTTTTTGGACTGTAGGATGAAACCAGAGAACATCCAGGCTTATGTTCAAACCTTCTTGGTGCAAGACAACAGTAAAACCAACTACTACAAAATTTAGCCCAGCAGACTTTGTTTTCTTTGGAAATATTTAACCTCAACATGTCGCTTTCTCATCTCAATAGTTACTCGCAGGTAACTTTAGACCCTCTTTGGTCACCCTGGAGCTGATTATTGGTCGACTGTTTGCCATTTTGGCTGCTCTCCATCCATTAGACTATTGAAATTGTAGTTTTCTGTTTTATATTAAGGGCTGTCTGTTCTGTACCTGTAGAAGCAGAGGCTGTTCAGACACTGCTTGCATGGCTTGTGCACCGAGTAGAGTCTGGTGCAGGGATACTGCTCCTCTCTGCAGTCTGGGAATCAAGACAAAAAAATAAACGCTAAAAATCAGTCATTCATTCTGTCACAAACAGCTAACAGTCGTCTCTCTGCTCTGCAGCCGTCTTACCGAGAGGTCCAGGCTCTGTGGGCTCCGTCTCATAGGTCGGATCTGGAATCCAAGCAGAAAGAGTGGTTTACACGGGAGAAGCTGGGGACACTGGTTTTCAGTCAGGACAACTTTGCAGCAAAGGTGGCAGGGCGAGGATCCAGCGGGTTTACCTGACTTCTCCGGGAAGATCGCAGGCTCAATCTGGACCTGCTGCTGGTAGGATCCAGGAAAAGTTTCCTGAGATTCTGGTCAAAAAAAGTTAAGGATGTTTAATCATTTTTAACACTAAAACCTTAATCACAAAACCTGAAGAACCATGAGAGGACTTTACCTGGTGAATAATAATCATAAGATTCTGTAAATCAGAAGACATTTCATGAGAACAAAACCCAAACAGAAATATGATATGAATAAGAGCATGAACGTTATTTCAGGAACAAATTTGCTGAGGTAGAACAGTCCAAGTCGATATTCTTTGAATGAACTGACCCGGGAAGTGAACCGGTTCCTGGTACTGGGCCTGAGCGAGCAGAACTGTTTCAGACAGATAAATGGACAACAGGAGATTTTTGTTTACAGAGTGCTTACTCCTGGCATTAAGCAATAAACACAGATTCTAACTTTTCATGATGACGCACACGGAAAGATGTTGAGATAAAGACTTTGGACAAGTAAGAAGTTATTTAATCTTCTTTCATGTAACAAGGCTGACTTAATTAGAAGCAGACATGACTGAGAATAAACTGTGAATCCCATGGAAACCAAGTCTATTAAAGAAAAAAAATGGAGAAGGCCACACCGGCCTGCAAGAAGATGAGTTCACATTTTAAGAAGAAAAAAAAACTCATAAGTTTGCTTTCTAAAGATCACAAACATCTGTTTCAAATAGTCAGGAAAAATCCCTTTGCAGCTTTCTAAAAAAAACATTTCAGCTTAAAAATTTAGTCATTAAAAAAAAAAACATTTGTCACACTTAAATGTTTCAGCTCATCAAAGAGATTTTAATATTTGACAACAATTACTAAATTAAATAGAAAAATCTGTTTCACTTATAAAGGAATGAAGCTATTCAAATCAACCTGGACCTGTGTGAGAATAATTGGGGCTGAAAAAAATATTTGGACGTGTCACACTTGGTGACAGCATCTGCAATTAAGTCTTTGCAATAACATTATGATCAATTTGAATAAACATTTTAACAAAATAATTTTCTTTTTCTACATTTCACTGGTGGACTTCATTGTGATTTGGATCGTTGTCCTGCTGCAAAACCCAACTGTGCTTCAGCTTAGCTGCTGATGACTGGATATTCTCCTTTCAGTGTTTTTCTGGTAGAGAGCAGAATTTACAATTTTATCGATTACTACAATAGAGCAGGTCCTGAAGAGGTGAAAAACAGCCACAGACCATCATGCATCCACCACCAGGCTTCACTGATAGTATGACTGTCTTCTACTGAAATGGTTTTACACTAGATATAGTTGGAATCACATTTTCCGAAACGATCCACTAAGAAAAGTTTCGGTTTTTAGACGTTTTTGTCTTCTTTTTTTCTAAGCGGTGGCTTTCGCTTTGCAGCTGTAAAGCTGATGCCATTTCTGACCAGCCTCTTTGTATTGTTGAGCCATAAAAACTTTTACTGAGGCGAGTAAAGCCCACGGTGCTTCATGCGTTGCTCTGGGTTCTTTCGTCACTTTTTTAGATAAGCTGTTGGAGTAATTTTGGTAAACTGACCAATCCTCATAAGGTTGCCACTACTCCATGTTTTTTTCTCCACTAGTGGGTAATGTCTCACTGTGGTCCACTGGAGTCCCAAAGCCTTAGAAAATGCTTTGTGGCTCTTTCTAAACCAATAGATTTTGGTGCATTTGTTTCTCATACGTTTCTTTAAGTTGGTGTTGTTTTCTATTATCTTTTACATTGTGAATATTTTGCTTCAAATAAACAAATTAATTAGCTCGCATCCTGCTTGCTAAAATGTGCGTGCATTCATGATCCCAACTTCCGGGTTGTTAGGAAATTTAGGGGTAAGGGTTAGTTGCCTTGCTTAGGGTCGTGACATACAGCAGGAGGAAGCCAGAATCTAACCTACAACTTTCTGATTGCCAGAAGATTAATCTTCCCGCTGGTGCTCTAATGATTTCTTGGTCAAGCGGATCGAATCGGACCGGGTTTGGATTGCATAAAAATCATCATTTGATGACAGCTTTCTATATTTATGCTGGTTATCAGTCTGATATTTAAAGTTGTTTGATGGTCTAAAACAGTTAAGTGCAACATAAAACAGCAGAAGCAGAAGAATAAGTGAGGAGGCAACCACTTTGCTTCAGTAGTGTATACTTTCAGTGCTTCATCAGGTCACCAGGTGATATTAATGATGTCTAGAAACCTTCTGCATATTTAGGAAGAAAAGTCGAATGTTTTAACATTAATCCCAGCCTCTCAGATCAGACTAACATTATAGTTTGTGTGAAAAAAAATCCACAAAATCCATCTAAACTGTTAAGTTATTGAACTTTATAGGCATGATGCCATTACCTGGCATGCAGATGAGTAGGAGGACTCTCATGGTCACTCTAGGAGGTAGACTGACTTCAACACTCTGGAGAAGACGGAAACAAAGCAGCATGAGGAAAAGAAAGTTTTCTTTTTGTCTCCTGAAATCTTTCCTTCTCTCCCGCCCTCCGTCACCTTTCCAACCCCCCTGCTGCTCTCTCCCCTCCGTGTGCCCCCCTCTTACCCATCATCCTCCCCTCACCGGCCTCAGCCACAGCGAGCAACGGAAACTGAAAAAACTCACAGCAAGTTTCTTCTTTCTTTCTTTCTCCTCGCTGCAGCAGACAGTGTCAAAGCTGCATTCCAGCAAAAGAAACAGAGGACCCTCATAAATCCCACCCCCGTATCTCCCTATGAGTTTACATCCCTCCCTCCCTTTCTTCCTCTCTGTCTCTACATCCTTCATTTCCCTTCTGTCACACTCACTGGTCATTTCCTTGAACCCTTCCCCCTCCCTCTGCCTCTCTTCTTTCTTATTTCCTTCAACAAGCTTAAAATAATCTAAATTTGAGTCGGCAGCACCCTTGAAACAACACATGCTTTGTTGCACACCTTAAACGTCCTACTCTTGATTTCCTGAGTGAAGCTAATTTATGGAAAGTCTGATTATATTCTCCAGCTTCGGCTGCAGATCTGCACATTTTAGCTGTGCTCATTATACATCCCACCCTCTGACTGAAACACTAGGTTGCAGTAAATACATCTCTTTGTGCACCAGCATAACTCACAAGAACACAAACCCACTTCTTCTGCATCACAGTATCTATCAGAAACCATATGTTTTCTCAGCACACATCTGGCAGCAATTAGCCCCCCTCTTTCCACACTTAAGTCCTCCACTTTCAAGCTACAGAGACCCCCCTCCGCTTCAACCCCCACAAACTGAGGACAGCAACAAGAGATGCTCGGCTGGCATCTATTTAAGTTTTTGGACTCCATTTATGGTTATGGAGAAAGAAAGACAACATATTTTCAACCTGCCCTCACTGACCCCATAGGAGCAGAAACTCATTTTAGTCTAGTTTTCTCTCCAGTGCCGTTACTCCTCCTCTTCTTTGGTAAAAAAAAAAAAAACACAGCCCACAGGTCAACTTTAAACATGCATTTAAAGCAGAATGAGCCATCATTTACTGATCTGAATGCAGTCTGCACACAATCATCTCATACCTTCTTAGCGTTTCAACTTAAACCGACTTTTCCAGACATAGTAATTAAGTCAACGCTGGACTTGTAAAGGAAGCAAGCATCAGCCCAGATTTCTTACCCAACTGTGGTTCAGTTATCTTCAACCTCTGCCGGCGCTGATGACTCCTGTGAAAGCAGGAGGATCCTGCAGCTCCACATTGTACCAGCCCACATCAGCAATCTCCTCCTCCTGCAGCACTCTCCCCCGGTCTCAGTACCGATTCCAGTCCCCAATAAACTGGTTTTCACTCCTTTACTCATTTTAATTAATGGTGTATCTGGGACAGAACATGAACACAACATTGCCAATGACACCATAAAGCTAGAATTTGCAGGTTTGGTCCCTGGTTAGGCTTTTAAAAGGGAAACATTCAAAAACTCCTCATATTAACATGTTTAAATATTAAAATACAAAAGCTTTCAGATGCATCTAAATGAATTACAGAATCAATTAAAACTTGAATTATTTCACTAATTCAATACAAAACAGATCAGTGTTTTACAAATTTTGATTATATATGCATAAAAAAATTGAATACGACCAATAAAACAAAATATAATTCAGAAAAGGCTTGTTAACTTGCTGCCTTGACTGCTTGACATACTGTCACACTTCACATGGGTAAATCACAAAAGGTCATTGCTAAAGAAGCCGATCGTTCACAGAGAGCTGTCTGCAGGAACATTTAGGAAAATTTAGTGGAAAGAAAAACGATGCAGGATGAAGTGTAAAACAATGATTTGAGAGATTTTCAGAGCAAATAGTAGCTGGAGACGGAGCTTCAGGAGGCAGAAAGTATCGAGGAAATTCTGGTCCAATGGAGGAAGTGTGGAGAGTTCAGCAACCATGGTAATTGATATTTGTTACATTAAAAACTGTAAATATCATATCCCTGTGTGTTTGACTAAATAATTAAAATTATATAACATGACTTGGTTCCACACAAATACCTTTAATTAAAGACTACAGGAGCAGCCCGGGAACGATATCTGTTCATGTCTAAATTGTCGATTCATTAGAATTCATCAGATTATCTCATTTCTTTGAATGTAGCAATAAAAGCAGCAGTAGGGCATGTAAATAGGGACATTCAAATAAAACCTTGTTGGTTATAAAGCATTGCTGGAGGCTGCAAGGACTGCAGCGCCCCCATGTGGCAGCAAAACTATAAAAAGAGTGAGGTTTTTCCTTTCTCAAGAACAACGATGGTAACTAAATTGTTGAGCTATAGCATTATTAGAGGAATAAAAAAATAAAGCAACACTGAAACTCCAGTTATTAGCGTTGAAAGCTGGTGTTAGCGCTGTAGCCGCGATGCCCAGTGGGGCTTGTTTGTTTTTGGGATTAAGGGATAATACTTTCAACATCATATTTAACCATTTTGCTTTAACTTTTTATTAAGAAACATTTGAGCCGATTCTTAAACTCAATGCATCATTAAGATTAATCGAGCCTTGGAACAGTTGTTGCAGACAAACCTTTCTGCATGTTGCGTTCTGGGCGCCATCTTGAATTAAGTATTTATTAGTCTATATATATTTGATTAATCCCAAAGGAAAATTTTTAAATTTCTTAACAGCCAATGCTCACCATCACAAAACTAGTACTTATTGCGTTAACTCTTTCAATACCTCGTACCATATTTATGATATCGGGTTTTTGTACCTTTTTTTAATTACAATATATCATGATAAAAAAATAAAACTTTTGGATAACCTGTAATGTTTTCTTCAGAGAAGTTCACAGATTTCTGTAGCAGTAACAAACCAAAAGAGCCAAGTTGTTGCAACTCTAACTATTTATTTTCCATCAAAAACAGAGCGCTGTAGGCAAGGAGGGAACATATGTACGTTATGCTTCCATACAAGTGCAAAATTGTAAAGGAAAAATACTACGGAGTTCGGTAAGACATCAGAAAGTCTTGTTTTTTCACCACTTTAATGTGAAGCAAAATGTTTCCCATGCACACAAACATTCACACAGTATAGTTGGAGATAAAAACGTTGGCTACACACTCTCTCCAGCAGTCATACTGTACTTGTGCGTTTGTGTAACACCAAACCTTCCAGCCACACGTGCATTTCTAGAGCAGAAGCACTCGCCGTTGGAGATGACTGATGTTCAGGCCCGTTGGACCTCAAAGAGCGTTTTATAATCAATAATTTATTAATCAAGTTGTGGAAAAGAAGAGCAGGGATTTCAAACAGCGGCTGCCTTCTTCTCCTTGTATGTGGCCATCATCTTCTTGATCTCAGCGATTGCTTTTCCTGGATTCAGGCCCTGTCAACGAAACAAAGAATAACCGTCAAATATTCACATTCGCCAGACTTGGATATTAAAAAAAATCATAATTAAAAAAACTTTAACTTCATATTTACTATTATAAAACTCTTATTTGTGCATTTTGTCAGAATAAATGTTAAAATGGACGTAAATATTTTTAACTATGGGTGAAACTCGAAAAAATTGAATATTGTGCAAAAGTTAATATATTGTAATAATTCTACTTCAAAGTTGAAACGGACATAACTTAGACAATAAATGGAAGGTGAGACATTTCAAAACTTTATTTCTTGTAATTTGGATAATTATGTTTTACAGCTTCTGAAAACCCCAAATTAAAAATCTCTTCAAGGCTAAGGAACCCTTTGCAGGTGTTTTGGATTCATTAGCGGATTAGGGCGCGACGCTTTGAGACTAAAATATATGAACCTTTTCACAATATTCTAAATTTTCAAAGATTTTGAATTTGGGGCTTTCATAAGCTGTAAACCCTAATGGTCAAAATTATCAATTAAAGCTCGACATATCTCGCTCTGCATGTAATGAGTCTATATCACACATTAATCCCACTTTTTATGTTTAATTACTAAAATAAATGAACTTTTGCACAATATTCACATTTTTCGAGTTTCTCCTGTATTTGGAACATTTATACAATAGTCGGTGACTCATAAAAATATTGAGAAAGGAAAGAGTGCTGCTTACAGAATGGTTCGCTGTTCAAGAATGAAATTAAACTGATTTAACACAAACATGGATAATATAAAGTCAGCCTGCTCAGAGGAGCGATGCAGTCGCTGGGCGGAGACGGGTTACCTTTGGGCAGGTCCTGGTGCAGTTCATGATGGTGTGGCAGCGGTAGAGGGAGAAAGGATCCTGCAGCTTGGACAGACGCTCCTCTGTAAACTCGTCTCGCGAGTCAATCATCCAACGGTAAGCCTGAGACAAAAACGGCACGCATGACTCGGGTGTGAACCGTGTCCGCGGGCTGATTGAGACCACAAACTGAAACGCGTACCTGCATGAGCACGGCCGGACCGAGGTATTTGTCTCCGTTCCACCAGTAGCTGGGAC
The DNA here is from genome assembly GCA_028564705.1 of Apricaphanius iberus. NCBI lineage: Eukaryota > Metazoa > Chordata > Actinopteri > Cyprinodontiformes > Aphaniidae > Apricaphanius > Apricaphanius iberus. The sequence continues at coordinate 668,718 of JAPXFQ010002889.1, forward strand.
AGCTCGTGCTGCAGCAGGCGCACAGGATGCATTCATACAGCCCGTCCTACACACAGGAAACGCTTGTGTTTAAAAGCCTCCCAGCAGTGGAAATCCTTTTCTGCTTGCCTGAACCGAAGGTGGAGCTTTACCAGCTTCTGTCTGTCCTCCATAGACTGCAGGTACTGCTCCTTTCCTTCCTTTGACTCGTCCCTCTTCTTCAGGTACGGCTCTATGGACTTGTACTGGGCGTAGAAGTTGCTCATGTCCTGCAAAACAGAACGGATAAGTCCAGTAAGACCTCAGATGATTGAGCAAAAGCGCTTCCGGATCCAAGACATGAACATTCAAATCTGGGCTGCATGGGTTTAGTTCATGTAAGTAGGGGCGATAATTCGATAGCAATATATATCGACGATAGATGTGTGGTGCGATAGAAAAAAAGGGGGTCGATAAAAAAGTTCGATAGAAAAAAAAAGTTCCCCCTTGTTTTTTCATTATACCCCATCAGGCAGCTTAATACAACAATCATTACTCATTCCAAACGAATCATTAACTATGACCCACGCAGCTCTATCATCTACCCTCTCTCCTTTCAAACCACAAAAAGGATGAAATGATTTGAGCTGAAACAGAATTTAACAGTAGCTTCGGCGCGCTCAGACGTAACAACAAAGAAGCAGCAGAGGACGTTGTCCCGGATAAATGTTTCAGAGGCTCCGGTAAAGGTTACGTCCCGTTTTGAACCGATCCTCGATGCACTAAAACACTAAACGTAGCAATAATGAACGAAATATCAAAAAGTGAAATCGGTCCTGGCTGAAACACTTCCCCTCATTAAACGTTCCGGAAGTTGTCAGAGCGGTTCACCGGTATCGTGGTATATTAAAAATTCATACCATAACCAAAATAAACACCGGTTTTTGGTATGAACCGTTATATGGCCCAGGCCTACATGTAAGTAATCTAAACTGTGTCGTATTCAAAGTGGAACCTTACAACTGCATAAAGTTTCTCAAGATAGCCAGTAGCTTGCTCAGCATGATTAAAACGGAGTTCAACCTTAGAAGTAAATGATTTCTTACTCACAGGTACCAGGTCCTTGACCACATACATGTGTGGGAGTGGGTAAATCTTGGTGGGCTTGCTGAGGTTGGAGTCAATCTTGTTGAGGCAGGCGAGTGTGTTGCCTCCATTTATGTTCATCGCACAGGATCCACAAATCCCTGATTTACGCCAAAACGAATCACACACACACAAAATTTTTTTTTTAAATTGGATTTGTGTAAATTAACACACCGCATGAGACAAATCATGGCCTTACCTTCTCTACAGGAGCGGCGGAAGGTCAGAGTCGAATCCATCTCGTTTTTTATCTTGATGAGAGCGTCAAGGACCATGGGGCCGCAGCTGGATAAAGAAATGTCAACTAAGATGGTCAGATGTCTGACCGTTTTAGCATTTGGTGCGTTAAAAGAACTGTTTTGGAAATAATAAAAGATTAAAGATTTCAAACTGCCAAATTATACGCTTCAAAATGATTTACTGATACTAGATAGATGACAAAATTATCACCTTAAATTGTGGTGTTCTTGCCATATGCATATTAAACTTTTCCCCCCTAAAGAACTCATCCATCAGCGTGTTAATATTTACTGGCCCTCATACGGTAGAAGGTCCTGGGATTCCTTAGATCAGAGGACAAGGACGGAGGGGCTTACGTGTTGAGGTCGATATCGTACGTCTGCATGCGGGGTTTGTCTCCAGGTGTGTCTGGATCCCATCTGTAAACCTGGAACTTCTTTATCCTGGGCTGAACAGCTGGAGACGCTGCTGTCTGTGCGTACCGTACCGTCTGGACACAAAACACACGGAGAGAAATGTTAACAAAAATGCTTCGATGACAGGTTTTATTTCGAGGACAAACTCATAACGGCGCTCCTATTAACCATATTTATTCCCCGTTTCATCCCAGAGGCCGCTGGCTAAGAGCTGATCTGTGTTAACCTACTTTTTCTTCCCATCGATGCTGCCGTTGACTCTTTCCACTTTAACACCAGCATCTACTCCTGGTCCAGAGCTTTTATGTTTGCTCTCTCAAACCTCATGGTCAGTTGTAATAGATGTGGCTCACTTTAAACCGGAGCGGGTTGTTTCTTTCCATTGTCACCATATGATGCTCTGGATTAGGGATTCCAGCAAAGTCAGAGTCCTGATGCAATCTCTGGGCTTCCTCATTGAGAAAACCTTTTACCACCAATAAAAGTATCAACTGAATTCAATGGACAGTGAAAGGGAGACTGTGTTAAACTGGACTTGAGTGTGTCTAGTCTAAGTCATTGTACTCTGATTCGATTACATTTCCAGAAGGGATTCGTCTTTTAAAATTAGGGATGAAACAATTACAGATATTGGGCCAATATAGTACTCTTAAAGTTAAATCGATACAGTGAACCGATGTCTAAAATTTCACACAATATTTTTTTATTATTCACTGGTCACATTAAATTTTATTTTTGTAAGCATTTTTACTTTTTTTTTTAACTAACTCATCATCATCATCGATTGTAACAAGTGGAGAGGAAAATAAAACCTGTCTTCCAATACATTGCATTTTTTTGTGCGTATGGGAGTAGAAATATCGGTATTGGTACTCGGTTTCGGTTTGAAAAAAGTGGCATCGTTGCATCCCTATATATACTATAAAACCGATTTAAAACGATACTCATGGAGAATGTGGGGAAAAGCTACATGGCTTATTGTAATAAAAAAATATCCCCTGCTTCCTTGTACATTAGCCAACAGGCTAGAGAGAGCTTGCGTCATTGCTTCACACTTTAAGATGACATGGTTTCGTTTTTAATGTTAAATCTTCATCAGTTAAACACGTTCATGCAGAAACCATTCAGTTTGAAGCAAAAAACGATCTCCCTCGAGTGATAAAGCTAGCTGCTAACCCAAACAAGTGCGTTTAAACTGGAATCCATAACATAGACGGAGCCTTGGGATCTGGAAGGAGGTGGTGTTACGCTGCTTCGGTTCAAAATGATCACAAGTAAAAGATGGCCTCCGACGATGATGACCGACAGTGTTTTGTCCACCGGTAGACAGCTTACCAGCAATCCGGCAGGAGAACGGAAAGCCAAAACGCCGCAGCGGCTCAAAGACGTGAAGGCAGCCGCCGACATTTTTACGTATCCAACAGGTTTCTCTTCTCTGACCTCCACCGGAGGCTTGCTGATCAGGGTCCACTGCGGCTGCGTCAAGGGACGCGTGCTTTGTTGACCGCTGTGTCCCGGATTAAGTGCAGCACTATCACCTGGCTAACAAGCTTACACTTAGATAGCTATTATTGAGCGACATCTACTTTTCTGACGTTTTTCTTTGACAACTCTTGCTCATTATTATTGAATTAATTATTGTGACACTCTAACAGACTCATCCCCGACTCGACTTCCTCTGCCTAAGCTGCTCTGAAAACAAACCTACCCCTCGCAGCCTGAGCCCGTCGTGGTGCTGCGTTGGATCAAACTCACATGTGTGCCCGGGTTGTGCCAAATTAAGGTCATTTCAGTCTGGTGTTTATTCCTTGACCACGGGGAACGAACTGGGCCGAGCAGACGGGGGAGTATAATGGTGTTTCTTACGCTATCCTGCTGGATCCGCAGCCGTGGACCCGACAGATACTGGAAAGTACAGGAACTGCTTAAACATGCGCGGGTGAGGCTCAGACTATTTCTTGGAGCGATGATGCTATACTTAATTAAACCTCCCCTCTCTTCCTCTAATCTAATGAAAGTGTTTGGTATTTTAACTGTCGGCTGAGTAGGTCGGTCTGATGCATGTTTGTTCTTCTCGGTGCTCGTCCACCAGCACTTCAGGGGGAGGAAGAACCGCTGCTACAAGCTGGCAGTGCTGGCTGTCAGGAGGGCTTTCGTCTACTCCACTAAGGCTCGGAAGTTAAAGAAGCGCAACATGAGGACGGTGAGAGCCAAATAGTGACCTTCATCTACATAATATTAATACTACATCGGTGTGCTGGCTGGTATACAAACCAAGGTCAAATCCTCAGGTCAAGGCAGATTTATTTTTCCTTTTTTTGTGTGTGAAATCAAACAAAATCAATGTAGATGTTGTTTGCACTAGTCAATTCTTCTGTTTGGTTTATTTTATTGTAAAAAAAATAATATTGCATGAATGACCTGCACACGCCCTTCTTGCGACGCCACGTAACGCAAAACGTGACCAACCAGAATGCTTCTTGGTGCTAATCAAATTTTTTTAATATATATTTTTAATCAAATCCTTTCTTTCAATCTTTTTCCATTTGTTATCTATGGCTGCAGCCAGTGTTAGTTTACTCTGTCATTCCATAATTGATGAACAAAACGCATGTAATTAAGTAAGTCTCCATCTTTTAAGCAGCATGCACGGGACTCCACCTCCCCATTGAATTCATAGAAAAAGGAAGACAAAGCAATAAAATGTCTCCCAAGACACAACTGACACGTTTTATGTGGAGCTTTCGAGATAAACCCACCGACTGACATCTTCGTTGCTCGTTTTTAAGGCTCCAAGTCTATAAATTGATGTGGTATCGCGATGATGTCCTTTTTGTGAATAATTTTCTAGTCTTAAAGATCTTTGCAGAACTGCTGCCTTAAACGCAGCTTCCGCCACCAGTCAGACAGACTTATGTCGAGCCCAGTCCTACCAGTTATAGCCTCATCGTGCGCCCACCTGTACCTCAGCTTATACTCTTGTGGTCATTTAAGTCGACACCAGCTGGAACAAGTAAGGAAAACGAAACGACAAAATAAATGTGATCGCTCTGTAATCAGAGTGAGAGAAGTCGTTTGGGTTGCGATCACATGCCCCTAAAAAGTAGGAATATAAACGGATTGGTACCACCTAAAACTCTTAGGATGAAAATTGTCCACATCCCCATTAACCTCAGGATCACCATCCATGTTTGAAGCAGCTGAGAAGCTTCTGAAAGCTTGAAGGTCTAAAATCTCGCTCCAACACGTAAAATTGAACTCCTGACAACGCAAGTGCAGCTTGAATGAGTCTGAATCTGTTTTCTATAGTTTTATACACAGGCTGTGAAACCAAATGCGTATAAATAATCCTTGTGTCTTGCTTTCCTATCGTCAGCTGTGGATCACGCGCATTGCAGCAGCCACACGAGAGCAGGGCATGAAGTATCCCATCCTCATGCACAACCTCCCCAAGGTTTGTTGAGTTGTGTGTCATTGCCCTGCATCATTTGCCGTGGTGTCCCTCCTTCCAGCTTACTCTGCCCATTTCCCTCCCCCACACACAGTGCAGCGTTCAGCTTAACCGCCGCGTCATCAGCGACCTGGCCATCACCGAGCCTCGGAGTTTCCTGTCACTGGCGAAGCTGGCTCGAGCTCGGCAACAGGAAGGTTTCCGCGCGGCTCTGGGAGACGGCAAAGAGCCTCCGGGTGTCCTCTCCAGAGTTATGCTGCAGTAAAAAGACTCACTCCCGTCGTGGATTCGTCTTTCAGAGATCCATTTCACTGATGTACTTTGCATATAAAATATTCTAGGACATCTTATTTCTTCATGTGATGCTTCATCCGAGAGATTAAGACCTTTACACTCTACCTGTGCATTTTATAAGCAGTACATCTTACACATAGAAGAATGCTGATTTTTGACATCAGACGGAGTTAAAAGCGTGCTCTTGAAGCAAAGATTTCCTAAGGAGATCATGTTTATTGAAGAGATGTTAAACAAAACGGCGCATATATTCAAAACCTGAAGCCCTTTTTAGTGAGGAATGTGTTCATTCATTGGTTTAAAGGTGCAACCTGCAGGTCCTGATTTGTTGCAACTTAAAATTCTGGTTTCTCTGTAAATAAATTGTGTATTTCTTGCAGTGAGGATGTATAAATGTTGTATTCAATAAACATTTTGATACATATTTGTGTTTTTTTTGGGGGGGCGGGGTGTAAGTTAGGATGGGATTCTGATAAAGTCAAGACTACTTTATAATTCTTAGTAATGAATAAGCTTTGTTTGCCGTGGAGATTCACTTCTATAGTTAGCATAGCGGATGCCTAGTCCATGTTTGTTTTAGACATTTATCTTTTCTATATCAAATTAGAGGACACAAGAACATGTTTGAATCGGCTTTAAGGGTTTATTTTTCTGCCTTCCATTAATCTGTCCTTTCACCCGCTTCGGTAGTTGTGTGTACTCCATTCAGAAAATTATTTAATTCTGTAGCGGCCTCCTCAGGGCACAAACAAACCTGAGCATTGCTTCTCTTCTTTATGCGAAATCCTTTCATCTTATAGCTCTGCTACTTCCAGATCGGCCTAACAATGTCTCTTTTAATGCTACCATCTCCAAACCTTATCTAACTAAATCTTCCACAGAAGGACTTTATTTTTAAAACCAACTAAAACTGGAGCAATTTTCAAGAAACGACGTGTGAATGAAAAATATTGCAAATATAATTACGTTAAGTCCAAATTCTATTTTTCTTTTCTGTCTGTAAATCAAATCTAACAGCTTGAAAAGTTAGAGAGGGGTAGTGAATTTTTTTAGTGGTTATCCGGTGCTAAAAAAGTATCCCCAAAATATCTGGAACCCTTACATGAATAAAAGAGATGCTCTGTTATTTCAATATCATTATTGCAGAAAGTTGATGTATTTGTTTCAGTACTGAATTTCTTGTGAAGGTAATCATTGGACAGATATATGGCATTTAACATTTTTGAGGTGGTTTTCTTTTGCTTTGGGTGGAATTGGAAAAGAAGATATTTTGTGAAAAATGTTGAGTTATAATCTCCAAACGTATATTTCTTTTAAGTTGAGATGGGGAAAATAATGGTTAGAATTGTCCTCAAAAATGTTTTGTTGCATGTCTTTCCCTTTTAATTGGCAATCATCTGTTATTAAGGATGATTCACTAATTATACAGGAAGAATAGGTTAAACTTGCTTTATCAATTTGAATTATTGCTAGGTGAATTGCTGTCCCAACTCTGATGAGTTTATTTTCAATACATGATGGCATCCATTGCCTCAAAGTCAGTCGCATTCAAACCTCCTTCCTCAAATTACTTCACAATATCATTCTTTTAATACACTGGTCCTTGTTTCTCCAAATGTAATTGAAATTAATTTGATTTATGATTTTAGTCTATTGGAAACACATAAACATTGTGATGGATACCTTCTGTTTTAATAAGCAAGACACGTCCAAAGAGGCAAGGCAATTTTATTTATATTGCACACTTTAAACACAAGGCAATTCAAGGTGATTTACATGATTCAGTGGTAATGAAACCAAAAACATGATAAAAATAAGAACAATAAAACAGATCATTACTAAAATAAATGCATTTAGTAACTGAAGCATGAAAAAGAAAAGGTATGTGAGAGTATGAAATTTAAAAACAAATAAAACATATAATAAAAAGAGAAAGTGTAAAGAAAAACTTTATGCAAAATATTATTGATTAAAAACGAAAAGAGGTCTCTTTGAAGCACATTGTTCAAAATATTTTTTTTAGATTTTTGGATATTATGCTCAACATTTTTATTATCTCTTATTTGTATTCTTTGAGATTATACTACCCACATATATTTAATGTCAGTTTTAATAGCAATATTAATAAAGCTACCAGGCTGACAATCATGATTAGCTAACAATTCGCATTTTCTAATATACATGTACAAACCAGAAAGTTCTGGCGCTAGTAATCAAATGTGTTTTCTCAGTAACCATTGACTTTTAAGCATGAAACAGCCGCCTGATGCAACCAAAAGAAGGTTTTTTTGACCCTCGATGAATGCCGTACAATTAGCGTATGACCTCCACGGTGCGCTGCCCTACTACATCCAATTAAAACACAAAATACTCCCAGAGAGCCAATCACCGCCGCTGTTGTTCGCCTGGACCTCCGCTACGCACTGCGCATGCGCAGATGGTCTCAGCGTGTCATGCGTCCTGGAGGAGGTGCGGTGGCTGATCTGTAATCCCTCCACGGAACCGGCAGAAACTGTGCTTTAATTCCCTCTCGGGACCATGTCGTGGCTGTTCGGATTGAACAGGGGCCAGCCCGAGCCTCCTCCCGGCTTACCGGCCCAGCCTCCGCCGCCTCCTCCGCCGGCTGGGGGCTCCGGCGGCGGAGATAAACCCAAGGACAAATGGAGCAACTTCGATCCCACCGGGCTGGAGCGGGCTGCCCAGGCGGCCAAGGAGCTCGACAAGTCGCGTAAGTGTTCCGTGGGGCTCGGGGTGGATCAGCACGGAGCTGGGTGTGGACTTTTAACGTCAGTGATGCTGATTAAAAAGTATAAAAATGCTGCATCAGGTGATGCAACCTACTTCATAACGTGTTTCGCAGCTGCAGCCTGCATCAGAACAACATGTTCTTAGCGTGTTTATGGAATTTAAGCATTGAATGACAGCAGTAACCTGGCACTACATCCACGTGCATGCAGTGAGAGTGCAAAGGTCACAACCTTGCAGTGGAGGTTGCTGCAGATGCAGTACCTTGAAAAAAATGGGTTCATACTACTTGCACTGCTTTCAGAAGAACAGTGGGCACTTTGAGCTTAGGAGAAACCCAGGTATATTATAGTTGTTAAGAAAAAGGTGGTGAAGAAGCGTAATGAAGACCAATGAGCACAGCCGAAAGACAGAGCAATAACCAAAGCAGCAGCTAGGAAACAGTTTGGCCCACAGGAATAAAAGACTACTTTTTTGGCTCTATGTAAATAGTTTTTGTTTGGTTTGGTGGATAATTAACACTATGATCACATAATTCCCATGAGGAAGCATGATGATGGCTGCATGATTCTGCGGGGTCAACTCCAGCCACTTTGAAAACTGGAGTTGACCACCTCTGGTCTAATAAAATGTCAGCAAAATGCACCTGTTATATGACAATATATAGAAAAGTGCTGGGGAACGACAAAACAAGAAAAATATGGAATGTATCTGTATTTTTATTTTTTTAGTCTAAATGAGCAAAATTAACTTTTATAAAATAAACGGTAGGGATTTTTTCCCCACTCTTAAAGATAACTTCAAACATCCAGAATACCTACTTTAGTTAAGCATTAAGTCATCAGTTTATCTGTTATCCATGCGTTTGAAAGGCAAAATATTTTATTATGAATCTATTTTTTTCCAATATAAAACATACTTAAATGATATGGGAAGCTGGAACCAAATATTGAGTCTATTGCTGTTATCTAATGGTGATTTGTACTTGTTGCATTTGTAATGTATGTTTGTGCATTTTTTTTTGTTAAAGTGGATTTTAGTTTTATTTGTATTTACTGTAATAACTACGATGGAGCTACAAAAGTAACAAAAAGGTTTTGATAGTGAGAAAACAACATGCCTGCGTTAACCATAGTTTTTTTTTCTCCTCAGGTCATGCCAAAGAAGCTCTGGAGTTGGCCCGAATGCAGGAGCAGAGCACTCAAATGGAGCACCAGAGTAAAATGAAGGTACAACACCTCATTTGTAAAAGCAATGGAATATAATAAAGGTTTGACAGATTTTAGCAAAGCCAGTTGATTTGTACTGGGGTTATTCAACGTGTTTTGATGGAAGAACAAAGAAAAGTGAGTTTTACACCCCAGTATATATCACAACATTAAAGAAGCGGCTTGTAAAAGCATAATAACACGAGATGTAATCGTTAATAAAGATAGAAACATTTAAGTCTGCGCAAACAAAAAGTCATATATGATAGAAACGATGGAGCAATTTTTAGCCTTTATGGGAAACTTTGTTGCCTGTGGTGATAATTAAGGAACCAACCAATTCTGAGTAACATAGAGGCTTATTGCTTTATTGACAATTAACATGATGTAAAATTCTGCCCTTCAACAAACAGGCAGCCAGATTTAATACAGATGTAATCTGAGCCTTTGTGCTGGTATTGGTCGGGACTCTGGCAGCAGCATTTGGGAAGTACCAGAACTGCCTGGTTGATTTAAAGCACTTTGATTGGTCCAGTTTGTTAAATGCTGCTGGTCATCTTGATAATCTCTAATATCTGCCACGATGGGGTAAAAACAAATGTATGCCATAGACAGATTTCTTCACTTTTTGCTTTTTTTCTTCACATTTCAGATCATCAAGTGTAATGTTTGATTAGAAAAATAACCCACTTAATGAACCTAATTTAATAAAAAAGCAGTTTTGAAATGCTGATTGACTTTATAGAGGAGGAAAAAGCCATCCAAGCCAACCTTGCTCTGTGTGAAGAGTAATTACTCCATACACCTGGTGGCTAGTTGTGCCACTGTTGGTGGCAACAGCTGCTATCCATCATTTTTTTAAACACCCAGTGAGTCTTTCCCTTTGCTTTGAAGGACATTTGTCCTGCTCTCATTGGAGGGTTTTGCAGCATTAACAGCAAGTATAACGCCATGCTCCACCGTCCCAATCAGAATGCAGACTTTTACCAGGTAATGTGACAGGCTGTCCACTCCTGGGAAGTCTCACCACTGTTCTGTGTTTTCTCTATGATGGCTCTCACTGTTGTCTGACGTAGACCCAGATGGCTTTATTTCCCGTTTCAGACTGATGTCAATGACTTTATTTCTCATCTGTTCCTGAATTTCATCAGACTGGCTACTCATTATAATTTAGGGTTTGATTAAATGCCATAAAAGTTCTCCAGGAGCTCCTTTGTTTGGTTTGTATGCAGCTTAATGATTTTAAATTCTTTTTTGCTGCATTTTTTGGGTTGTTTCACAGAAAGCTTTTTTTAAAATCTTTTTCTTACAGGGCCAGAAAACATGTAAAAACCTAACTCTTTAGTTTTAATGTCAGTTTATGACGATTTTGTTTGGATCTTAACTTTAACAGGAGTATGAAGCAGCATTGGAGCAGCTCAAAGGTGACCAGATACGCATCCAGGCTGAGGAGAGGAGGAAGACTCTGAATGAGGAGACCAAGCAGCATCAAGCGGTGAGAAAAAGCTTTTATTTTTGTTGTTTCCCAGTCTTCTAACTGTTCAATTAGATAATAAAAGACAACTTTTTTTAATCCACCTTTTTTACCAGAGAGCTCAGTACCAGGATAAGCTGGCCAGGCAGCGATATGAGGAGCAGCTGAGGCAGCAGGTGAGGCCGAGCTCAGCTAAAAAAAACACTTTAAAACAACACACCGAAAGCTCTAAACAGTCTTATTTTCCACTTTACAGCAAATCCTGAATGAGGAAAACCTTCGCAAACAGGAGGAATCCGTTCAGAAACAGGAGGCCATGAGGAAAGGTAAGAGCTGTCCCCGCTGTGAGCTTATAAAACACGCCGGACTCGGGCTGATCGGGGACGCTGTGCCGCCGTTTCCGCAGCAACGATCGAGCACGAGATGGAGCTGAGACACAAGAACGAGCTCATGCGCATAGAGGCGGAGGCCAAAGCCCGAGCGCGCGTGGAGAGGGAAAACGCGGATATCATCCGAGAGCAGATCCGGCTGAAGGCTGCAGAGCACAGGCAGACCGTCCTGGAGTCCATAAAGTGAGCTTCACTCACCCTTTTTATCAGATCTAACCGAGATGTTTAGCAGGCGGTCACTATCCCAGCAGATGTTTGACTTGCACGAGAACACAGTTGAACCTTGCTCAGGTGAACTAACAGGTGGTATGTGTTTACATTCAGGACTGCTGGTGCTGTGTTTGGAGAAGGATTTAGGGCCTTTGTGTCGGACTGGGACAAAGTTACGGCCACGGTAAGATTGGGGGAAAAAACCCAACAAAGCAGCATTTTATTACAACATTTACTTCTATCTTGCAGAGGCACTCATCTGTTTTTAACATTTTCTCACACCTCAAACTTTAATGCAGTTGTTTCCAAAGTTACTGCTCCAATGTTGCTCTTTTTCAGCAAACCTGAATAATTAAAGGGTTCAACAGCAGGCACTTACAAAGCTAAGTGACGTGTGCTTTAATGTGTTTTAGGGATTTTATGTGATAGACCAAAACAAAGAAGCCTTGTAGATCCATACCTGGTATATTCTGTTTTTCCTGCAGTTACAGCAGCGAAGTTAGAGTTGGTGAGATTAGATGGGATGGAGTTCTGCTGGGAACAGCAGGTTTAAAGTCTATTCATAGAACGTTTGTTGGGTTGGTTCACACATGAATCCCACAGCATGATGCTGCCACCACCAAGGCTCTGTGATGTCACTCGTAGGTTTCTGAACAGCTTGTCGATCAAAAGGACACACCCCTTATTATGAATAATTTCAAGATTGAATTACATCTAAACGGATGAGTTATTTAAAATTAAAATCCCCTCAGAGTTGTCATGATGGTAAATTTGAACTATTAAACCTAAACAGGCTATAAATATATTATTTCTGCTGTGAAGCTGGCATTTTTAATATAGGAGTCAATGGGAACTTGCTCCTTTCTGGAGCCAGCCCCTAGTGGATGAGCGGGGAACTGTAGTTTTTGTTACTTCAGCGTTTGCATCACATTCTGCCGGCGTAGTTTACCCCTGTGTCACTGTGGCACTACTTGGCTTGTGCTAATACGAATGCAGGCCACACATTCCATGTTTTTATTCATAAAAACCCCCATTTAAAAGCCACCCCACTCTACACTTATACACTACGTTATGTTGGCCGACCACATGAGATCCCAATAAATTACTTGGAGTTTGTACTCGTGACAAAACATGAAAAAGTTCAGCCTTTTCACTGCTCCATCAACGTTTCTTGCCTAATCGCTATATTTCCTTATTAATATGTAGGTACAAGATGCCATTTTTTTTACAAACAGCCACAAGCCCCAAACTAATTTTTTTGCCTAAATGCGATAAATCCTCTCAACTAATCAGAATTCAGTGAACGTTCTACGCTATGTTTCCATAGATTGTTAAAGCGGGCAAGCGGTGGGCTGACCTGAAACCTGAGGTATTTCTGAAGCAGACCTCTGTTAAGGCTGCAAAAAAACAGATGTGCTGGCACTACTAGGAGCAATAGGTGTGTCTGATCCTCCCCATTTTCTCAGAAGAGTCCTGAATTTCAGTTCCCCTACAAAAAAAATCTTCCTAAGCAAACATACTTCCGAATTTCTCCCGATATCTGACGGCGTCCCATTTCATGGACACTCCCCGTTTCTTATGTGAGAGGGATAGTGAATAAAAGCTGTTACATTTTTATTTTGACAAAAGGAAGGTGCTGTGAGGTACATTTTCCTCATTTCAGTCATGAAAATCCATCACCTGTTGGTGAAATTCGCCGTTTTGAATCCAAAATAGGTTAACTACGTGATTCGTATGTTTGATGAGGGAAACAATCAGCTGTAATTAGTGATGCCAAAGCGGTCCGCAGGTCTTCAGAACGGTCTTTATGTGACTGAAAAAAGCTGTAGTTTCAGTTACTTTTTAAATCTTCCGAGATATTTAGGATTAAAAACTGTTTGAACATCCTAGTGGATCTCTCTCTGGAAATGGATGGATTTATAGCGTTTTGAGGAAAAATTAAATTAACTTTGAATTTATCAACAGTATTGTTGTTTGATTTAATAATTATTGTTCAATATATTCTATCTTTACCAGGATAAATTTAAAATTCACAAAATGTGTGGGTCTTGGTAAAAAATTAAATTTTCCTGAAAACTATTGAAGTGGATTTATAGCATTTTGGAAAAGAGCTCTTCATATATATTTTATTGCTAATCTGATCAGTCAGATAACTATGAACAGCTTTAAACAGTCATAGAGACACAGAGCATGTCATAATTAACCGAGACTTGGGAGTCCTTACTTAAAAACGCATAAAAACTGTTTTGCATTGACTGTACAAAAGTGATATTGTTAGTAATTGTTGTATTCAAAGGAAACCGTATGATGAATAAAAAGGAGATGTGGCGTGTGTTAACACTTCAGCAGCCTCAGACCAAACCTCCGTGTACTTATTTTATATGTTAAATAACTGGGGCTTTGTCTTTTGAAGATGAGATTTTAGGTACAAGGGTTTGTGCCGTTTTGCCAACTTTTTTCTGAGTAGCTTCTTCCTTTTCTCCTCTAGGTGGCAGGGCTGACCCTGTTGGCGGTGGGAGTGTATTCGGCCCGAAATGCAACCGCAGTTGCTGGACGCTACGTTGAGGCCAGGCTTGGAAAACCATCCCTGGTGCGGGAGACCTCCCGATTCACCGTGGGGGAAGCAATCAAGCATCCGGTCAAGGTGGCTATTACACACTGCATCATTGGTTTTATTTCAGTAAAACACAGGCCATCAGGAGCTGAATGAAACCACCTCTGAATCTGTTTCTCTGTTCAGACGGTGAAGCGGCTGAAGAGCAAACCTCAGGATGCTCTTGAGGGAGTTGTGCTCAATGTGAGTGGGTTTTTCTGAGTAAATTATGCTGATTTAAAATGTTTTATGTTAAAGGTTTTTCCCTCTTTGCCTTTGTTAGCCTTCCTTGGAGGAGCGTGTGCGTGACATTGCCATTGCAACGAGAAACACGAGGCAGAACAACGGCCTGTACAGGAACATCCTCATGTACGGCCCTCCTGGGACGGGGAAGACCCTGTTTGCTAAGGTACGGCTGAGGTCTGAGCTTAGGAAACATCCGGCTGAAACTTAAACACTAGTGTGTGCAGTTAAGATCAATTGTTTGTGTTGAGTAGAAGCTGGCAATGCATTCTGGGATGGATTACGCCATAATGACCGGCGGCGATGTAGCGCCCATGGGTCGGGACGGTGTGACCGCTATGCATAAAGTCTTCGACTGGGCCACCACAAGCAGACGCGGGTATGTTCCTGAAGAGACGCATATTATTATAAAGTCGTTAAGGTGCTTGGTTTAGTTTCCCAGTGAGTAAAATAATCCAACTCTTGTTTCTGTGACAGGCTCCTGCTCTTCGTTGACGAAGCTGATGCATTCCTCCGCAAAAGAGCCACTGTAAGTTTGGAGAGATGCTGGCATCTAAAAGTATCCGCACCCCTCACCAAATTTCGTCATGTTACATTGGAAAAACTCCTGCACCCAACTCATCAAAACAAAGCAGTATACTGGGCTATAACAAAATTCTGGTAAATGAGTCTGAAAAATGTGACATGCATATGTATTTAGTTCCCTTTACGCTGGTACCCTTAAATCCAATGCAACTTGTTCCATTCAAGTCATATCTGAAAATAGGAAACCGTATTTTCCATCAAGTGAATTCAGAAGGACATTGATCAGTGAAGAGGCTCTAGAGGAGCTGCAGAGATTCACGGCTCTGGTGGGCGTAACATCTAAAAAGAAGACATGTTACTGGTGCATGCATCAGTTCTGCTGTAGCAGAAAACAATTGTTGATTGAAAGCCATAAGAAGTCCCGTCCAAAAGCCTGGGTTGGAGGTTCTCCTTTCTAGAATGATAGCAAACCTGAACATCCAACCAAAACTAACAGAGTAGTTTAGATCAAATCTTATTAATGAGCTGGAATGGCCCAGTCAAAGTCCAGAGCTAACTCTGCTGAAGAATCTGTGGTAAGACTTGAAAACTGCTCAGATTTACTAAGCTGTTAAAGAAAATTGTAATGAAAAGTGGTTCTGCTAAGTAGCAAGAGCATCTAAGTACTAATGTATGACAAACTTTTTAGATTTTTATTCATTATTTTTTATAATGAATAAAAATCTGAAAAGTTTGTCATACATTAGTTTAATGTATAATTTTTAAAATATTTCATAATTGTGTGTTTACATAACATCCCTTAGTAATGTGAACAAGTTAATGGAGTGCGAGTACCTGGGAAAGACATTAAAAATCCTTACTTCCATGTAGGAAGATTCCTACATTAGTAGGAGTCTGTAATCAAAAGGAAGTGACCTTTAATCACTTTCCCCTCATCTTTTGTAGGAGAAGATCAGCGAAGACCTCAGGGCCACCTTAAACGCGTTCCTGTACCGCACTGGAGAGCAGAGCAACAAGTACAGCTTTGTTTCTCGCTCAGGTTTAACCCTCTCCCCCAGCACGTTAACAAAAGCATTAAAGAGTTATTTCTTCTGCGCCGTAGGTTCATGTTGGTGTTGGCCAGTAACCAGCCCGAGCAGTTCGACTGGGCCATCAACGACCGAATAGATGAAATAGTGAATTTCGCCCTGCCAGGCCTCGAGGAAAGGGAGCGCCTGGTGCGGTTGTACTTTGACAAATACGTGCTGGAGCCGGCCACTGGAGGGCGGCAGTGAGTAGAGTCATGAAGTTATGCAATGGGGAGCCTAACCCCCGATTAACACCGGGAGCAGAACAGATGCGGTCCGGTGTCTGTACGGTTGCCTTATGGACGAAAAAACGTGGAGTTAAACCAGAGCATTCACAGCAGCTGCGGTGTCGGACGCGGAGCTCCGTTAACTTTCCAGATCAAGTCTATTTTTTTCGTATGCGTTTTTTTAAATGAAGCTTTTACATGAGCTAGACAGTAGGCTGGTATATTTCAGATGAATTGATGAGAGTAGCTTTTGAACTCCCATGAGTCGGTGAGATTTTTTGCTGTCACCGGAGAAAACCTCCAGAGACGTTCCACACACAAACCGCAGGCGGTGTGAATTGTAGTCTGTATGGCAGCCGTATGCACACCGGGCCCCAAGCATTCTGCGCCCGGTGTGAATCGGGTAAGTCTACTCCACTTCTGGTCGGTCCATTGGTCCCCTGTTCTAATGATGTATGTTTGTCATGTGATTTGTGATTTATTTGCTTGTATAAGTTTGTAGCTATAATGACTACGAATCAGAAATGACATATGACGTCATGGAGCTAACGCAAGCTAGCACTGGCTAGCACTTGAAACACTCACTTAGACCTTGCACATGCCGACTGTCTCTCAACAGACTGTTTCTCCAACCCAGCATCACTGCAACTTAACCACTGGTGAGATTTATAGTGTTTTAATGCTCCTTCCTTCATCATGGAAGAAGGATTTCAAGCTGGATAAACTTAGAGCTATTTTTTCTTTTTCTTGATATGTAGAGCACTAGGTATTTTCCCATAAACCTAAAGTAACTTTTGCCATCTGCCAACAATGACAGCTGTGACCAAATGTCTTTAAAATTCACAGACATCATATATTGAATCCATGGCATATTTCAAACAGGATAAGAAAACAACTTCTCGCTCCAGTGACTCTTATGATTTTTTTTTTTTGTTTTTTTTGACAGTATTGGACTCATGGATCGGCAGTAGATGGGTGTAACTTAGGCTCCCCGTATAGTCGTAGTCTAGATCTCCACACCAGTGTTACATCGGGTTATGCTCTGTGTTTCTGTGAAGGAGGCTGAAGCTCGCACAGTTTGATTACGGCAAAAAATGTTCAGAGATCGCCAAGAGGACGGAGGGGATGTCTGGAAGAGAGATCTCCAAGCTGGGTGTGGCCTGGCAGGTGCGTCTCCTCCGATCATTTTGGATCCTTTTCCATTAAAATGCTGCTTAGTACAAACAATCTTTTCCTCTCCCCTTCAGGCTGCAGCGTACTCCTCCGAGGACGGCGTCTTGACAGAAGCCATGATTGATGCTCGAGTGGACGACGCCATCAAGCAGCACCAGCAGAAGATGGACTGGCTCCGTGCGGAGGAGGAGGTAGCCAAGAGCCTGACGCCTCCTCCTGCCGGGGCGGGAGCTATCGCAGGGAAAATGCGCTTCACTCTGCCGCTGACGGAGACGCCTCACGCTCAGGAGGTGATGGCTCCAGTGCTAGAGATAAACGCACAGCCAGAATCGGCAGAGGGCAAACAGGCCAGCCCAGTTCTACAAGACCGTGCGGACGCTGCTAAAGCAGAATCTAAGAAAACGGATGAAGGTGTAGCTGAATCTGACGGCGAAAGCAAACCAGGAAACCAGGAGAAGACTGGTTCCTCTCCTCGGAAGGATGGAACCCCAGTCTAAGTTGTAACAAAACGAGAACTCTGCCCTCTTAACAATCTGGTCTGAGACTTCACGTCAAAGCTTGTCCAACTCTCGAACGCGACACAAGATTAGTTTACATTGGGAGGAGAGAATTATGTTTTCATAACACAACTGATGCCTGGATCTTTCATTTTCATAGCAAGTGTATACAATGTAAACATGTAGGTTGCGTAGAAACAAGACAATGTGTTTATTACCATAATATAAATGTTGTGCAAAGTCAGGTTTCTCTGTAAAAATGATTAAAACTTTTTTTCTAACAAGAAACAATTATTTTCTTCACGTGGAGATAATTGTTTAGAGCAGTGAACATTAACCATCAGCTGTGTGGAGGATGAACTACTGTTAGGTGTGCCGTGATTGGCTGGAGATTTTATAGTAATGTAATCTGTAGAAAACCTTGTGTAAAAGGACATACATTTTTTTTTGTACTTTTAAACACAATTTTTGGGGTTAATTTTTGTTATCCACCACGGTTAAGTGTTCGGAACCAAAATCCTTGCTGACATGAATAATTTCTCTACTTAGACCACCACGATTTGTGGCAATTATTGGATAAAATAACTTTGTGAAAGAAGTGAATTGAATATTTGGCTTTATTTGAAAACATTAAATATGAAAACTTTATTTGGAAATTAAAAAATTCCTAATAAAATTGCAAAGATTAAAAGAAATGGAGTTTATATTAACAGTGAAAGTAGATTTTATATGTATATATGTAAATGATAAAGCTCGCTAGAACGGACATCTGATCAATAAGCATTGATCTTAAGCTTAGCAGATGATTGATGCACAGTCTCTGCTGACTGCTAAAGGAGGAGCAGCTCTCTCCTGATCTGATTTTTGGCTTATTTTCACCCTATTCACTCCTTTTAGATTCTGTTTTTAGTTTTCCTCTTAATTTATGTGCCCAGGCTCTGGAATTACACTATTAGACTGGATTGTGTCTTTTTTGTGTATTACTTTTGAAAGACCTATAAGACCGGCCATTTGCTCAGCTGAAAACTTTGATAATTTGCTCCTGGGACAGGATGCCTTAGAAAAGCAGCTACTAAGTATGGAAGTAAAATTAGGCCTTCTGGAAATTAACGCTGGATATGGAAACTGGTTGATAGGAAAGGAACAACAACCTGGCAGCCCTGTGCTCATTCGGTCCAGTCTCACTCAGAAGCAGAACAACACTATCCCACCATTGAGCTGCGGAACGGGAAGGACCCCTGACTCAAACTATGAAGAAAACTGGCTAGCTCTAAAAAGACACTCTTCAACACGTCTTCCGAGAAGGAATAAACCAAACAAATATGACTTGCAGCTCCCTGAATCACGATGCAGCCAGCCAAGGTCACAAGGACGTATCTAATTACAATAAATGATAAAGTAAATTGGGGAAGCCCCTAGTGGAGGAATCCAGTCACAATAAACCACAAACGAAAGTAAGGAAGCCCCTAGCGAAAGTTTTTATTATTCATGCTGGTTCAATAAAGGGCATTGAACATTTTTGTAGCCACAAATGTGATCAGTTGTGCCCAAGATTCTGTGGAACAAAGATATAACAGAGATATACAAGCAGAGGAAACGCCACCAGGACAAAAAAGTATTAATACCAACTCCCAAAGCTGTAAGCAGAGCAGCAGGATCAAGCAGAGACGTACAGCATTTGACCCATTTACCTGGCTCTACACCAAATTCCTCACCCTTGAGGACCTTCTCTGAAAATGAGGGGCACAAATCATGATCGGGACACAGCTAACACCAAAACTTGGATTAAATCAGTTCTCTGGGACTAATATCCTGCCAATCTTCCAACTGGTAGTGTGACAGTGTGGAGGTCCTGTCACTTGGATCAGATTGATGATGCGCCCTGGCTGTTTAGCCACAGGGACATCCCTTTGGCTGAATGGTTAGCACGCATGACTCTCACCTAGGAGTTGAGGGATCAAACCCTACCTGAGCCCTTGTTGTACACTTTACCACAGGTAACAGACATTTATTGATGAAGGGAACCGGACATTAATTTGTCTCCAAGAAGTTGCCTGGCCTCCCTGAACAAAGTAGTACCCTCCCAGTGCTTCTAATATACATACAAAAAAACAACTCAATAAAGCTATTTTTCTAACATTTTATAAACCACCAAAACCTAACTGTAATTTATTCAATGATTTTAATGACCTTCTGTCACTAATATGCACTGAGTATGACCAACTAATCGTTGTGGGAGTCATTTTTTTCCCCTGAAAAGATTCCAACAATCAGACGTTCAGTCTATACTTCAGTACAGAACCCACTACCAATGTCTCTACAACACCAATGTATGTTTGTATTCCATGAGTTCAACCAAATAAACCTTGAATAAATCATTAAGCAATTAAGCTCCTCCTCTTGCTGCCTTGATGTATTACCCAAAGCATTTAAAAAAAACAGCGTTTGACACTGCTGATCCTAAGACATTACTGGAATGACTGGAGAGCTGGGTTGGAACAACTGTTTTTTTAAATGCTTTGGGTAATACATCAACGGCAGGCAAGAGGAGAGCTTAATGGCTTAATGATTTATTCAGGTTTATTTGGTTGAACTCATGGAATACAAACCATTAGGTGTTGTAGAGCAAATTGGTTACGTGGGTTCTGTACTGAAGTATTGATGAAGTCTGGATTGTTGGAATCTTTTCAGGGAAAAAATGGACCTCCACACAACGATAGTTGGTCATACTCAGTGCATATTAGTGACAGAAGGTCATTAAAACATCATTGAATAATACAGTTAGGTTTTGGTGGTTTATAAAATGTTAGAAAAATAGCTTTATTGAGTTGTTTTTTGTATGTATATTAGAAGCACTGGGAGGGTACTACTTTGTTCAGGGGAGGCCAGCAACTTCTTGGAACAAATTAAAAATTAATGTCCGGTTCCCTTTCATCAATAAATTGTCTGTTTACCTGTGGTTAAAGTGTCAACAAGGGGTAATTCAGGGTTTGATCCTCACTCCTTGGTGAGAGTCATGCGTTGCTATCCATTCAGGCCACAGGGATGTCCCTGTGGCTAAACAGCCAGGGCGCATCATCAATCTGATCCAAGTGTACAGGGACTTCCACACTGTCACTTGGATCAGATTGATGATGCGCCCTGGCTGTTTAGCCACAGGGACATCCCTTTGGCTGAATGGTTAGCACGCATGACTCTCACCTAGGAGTTGAGGGATCAAACCCTACCTGAGCCCTTGTTGTACACTTTACCACAGGTAACAGACATTTATTGATGAAGGGAACCGGACATTAATTTGTCTCCAAGAAGTTGCCTGGCCTCCCTGAACAAAGTAGTACCCTCCCAGTGCTTCTAATATACATACAAAAAAACAACTCAATAAAGCTATTTTTCTAACATTTTATAAACCACCAAAACCTAACTGTAATTTATTCAATGATTTTAATGACCTTCTGTCACTAATATGCACTGAGTATGACCAACTAATCGTTGTGGGAGTCATTTTTTTCCCCTGAAAAGATTCCAACAATCAGACGTTCAGTCTATACTTCAGTACAGAACCCACTACCAATGTCTCTACAACACCAATGTATGTTTGTATTCCATGAGTTCAACCAAATAAACCTTGAATAAATCATTAAGCAATTAAGCTCCTCCTCTTGCTGCCTTGATGTATTACCCAAAGCATTTAAAAAAAACAGCGTTTGACACTGCTGATCCTAAGACATTACTGGAATGACTGGAGAGCTGGGTTGGACACTGGTGCTGTAGTTGACTGGTTTGTGTTCTACCTGATGAACAGGGATTTCTTTGTTTCTGTAAGAAAAACATGGGGTTCCCCAAGGCTTCATCCTGGGGCCTATTCTATTTAATACCAACATGCTCTCCCTAGCCCAAATTATAACAAGTAATAAGATTAATTACCATAACTATGAAGATAATACACCAGGTAACTATATACCAATCCAAATACTAAATAAATGGAGGAATATTTCTAGGATTAAAGGACTAATGTCACAAAAGGACCATGAAAACCTCATCCATGCGTTAATCTTTAGTCAGGTTCATTACTGCAACAACGTCCTCACAGGTCTACCTAAAAAGCCAATCAGACAGTTGCAGCTGATCCAGAAGCTGCTGCTTGCGACCTTACTAGAACCAGGAAAGTAGAGCAAATCTCCCCAGTTCTATCCCTGCATCAGAAACCACCGAATGTTAGCCTCTAAGCACTAATACTAGCAACTAATCCTTAACCTTTCATGGGGTCAACAGTGAGAACACTATGGCTGGTAGTCTAGGGAGCCGTTCGCGAATGTTCCCATTTCGAACAGCCTTTCTACCCGACGTCATTACGCGACGTAAACGCACACGAATGACGCATATCAAAATAAACCTTCGGAAGAAGTTGTTGTACACACGTGTCTTTTCCCTTAAAAAAAAAAAAAGTATTTTCCCTTTCGGCCATTTTCGTTATTTTCCGTGAGGTGGGCCGGGCGACTTGTATTGATGGCGTCTTGTGGCGCAAGGGATTGTGGGATGGTACATAGCTCCTAATCGCCAGTTAGTTAGCATCAGAGGTCCATATGCTAAAGTGGCTATGATAGTTAGCATACTGGCCACTTTCCCTAACTCCTTCCTAACTGGAAACCTAATTCGGAATCATCTTATCATGGCGGACGCTGACGCACATCCGGTTTGGCGTAAGACCTCTTACCAATTTAGTGGTTTCGGCTGCAGCCTAAAATCCTTACACTGGGTCCTTGTAGTTCAGAGAATTAACTTCAAAACACTCCTACTAGTTTATAAATCACTAAATGGTGTAGCACCAAAGTATGTTGGAGATCTGTTGTTACTGTAACAACCCAGCAGACCACTCAGGTCCTCTAACACTAGTTAACTAAACATCCCTAGAATCAGAACCAAACATGGAGAAGCAGCTTTCAGTTTCTTTGTGCCACAAATCTGGACTAAACTTCCTGATGACTGCAAAGCTGCTGAATCATTAGGTTCTTTCAAATAAAATATTTAAACTCTACTGTTTAAAGATGCCTTTGGGTAATATTGATTTTTGAAAATTATTATTTCTATGCTTTTTGTTTTTAATCAAATTCTAAATGTTTACGTTCATTGAGTCTTGTTTTATCTATTTTTTATCCTCAGACTTTTGCATACGTTTTTTAATGCTTTTCCTAAATTGTTTTTAATGAAATGCTGTTTTTTTTGTTTTGTTTTTTAACCACCGAATCATGTAAATCACCTTGAATTGCCTTGTGTTGAAATTGTGCTTTACAAATAAAATAGCCTTGCCACACAGATTTCACTTTATATTCTCTACTCTTGGCTGGCTACGCCTTTAACTTTCAAAAGTCTGGGGAAATTACAACTGAAATGCAGTATTTGTCTAATTTAAAAAGCAGATTATCTACAATGCAAAGTTGAATACAAAAAAGAAATGGGTTTAAAATTTAGTAATGTGCCTTCTCTTAATCCGAGTACGAAGGTAAATAAATTTAGTAGAGTTGCCTGATTGCAAAATCAGAGGGTTTAGTCTTTTTCTTTGCCTTTTAGTAAGTTGCCTTCAAAATAAAGATTTGCATTAAGATTAAAACAGTAATTTGTACTGATTTCCATGTTGCAGAAACCTATTTCAATATTCTGTTAGACAAACTTTGAGAAACCGTTTCCAAAACTAAAAGTGTGGATCAAGTATCTGAGATCGAATTCAGCCAAGTTCTCTTTGCGTCTTTTATAAGAGTTAAAATTCAGTCCAAAAATATGTAAAAGCTTTAAGAATTCAGAGGAAATACAAAAAAACAAAGTCAGTAAAATGTCTTAGATGTCTCTTTTAGTAGATTCATATATACATACAGAAAAATGAGGCACTCAAGAGTCGAACTTGCTCATTGAAAAATAATTACATTACTTCAATTCTTTAACATTTACAAAAAAATACTATGCCCTGAAAGACAGCACTTCAGAGTTTAAATATAAACCAGCACAATATCATGGAACACACCGGAGGAGCACCTCTGAGATGTCTTCGTTTGGTTATTCATTACCAGCTCACCCTCTTTAACTTAACGCGGACTTATCTACAATGCACTGCTGCACAAATAACATATACAATTCAATCAGTGTTTCTCCTGTGTGTAAACACATGTACACCGTCTCATGTCAAAATTAAAAACCTCAAACTAAACAAAATACTATTTTTTTTTTTAAAAAAAAGGAAAGAAATGAGCATAAATGTGCGGCTCAACAAAGAAGAACCTATTAGGGGGTGCTTGTAGGGGAGCTGTGTCGTAGCTCTCCCTGAGGAGATGTGGTCGAGTGATTTCATTAGAATGGGATCAGGGGGTACAGTCTAACCTTAATCTAGAGGATTAAAGGCATAATGAAAGCAGCGAGTCCATCCTCTGCAGAGAGTAATAACCCATCATAAACATTACTTCCAGTAGTTCTCAATCGATCACAATCCTCAGGGCCTGACCCAAAGAACTGAGCTCCTGCGCACCAACCATCTGTAGAATACACAGCCTGCTGCACCATATTCTACCGCTTGATTGCTCGGGGTCTCTGGGTGTGCGTTTATCGCAACCGTGCTTCATCTATCAGTAGAAGCAGACGGTGTGGAGAAAAGGCCTGTTGCTCTTGTCCTCGAACTCTTGTAGGAGCTCGTCGATTTCGTTCTCCATGTCGTCCGTGTGCTGGATCTGCAGGGAAGAGGAGGGTCACATCTGAAACACAACCTGGGCTGGGTTCTAATAATCTGAAGATCATTAAGTGACATGATTCTGTCCATTTTTTTAAAATAAAGAAAAGCCTGTACTATAGATACTTACACACTGACACAGCTCGCAGATGAGGAAGGCTCCCAGTGTGGCCTCCTCGTGGTTATCCTGAATATCGACATTGATTACATGCACTGGTTGTAACGTCTCCTGCTCTCTTGAGTTTAAATCTAAAAAATAAATAAATGCCATAATGAAATCTTGTTCAAGTGCCAATGTGATTTATTATAGAAACAGGCTTTTAAAGAGTTACGCATAAGAATCTACAGTCTGATTTTATATTTAATGAACACTATCTCACCCTCCAGCACTTGGTCATAGACTCTCTCTTCACAGGTGATGACCAGGTCGAATTTATCCTTGCACAGCTGAAAACGCTCAGGCTTTGCTTTGATGCGCTTGTTGCGGTCCAGCATGTGCAGAATCCCATTCTGCGTGTATCTGATAAGTGAGGAAGTCAAGGAGCACACCGGCAGCCAGGGAGAACACAAAACCAGAGCACAATCACCTCCCCCCACAGCAGAACACACAAAACTGGTTCAAATACGCCTGGTATGTACTGAGGCAAATGCAGCGCAGTTTAAAGAGCAAACAGCATCCTCTAGTGGTGGCATCAATAACTACAGGCCACTGTTTGGGGAGGGGGGTGCTTAGAAAACTCGGGTCATTCTGTAGATTCAATTGAGATCAGTGTTTTTCTTTGCCTATTTTCAACCATATCAAAAACCTCCTACTATATTACAAATGGTTCGTCTCTGCTAAGTTTTAGAATGTATAAAGGGTGTCTGTACTTCTGCCAATCATAAAGTATCACCTTGGACAAGTGGAAAGAGTCTGATCTTCACTTATCCATCTTCAGAACATTTGAATTGCAGCACAGCAGAGAAAAAAAAAAACTTACTTTTAAAATAATATTTTTTTAAAGATGACTGACTTTTTTTATGTTAAGTTTTAAGGAGGTTTGATAACCCAAATAGTTCAAAGTTGGTTCTTCCAATTAGGCTTTAGGTTCCTTGAAGTTAGTCTAATATCCAACGACTTAGCTTTATTTAACAGTAAAAAAATACATTTCATGACAGCACTCCCATTTCTTTTACCTTATACAAGTATGCATCGTTAGACGGAGAACCAAAGACTGCTCAGAGTTATGAGATCATCACACGAGCAAAGTAAATAACTTTTTAGCCTTCCGATACATAACATTCTGAAAACCTGTTAGTCTGCATGTTGTTAACCTTCCTTTAATACCTTTTGTGATATACATACGTCATACTTTGTTTTAGTTTAGGTGGAGCGAAATTTACAGTCCAGACACTGGATAGTGTGCAGTAAAAAAAAACTCTCAAAAGGAATTATATCAGTTTTTTATATAACATAAGCTAGACTTTAATGATAAAGATTTATTTAGGTCAGAAGGTATAAATATAATTCATGTAGTTTTACCAAAGGTATAATGAATATTAAACTAGACAAACGCTAAAATTGTTAGCTAAGAGGTACTTTCTACTACAAGATATACAAAGTAACTAATTTTAAAGAAATTGTGGTAATTACAAAAAAAAAAACCTAACAAAATCTAGTTCTATATTCAGACCTGGGAAACATGTCTTCAATATGTACATCCAAAATTATTGTCTTTGCAGATGTTTTTTTACACTGCTTCCTCTGGTTTTCAATATTCTGTATGCCTGCGATCTTAACAGTAACAACTTCCATGGTTTGCGTCTTTATATTGTACTGCCATAGCATATTAGATTTCCACTTCTTGATGCATGTTCATGCTCTGCAAGTCTTGCCTTTATTTCATGCTTAGTTCTCCCAATATAAAATCACCGACATGGGCATTCCAGTCTGTAAACCACATAAAATATTACAATTTATAAATTCATGTACCTTTAAACCTACATCCAATGGAAATGTCAGTGAATTAGCATTAATATTATTACTACAGTGATTACATTGTCCACACTTACTGTTACCTTTTGTGGTAGAAAGCACAGCTTTTTGTTGTATGGGGGGAAAATAAAGCTGATGGTTGGAGTCTGGAAGGACTTCCCTAAGAACATTATCACTTTTCACTAGGTCCCAATTTCTTTGAATATTTGTTGACTTGACTGCTGTAATGTGCTAAAATATAGTTTTGTTCATTTATCTCTTTCATAGCTACCAGTTGTTCTCTTGGGAAGCATTTTGCTTCTACTGCATTCATACCAGAAGCTTCAATTTGGCCTCAATTTTTCCTCATCTGAAATGTATTTCCTAGACCACTCACTAAAATACTAAGAGGTTTACTCACCTCTTTCTTTAGAGAAAAACAAGTGACTGCAATACAATGTTGAGCAGACAGCTTCCATTCACCTTGTCTAAATATATATTTTTTTTGTCCAAAGAGACTTAAATTTACCTGTGATAGAGAATTTCAATGAAATGCTCGCTATGCGTCAAAACAAACTGGTATCAACAAAAAACTGCATTCAGGGCGTACAAGGCAAAATGCCTCCCAAGAGAACAGCTCCTAGCTTGAAAAGAGAGAAAAAGAGGTCATGTATATTTAGTGACAATACAGAAATCAAGCAAAAAAGAAAAAACTCAAAGAAATTGAGACATACTGAAAAGTGTTCGAGACTCACAGACGCTCCGACCATCAGCGTTAGACGAGCTCCAACCTTAAACGATAACCGTAAAGTCATTTTCCCCCGTACAAAAAAAAAAAAATAGTTTTCTGGCAGAAAAGGTAACCACAGGTGTGTACACCATAATCACTGTAGTATTAGAACGGCTATTAAAAAACATATATATATATATATTTCCACTGGACGTAGGTTTAATATAAATTATAATACTTTATATGTAGTTTATAGACTGGAATGGCCCATGTGATTGATTTTTATATGGGGAGAACTAGGTGTTGTTTAAAGGCAAGACTTGCAGAGCATTAAAATGCATTAAGATCGGGAAATCTCCAATATCCTATGGCAGTACAGTATAAAGATATAACCCATGGAAGTCGTTACTCTTTAGTACGGGGCAGAGAATACTAAAAACTCAATTAGGAGATGGCGATGGGCTAAAAAAACTGTCCAAACTATCATTTTGAATCTACACATTGGCTGCTGAAGGTTTCCCGGGTCTGAATGGAGACCTGGATTTTTTTTAATTTTTTATATACACCGCAATTTCTTTAAACTCAGTTGCTTTCTTTATCTTAGAGTAGAAGGGGCCCTTAAATAATTGTATTTGTAGCCATTATCTCGCTTAATATTCATTATAGCTGTGTTAGAACTACATGAATTATATTTTTGGTCAAATCTATCTGGGTTAATAAAGCCTACAAGTAATTTCTGAGACACTGGTCATTCTATCATGTGACTTCTTGCCTGCTCAACCTGAGCAGCAGCTATTATTGGTCTTACCAAGGAAGTGAGCTGACTGAGAAACATCTCTAGCCCTAACTACGGCTTGGCTGGCTGAGCAACGTTTTATCTGACTAGCCATAGACCAGTAAAGGGCATTTTAACCTTCATCCTACAGAGTTCCTCAGAACCCTTTTTATGCAGAAATTTAACTTCTTTTAAAGCTATTAATACTAAATTATGCAGGTACTCTAAAATCATAGGTTACATTTGTACAAGAAAGATTATTCAGTTGTGGAAAAAAACAAAAACTATAGACTCCCCCCACATAACTTTGTAAATAGTTGCTATCTTAACTAGTATTACTTTATACCATAAAACAAGATGTTACCCTAAATATCCTTTAAAAGAGGTTTAAAGCAGGCTTTCCCAACCCTGGTCTTCAAGCCACACTACCCTGCATGTTATGGATGTTTCCCTGCTTCAAACAAACAAATTCAATTGATTGCTGATTAACAAGGTTTTTGCTAAACCGCAATGCTGAAGCAGAAAAAAAAACATGCAGGTCAGTGCGCCTTGAGGTCTGAGGTTGGAAAGCACTAGTTTAAGCTACCGGAGTATTTTTGCAAAATTTAGGACTTTTTGTTTGATTTCCAGCTTCATTTGTTTTCTCTCACCCATCAAAATAAAATCTACTCACCAGACCAAGGCACCAATAACTGATCATGGTGCAATATAATTAAAAGACAAAAGGTGGAACGGGTAAAAACCAACAAAAATAACATCTAAAATGTACATAAAAATGGAAAAGTGACAACCGGCAAAATCCACTTACTGTTCTAATGCAATCTGATGGCAAAGGTTATTTTCACACCTTATTTTACAACTAGGCTACGTATCAAACACTTTTTGTTTGACGTTTTTCTCCTCTTGAGCTCCTTGTGTTTGTGCTGTCCCAAGACGACCACCTAGTCAAAGTCCAACAAACATCATCCATGTAAAGGACTTTTAGATGGGTCATGTTTACTTAGGCAATGTGTGTGTGTGTGAAAGAGGAAGGAAGAATGGGGGGAAAAAACAAGAGCGAAGGGGATACAGTTCCTTGTCCTTTCGGACCAAGTCGTTGTACATCTGTTCATAAGTCGTTTTGAAGTCATACACATTAGGTTTATCCGGAGACGGACCAGGTAGCTTCACGTGAGACCCAGTCCCAAATGATCGGACGTCAAATCCACGTTTGCTGCAAAGAAAGAAAAAAAGAAGAGAATAAATATAACCATGCAAAAAAAAAAAAAGTAAAACATAAACCAATGTCTGCAAGATAATCATCCAGTTTCTTATATGTTGGAGACCATTTGTCACGTTCTGATTAGATAAATCCCAGCTCCCCTGCTTTATTTAACTATATATAGAGACAAATGTCAGCGTCCACTCAGAATAATAAAAAACCGTCCTATTAAAAAAAGAGATATGGACAGGAAACTCCTCAGAAGGTGTTATGAAAGAATGGCCGGAGTTGCACAACTGCAGTTCTTCTGGAACATATCCGTCCAGGGGGCGCTGTTGTCAACGTGTGAAGCCTGGAGGGAAGGGGGCGATCTAAAAGCTAAGGCCTTGGATTTTAAACCCTTGCATCTGTTAAAAAAACAAAACTAAGTGCGGTTATTTCGTTCAACCAGCACACCTAACGCCGTGTATAAACAAAGGGTGTATTTGGGGTGAGCTACACCCTCGTTGGGACACTCCAGAAGTGAGAGTCCATTGTTAGTGAGCGCGATCAAGGCCTGACGGACTCTTCACCGCGTCGACACGGGTTGAGACCGGCTGGGAAAAACCCCCTTCCACCCAGCACAGATCTGGTTCACTTGGTGTTGGTTTTCTTGTTCTGTGTCGTCTTCCTGGCGGGTCGTCTTTACCTGAGGATATTGTGCGCTTCCATACTGCGGTTCTGGTTGCTCGAGCAAACAACCGCTACACGCAGCGGATGGCTCGGCATTGCGACACTCCGGCTGAGAATAACTAACACCAGCTGTCAGAAACTGAAAAATAACTAGTAGTTGTTTTGGTTCCCGTGAGATAAAAAAACAACAAACAGAAATAATAAACCCCTATAGTAAGTTAAACGATACGGCGTTTCGACTAGGAACACCGTAAGTACCGCTCCTATTCTTCTGAAGCAGGAAGCTAAAATGGCGGAACCACCGACGCTGAAAACGGCTTTATAGGTTGATGTCATTGGGGGCGGAGCTTCACATTACGTCAGGAAAACGAATCATTTTTTCAAAAAAATTGAGCATCATCATCAAAAGGTTTATAAAGTCAAACTCGTTAAGTGCATTCAACACACGCAGTAGGTTTTTAAAATTAATTTCTAGCCCCACTTCAAACAACGTGAATAATTGTTTAGCATCTGCGAAACTGAATTCATTGGAGTTTTCAGTAGTGAAATTACATTTAAAAGAATAATTTTACCACTGATATTGTGGCAATCATCTGCAGTAGCTTGAAGGGGACTCTAAATGAGCAGCTCATGGTGACAGTATATCGGTCTTAATCAGATATTGGTTGCTGTATTGGTGTACTAGTATGATGCGATGGTTGAGTGTGTCATCAACAGCAAAAGCTACAATCGATTTGTGTGTGGAGTTTGTAAACCTGGACAAAATCCATTCTCCTAATCATAATCCATTTGCTTACGCTTGGTTCGTTTTGGTATCGACTGAAAGGGGATCCCTAAAATGGTGGCTACAAGAACCCGTCAGAAAGGGCAACGTTTTAATCATTTTAAAAATAACACTGCACTGCTGATGATAAACAGGTTTGTGCTCATTGTTAAAGAAGTGAAGCAAATAATACAAAAAAAAGCTAACCATGTCCAACTACAAAACAACAACTTGAACCAAGTTTAGCTTAACTTGGCAGAGACGACCATGTTGTTGCAGTCCTGCGGTCAAAATGTGAGCAGATCTTGTACCCAGCTTTGTGGTAAATGTCAGTATGCCTACAGTGATTTGTAATTTCTGATCTGTTGACATGTGTATGCACTGATCTCAACCCTGTGAGGGATGTATTCATTCTTTTTATCCATTCTTGTGACTCGAGTGCGTTTCAACTTTGGCTTCTTCAGTGGATTTAATGCGGCTTACCTAGCAAGGAGATGCTGGCACTCAAGATGGCGCCGGGGGCAGTGGTTGCTGTCTGACAAAGACCAATTAAAGTAGCTCTGCTGCGTTGGTCATAATCCCTTCTTTATTTAGACTTTTTTCATAATTTCTTTGATTAAGTGTATATCTGGACAATTATTCCTATTTGTTATTGGATAGCTGGAAGGATTGTTTTTATTTTTTAGACACTAGCAGCTGTTACTTATTAGAATCTTGACAGGAAGAAGGGTAGAGAGAAGGGGAGGACATTTATTTAAAGACCCGGGCATTGGAGTCGAACCCTAGAAACCTAGCTTTAGGAGCGTGGCCTTTATTTATGGTTCTCCGGCTCTGCTGAGCCACTAGGTGCCCCTGGAAAGATTCTTTTTACATTTTTTTACTTTCTAAAAGTTGTGATAATGCAACCCAATGACAAAAATGATTTTTTTTAATAAAAGGGAGCAGCTGATTTACATCTCAAAAGCTCAAATATTACATGAAGTACAACCCCAAATCTCAAAAGGCGTTAAAAGGGAGGCTTCTTGGATGTATAGGGCAAAACCAAAGAGCAGAGAGAGAAGACGGAAGTTAAAACCATCTCTTCTATTGATCATAATAGGGAAGGATCATCACCCCCTACTCTAATGTTTGCTTAGCTAGCATTCAAACCATAAGGCCAGACAAAGATTTAAAGAGGAGCAGCAAAAGAAAATGAGGTTAAATAGCAGTGCTTACCAGCATCTGATTGCTTCCTCCAGGACATGTTTCTCTGTGTTATTGTCTTTGCCGCCCAGATATTGAGCTGTTAACATGTCATGACAGTCATGAGACTTATTATAGTCATTATCCACCAGTCTTCAGTCAGAGGCCTCTTCAGATTCATGACTTACCGTTACCAGAAATCCTCCCTACCCACAGCATCATCCTCAACGACTCTTTAAAGATACTCAAAAGATACGAGTTGAAACAAGATTTAATTTCCCTTCAGTATAACATACTTTAAATTATATTGAATTTTGTATGACTAGTTGAATTAAAGAGTTGTGACATGGAGGAAATCAGTTTGTGGCTCAGCTGAGTTCTCATTGAACGCCAGGATGTTTAAGTAGTGGCCTTCAGCCTGTCGGCATCATTTGGTTGGATTTTTCTCATGTTCTGGAGTTGGAATGATGCTTTGTCCATGTTCTCTGGTCCTGTCATTGATATGGATGGTACTGTGACAAATATCACAAACATAGTTACAGACAATGCATACCATATTATGGAAACAGCAAACCCTGACCACTGTGGCCTCTTTCAGCTGGATAATGCTCTGTGCCAAAAAGCAAAATTAGTTCAGGCATGGCTTCAGGAGCATAAAAGTGAGTTTACAAAGTTTATTTGGCCTAAACAATCCTTAGATTTAAACCCTATTGAGCCTCAGTAGGATTAACTTGAATATGAAGTCTAATCCATGAATAACCCAGGATCCACGATGTAGAGGTCCTGCTGTTAAAATCTTTAAAATCTCACACTTTCAATGATCTAGAACAGTGGTTCCCAAACTTTGCAGTCTCTGACCCACAAAATGAAAATCTAATAGGCCCGCGACCCCAAATCTCGCTGGGAGATACAAGCATTTTTTCGGTGTCCCGTAAAAAGTGTTACAATGGCAACATAACCAAAATCAAAAGCCAATATATTGAGAAATATATACTGCTTTTATCAGTTCAAGTCCTGTTTTTTAAATCTTTTATTAATTTTATAGAATGCTGATTCTTGCTCATTCCCATTTCTGATATTGACATTTTTTCTGAAGAAAATCTCAAGACCCCACACTTACATGTATGTGACCCCAATTGGGGTCCCGACCCCAACTTTGGGAACCTCTGATCTAGAGGGGTCCATGCCTGGACAGTTCAGAGCTTTCCTGGCAACAAAATGGTGATTGACCAGCGATTGACAAACAATTTTTATACTTAAAAAAACCCAACCTTTTAATACCATTAGTTGGTTACCATCAATGGCCGCTGGCTGCTCTGCTTTGTGACCGCATACCATGGAGGCCGCCATTGCTCCTCCATTGCTGTAGTACCTCAATTTGGCCACTAGGCCCCCATTGAAAAGCATTGGACTTTAGACACGTTAAAAACAACTTTAATGCCTGGTGCCCCATTGTTTTAAACTTTCTATAGCTACATATTCTTCCTGAGATAACGCTGGGCTCATAAAAAACCTGGGCACCAGGCTGGTTTTCCTAAGATATTTTTTTGAAATCTTGCATAATTAATGAGGGGGCCGAGCCAAGTTTAGCATCATACGGTATACGGTAATTCTAAACCTTTGGGTTTCTACTGCATTTGATTTGCACCTACATCACTTACATTATTCAAACTGTTCTTTCTTGTTATTAGTTCATATCCCACAACTTGCATGCTCTTGTTCAGATATTTTTAGTACTCAATAGAAGTTATTTATAGTTGACCTGGATAGCACAAGAGGTTAACTCACACATACACTCAAAAACACTAGAACAATAAAGACAGCTGCACAATATTAAAATGGACCCCATTGTTATTTATTTGCAGTCTACAGGACAAAAAAGGTATCCTAGCTAAAACACTTTTGGCACAGTATTCAGAGACTGCACACTGTTTTATATTGCCCTTCACAGTATGTACAAACACTGTATGCAGACCTGTACAAGCAAAAAGCAGAGATAACTAAAGAAATCAAACTTAGATATTCGTTTTTGTTCCTACCCAACATAGACACTCTCTCAGAAGACTTTTGTTTATAATACCCTAAGCCATTTATTGAGACTGTTTGTATTGCTGTAGAAACGTGGCCTGATGGCACACCAAAGACATTCATGAGGAACAACACTACACATTAAACTATTGTACTAAACACAGTTTATCAGTAATTTTGGTTCAGTGCACCCTGGCGGAGGTTTAAAAGGCATGTTATTTGCAGAGCCGCAGCAGATTGTGCTTCAATTTGGTCATAAAAGGGTTAACATTACAGGTGCGTCTTAATACATTAGATTGTTACTGATAGTTATTTTTGGTAAATCAAAAACAAATTAATTACACATGGAATGATGTACCACAAATGTTTAGTTCTGTTTGCTCTGATGATGATGATGGGTTACAGCAAATTAAAACCCAAATTTGAACTTAAAAATATGAATACAAAATAGGGACAAAAAAGGGGATTTTGAACAGGTGCTAGGAAGTATATCTGTGTACTGTACATGATTTATTGAAACTGGCTTGGTTTCTTTTTGCATTTGCCCTTTTCTATGTCAAAACGATGTGGCATTGAGGAGTTAGGGAAGCGTTTCCTTAATATTGGACCAATACACTAGGTGAGTGCTTAAATCATGACTTTGAAAACTTCACACTGGATTCCAAGCACCTGGACTTCTGAGCCGCCCTGCTCTTTGTTCAGGCTCTGAGTATATGTCTAAACCAAATACAGAATTTATTTTAAAGTGAAGAAGAGCAACCACTAAGAAGCAGGAGGCCTGACTAAAGGAATGCAGCCGTTTTAGCTTTGTCTATGATGTTGGAGGCCCTTGAAGCACTGACTCTACCCGCAGACCCAACCTTTGGAATCTCCCCAGAACTCTTGAACGGGAAAAGCATCACAATGTTCTGGGAGAAGTTGTTGTTGATTGTGCACCTTTATCAGTTTTCCTTCCACTAAACTTTTCAAATATCATTATTGGATACAGCACTCTGTGAACAGCATGTTATTTAGCCATGATTATTTTTATTGATTCCCAGATACCAATAATTTACTGAGAAACTGAATTTTAGGTTTTTATTAGCTGTACGCCATTATCACCAGCATATTCCTGTTCTAATTTATTGAGAAGCACCTGTGCTGTATAGCATACTGAAAAATAACTATCCTTGTGATAGAGACTGTGGGGCGTTTTATGCAGATATTACGCGTATTTAGTCCATCAGTGACGTGAATGAGTGCGGTAGGAGTAGGTGTGCTGTGTAGTGGGACTCATGATGTTCTCTGTAATGTAGGCCACCAACAGACATATGATCACCAGCATCACGCAGATAGCGCCCCCTACCGCCGTCATGGCGATCACAATGTCCTGCATCCCTGACGGCGGCAGCGTGAACTCCACGCAGTCCCGCTGCTCTGCTCTCCGATCCGGGCCGGACCTGTCCAGGGTGCGCAGGCAGATCCGGTACGGGATGTTCTCGTGCAGCTCGGACATCATGAAGTCCCTGCAGCCGGACGCCAGCTGCACGCTGGCGCACTCGAACTGGGTGTAGCTGCCGTTCCACCAGCAGCTCAGCTCGAAGCCTCCGCGCCGGTGGCGTCGCTCCCCGAAAACAGATTGTGACGGTGACCCAGAATCACGATGCCGCGCAGACAGGCTGTCTTTAGTCTTATTGGCTCCCTCGTGGCTCCACTGTAACAGTACGCTGCCGTTGGTGAGGAGGTTTGCCACTAGGTTTCCCGAAGTCACCTGCGTCCTGCAGTCCTCCTTAGTGCACCTGTACCCGAACAGCGTGCTTCGAAAACAAAGCTGCCCCCAGATGCCTCCCTCGATCACCCTGTAGGCACAGATCGGTGACACCTCCTCGTCTGGCTTTAGTCTCAGATAACTGACCAGCTTCTCAGAAATGACAGATGTATTGCTGCTGCTCACATGGTCGGTTATCTCTCTAATCTGAGCTGATGGCCTGCTGTTATGACTCCGGTTGGTATTCCTGCCTCTCATCCCTGATGCTGCAGCAGCTGAGGAGGCTGTTTGGTGTATTAACATGAAGAGCAGGAGTGCCGACAGGGCGAGCAGCGATGCTCGGCGGTGGATTCTCATCTCCCGTCCTCTCGTTGAATTATTTTCGCTCACAGTGGATCGCCGGATGGGCGATGGCACAACCATTAGAGCCGATGTCTGCCATGTAGATCAGCTCTTCCTCTTCTTCCTCTCATCTGAAACAGAAAAAAAGGCATTTAAATCGAGCCCGCAAGAAAAGCCCGAATAATGCAATGTGGAAACGGATCAAAGAGACCCTTACTGTGCAAAACACGTATTTCTGCAGGATAGAGGGGCGCGCTTTCTCCTTCCTGTCTGGCTTGACGTAAACGGCTTTGATGCCCGCTGTTTGAGAGTGCACGTGAATGAGCGTTCACAGCTGCGTGCTGGAGATCGTGGGTGCGTGCGCGAAAAATATTTGTAGTCATCATCAGCAGTTGGATGGTGAGTCATCGTCCCACTCAGTGCTCCAGGTGTGGAGAAATGAGGACGCAGCTGGATGGAGGGCTTTTGGAGAGGAGAACTCATTTTCTAGAGACAAGCCGCCAGTTTATTCTTATGAGCAGCATTACGTGGTGACTTTATGCATATTTTCATCAAAAACTAAATAAATTACCTTTTTTATTACCTAACACGTCTTTACCATATAGGCCTACAGGTAATAGATGAGAGATAAATTAATTTTATTTATTTATTTATCTATTTGTATTTTTATATTATTTATTTATTTATATTTTTATATTATTTATTTATTTGTATTTTTATATTATTTATTTATTTATATTTTTATATTATTTATTTGTATTTTTATAATATTTATTTGTATTTATTCTGTGCCTTTTTTAGCCTAGACTTCACATTATACATCACTTTAAAACAATACTTGGTTAATATTGGATTATTTGTGTCACCAATGAATTCCGTCACAAGGCTGTCAATGCAAATTAACGCCTGGACAATATATTTTAGAATATGATGAGGAAAAAGTTGTAATTTAAGTACATTCAGCTGTCAGTAGAAACTATTACCATGACATTCAACTTTGCTGAATCCTGATATGACTGCCCTGAGTGTATAACTCATTTTTTCTCTCTCCATGCTACATTTGGTGGCTTTACTGTGTGTAAATTCAAATGCACCATATCAGCCTAGTTTGCATTTTCCATTTACACAACAGAAAATGCAACAACAACGTATTTTAGCTGTTATCTATGATTAGGACCTGGATGCTATTTTACATTTACAGAGTTTTTCAAAAGTTTTTTTTTTATTATTATTTGTGGTGGACATTTTTTAGGCCCCCTTTGTCAAAACTTTATTGAACCATATGATGTTGAATTTACAGCTGCAGGATTTTTGGACATATCTAAACTGCTTTGTGTGGCAAGAGACTGAAATGTTTGCTTATTCTATTTTGACAAAGAACACATGCCACAACAATCTTCAATTCGAACCACA
The DNA here is from genome assembly GCA_028564705.1 of Apricaphanius iberus. Taxonomy (NCBI): domain Eukaryota; kingdom Metazoa; phylum Chordata; class Actinopteri; order Cyprinodontiformes; family Aphaniidae; genus Apricaphanius; species Apricaphanius iberus. The sequence continues at coordinate 706,093 of JAPXFQ010002889.1, forward strand.
GATTTTCAATTTAAGTTTGGACTTTAACTGAACCGTTACAACACATGAATATACTGTGATATAAACTGTTCCATTGTAGCTCTGGCTCTATGATTTGGGTTGCTAAACCTGTGGCTACGTCTCAAATCCTTTGCAGTCTCTGACAGGTTTTATTTTTTCCTTAGGCTGCATTTAGCTCCTTCAATATTCCTATAAATTCTGACCTACTTCTCTATTACTGCTAAACAAAAACTTATCTGGGGACGATGCTGCCCCTACCATGTTTCACCATGAGGATATTGTGAATGAGGGTGATGTGTAGTTTTAGTTGTGTGAGTAGGTCAAAAAGAGCACGTCCTAAAAAAAAAGTTTGTTATATTACATACATGCCTTGTTGCAGTCATGTTGCGTGAACACAAGGTAAAATGCAATCAGGTTTGCGGTTTACAAAAAAAAAGGAAATTACTTTTGTCACAAAAAGACTCCCAAACGGAAGATATCTCTGCTGCTCATTAGTAATCACAATAATGGAAATATCCAAAATGTGTTTTAGTGCTTCACTGCTCTTTACTCAGTAGTGCTTAGCTAAGATATTTCCATGATATCACCACCATGTCCCACTGGAAGGTCAGTAAATAATTAGTACCAAGGGATATAATGAAGGGTTGATTAAAATATGAAAGAAAATGCTGAATTTGTAGGTTCACTTCTAGGATCTGTATGATCAGGGGTTTGTGGTTTGCAGTACTAGCTAGTGTTCTTTCTCTTTACTATGAAACGGAATACATAGATACATAATTAACATAAATAACAGAGGCAAATAATGTGATGAAGAGAAACAAACTTGTTTATATAGCAGTTGTGTGATACAGGACGAAAACGTGGAACATGATGATGTGTTGGACTAAATGGACCGTGAACATGGTCAGCAGAGGTTTGCCCGTGTGCGATAAATTTAATCATTCGCTTTTATGAACACATATAAAACATCCTGACAGCCAACAGCAGCAGTATTGAGTTCGAAGCCTCAAAGTATCCTTCTGATCCATGCTTGTCACAAAGGAAGGCATCCTCATGGTGCCGTGCAGAGGATGACACCATGTCAGAGGTTCTCACTGTAGATGCTATTTTGTTTGGGCTCCTGGTTTTTTCTGGTATTTTGGGAAACCTCTTGGTCATCCATGTGGTGAGAGAAAAATCATTAACTTTTTAATGTATTAGTAGGAGGTTTTTATGGGTTTTTATGAGTTTTTATTTCTCCACTCAGGTGTTTCAATCTGCCTTTGACAGTCCATCTCGGAGACTCCCTCCCTCCGATACCATCTTAGTCCACCTGTCTCTGGCCAACCTGCTCACCTCTGTTTTTCGCACAGTTCCGATATTCGTGTCGGATCTCGGCTTGGACGTGTCTCTGTCTCCGGGGTGGTGCAAGGTCTTCATGCTGCTGTGGGTGTGGTGGCGAGCCGTGGGCTGTTGGGTGACGCTGACGCTCAGCATCTTCCACTGCACGACCCTGAGGCGACAGCATGTGAGCTTTGGACCTCTAACGCTACAGAGGGAGAGGCGGCGGGTGTGGGTGGTACTAGCACTGGTGTGGGGGGCTAACCTAGCCTTCTCAATCCCTGCGTTGTTGTTCACTACTCATGTTGAAAGCAACGCCACCGTGGAGCTGATGGTGATAAGCTGCACAACCAGGCCGCTGCTGGGCTGCGTCTGGGAGTTCCCTACCGACCAACAAGGCTTGGCCTTCACGTCCACTTCTCTCGCTCTCAACGAGGTGTTGCCGCTGGTTGTGATGGTTTTCACTAACTTGGCAAATCTTCACTCTCTGGCCAAGCATATCCGAGCTGTCACCTCAGGCTCTGAGTCAGGAGGCCACGGGGAGCTGGACAAACACGTGTCCACTGAACGTAAGGCCGCCCACGTAATTATGTGTCTGGTGTCGCTCTTTGTGGTCTGCTGGGTTCTGCAGGTTGCCTCCGTGACATACTACAATCATGACGGGGGCCATCACGCTGAGGGGCTACTAACCGTGTCCCACTTCTCTGCTTCACTGTTTGTGGGATTTAGCCCCCTTGTGGTGGCCCTGGGGCATGGAAAGCTGAGGAGGAGAATCAAGAGCATGATTGTGTTGTGGACTAACGTTTTTCATAGTCAAACTGGAAGTGGGAGCCTATCCCCTAAAACAAAGGGAAAACAAACCAATTTTGTTGCTCAAAACGAAGCGAAGGTTATAAAGGTGAAAGGCAAAGTTAAATCAAAGAGATAATGAATGTAGAATATAAATTCTTTCGCCGACTAAACCAAGAATCACATCTGATTTTTAATTGCCTTGATATTTATTTGACTTATCAATTGTAACTCATATAGTAAAATTACAACAAGCAAGGAAAGGGGATTTCTAAAGTTTTGTGTCATCTTATTTGTACAGATTGTTTGCACTTTACCTACCAAGTTGTGCAGTGGTGAATTTCAAGCTGGGTGAAACGGCTCTCTGCCCATGGTGGCACAGAATGTGGGGCATCACGAGGTGTCACAAACATAAAAACGTGTCAGTTCTTCCAAAACTAAATTCTCTGTCGCTTTCTTGCATGTCCAGTCAGGGAGTCAGTACGACAGACACAGACGCAGACTTTTTGACCTAATGTCAGACTTTTGAATATTTTTGGACTCTTAAGGGTTCAAGCAGGTTGCAGAAATCGTTTTCTTATATAATAGGCACTGCTGTGTGTGTGTGAGTGAGTGTGGTTTTTGTAAAATGTTTGTTTAGACATGTTGGTAATCAGTGCAACCACATAATACATTAAAATGAAATTGTCATGTTACAAACAATGAATGCTTAAAAAAGTATTCATATACCTTTTCATACACAGAGTCAATACCTTACAGAACCATATTTGCTGGGATTACAGATGCAAGTCCTAGGGTTTTCTCTACTAGCTTTGTACATTTTGAGCAGGGGTGTCCAACTCGACACTGTTGTGTCTGATTTATGCCTCATGTCCTTCCGTTTTACAGAGTCCTTCTAATTACATGATTCTGCAATGTCAACAGAAAGACACACCACACCCTTGAGGACTGGCGTTTTTGTTGTGTGTATCTAGAGACTAAAATGTCGACCCATTTATTTTTTGCATAATGGTTGAAAAGTTGTCACAGATTCTAAAAATTTATTTAAGACTAGATTTGACTGGGCTTTACTAACACATGAAAACGCTTAAACAATTCCATGTACCTGTGGCTGTACGTTTAGTGCAGAGGTGTCAAACTCATGGTTACTTCGGGCCACATCTAGATTATGAATGTCCTCAAAGGGCTGGTTGTGGCAGAATGTATTGCTAAAACAAAAACATGTTTTAAAAATAATATAGCCTTCTCTGAATTCAAAGAGAACTTTTAAAAATGTAATTAACGTTAACATATTTACATAGTGAAGTCTTTTGGCACTATACAAATAAAATCTGATTTTATTAGACTCATAAAACGTTATTTAAACAGACAATTTATCTTGAAGTTCTAGTTATGTGGGCCCCTAGAATCGAGAGGACCAAATAAGTGGTCAGGGAGGGCCGGATTTGGCCTGGGGGAGTTGAGTTTGACACCTGTGGTTTAGAGTCTCCTGCTTTAAGGAGAACCTACACATAGTCTCAAGTCTTAGTTATATGTTTTTTTTCCCTGTATTTAATTGCAACCATTTTCCCATCAATTCAGAAGAGCTTCCTTGTGTATCCTTATGAAAATCCTCCCCACAGCATGATGCTTCTCTCACCCTGTTTCTGTTGTGATGGTGAGTTCAGGGTGATGGACAGGGATGGATTTTTGCTAGACAAAGCATTTGGGACGTGGGTCAGAAAGCTTTATGTGGTTTTCCAGAGGACTTTCATCCCCACTTTTTCTCTGTTCTTCACATGGCTTGTGATAAACCTTTAATGTAACTGTAGCTGTTCTTATTGTTACTCTTCCATAGAGATCAGATTTGTCAGAAGTCCTCTTGTTAAACAGGTCTTTTGTGTGTGGATCTCCCCTAGAGTTACCATGGATCTTTAGTTTGCATCTCTTGTCAATGACATATACTAATTTATTGTGGGATTGAATGGCACACAGGTGGAGTTTATTCAGATTTAATTAGGTCACTTCGGAAGAAAACTGTCTTTGTTGGATTCTATTTGAGAGTAATGCTTCGTTTCCACTTATTGGTACGGCAAACTATTTTATTGTTCAGCGTATTTAGGGGGCATTTCCATCGCCAGTTGGACTCTCACTGTGTGGGAAGGGTTAAATTCAAATGCCTGACATGTATGTCTTGCGTTTATCTTAAGCAGGGACATTTTTCTGTCCCCCAATCAACGGACTATGTTGTGAAACGCCAGTAGCTCCATCCTAATCGTAACGTACCATTCTCCTATGGACCTACAAGGAATGGAACGGTACAGGTCGGTTATATGGGTCGCTTTTATAATGTAAACCGACAAAATAGCATAGCAATCAGTGGAAACTAGGCACATAAGAGTAAAGGGGTTGCAAAACACTAATCTCTCACTTGTCAGATCTTTGTCTTTTTTTAAAGATTGACAAAGACATTATGAAATGTAAGAAAATTCAAGTGGATAAATACTTTTGAATCCACTCTGACACACTTTCAACATGGGCCCTGCAGTTTGATGGAGGATATGCAAAGGACCAATGATTGTGACTTTTTTGCCACTCATTTCCAAGGTGTTCCTGTTCAGTCAGAAACTGTCAGTCAGAGACAGAAGACTTCATGCAAGAACGAAGCCGGCGGTGGCCTATTGCCAGAACAACAGGTGACATGGCAATAAAGATGATGTTTGCAAAGCGAGCGATGACCAGAAGATACTCAGCTGAGGAGCCCTGGTTGTAGTTGAAATAGTTGACAGAGACGATGCTGGTTCCCCAGGAAACAATGAAGAGCATGACAAGAGCGAGAATAACCTTGAAAGGGAAATAAATGTATTAATAGGAGATATAAGAAAACTTTTGGGAAAAAATAAGTGTTGATATTTTCTGTGTTGGAATTTTCACCGTACAGTGGAGCAAAAAAGTTTTTGGCAGCCACCAATTTTGCAAGTTGTCCAACTTACAACGGTTGATAGAGGTCGGTAGTTTTCATCATAGGTACAGTTCAAATGTGCATGACAGAATATAAAGAAAAATCCAGGAATTCACATTCTACAATTTTTTAAAGAATTTAATAGTATAATGATGCAGAAAATACATATTTAGCACCTACAAACAAGCAAGAATTCAGGTCTTCACAAACCTGTTACTTCTTGGCGACGTCTCATGTTGTGTTTCTGATTTAAACACTAATAACAGGTTGGACTTCAATGTACAGCAAGACCTGAACCACTCTAATGGGGTTCCTCTAATGCCGCAATGCTGCAATTGAGAGATCAGGATGCAGTGGTCAACAGTATCAAATGCAGCGGGCAGATCAGAAGCAAAAGAATGGTGGAGTGTCCAGAGTCATTGGCCAATAACAAATCATTGAAAAGTTTTAAAAGTGCAGTTTCGGTGTTATGAAGAGCTTTAAAACCAGGATGAAACCTCTCAAGAACATTATGTTCCTTTAAAGATCTCATTTACTGGTGTTTTTATTACATTTTACCATGTTCTCTGGTATGAAAGAATGCTGTCTGTATTTTTGTGCAAAAAACAAAACAAAATCGGCTTCACTATTTTCAGTATATCACAGTTCAGTGTGTGAGTGGATGGGGAGAAACAGCACGATTAATGACATGCAGGTTTCTGTCCTCTGCCTGGCTAACTGCAACACAACTCTTACACTATATATGTTTACTAAAAGTTAGAAATAGAAAATAATGACAGTATTTAGTCTTCGAAAGAGTTTAACAGCCAGTTTAGGTTACATTCCCAAACAAGACCAGACCGTGACGTGTCACGGCTCACATCGAGCTCCGTAGGCTGTGAGATTTAGCTTCTGGGAGATTTAGCTGCTGATATTACACTTCGTGTTTTGAAGCGTAGGTTAGGTTGGATAAGGAAACAAGCAACATCTCTGGGTTGATGTGGTAACAGATATTAGCATGCTGAGGTAGCATATTTCATTGTCATGTCTAGGGATGCTCCGATCAGGTTTTAGGCTGCCGATCATTGATACCGATCAGCCAAGATGCCGATCATTGCCGATCACTGATACCAATCACATAGTTTGGCTGTAAATTTTTTATTTAGTTATGGTGAGTGCTACTGCATGTGTTAAATGATTCGGTAAAAGGAACAATAAAAATTACCTTAATTTAGAAAAAGCATGATTCCAACCGGGGTTCCAAGTGTGCTAGCAGTCGGAGGAATTAGGTGTCTCCCACCACTGAAAAAGGCTGGTCGTCTAGTAACTTGATTATTTTCCGGGTAATTTGCGTAGCTTTCTGACTGTCACGCTTATATGGGCGAGTGTTTCCAAGCATAGGCTGTATTAGCTGCCGTCAGACTGTTGCTGCATTAGCTGCCTTCTTTTCATTGTCTGCAGTGAGCCTTAAAAACTCACCATGCTCCGTCAAGTGTTTATTCTTTAAATATCGGATCAAATTCATCGTGTTGAAGCTTTTAGACCTGCTTCCTCCGCGGGGTATTTTTTCGTTGCAAGTTTTGTAAGACGCCAACTTAATATCATTCTCACAGACCGAAAAAAAGTTCCACACTGCAGACATGTTTGTTATTCTGGGTTTGCCGCCATGCGCACTAAATAGAATGAAGGGGAAGGGTGAACTACAGCGCCTCTGCTGGCTGGGAAGAGTAAGCGCTTCATAGTCAGTATAAACATAAAGTCAGTACCAGTACTTGTGATCGGCAATGAAAGGCAGTGATCTGCAAACAGTGATCACACACTTTTCCACGGAAATCAGCCGGTAATTATCTGTGACCCATTAATTGGAGCATCCCTAGTCATGGCGCAATCTTACATAAAACTAGAAAAAGTGAAACATCGTGTTGACAATTCAATTTTTACTTAAGTTAATTTTTTACTTTATTTTTTACTTACAGTAGCCTGGAAGGTGGTATTCCACCTTTGGGTACAGATCCTGGTTTTACATCCAGCTGACTGAAGAAAAAAGAAATCAGCCAACCCAGCATCGCATTCTTCTAAAAACAAATTCTAACCATTTCTTCTTCAGCTCCTCTTCCGTAGGTAAAAAAAAATGTAGCGATGATGTGTTATCTCCACAAATACTGAACGTGTTCTGCCGTGTTGCAGAGTTGCTAACTGTTACCCTTTCGGAGCTACAGCTCAGTTCTGTACTCTCGCCAAAACAATGCTGTGTTCCTGTGGGCGGTGCCAAGCAATATGATGTTTGAAGGATAGGCCTTTTTAGACTCAGGCATTTTATAGTGTATTATCTTTTTGTCTAAGTGATGCAGGGAATTGAGTTTGGAGAAAATATTCACATGCAGCATGCTTATACAACTCAGAAAGACATATTGTATTGGAAAGTTTTTCACGATTTTCAGTGAAGGAGACCTTTAAAAATGATTGCAAATGAACAAAAACAATATTTTCTAAGATTGTAGTACTCCTTCACTCTAGTAAGACACATTGAGTTTCACATTAATTTGATGTTCAGGTAACTTGACTCAACAACTGACTGAAAGATTAATGGGCTCAAAAAACACATGTAGACATGATGGTAGAATATAAACCAAAGGATCCATGTATTTCTGCGGGAATTTTCCTGGAAACCAAGGGAAGAAAGGAAACAACTCAAATAAACAGCTCAGGGAAGGTTGGTCTGGTCTATTAGTGGAGGCTTGTTTCTCTTGCAGCAGATAAATAATCCATTGTAAAATTTAGTGGAGGGAAAAATTCCAGAAATCAAGGAATGACTGGGAAAGATTGGTCTTTGGTTTTTAGGTGTTTATCAGGTGAAGAGGATCTCTTGGACAGTGTCTCTTGTTGAGGTTTTTCCAGTTTTCTCCCAAAAAAAGTTATAGGTTTAGTTTTTACACTAAACTTTTTTGTTGAGGAGTTTCTGTGACTTCTTTGGCCTAAAAAAAAACGCAAGTTTTTTGTGAATACTGAGCCGGTAGTAGTCGAGACGACCGTTTTGAGTTGTACTGGTTGTGGCTACTGGTGCATGCCCCATCTTAAGATGTCACCACCTGATAGCCCTATTTGGACAGAACAAAAGACAGACTGAGCGGCAGGAATAATAATAGGCTTAAAATGGTGGCTATCAGACCAGACCCAACTACAATACAGAGACAGTTAGTTGTGCAGTTTACAAAAAAATAGGATGGAATAAACTAAAAGGAACTAGGAGACAATATAGTTAACAAAAAATACCCGTAGCTGAATACAAGGTTAACTATACTGAAGAGGCTTGGATCTAACTTAATTCAACCAACACTTACATTTCAAAAATGTGAATGAATAACAAAGATAAAACAGCAATAATGAGAATGAGAAATTGAGAACAGTATTGACAGGCTTTGGCTGTGGTACTTCGGCTGTAATACAACTGCTAAGCAGATCTTTAAAAAGATCATTGATCACACTAAACTGGATAGCACATCTAGACCTAAAGCAAATGAAAGTAAAAAACTGAAAGGGTAAAAACTTTCTAAATTGATTACCAGGATCAGAGGTTTTGGAAACATTGTGTTCTCCTTTTCATCAAACGGAGAACATGAACTGTCCATTTCCGAACTGATTTAGACGTGATTGAAGTAAACAAAGATAAGGTTTCGGGAATGTCTCATGAACTTTAAGCAGGTTCTGCAAACCAGTGCAAAAGGCAGGTGATTCTAAGAAAATTGTTCTAAAAGGCAGAGATTGAAAACAAGTCTGGAACCCAAGTTTTAACCTAAGGGTCTTTATTAAATATGGTCAAAATGGCAAGCTTGAAAATAGGATTCTAGGGAAATTATAAAGTTTAGCATTGGTCAAAGGGCTTCCAGTGGCAGAACTGCAAATCCACAATGATTAATGGAAACATTTCAAGTCACATTCATAACACTTAAGTTTTGATAAATTTTTGATTAGTAAGTTAGCATTTTTGGCCAAACAGGGCTTTCTGTACCGTCAAAATAAATATGCTAAAACGCCAATTGCGACTGAATCCCCCTTATCCTTATCTCCATCTCTATGGAAATCTGCGGAATCACTGCCAAATACTTTTTTGCTCCACAATAAATTTCTTAAGATCTTTCTTACCTTGGCAGCTCTCCTCTCTGCTGGCACACGCTTGATAACAGGTGCGTCTTTAACCGAGCTTCGCGACCGACCGTGGTTGTAGAGTGTGTACAGAGAGGTCATGTTGGTGATTGTCATTAAGATGATAGGAAATATTTCATGGATCGCCATGGATGTGGTGGCATAGGCTAGACCGGAGAAGTTTGATGGAAAGTTCCAAACACAGCCCAGCAGGGGGCGTGTTGTGCTGCTCACCAGCATCAGGGTCTGCGAACAGAGGGGCAGGAAAAAGAAACGCAAGTTACAAAGACAAAATCCATCCACACAGCAGTTCATCCATTATTTATAAGTACTCCTGCAGTCATTGTAGAGAGGCAGGGTACACCATGCAGAGGGCTCTCACCCATTACAGGAAAATATAAAAACACACACAACAAACAATGATGACACACAATCACTCCCACATGCAGTGTAGAGAGACCAATTAACCTAAAAGTTATTATTTTGGACTGTGCAAGGAAACTGCAGTACCTGGAGAAAATTCACTTGTGCTCAGGGAGAACATGCAAACTCCATGTTGGTCTCACCTCTGTGGTGTTTTCGTTGCCATTAGTTGAAAAGATGTGGGCAGGAATGGAGTACAGAAGGTTTAAGATCCAGATGATTCCCAGGCTCAGCAGCAGGGTCCTATAGGTGCTCCACGGCCCCTGAAGGTTTCCAATAGTCGGAGCCACGCGCCTCAGAGTGTGGAGGTGGAATGCGCTGAGGAAGAACGTTGACCACACGTTGACCGACCGCAACCAGACCCAGACCCCCATCAGGAGCTGACACCACCCTTTGGAAGTGTACAACTGGAAAATAAAATGTGTTGACTGGGTGAATTTTAGGTGCTTTCATTACTTGGGGCACATCCTGCATATTTGGAAAAGAAATCAAGTTTTTGTTAGAGGGATTTTTGTTTTTATTGGAGACATGTGCTTAAACTTCAACTAAATTTATTTCTGTGGAATTTGATGGAAAAAACTGCAAAGAAAAAAAAGGTGCAGCTACAGCTAGACTTCAGACCTGTAAAATATCAAGAGCTTTTTTTATATCTTCATGTGGGATCCTTTTTTTCATGAGACAAAAGTAAAAGATAATTGATACCATAAATTATTCATTTATTTCAAAAATTGTAGAATAAAAGACAAAAATTATAACAGAAAATAATGACAATATAAATAAATTTAGAACATATAGTTCCAACTAACACTATATAGTGGAGCAGGTACAAGTAAAATAACTGCCTTTTATTAAAATATAATCTGCCCTTTGCATCTACTGTGAGTGTTTTTTGTAATACAGTCAGTTTATTTCTAACATATATCATCCTAGTAGTTTTGAGGTCACTTTCGGACAGACTTTACGGCTTGTTTTATTCCTTTTCTAAACCAGTTTTTGTGTTGATTTGACACTGTTACCACATTAAAAAACACTCAGCTGTGTCCAAGCTTTAACAATCTAGCTGTGGATTTGAGGTGAAATTTAGCGATTCAGATCTATTTCTATCCAGTATTTCTTTGTTAATGGCAACAGTACCACAGACATCAAAATAACCACCATGATGCTGCCACCACTGTGCTTGACAGTTGTTTGAATACTTCTCGTGGACTTCTCCCATACCTGCTGACATTGTAGCGAAAAGCAAAAAATATTTTCTCTTATCTGAACATGAGAAGTCTGCCTGTCCACAAGGGCTAGATGAAATTTTGATTAACCTTGGTTGTGCATGAACATCCGAGGAGATATTTTTTCATCTGAGGGTGGCAGTATAGGTCAAATGGTTGAAACAGCAAAAAAATTGGGTGTTCATGCAAAAAAATGGACTGGAAAAAGCAGGTTGATATTAACCCCAGAGAACTGCTTCTAACATTGTCTCTGTTAAAGATCTGTGTGTAATCCTCAAAGGTCTGTGTCAGAAAAACAAAGAAATTTACACAATACGGTTTTTTGCAAGAGGAGTTGACATATATTCACCATTGTATAGAAACTTGCTTATTGCTACAATAAGAGTTTTTGAAATAACTCGATAAAGGACGCTTAACTAAATCTGATTGGCAATTTACTTATTTGATTCTTTTTGTATGAATTTTAATTTATGTGGATCACAGGAAAATCATTTTTCTGCTAAAGTAAGGAATACTTTTACTTGTCTTTCAATTACAGAGCATTGTGTGTTAAAGTAACATGTAAGACAAGTTTAGGACTGAATATATCATCAGCTCATGAGATGTGTTTAGAAGCGGATAGATAATCGGACAAAAACACAATGTCTTAATCGCATTCAAACAAATTTAGTCTTTTTTTGTCAAATTTTAAAGTTTTTGACAAGTGAGAAGTGGTTAACAACCCATCAATTGTAAATACGAGTTTAAAGTACATTTCTGATTAATGGATTGTGAAAGGTGAAGTAAACCCCTGAAATTAATGTGTTGAAGCTCTTTGTTTAGGTGTGAAACCTTTTGCTTGTAACATTTGTGACATGAGGTTTGTTCAGCATTACCACCTGACGAGACACAGCCTCAGTCATACTAGTACGCCTCAGTCCACCTGACCTCTTGCATTGCTTACAGTACTGTGTGAAAGTTTTCGGCTCTAAAAGTAAAGTGTGCATGTGCGATGGCTTTGGGACGCTCATTTTCTGCAAGTTGCAGGAACATGGTGGGGGGACACTTTTTCTTTTTTAATCAATTTAAATTTACGTGTATCACAGGAAATTTCCAGTAAAATTAAATTTTTGGATTAAAATACTTTGTTTGAAATATGTAGACAATTTTTATTCTATTGCAAATTAAATCTGCAAAGAGAATGGTCCAAATAAGCCTTAAATCCAAAAATAACAAAATCTATGCCAACACTGAGTAGACCTGAACCTCTGACCTCAACTACAGTTTCAAAATAAAAGCTAGTTTAACAAGTAAAACACGTTTCTATGGTTTACTTTCTAAGCATGCCCCACTTTTTGAGCAATATATATTAGATGCTTATCAAAGCAGTTCATACCTTGAAGTTCAAGTCCGAAATGATAAGCAGCATGTTCCTCAAAAGTGACACCATGAGGTTGGACACAGCCAAATTAACAATAATGATGTCCGAGCTATGTGCCGGGCCGCGGTCCATCATCACACTCTTCCCAATGACTCCAATCACAATAGCGTTACCCACAATTCCAAGAGCCACCAAAATTATGTAAAAGGCATTCTGTGCAGGAGACATTGAGGTGCGAAGTCCCATCCCCACAAGTTGGGTGGTTGTGTCTTGCTCCATATCTTTGGTTACTGTGTCAAAATTGTCAACCTCTGATCCCATTTTACCATCTCGCCCCGAATCAAGGTCCATCTTCATCATGAATGTCTTCTGAGAAAGTACAAATGTCTCTTCAAAGAACACTGCACATATGTACAAAATGAAGAATATCCTGGCAGTGACATCATGGCAGAAATTCGACCATTTGGTTCCACCTATTGATGAGTTAACTCCCATATGAGCCAAAGAAAGCCACAAAGCATCACAATGTTTTCAACCTCAGGGAGGTTAAGGTGCGGGTTAATGAAACACATGAGATTAATCAATGAGCAAAATGTGCTTGCTTTGCAACTTTACACCTTGCTCTATCACCCTGAAGGAAGTGAGGACCTTTTTGTCAGTGCAGGGATATGCTTACAGCGGGGTTTTATATTGATACAGAAAAATCTGACATTTTTACTAACAGATGTTTACCTGTTCCCGTTCATTTTCACTGATGAATGAAAAGCTTGTTTTGAATTGTACGCATATTTATTTGGGCTTTTCCCTCTTATAAAAAAACTACATTTTAAAGCAGGTGAAAACTAGAACATCTGTTTAATTTCACAATATGTGAAATATGTTCAATGTATGTAAAGGTTTGGGTCTTGGTAGAGATGTCTTTAAAGTCAAAAATTAACCTTTTATTGTAATATCATAACCTGACATTAAAGTTGATTTATTTGATATCACCATATTAGAAATAAAAATAAAAATTTACTATTTTGATTTGTTTTATTTTATATGGTAAGAGGATGTAACCCGTATAGGCCTATCATCTACAGTGGGGCAATCACATCTTTACTCAACCTGTAAATTGTATCATAGGTATACTTCAACTACGAGAGACAGAATGAGGAAAAAAATATCCAGAAAATTAGAGGGTCAGATTTTTAAAACAAATTTATTTGCAAATTATGGTGGAAAATACATATTTGGTCATTAAAAAAAGTTAATCTCAATACTTTGTTACATACCTTTTGTTGGCAATCATAGTGGTCAAACATTTTCTGTAAGTCTTATGGCAAAAATTAATTCAGGGTTTGAAAAATAAGGTGAGACAAAATCCTTGAAAGTATTTTAAAGTAATTATTACAAAAATGTTTTTGGCCAGAATCATTGAGCAAACAGGCTTATCCCATATATTTCCTAAGTCACCCACCATAACTTACACCTTAAATACATAACACTATCACAGTCTAATCTTTCCGTGACCATTCAATGTCTCATCCACGAAACAGCATCACGAAACGTGCTGATTGCAGAATGCAGCTCTGACATCTTGGGTCAGCATGTCTGTTGTAAATGTCCCGCATCCTTGGATACCATTGAGATAGTCCGTGATTAGCGCGTCCAGTAGATGAAGATGCAGATAAAATATCGTCTGAGTTCCTGACAGTTCGTCCCGTGTTGCTCCTTATATCCAGCTAACTTTCTCTGACAAGGAGTAAATCCAATCTCCTCCTTCAGATTTGGACTCGTCCCAGCTTCAGCGAGTCAGCATTAAAAGCCTTTGACCCACTTAGAAGAGGAATTATGGTTCAGATCCAAAGTCTCCATAACAGTCTTAACCAGGTTTTCACACACTGTTGCTGGTTTTTGGCCCATTCCTCCATGCAGATATCCTCTTGAGTATTGATTTTTTTGGGACAGTCGCTGGGCAACACAGACTTTCAGCTCCCTCCAAAGATGTTCTATGTGGTTGAGATCTGGAGGTCACTCCAGGACCTTGAAATCCTTTTGAAGCCACTCCTTTGTCGAAAGAACAAACCAGGTTTCATCTTCGATGTCCTTTCTGGAGGTTTTTTACTAAAAATCTCACAATACCCCATTCATTCTTTCGTTTACACTGTTGTCCTGGTCCCTTTGCATAAAAAAAGCCCCAAAGCATGATGTTCCCACCACCATGCTTCACAGTAGGAATGGTGTTCTTTGGATGCAACTAATTCTTTCTCCTCCAAACACAACGAGTTTTTACCTGAAAGTTCTATTTTGGTTTCATCTGACCACGTGACATTCTTCCAATCCTCTTCTGGATCATCAAAATGCTCTCTAGCAAATTTCAGATGGCCCTGGACACGTACTGGCAGGGCGACACATCTGCCATTGTAGGATTTGAGTCTCTGGTGGCATTGTGCATTACTGATGGTAGCCTTTGTTACTTTGGTCCCAGGTCATTCAGACAGGTGGTTGCAGAGGAAACTGATTTCCAATCACATTATCTGGGTACCTTAGTATGGGGTGCCACCTGGGACATTATTCAGAATTGTCTTGCATATACTCTTATGAAATTAAACTCCTTTCATACATACAAGTAAAATCCTCTCATACACACTACTGAAAAAGGAAGGCCTTTCACTTGAACAGGAAGGCAAATGAAAAAAACAGATTAACTCTAAAAATAGACATAGTAAAAAAAAAGAAGCAAAGTTGAAAAAATGTTGTAAACTTGTAGAAATATTGAAAACTTATATTTAAAAAACATAAACCCACCTAGCTAAGGGCCAGGGGGTGTAACAAAAAGACCCTGTAGACAGGTGTTAAAATTGAAGAAAAAAATAGTTTAATCAGAATAGGATCAAAACAAATGTACAGTGACAAAAATTGTGTTAAACAGAACTAGCAAGTGCTTGGTTTCTGTAAAACAAAAAGCGCCTAAAAGAACATAGGCTGAGAGAAGCCTTAAACAAAATGGGGCACAAAATAAAAGAACTTAAAAGTGCCATCATTTTAACTAAAGGGCAAATGTGTTATCCAAAACAAACTCCACAAAGATAACAAAAACAAATAACAGCACTAAACCAAAGTTCTAACAAAACCTAAGCACAAAAAACAAAAAAAAGAAACAAAAAAACAGCAAACTGGTGGCATGCTCTGGAGGAAAACAGCACTGAGTCAAGCTGTTCCCCAACAGCAAGTGAGGCTTATAGTCTTTTAAAAATGCAGGAGACCAATCAGGAGCTACAGGGTGTTTCTCAATGTCAAGGCGTCTTGCCTACCAAGGTAGTGCCTCGGTAGGCAAGACGCCTTGCCTACGCGGACATTGTCCTTCCTTGGTCAAAAAAAACGGTTTGGAACAGACTAGCCTTACGTGACCGCGGCGGCTTACGTGCTCCCTTTACGTCCCGCCCATCGTAGTAGCATTATAGCGTAGTAATATTACTTCAACCATGGAACTGGAAATGTATAACGAGAGTTTTACTTTTTTTATTTTTTTTGTATATGTCAGTTAAATCAAATGTGCAAACGAATTAGTACCTGGTAGCCACAGAAGCTGCAACTGCTAAGCAACTAACGAATCATATATAACTGCTTTGGATCTAAATAATAATAATAAAAAAATAAAACAAACATTTTAGATATAAGCTCGATGGTTAAAAATAGTTGACTTACATGTAAAATAGAAATTTTCACCGGAAGTAGGTGCTGCCGGCTCCTACCGCGCTGTGTTCTGGGAAATTTTTTACCAAGAGCAGGCTCAAGGCACGTCTGATGTATCCTTGGTTAGTTAGCTAAACGGCTAACAAACGGAGGACAGATTCCTCCGTAGAACATGAACATTGGAACACGCCTTGTCGGTCCCTGATGACGTGTCTCCTAGGCAACCGGGGCGGGACCAAGGCATCAAGGCGAGGTTCCTGGGCATTGAGAAACACCCACAGCCTTCCTGATGAGCCACACCTGGTCCTGATCAGGGAGGGAGGAAGAGCAGTCTGCAGCAGAGTTTAACAAGCAACTGAAAGTAAACACAAACAGAGAGACCCAAGAACGGCCCTGTAAAAACAGGTGGCCGTAACAACTGCAAACAAATTTTTTATATTAGTAATAATTATATAATAATTTATATTTTATTATTAGATTCTTTTTTGATAGTTTTTACATTTCTCTTCCCCTGCGCATACAGTCAGCAGTTTACAGTTTCAATTCAGACTTTTCTTTTTGAGTAGAGCCTAATTTTACATGGGGGCTGTGGTGGAAAGATTTATTCTTATGATTTATTTGTGCTTTGTAATCCACTGACACATGTTTACTTAATGTTGTAGTATTAGTTTGAATGTTTAGTTTTATTGAGTGACGCCTTTACCCAAGACATGGTCAGAGAGTTTTGATAATGATAGTCCACATCCTGTGTTACCATGGAGATGGCTCTTCGACCGGGCATCTTTAAAGATCTACAAACTTCACAGCTTCGTAATCAAAGAGAAAGGCGCCACTAAGTCTCTGATTTTCACCTTGAGAGTTGTACTTTATCGAGTAGAATAGATAGACCAAGGTTAATAGAAATAATATAAGCTTGTTGTTGTGAGACCGGGACAGGTCAGTATTTTGGCTTTCTATTGTGACGTGATACTGTCCTCTTGTATGATCAATTCAAATCATATTAAAACCTCCAAAACGTTTAAAGGAATCTCTCTCATTTTATTAAGAGTCTAAAATCCCACTACATACCGTGGGGCGTTGGGCGCCAGTGACATGACTGGCATTAGGTGACAGAGGTTAGGGTGACATCATTTCCCCCCCTAGAACAGCTTATGTTGTTGGTGCTGCCATGTCACTAGTATCATCCTTGCTCTGATGTGGCATACCAAACAGTGGGTTGTCGGACAGACGTCATGTGCGGTAGGTTTAGTTTTGGATTAGTGTATCATTCATACAAATTTTGTTTCTGTTTTAATTATACACCAAGATTGAGCAGAAATTGCTTCTTGTTGGCAGCTAACATTAGCTGCTAGTTAGTCAATGCAACAAGTCTTAAACCTTTGTATAATAATTAATGTTGATGGTTCCTTTTAATAACAGTTTCTTCAACACTTATATTGTAGCCAATATAATATAATATATTAGTGGGTTAACTTTACAGTTAAAAAGTCATCCTAATTGTGTATGTAGAAAGCTCTATATGTATTTGCATAGATCTGAAAGACCACGAGGAGTAATAATAAACTGGACTGAAGAATATGCACGATTGTTTTATTTATTTTCATGTAATACGAGTTTAAAATATTTTTTCAACTTTAATTTTTTTTAAATTTACTGTATCTATTTTTAGAGTAAACAATCTGTTTTTTCATTCACCTTCCTGTTCAAGTGAAATGCCTTCCTGTTCCAGTAAAATTTCACTGTTGTGTATGAGAGGATTTTACTTGTATGTATGAGAGGTTTTTACTAGTGTGTATGAGAGGTTTTTACTAGTGTGTATGAGAGGTTTTTACCAGTGTGTATGAGAGATTTTTACCAGTGTGTATGAGAGGTTTTTACTAGTGCGTATGAGAGGTTTTTACCAGTGTGTATGAGAGATTTTTACCAGTGTGTATGAAAGATTTTTACCAGTGTGTATGAGAGGTTTTTACCAGTGTGTATGAAAGATTTTTAATAGTGTGTATGAGAGGTTTTTACTAGTGTGTATGAGAGGTATTTACTAGTGCGTATGAGAGGTTTTTACTAGTGCGTATGAGAGGTTTTTACTAGTGTATGTGGAAGGTTTTTATTGGTGGGTATGCAAGGTTTTTAATGGTGTGTATGAGAGGATTTTACTAGTGTGAATGAGAGATTTTTACCAGTGTGTATGAGAGATTTTTACCAGTGTGTATGAGAGGTTTTTACTAGTGCGTATGAGAGGTTTTTACCAGTGTGTATGAGAGATTTTTACCAGTGTGTATGAAAGATTTTTACCAGTGTGTATGAGAGGTTTTTACAAGTGCGTATGAGAGGTTTTTACCAGTGTGTATGAGAGGATTTTACTAGTGTGTATGAGATGATTTCACTAGATTGTATGAAAGTATTTCATTTGTGTGTATGAAAGGATTTTTCTAGTTTGCATTTAAGGATTTCAGTAGTGTTTATGAAAGGTTCATCTTTTCACTAGTTTATATGAGAGCTTTCACTTGTGTGGATGAAAGGAGTTCAATTTTATAAGTGTTTATGCAAGACAATTCTGAATAATGTCCCAGGTTGCACCCCATACAGTAGAGTGACTTGCATCCTCTACTCCACGTTGGGGCCGATAAGCGAACTGAAGACGATTCAAGAAAGACTGTTTGTTTTAAAAGCTCACTACTAATCATCCTTTCAAATGTTTTAATTACCAGTGAGATTAGAGCAACCGGACGGAAATCAGTCAAAGTTTTAGGATGACTAAATTTGGGAATGGGGACAACTGTTGGCTTTTATTTACCTTGACCTCCATCAGAGCCTTCCTTTCATCATGCACCTCAGTTTTAAAGTGCTCATTGTCTGGAAATTCTTGCCTTACAATAAAAACTATTTAAAGCATTAGCCAGTTCCTTATCAGAATTAAAATTATCTAAAGAGATATTGATCCTGTGTACATCCTTTCCATGCCCAGCAATAATTTTGATACTTTTCCATACTAACCCAAGTTGATTTGCTGCCATCTTATTTTCCATCTTTCTTCTGTAATCCTGCTTAGACTTTATTATTTCCCTTTTCAGTTCTTTGGAAGCCTCTCGCCAAAGAGCCACTGACCCCTGTTTGAAACCCTAATTTTTGCTTTTCATAAATGGCTTTATTGATTTTGTAAAATATGGTTTACTATTTGGGTATATCCTAAATCGCTTACAGGGTATAATCATGTCCCAACAGAAAGCCATGTATGAGGAGATACACATAATAAAAACATCCCAATCTGTGCAACTAAACATTCCTTAAGACAGAGCACAGACTCTTCTGACCAGGTTTTATTATCCCTGGTCTCCACTTTCTCTGTCTTTAACATAGACTTATAGGTTGGCACCAAATCTACACATTTATGATCTGAAGAGCATATAGGAGGAAGAGAAAACACTTTATAGGCATGCTCTATAGATCCATAGCACAGATCCAGGGACTGGCTGGTAGGGCAGGACACGTACTGGTGAACGTTTTTTTCTTTCACCCATTTATCTTTTTTAAAGTCATGTAATTAAAATCCCTGAGAATAAATCTTGACCTATCAGGAGAGATTGACTGCAGCCTCTGTACCACATCAAAGATGGTTCTAGAGGCTGTTTGAGCATTTGCTTTGGGATGTCCACCACTGTAAAAAAAATGTCAGAACTCCCATAGCAGGTAGACGGGGCGCAAGGATACTCAAAGTAATTCCATGTCTGGTACATATACTTTTCTGTATCCTCATCAGTTTACAATATCGCTGGTTCGCATATAGACATGGATTCAACTTACTGATCCAATCATATTGGAGAAATAATGTGAAATCTTATAAAACATTGTTGCAAACATATTTTTTTGCTATATACAAGCAAAATGTTGGACAAGTTAGCAATTTGAAAAGGCTATAGAGATGGACATTCAGTTGATATTCTGGTAGTCCTGGAAAATTATTAAATCACAGAGAGAGAGAGGGAGAGAGAGAGTAGATAACATCTAAGTCTGTGTCTGCATTGCAGGGCAAGGCAAGGCAAGACAATTTTATTTATATAGCACACTGTCAACACAAGACAATTCAAGGTGCTTTACATGATTCAGTGATAATGACACCAAATACATGATTACAAAAGCATGATTAAAAAAACAACAACATATAGGTTTAACAGATACACACAATCAATCAATGAGAAAAGATGATGTAAGGAACACATTTATGCAATTGATATAGATTAAAAACAGACTCGTCTGACCAGGTTAATCGGTTCAAAAGGAAATAAAAAATAAGAATAAAAATGAAACCACAAGAATCAAAGAGTAATCAGAAAGTGAATTTAGGGCTCAAAGTCAGCTCTGAATAGTAGCGTTTTACAGTAATCTTTGATTTAAAAGAGCCTAACGATTCAGCGTTTTTGCATTCTTCTGGAAGTTTGTTCCAGATTTGTGGAGCATAGAAGCTGAAAGCTGCCTCTCCTTGTTTAGTTCTAATTCTAGGAATGTTTAGTAAGCTCGAGTTGGAGGACCTGAGTGGTCTGCTGGCTTGGTATAGTGACAGCATATTTCCAATATACTTTGGTGCTAAATCGTTCAGTGATTTATAAACTAGTAGGAGTATTTTAAAGTCTATTCTCTTGGCTTTAGGGAGCCAGTTGAAGGACTTTAGAACTGCGGTGATGTGTTCTACTTTCCTGGTTCTAGTGATAACACGGGCAGCAGCGTTCTGGATCAGCTGCAGTTGTCTGATTGCTTTTTTAGGTAGACCTGTGAGGACGCTGTTGTAGTAATCAATCCAACTAAAGATAAACGCATGGATCAGTTTTTCAAGGTCCTTCTGTTTTATCAGTCGTTTAATCCTAGAAATGTTCCTCAGGTGACAGAAAGCTGACCTTTATATTGCCTTTATGTGACCCTGGAGGTTCAGGTCTGAGTCCACTATTACACCTAGATTATGAGCCTGATGAGTCGTTTTTAGTTTCATTAGCTGAAGCTGTGTGCTGACTTTGGATCGTTCCTCCTTAGGTCCAAAAATAATTACTTCTGTTTTGTTTCTGTTTAGCTGGAGAAAGTTACAGGACATCCAGTAGTTGATTTGTTCAATGCATTTGTTTAAGGTCTGGATAGAATCAAAGTCACCTGGTGACAATGTAATGTATAGCTGTGTTTTGTCTGCATAGTTATGGTAATTAATCTGATTGGCTGCTATAATCTTGTTTAGCTGGAGCATATAGATATTGAACAGGAGGGGGCCCAGGATGGAGCCCTGGGGGACCCCACATGTGATTTCTGTTTGTACTGATGAGAAATTTACGATGGACACAAAGAACTTCCTATTTTTGAGGTAATTTTCAAACCATTGAAGTGCTGTACCAGAGAGTCCGATCAGCTCTCCAATCGTTCTTGTAATATTTTATGATCAACAGTGTCAAACGCTGCGCTGAGGTCCAACAGAACCACAATTGTGGTTTGGCAGTCTCAGTGCTGTGATGAGCACGGAAACCAGATTAAAAATTATCAAAGGAGTCGTTCATTGTCAGGAATGTACTCAACTGTTGAGATACAGCTTTTTCAATAATCTTACTGATGAATGGGAGATTAGAGATTGGCCTCAATACATAATACATTGATGCAGTCCTCTGCATCAATGTATTGTCTAAGTTGTTTTATCTTTAATAGGGGTTTGATAACTGCTGTTTTGAGGGCCTGGGGAAAGACACCTGACTGGAGGTATGCGTTAACTAATGGTGAATTCACACCAACCCCATACGTCAGCGTCAGTTGCGCCAAGATTACATGTAAAGTCTACGGTAGAGTACGTCAGAGGTCCGTCAAAGTCTTTGCGGTGCTTTGTGTACGTTGGCTCCGTCAACTTCACTTGCATTACATACAGCAACACAGCAATGCAAGCAATGCAGAAGTTCAGCTAGTGTAACTTTTGACGGACCCAACGCACTTAACACAGTGCGGCAACCAATCAGAGCGTCTCACTGTAGTTATGTCACTATACACGTATCTTGAATGAAGCGTGGGTCGAGTGAAAACATTTTCAACAAACACAGACTTCAAAAATCAGAAATAAAACTTACCGAAAAACAGATGGACAGGGGCTCCTAAGGAGGAACAGAGAACCTGTAGTTGGTGTCCTGGTAGGAGATTTAAGCTCCGATGCGGCCCAGGAGGTTGTAAAATTAGGCGCGGGACAGACGGAAGTAGCGCTGAAAACGAACCTCATCCATAAGCAGCTCCTGGAGCAAATGGTCAAACTCCCCAAACTCAGAACGCATCTGAAGAATGAGCGCTGATGCACCCGATGTCAACATTGTCTAGTTTTATCTAGCAAATAAAGCCAAGCCACAGGAGACTAAAAAGCACTTGGGGGAATGTAAATCCATTACCATGACAAAGATTGTAGAGGTGTTTAAAAATCTCTCGAGTAGCAGTGTGCCAGGTATGGACAAGATTTGGATTGAGCTGGTGAAGGCTCTGGACATTCCACACCCCTTCCCTGCACATGGAGGACTGGCAGAGTAGCAGACAGGGGTGGTGGTCCCAATACTGAACACGGGCACTGAAGACTGTCGTTCAACTATGAAGGTTTATTCTAGGGTTTTGATAAAGAGGCTCTATTCCTGGTCATAATCCCCTGGTGCATTTGCTGATGGGTCAAGATAGTTTAGTTGTATGGTCTGAATGTTTTTTATGGTCCTAGCGAGGCTTACAACAGTGTTCCTCAAAGTACATTTGGCTATATAGTCATTTTACACACAAAGCAAGAGTTGTGTATACTGTTTTTAGCATAATGTCAAGCTTGGATTTGATCAACAACCTTCAATGCAGGAATGTAAAACTCTCTTCCCCTTGACAATTTCTCAAATGGTTGAAATCCCTAAACCTTTGGGTACTGACGAAGGAAGATGATCCCTAAAACTCCCTAAAAAACTGGCTTAAAAAAACCCAAATGTCACTGTCCACTTTAATTTTGTAGCCGTTTAAAAAATATATTGACCTACAGTACCAATTGAATTTAACACTTGCAGATAAGTAAAAGATTTGGACCAAAATCCACCCAGAACTATGCCAGAAGCTTCTTTATGGTAAGAGAAAGTGTGTGGTTCTGGTCCAACTTGTTATGGATCATTTACCTCAATATAAGTGGCTTTAAATGATTTAATCTTTAACTGCATTCATAATTTTGACCTTATATGGATTTGAAGAAAATTCTTAATGAAATTATTTTTTTCGTCCAGTTAAAAATAAACTATTTGAAGAGCAGAAATGATGACACCTATGCCAACAGTGAGTTAAATTAAGGAACTGATATCAACCCTATGTGCAAAACTAGTACTAATTCAACAAGTAAAACACTTTATTTTGGTTTTCTTTTTATGTGTATCTCACTTTTTTTTTGTTAGCAAAACATAAGACGTTTACTTAAGCAGTTCATACCTTGAAACCCAGATCTGAAATCACCAGCAGCACGTTCCTCATAAAGGACACCATGAGGTTGGACACAGCCAGATTAACGATAATGATGTCCGAGTTATGTCCTGGGCCACGCACCATCAACACACTCTTCCCAATGACTCCAATCACAATGGTATTACCCACAATTCCCAGAGCCACCAGGATTATGTGAAAGGTGGTCATTGTAGGAGACAAAGTTGCACGAAGTCCCATTCCAACAACTTTTGTGGTTTTCTCAAGCTCCATATCTCCATTCACTATGACTTAGTCAACACTTTGAACTTCTGAAACCATATAAATGCCATGATGCAAATCAAGCTCCACCTTCATTGTAAATGTCTACTGAGAAAGTTCAACACCCTTCCAAGAATTCTGCAAATATATTGAGCATCAGGGAATCAGTCCGCTTGAGGATTTTCTCTGTCTTTGCTGATATGTATACCTTTCCTCACAGCATTGACTAACAAAGATTCTTCCCGTTACATCACAGCCAAAACTGACTTCTTTGTTCCACCTACTGACAGCTTAACCTCCATCTGGGCCAAAGAGCATAACAATGTTTTAAAGCTCAGGGGGATTAGGGTCCAAGTTAATTAAACACAAGGGATCAATCATGTCTTTTGAGCAAAATGTACTTGCTTTGCAACTTTACTCCTTGTGCCGTCACCCTTAAAGGAAGTGTGGACCTTTGTAGTTCATACATGCACTTGCAGCTTTTCAGATGATCACCACAGATCTGGAATTCTAAAACAGCAAACCCTGCACAAAATAAAATTAAATAAATCAATGAAAAAGTCAAGCTGTTTCACGTTTTTTTTGAACAAATTTTGAATGAGGCCTTGTTACTTTTTAACTACTGAAGATTAATAACTCATTCTTAATGTTGTATTAACCAACCACCAGTCTGACTAATTAAAAGAATTTATAAAGTTGAAAACCAGTTTTACAAGTTTATGAGTCATTGAACTGCCCAGCACTAAAATATGTTGCCACCTAACCAAACCCCCAGAATGCTCAGGTCCTTTCCAGTCTACTAAGAATTAGAACTAAACACGGATAAGTAGCTTTTAACTTTTATGCCCACTTATTTGGAACGAATTTCCAGATGACTGGAAAGCTGCTGAAAAACTGATCTGTTTTAAATCAACGCTAAAAACGCATCTGTTTAGAGCTGCCTTTAAGTAATGTTTTAATGTGATATATATTTTATATGATTTTTATGCTTTATTACTGTTTTTATTGTATCCCCTTATCACCCAAAGCACGTTAAGTTGTCTTGTTGAAAGTGTGCTATACAAATAAAGTCACCTTTGCATTAAAATGCTTGCGACTCACTAAATAATCGATGTGCAGAACAAGTTAGTGACTTTCTGACAGCTTTTAACCTTAATTCTTTAACTTTAGTTCTATACTAAGTTAGTTGACAGCAGTTTTATTTCATTAGACGGAGGCAGCGACACTAAAATGGCAGCTCACACAGAAATAAAAACTCTAAACTGGCATCTGAATAAATAAACTTTTAAGTTGTTTTTATTTATATAGTACATTTTAAGATATCAAAGTTCATCTAACAATTTAAATTAACAGAATAAAATTTGGACCAATATGTACCCAGCACTATGCAAAAACCATGTTGACGGCAAAAAAAGTGTGTGGTTGTGATGCAACTTAAGTAATTTCTACCATCAAACTTCTTTTTTTTTGACATTATATGAATTAGAGAAAATTCCCAATAAAAGAAACTTTTTCTATGCAGTCACTATTTTTTGGATTTGTTCGTGTTTTGTTTTTTATCTAAAATCAACTGTGCAGAAGACTTATTAATATAAACTGTTTAAAGACAAAAACTTTTAACACTTATGCCAAGAGTGAGTGGACCTAAACATCTGACTTAAACTGTTTGTGCCAAATTGGACCAATTATAACAAGTAAAACACTTTTTTATGCTTTATTTCCTAAGCATACCTTACTTTTTAGGTATTTGAGGAAAATATTACATGTAATTTATAACCTTCATACCTTCAAGCCCAGGTCCGAAATGATAAACAACACGTTCCTCATAAATAGCACCATTAAGTTGGACACTACCAAATTAATGATAATAATGTCAGAGTGAGGTCCCACGCTGTGCTCCTTAATCACACTCTTTCCAATGACTCCAAAAACAATAGTATTACCCACAATTCCAAAAGCTACTAGAATGATGTGAAAGGCACTCAATACCGGGGGCAACGGTCTGCTAAATCCCATCCCCAAATGTTTGGTGGTTGTCCTTTGCTTTATATCTTTAGTCACTTAGTCAAAACTTCGAACTTCTGAAACCATATAACCACCTCACCTCAAATCAAGCTCCACCTTCATTGTAAATCTCTACTGAGAAAGTACAAATCATGCTTCCAAGAATACAGCAAATATGTTGAGCACCAGGGAATCAGTCATCTTGGGGATTTTCTCTCTTTTTGTGGATATTCACAACTTTTCACTGCAGCACAATCTGTTACATCACATCAAAAAAGATCGACTTCTTGGTTTAACCTGTCCATGACTTTACATCCATATGGTTCATGGAAATCTAGAAAAGCATCACAATAGTTTCAGCCTCAGGGAGCTTAAGGTGCGTGTTAATGGAACACAAAGAGATTAATCAACTCCCCTGGGCAAAAAGTGCATGCCTTGCAAGTTTATTCCTTGCACCATCACCCTGAAGGAGGTGAGGACCTTTTTGCTTGTGTGCACATACATGCCGCAGGTTTATACCTGATCAACAAAAATCTGAGAGATCTTTTCTCAAATGTTTTGCATTGCTGGATTTCAATGCTTGGCATTTGTGAAAACGAAAAACAGAAAGGTTGACACACCTTCTTTATGCCATTTGGATTATGTCACCATCCACAATCTGGGAGGTGGTCCAAGCCTCTGTGAGAAAGCTTACTCTGTGGTGTTGGAAAGGAGGCTCATTATGTCGTTTTTACTGTAGCTTTGCAACTCTATTAACCATAATAGAGTTGTTAAATGTGTGATGGGAGTTTGTTTATCTGTTCCACATGGTCTTTAAGGACCTGGAGAAAGCTTAGGCCCTTGTCCCTCAGGGGTTAGCCCTTCTAAGTCCCTGCGGCCCTGGTTCTCAGTCAGAAAAAGGTGGATGGCCATGTCCAGGTTGGATGTGTGTCTTGGCCATATGCTGAGGAGTTAAAGCATCTAATCAATGAGTGTTGGCAGGATGGAAAAGTAGGTGAACAACAGATTGGGGCTGAAGTTAGTGAAATAAGCTCCATCTTTAGGGTGACTAAGGGTGAGGATTTTTGTCATCAGAAGGGAGTATTGGAGTGGAGCTGCTGAGGTGGTTCAGCAATGTAATCTATATGAGATTTGAGCACCAAACCTCTTGGAAGCTTTGAAAGCAAGTCCCCGAGGAAGACCAGAACACAGATGAAGGACTACATATAGTATACCATGTGACCAGGGACTATATGAAGATACCTTTAAAAAAAAAAATTAATTATTTAACATCCTTTTCTGTATACCCACATTTCTGTTATAAAATCATTTTCATTGGTCGGATGCAATACTTTGATCTTAAAAGTCATGTTTTTGTGGGCTGTAAGAGGAAAATGTATTGAAATAAAGGCTTGAAAAACACAATTGCACGTGCAATTATTCTAGCCTATGTAACACGTTTTACTTTGTGACCTGAGTTACTGTAATATATTTTAAATAATAATAACAATAACAATAACAATAATAATAATAATAATAATAATAATAATAATAATAATAATAATAATAATAATTGTATATATCTATATATGGAAATATGTTTTTTGTCTGTATTGCAAATATTAACATGATGCAACATGTGCTTTTGTACACTTGAAGTAAGATTAGAATAATTTAGCAAACTGATGAGAGTTGGATTAGACGCAAGGTGTCACTTTTTTACACGATCCAGCCACTAGATGGCAATAAATGTTTTAAAAAAAGGGACATTTCAATCTGCGTTGACTAGAACATGAAGTTAGGATTAGTAAAGTGTTCTATATAAACATGGATTGATTGATAGATAAATGGCACAAAGTTAACACCAAAATATCATAAAGTTTATGGACTTTGGCAAAGTTACAAAAATATTCACAGATTCGGCTCTTTTCCGGATCAATAACTTATCATTGGAGCATTGCTTTTAGAAAACCGATACCTCAGTGCAATCACACCAAGCTAGACTGCGAACTACAATTAGATTTTCCTTATCACGACCCGTCGTCCGAGTCTCTGGGAGACTTAAAGGTGTATGGTTGCAAACAAAAGCCATTATGAATATTTGTTTGCTCTATCAACTAGCCCTACATAAATTACTTTTGATAAAGGTTTATTTTCAATCCACTGATGTTTTATTATTAAAATGGGTCAAAACTATGTCATTGCATGTAACACACAGTACACATGACATCTTGCCTTGATCTTACTACAGTTCATACTTTGAAATAATACAAAAATAATAATTTTAGGGATTTTTTAGTATAACAATAATTAAATGTGCAAAAACTACACCATTATATGATGTAGTACCACCAAATGTTCAGCACATAAAAAAACATCTCCCCTTGATCATACACCAAGTCATACTTTAGGAAAATAGGCTTTAGTTAATTTTACTGATTTTTTATAATTGAAATAACAAATAAAGCCTGCAATAACTACAAAACTAAAAACTGATAGTTTTTAAAATTATGCTTAAAAGCATATTTTGTTTTTTCATAATCTAAAAACTAATAAAATATGTAAGAACTACACTATTACATGTAGCATTACCACCAAATGCACAGCACATATAAACCACCTCACCTTAATCTTACTTCAGATCATACTTTGGTCAAATAGACTTCAAATTCATTTTAGAGATTTTTTTAGAATTTAAAAACCTAATACTGCTATAAACAATCTCCCCTTGATCATACTACAACTCATACGTTGGGAAAATATAGGCTTAAGATTCATTTTAGGGAGTTTCTTATTATGGAAAATCAAATCACACATGAACTCAAGAATACCTTATGCTTATGTTGGACTTTTTTTTTGCTACATTTGGCAAATACATGACACACATGTTGGATCCTTAAGTGAATGGGATTACACCTTTTATTAAACATTATAGTCTGACTATATTTACATATATACAGTTTCTGAAATAGCTTAATCAGATAGCGGAAGAAAAACCTACTTACAAATTGTAAAGATACATTTTACCTGGTAGAAATGACAAGTTTCTGGTGGTTGCCATACAGCCTAGTGATTATGTCAAGTGCATCATGTACAGATGCTAAAAGCTCAGCAGCAGCCATGGGTATGAATCTAAAGTCCATCCTTCGCTGCTTTGTAGCTCTTCTTCTTTCTCTTTCGGCTTTTCCCTTCAGGGGTCACCACAGCGAATCCTCTGTCTCCATTTATTCCTATCCTCTGCATTCTCTTCCTTCACACCAACTAACTTCATGTCCTCTTTCACCACATCCATAAAGCTCATTTTTGGTCTTCCTCCTGCTAGGTGGCTCCATCCTCTGCATCCTTCTACCAATATAACTGTCATTTCTTCTCTGACCATGTCCAAACCATCTCAGTCTGGCCTCCTTGGCTTTATCCCCAAAAGATCTAACACGAGCTGTCCCTCTGATGTACTCATTCCTGATCCTATCCATCCTTGTGACTCCCAAAGAGAATATCAACATTTTGAGTTCTGCAACCTCCAGTTCTGCTTCCTGTCTTTTCCTCATTAGTACTGTCCTAGACCGTACAGCGTTGCTAGTCTCACTACTGTCTTGTTCACCTTTCCCTTCATTCTTGCTGAAACCCTTTTATCACACATCACACCTGACACTTTTCTCCACCCATTCCAACCAGCTTGCGTGCGGTTCTTCAAATCTTTTCCACACTCTCCATTGCTTTGGACCATCGACCCTAAGTACTTAAAGTCCTCTTCTTTCTTCACTTCTACTCCCTGTAACTTCACTGTTCCACTTGTGTCTTTCTCATTAACACACATTTGTTCTGTCTTGCCACGACTAATCTTCATTCCTCTCTTTTCCAATGCATACCTCCATCTCTTTAGCTTTTCTTACATCTCCGCCCTGCTCTCACTGCAGACCACAATGCCATCTTTAAACATAATCCATGGGGACTCCTGTTTAATGCTGCATTCACACTGTACAGTTTGTCTGTGTCAGGCAACGTACCCAACGCATGAAGTTTGACGCATATACTTTGAGGGTTCCAACGCTTGCTTCTGAGCAAAAAAGAGTGCATGGGCGGTGCTTCTGTACTATGGCGGATCATATCAAGAGAGTGGCTTGGCTTTATTTGCTAGATAAAGACAACATCGACATCGGGTGCATCAGTGCCCATTATTCAGATGTGTTCTGAGTTTGGGGAGTTTAACCATTTGCTCCAGGAGCTGCTTATGAATGAGGTTCGCTTTCAGTGCTACTTCTGTCTGTCCCACGCCCAATTTTATGACCTCCTGGGCCGCATCGGAGCTCAAATCTCCTACAAGGACACCAACTACAGGCGCTCTGTTCCTCTCTAGGACCGCCTGTCGATCTTTCTTTGGTAAGTGTTATTTCTGAATTTCTAAATCGCCATTTGCTGAAAATATTTTCCCTCGTCCCGCGATTCATTCAAGATACGTGTAGTGACATCACTACAATGAGACGCTCTGATTGGTTGACGCACTGCATTTCTGCGTTGCTTGCGTTTGCGATGTTGCCTTAACGCAAGTAACGCTTGAAAAGTTGACGGAGCCAACGCACAAAATGCACCGCAGAGACTCTGATGGACCTCTGACATACTCGACCATATATTTTACATGTAATCTTGCCGCAACTGTCACCGCCGTTTGGGGCGGTGTGAACGCAGCATAACATCATCTGTCAGCCTATCCATCATCAAAGCAAAAAACAAGGGGTTCAGAACCGATCCTTGATGCAGTCCCACCTCCACCTTGAAATCCTCTGTCACTCCTACTGCACACCTCACTGCTATCTCACAGCTCTCATACATATCCTGCACCACTCTAACATACTTCTCTTCCACTCCAGACTGCCTCATGCAAAACCACAGCTCTTCTCTTGGCACCATGTCATATGCTTTTTCTAAATCCACAAAGACACAATGCAGCTCCCTCTGACCCTCTCTGTACTTCTCCATCAGCATCCTTAAAGCAAAAATTGCATCTGTAGTACTCTTTCTCGGCATGAAACTGTACTACTGCTCACAAATGCTCACTTCTGACCGAAGCCTAGCTTCCACCACTCTTTCCCCCAGCTTCATTGTATGACTCATTAACTTTTTTCCTCTGTAGCTGCCACAGTTCTGTACCTCACCCTTGTTCTTAAAGATCGGCACTAGACCACTTTTCCTCCATTCCTCTGGCATCTTCTAAGTCTTCAAGGTCTTGTTGAAGAACATAGTCAAAAACTCTACTGTCACCTCTCCTAGACACCTCAATAGGTATGTCATCAGGACCAACAGCTTTCCAAATCTTCATCCTCTTCAAAGCTTTCCTCACTTCATCTTTACTAATTTCAGCTACATCCTGGTTCACAAAATACTCCTCTTCTACTCTACATTATCCCTCATTTTCCTAATTCATCAGCTCTTTAAAGTATTCTTTCCATCTTCCCATCACACTCTTGGACATACCCGTCAACATTTGGTTTTCAAAATCCATGATATTTTTGCAGGGACCGTTTGATGCAGGCGGCAGGGAGTGAGGGTGGGGTTGGAGAATAGAAAGATAGGCTCATGCTGTTAAATGGGTTGAAATTGTATGGCGTGTGCCAACATTTGACAAACATTTTGGTCCAAGTTTGATCCCGAGTTTCCCCGGAAAGATGACAAACCGGGAGGGGTCTGGGAGATAGCCCTAAAAATGGGAATGTTGACAGGTATGCTCTTGGAATATGACAGTACATTTCAATCCCTATCCTTGATCACCCTTACCTGTTGAACATCCTTTCCATCGTCCATTAGTAGTCCAGTTTCCACCTGTACCCTGTGGGTCAACAGGATGTCGGTCGTTGTTAACCAGGGCCCCAACTGATCCAGTTAGGAGTTCATGTTTGTAATTTGCATATTTGGTTTAGCTTAGGTTTTCTGCTGGATGTCCTTCCTAACACAAACCTCAGCATTTTTCCGGACTAGGGGCCGGCACAAGAAATCACTAGTTTGTGTCCCCTTATGGTTGCATAACTATGGACAGAAAAATAACACGGAGAGAAAACAAGGTTAATAGCCGAAATAACAGGAAAAAATAAATCTGAAGAGAAAAATAGAAGAGTGAAGAAATATTATCAGTCTGTCCTCCAGTCTAAGCCTATAGCAGCATAACTACAGAGATAACTCAGTATAAAATTAGCTATTAGCTATGTATACGTGGCAAGGTACACAACAAGGGCCGGGGCGGGATTTGATCCCACGACTTCCGGGTGAGAGTCATACACGCCAACCAGCCAGCCAAAGGGATATCCCTGTGGTCAAGCAGCCAGGGCACATGATCTAACGGAGCCATAGTGACAGGACCTCCCCACTGTCACATATAGCTAACTCTAAGCTTTATCAAAAAGGAAGGTTTTAAGGCTAGTCTTAAAAATAGAGTGCCTGCCTCATGGACTAAAACTGGGAGCTTGTTCCACAAGAGAGGAGGCTGATAACTAAAAAAATTGCCTTCCATTGTACTTTTAAAAAATCCTAAGGACTACCAATAAACCGGCTGTCTGAGAACGAAGAGCTCTGTTAGAAACATATGGAACAATTAGATCTCTGATGTACGATGGAGCTTGATTAATAAGGACTTTATACATAAGGAGGAGGATCTTAAACACTATTCTGGATTTAAAAGAGAACTAACAGAGAGAAGCCAAAAGAGGAGAAATGTGATCTCTCTTTTTAATATTCATCAGAACTCTTGCTGCAGCATTTTTGATCAACTGAAGGCTTTTAATTGCATTTTGTGGACTTCCTGATACCGATACTAATATCGGGTGTCAGGCCAGATACCATCTAATGTACATATATCGATATCGGTTAACTTTAACTGATACCATGAACCGATATTCAAAATGTGGAAAATCTGCAATAAGTTCAAAAATAAAGATTTATTTTTCACTTGAAATTTTATTTTTGTGGTAATTTTATATTTTACATCTGTTATTTTGTCTTAGTTATGTTTAGTTAGAAAAGTCTGGCCCTTTTAGTCTCTTTAAGAAAGATATAAGGGGAAGGTTATACAGTTTATTTTTAAAACCTTAAAAATTAAAAATTAAAGCCTTCCTTTTTGATCAAGCTTATTGTTAGCGGCTTAGGTTATCCTGAGCTATTGGAAGACAGATTGACCACTTTTATTCTGTCTTCTACTTTTCTCTTCTACTACTGTCCAGATATATTTTTTCTACTGTTATTGCGATTGTTAACCCTGTCTTCTTTCAGTGTTTTTCTCCCATAGAACATCCACATGGTCTGGTACCCTGCTCAACCATAATGCCCCCTGCTGGATGGGGAACATCGGTCCAGATGATGCTCAAAGTCACCGAGCATCCTCCATGCTGTCTCTTCTCTGTCTTCTCAGACCCCCAGACGGTTGTGGCAGATGACCGCTTGTACTGAGCCAGGGTTCTGCCGGAGGTTTCTTCCTGTTAAAGGGGAGTTTTTCCTCTCCACTGTTGCTACATGCTTGCTCAGTATGAGGGATTGCTGAGGAATAGCTGTGGTTGGAGTCTGCATGATCCGGGCACAACCTCACATTGATGACTTATCACAATCTTCTGGGATTCCTTACATAGAAAACTTTTTACTGATTGGAATGTTTGTATAATTGTATTGAAATTACTTTTGTTGTAAAGTGCCTTGAGAAGACATTTGTTGTGAATTGGTGCTATATAAATAAAAGTGAATTGAATTGAACAATGGTATCGGATCGGTATCGGGTATCGACAGATACACAAAATCCAGCCATCGTGATTCGGACTGAAAAAGTTGGATCGGTGCGCCACTACTTCAATGTTACCTTGGGTCTTTTACCTGCTTCTCTGATAAAGCTTCCTAAGTCTGCAGTTGTCCCAGAGATTTAAGTGTTAAAGGTTTTTTGATGTGGATGTGACAGAATGTGAAAAAGTTCAACAGATGTGAATATTTTTGGATAGGCACTGTATGTGCATCATTTCTCATTCTACAGATCATCATTTAAACAAAAGCATTCATATAAAACTTAATTTAGATATTAATTGTATTGAATGGATGAATTTGAAAAAAAATATTACACATACCATTTTTTTTACATTAAAATTAACCTCAGGGAATAAGATAACATTTGTTAGATGTATCTACTGTATTAAAAGGCTCTCACGTTAACCAGTATGTGCTCACACAGTCATACTGTAAGTTTTATCCACACATGCTTAAAATACTCTAAAAAGAGAGAAGAGGAAACTTTACTCTGTTAGTACCCAATACTTTATGAATATAATTTTGGTATAATTAGTCTGTAAACCCATCTAATCAGAGCTTGTCTTGGCAGTGCAGCAGAGCCCATCTCCTCGACCCGAGCTGTAGACCGGAGACACACACACTCGGCTGTTTGGAGCAAGGTGATTGAGTTGGATTGAAGGGTTGAAGGGGGGAAGGTAAGTGGTGGAGAGGGAGCGTTCTGACTGGGAGCTCGAGGAACTTTTTGTCTCCCAGCTGACCCAGTAACCTTTCAGCCCTTCTGTATTGGCCTGCCAGGATGCCTCTACCTCATTCCTCTCTCGTCGATCCATCGGGAGCAGCTGAAGGTTGGTAAGAGCAGGCTGAGCTTTTGCTGGAAAAAACAAACAGGAAAGGCGCTGACTGGTTTACTGGATGCTTGTCTGTAGGTATAAAAAGCTTCAACAAGACGTGTAGTGAACATAACAAGTGAAACTATTTAAAACAGACAAAAATCTCTAATTAACTGAAAGACATGAACTGATCCTGATGCACCAACCTTCTTGAGTGCAGCCCCTCACAGACATGGCTCTCTCTTTTCCGCCCTGATGCAGTGCACTGACCGTGATCAGGTACTGAGTGCTTGGTTCCAGGTCCTCCAGAATCACAGAGCTTATCTGGTTGCCTATAGTCATAGTTTGAACATGTCCACTTGGAATAGCTCCATACTCTAGTGTGTATTGTTGGACCCGAGCTGGCTGCCGGGGACCCCAGCTGACACGGATCTGACGGGGACCAGAGTCTGACAAGGTAACCTCAGTCGGACTCAGAACATCTGAGGGAGAACAATAAGAAGGGACACTGGTCAGGGAATGTTAAACAGGTAAAATAAAGATCAGTATTTAATAATCAGAGTATTTCTGATTTCTGTCAGTGGGGCTGAAATAGGTAAAAACGAAAAGTGTAAAAGAAGTCTAAAGGGCACAGCAACTGTTAATTATTACAAAGACCCGTTTGTGTCTGCACTTGTTGCTGTAACACAGCAACTAGTTCTATTTTTCAGTCTGGGCTCTCGCTTCATACAAGGTATTTTTGGCTAAAGTGCTTCTGTGTTTAGCTCTGTACTGTATGTTTCCTTGATGGAGTCCCTGGGAGAGCTTTTACCGTTATGGACTTTGCGCAGTCTCTTACCTTCTCTTTCCCATTGAAAATACCTCTGACTGACTGTTTCCATGTTTGGCTGTGTCTATTTCTTGGAGGAGAGCATAAACTAAGCTTTGTTTAATCCTTCATTCCAGTCAAAAGCATTCGTGGATCAGGTCGTCTGTGTTTAGCAGTGTTTGGGTCCGGGGTGTAGTCATTGGCAGAGTTACTGCCTTGATTAATTGCATGCATTGTTTTTCCTTTCTTTCAGAAAGAAATTAATCCTAGCCATGTGCTCTTGTGCGTTTTGATCAGGACCACACTTTGGACAGGATTATTGCTGCAATTAACTTTGTGTATTCTTTTTTTCCCTGCAGCTGGTTGACGCCCTGTAGGGCCTTCAGAAGACTTTCCTGGTCGCTGTGGACATCCAGGTCAAACTCCAGGTGGGGCCTGGTGCCCACCAGCACCAGAGCCACTCTGACGTGGCCTCGGCCCAGACTAAACGGGTGGAGAAGGTTGGCGGCGAAGCTCAGAAAGCGAGAAAAGTCAAAGGCGGTCACGCTTCCAGAGGAGTCCAGCAACAGGAGCACGTCCCCTTCACAGCAGTTCAACTCTGAGGATGACAAGAAATCAGATGACTAATATAATTATTGCTTTTTTTTGTCACTAATCAATGTCAGAATCAAAGTCACTTTTTTAACTTACAGAAAACAAAGCTTACATTTACCTTTTTTTATTCTTTTAGTAACTTTTGCCTAAAAAACACATCTAGGACAGGATGAAAATGCCTTTTTGTAACATGAAACAAACTTACTACAAGCTAAGTCAGAAGACGTCTATTATTCAACAGTGAGATAAGTGTGTGAATCACAGCATAGGATAATGTATCCCATAGTTATTTCAGTTTGAATCAAAGTGGGACAGTAAAGCTATTATCGCTCAGTGTGTATAAAAGTATACAGTACACTCAATTGTAATAGTTATATGAAAATGCACTGATGCAATTATTTTTTAAAGAGTGGCGACTAATGAGGTGTCTTTCCTCCTAATCATACCACACACTGGCAGGAATAATAACTATAGCATTACAGCTATATTAAGGTCTACAACTTATAAAAAGCAATTTAGCCCAAGAAGAATGGCTGATCCTAGTATTTTCAGAGGTGCAGTTACTGTCCCTAAGGAGGGGTTCAAATAATAATGAGATACATTAACAAAGATATGAGACAAGATTATCAACACAACAGAAAGTACTGCAGCTAATCTGAATTTAATGGTGCTACAAGCAATACTTGGTTGTAACGTAATGAGGACGCAAGGGATTTGATTAAAAAAATCACCTATTATATAAAAGTGGTTGAAAACTGTGGCTAAATCTCCAGGGAAAATGATGCCTCGCAGGGACTTTTGAACAGCAAATCCCAGGTCTGTCAGATTTCTTTTCAACAATAATGGAGACAAATGCAGGTTTCTCTGTCTGCCAGATGATCTGAATGCCACAGAGTAGTGCTGTATTGAAAAACATTGAAAAATGGATTCTGAATCTATTATAAAAAAATCTAAGAATCAAATCAATTCACATATTCAAAAATCTGTTTAATTGTTTAACATAGTTTGCCTATATTTGCAGCTAAAATAGGAATAAAAAATCCAAACAGGCGTTTTCAGGCTTAGTTCTGAAAGTGTTAATACGTTTTTTCTTTGGTAAACTGTTACTCGCTTAGTGTTAAGTCAATGAATTACAGGAATATAATTAAGATAACAGCTCCAAAAATAACTTTTAATACCACAGAACCATATCTATATCAAACTGGATCCGACTGAATCGGATTGAATCGTAACGGATTGTGATAATCAATTCTAACTCTTGAGAATCGGAATCAAATCGTTTCTTGAAATTTCAATCGATACCCAGCCCTACCACAGAGGTGGATTTTCTCAGTAAACATAATGCCTTAATGTATTTATTTGTAAATGTTATCAAATTCCCTCATACACATGAAATCCAATGTTTACACACTCTCTATGAAAAGATACACAACAATTAATTTTATCACAGTCTAACAAATTAATCAGAGCATACTTTTCCTCTTCAAGGTCAGTTTGTTACAAGAATTATCAGTGTTTGCTAAATGCCAGAATAATACGGTATTGATAAATGTTTGCAACACATTTAATTATTTATCAAGCAGATTTATGTTTGAAGTAAATTTCTAATTTTGTCAACATGTTCTTATATGCCCAGAAGTAATATTTCTATATGAAAGAGGTCTAGCCAGAGTTCTGACTTGAATCTGATTGAGAATCTGTGAAGGGGGGTAAAAATTAGGGTGATGGTAGGAAGCCTTTCAACATCAGTGACATGGAGCTCATCAATACTACCTATTTTCATTTTGAATAATAAAAAGGTTCAGAACCAGATCTTCAGAAGTGTGGATGATTTTGGGCTTAATGGTATTCTAACCCTTACACCAACATTGTTATCTATTAATTTAATTTGATCAAACCAATTACTATATAAACCTTTAAGCAATCTTGGAAAGTCATGTTCTTTTAGGGTTCTGAGAGGTTACTTAAAATGTTGGTTAAATAGAAGAACTCATGAGGATGCAGTAAAGTAACACCCTGAACACGCTGCCTAGTTTTGTGACACGTGATGGAAAGACAGAATTAAATCGATGACCTCCTCAAGTCTGGTTCAACCTTGGGTACAATTACCAGTTCTGAAGTTGCCATGTTCATCTGTTTAAAAAATACATGCAATTTTTTAAAAACCACAGGAATGTCCAACCATCACTCCTTCCTGGATCAAGAGATGAAGGTGTTCTGGTACTTGTAGAACATTCAACTAATATGTTGACTAGTTTGGAATAACGAATGTTCCCGTTTTACCTGTTAGAATTGAATACTACGATGGGTATGTACACTGTCAGGTTTGTAAGGCAGTAATGCCTTCCTAACATGGGGGGTAGATCATCAGTTCTGTTTGTACTGATATAACAGTGAATACATAGTAAAAAAGGTCGTTATGGAATCCCTGAACCCCGTTTCTTCATTACAGATCAAAACATTACTGAATCTGCAAATCAATCCCACGCTACTCTCTCTTTTCAGAAAATAATAGCGTCTTAAAACATTGTAGTAGTGTTGCTTTGGACATCTGAGAATTGAAACACTTGATAATTTGTAGTGTTTCAATCATCTCAGCTCAGTTTTCTATTCCAACTCTTAATTAAAACTAATGCATACACTTAAAAAATGTTTTGAATTCATGGTAAATATGATTGCCAGAATTTTACAGTTAAAATAAAGTGTAAAACTAATTGCAGTAATCTGTTAAAAAGTTACATTTTTTATGTGTAGCTGTGGTTGCCAGAAATACTTCATGGTATACATTGTTGTCATTAAATATAAAATTCACAATGAAAAACTGTTGTTACAATAGATTTTTCCCCATAAGTTTTCTTATTGTCTCCTAGTAAAAAAAAACACTACAACTTAAGAATACTTTATTTTTACATTTAGAAATAAAATTTACATTAGATTCCTGGCTGCTGCCGGCACAGTCATAATGTATCTTATGAAATTAAGGTCTAACTAACTAGGTAATGGTAATAAATAGGTAGAATGACCAAATGGGCACTAACCTGAATAATAATAATAATAATAATAATAATAATAATAATAATAATAATAATAATAATAATAATAATAATAATAATAACCTGTTAATTTTTATTAATGTCTGAAACTTTCAAAACTCTTGTTCAGAATAAACACAGCCAACAGAACTTCAAACATTTCAAATTGCAGTGGTAGACATAAAGTGCCTTTTTTCTGTACTTGATTTGGGCTTGATTTGTTCTTTCCTTGCAGCCTGAAAGCATATCCAAAGCATAATTAAATAATGGACATTTTAGACTGAAAACACAATATATATACAATGCAATCTTACATTTTGCCAGAGGTCGGTAGAGTTGCTAAGAACCATACTCAAGTAGCACTGCTTAGAAATAAAAATCCCTGAGTAGAAATCAAAATAGTCTTGCAAAAAAAAAGAAAAAATATTCATGTTAATGTAATTAAGCATTCCATAAAAATACTTC
Source organism: Apricaphanius iberus (assembly GCA_028564705.1). Lineage (NCBI taxonomy): Eukaryota > Metazoa > Chordata > Actinopteri > Cyprinodontiformes > Aphaniidae > Apricaphanius > Apricaphanius iberus. The sequence continues at coordinate 745,114 of JAPXFQ010002889.1, forward strand.
TCAAGAAGTGAGCAGGTGCAAAACTTTAATTTGAAGATCCAGCTGTGTATTAACCTACATCCTACAATGTGTTAGGTACAACGTGAAGAGAAATTCCACAGATAAGAATGTGCTAAACATGGTCTTTTTAATAAAAGTCAAACTCCTTCAGTTCACTGTGTTTTCTACTAGTATTTTAGTTCTGTTTACTGTTATTGTCACACTGTTTAAAGCCAATACTTCACTTGTGAATCTGCCTGCATCTGCATCTGGACAGTTCACTTTTTGTCATCTGAAAAAATACGTAAATGAAGATTTAATAGAAAACTCTGATCTCAAAGCCTGATGGATGAACCACTTTTACTGATAAAGATCACCATAAGCTCCTAATTTAACAAGCTGCTCCACTTCAGGGCTAACATATCTTTATACTTTCAAACTCACCTGTGAGCCTCCACCCTGTCCTCCTCCATCTTCAGTAGCTTCTCCTGTGTCTCTATTGTTACCAGACAAAATATATTGATCCATTGCGTATGGAAAGTGGAACAATGATCCAACTGTGTAAAACACGTTTTCTGTCTAACAAAATCGAAATCAAATTACAAGTATAAGGTATAAAATATTTGTCAATTAAAAAAATATTGTAATACAGTTATTGCAATTGCATTGAAGCTAATAATTTGTGTGGTCTGCAAAGGCCACTAAATTAATTCTCCTTTACACAAGCTACATGGTTGTGCCTAACAGGTGAGGGTGAAAGATAAAAATCTTTGACAGGAAACCTGTTTCTTGCAAAAACTGAGTATTTACAAAAGATTAGACATTAATCAGTTCTTACTCATCTTCAAAAGAAAAGCCTACTACGTATCTAAGGAATCCTAGATAAAAAGTTATCAGACGGATCAGGTGAAACTCTCTTGCAATGAGACTTTCTTTTTACCATGTTAGCTTCTTTACGACGCTATCTCTTGCTCTACTTTCTTTTTCTTCTGTTTTTATGGCTGTTGGCAAACAAATTCGGGTGCATTACTATCATCTTCTGGACTGGAGTTTGAAATCCCTGAGATTCTAAGTCTAAAAGTCATTTATTGCGATGATGCAACTCCCTCACATCAAAGACTTAGAAAACCTTAATCTTTTAAGCTGTACATTTAAGTGTACATCACTGTTAAAATACACACTATTATTAGGGCAATTGGTAGCACAATAGAAAACCGCATTTGACCATCAATCATATTATATTCCACCCATCCCTTATTTATTCCGTTAATCCTCAAAAGGTGGGTGCGTGGGTGCCTATCTCACTGGGCGAGAGGGGGGTTAAAACCTGGACAGGTCACCAGTCCATCACAGCACCTGGAGATACCTGGAGAGACTGTTAAAATTAAAAACCTATACATTTTTGTAATTTGCAATACCTGATCATATTTATTACAGCGATATACATACTGTTTCATTAAACGGTCCAAGCTTGTTAGCAGCTTAAAAAATATATCCTTAACTTTCCCTGTTATTTAAATACATTTTTAAAATGTTATAGTTAAAAGTGAGGTATTTTCTTAGGCGATATACAGGTGTAAATCTATGTAAGTTTAAATGTAAAACAGATTAATGATTGTAATTTATGTAAGGGATAATGCCCTTCGAGGTGTACATTATCAGAAAATAATGGACGACGCGTTGTCCATTATTTTCTGATAATGTAGGCAACACCTCGAAGGGCATTATCCCGCTTATACCATGGTCACTTACGAAAGAAAGACATATTTAATCAATTAGTAATACTTTAATGTGTTTTAGAGGTAAAATCGCGAGGGTTTTTATATAAGTCAAGCGCACTATTTAATATCTCCCGTAAACAGGCGTTGCCAAGCAACGTGGCCAGAGCGAGCCGACCGCAGCGATTTATCAGTGAGGGGAAGCGAGATGATGGCTTTACGTTACGTTACGTGATACAAAATATCATTTCAGAAGGCCAATGCACTACTTACTGCTTGTGTGTGTCCAGAGGATGATGCAAATAACGTTGAGACTCCGTTGCCATTTGAGCCAGCGCAATAATTTAGAACTGTCATCATGCAATTTGATGGGACGCCTTTCCTAGGTGTACATTATCACTTTTTAATGTACACCCTCCAGCCAATCAGAATCGAGTATATTAATGGTTTATACCATGGGTATATTTATACCCATGGTATAAACAGAATTATCATGTAACTTTTAAGGTGATTAACTGCAAATCATTATGGATTTTTCCTTTTCTGAATTTTTCCTTTTCTGTGTTTGTTTCTATTAATAAATACCTAAACATTAGAAAAAAGCTTCTGTTCTTCATTATCACCCTTTTAAAATCACTTGAAAAGACATAATTTCTGCCTCCGACTAAACTGACTTTATCAACAACTGATGATTGTTGATTTTGTTACAATAAGACCAATTGCTGCGGTATTTTGTGCAAACATATGACAAGACAAACACCTTTAAGTATGCAATAAATAAAAATGTGATAGACAGACTGATATATACATGAGTGCAGGTGATGATCAGTGCAAAAACAGACAGGTGCAGAGAACACAACAGGGTCATACAAGTACTTTTAAAAGACTGGCAGCTGTGAAACTAGTTTTTCACTATATAAATGACCAGTTGAAGTTTGTGCACAGTTTATCAGAACAATTGTCTTTGAAATATCTAGAATATGCTTGAGAAGAAGGAAGAACCTTCAGTGAAGGGAAACATCTAAAGCAAAACTAATGAGGTACACACACACTGCATACATGCCATTACAGTTGTTGATATACATGCAGAGGAATTTCCCCCTTTCTACATTCCTCTGAAGAAAGGTGCAGGTAAATGAGTTCATGTTTGAGAGATGAGAGGATCTCATCTGCCATATAATTGGCCTCAACTGGTGCCAGGGCTGCAGCAAAGATGAATGAAAAATATGTTAATATGTCCTGTGACGTTCACAGAGCATCCATTCAAAATGCAATGAGATCAAAAACATAGATGCCAAACCAAATAAAGAAAGACTGCAGAAGGCAAACTAATTTTGAGTAGCTGAACTATCAGTGCGCACCATTGTTTTTCTATTTAGATTAAACCATGGCATCCCAAGGAACAACTCATTAGTAGTAAATAAATACCCTCCACTTCTGTTAACATTTTATGTTATAACACAGGTATGCACCAGAGCATCAGAATGCAGTTTTTGCAGAATGCATGCTGACTGATTGGAAAGATGCTAACTCTCAGCATGCTAGTTCATCCAGCTGGATTCAAAGGAATTACAAGCTCATTCAAATATAGTGCCGATGAAATGCATTCACCCTCTTGAGTGTTTTACCCTGTGATCGTTATACTTTTCGGATTTCTACAAAACTAATGACAATTAGTTTTAAAGTCGTATAAAGTTAATTTTAAAGTGACTGATGTAATTCAACAGAGCGTCAGCTAGATGTCTCACAATGAGTGAAATGGAAATACTGACCCCCCCCCCCCCCCCCCAGACCACTCCGGTCTCCACTAATCATCCCTAGGATGAGAACCAAACATGGAGAAGCACCTTTCAGTTTCTACACTCCCCTTATCTACAACAAACTTCCAGACGACTGCAAAGCTGCTGAAACACTGAGCTTTTTTTTCTTCAGTTAAGGCTAAAGACTAATCTGTTTGGAGCTCCCTTTGAGTAAGTGATTGACAATAGCTGGAATGTCATATGTTTTAATGGGTAACATTTTTTGTGTCTTCAATGTTGAATTTTATGCTCCGATTCACCAAAAGCACCCTGAATTGCCTTGCTGTTGAAAGTGTGCTCAACAAATAAAGTTGCCTTGCTTTGTCAAGTTGCCTATTCCTGGCTAATATTACAACATGATGACAAAAAAAACCCAACAACCAATAAACACTCCAAGTATAATCATAGAAAAAGTTATTTAGAGCAAAAGTCATAGGATGGATGCAAAAAAAAATCTCTAAGGAATCAAATATCTCCTAAAGTGCAGTTAAGTCCGTCTTCATATATGGAAGGATTATTGCATAAGTGTATATGCCTCACAAACTTAGAGGCTGTATACTGTATAAAAATACAACAAAATCCAGGAGGACAATGTTTTTCCAATCTACAAGATAACTACAGCTTCAGAACATGCATTTCCAGTAAGACAACAACCCGAAGGAAGGAGATCCAGAAATGGTTTAAGGAGTACAAAGTAGATGTTCTGGAGAGGCCTAGTCAAAGCCCGGACCTCAGTCTGTCTCATAGAGGAATTGAGGCAGGACTTGAAAAAGGATGTTCATAGCCGATCCCCATGCAGCCTGAAGGAGCTTGAACAGTTTAGCTGGAATAATGGGGAGATAATGGGCAGCGTTCAGATCAGCAGCCTGACTGAGAAATGTCCATTTGAGGTGCATTTACTAAATACAGAGTTGTAAAATATTTTATTTATATAAAATATAAATCCAAAATGGACCCACTGGAAATGGGTCCACGTTCTTAGATTTTGTGGTGGTGGTGGTGGATAATAACATAACTTCAGTACAGTTTTTTAATCTTTAACTCACACCATGAGGTCAGTTTAGAAAGATGCACTACAGTTTAAAGAGTATCTGTACATCCTTCTTTATCTGCCTCATATTTTGGTTGTTTGGTTACATTTTTGAAACCTGATCTTGTTAGTACAGAGAATACACAACTGCTATAGAAAAAAACAACAACTAAATCTTTTAGGTCCAAAAGGTGACTAAAGAGATGGATTACTTTAAATATTCCCTGCATTAAACAGAAAAGTTTGTGATACCCTGCAGTGACTGTACGTCAGTTCAATGATTACTGATTATATCAGAAACCGTTCTCCTTAATTAAATCTAATTTAACACTTATTAACTGAAGTGCACCATTTAAGCTCTGAGTCAGCAGCATCCAAGTAAAAACTTGCCCAAACCAGGCTGTGATGAAACCATGCTGGCCTCTTGTTTCTTAAAGCGTAGATAGAGATCTTTAACTACATTATATGCAAGGCTCTCTGTGTTGGCTCACTGCTCACTTAAAGTCAAATAAAAAAAAAATTATTTGACTTGCTCTAACAGAGAACATTGGACTGTGTTGTCTACAAATTCTCTAAACTCTGGCTTGTCAGGCTTTCTGGTATATAAAAGTCCTGGAAATGACTGAAAAACTTTAACATAAAAAACAACAACTAAAAATAGTTTCTACATGTAAAAAAAATCATATACTTTCATTATCTTCACGTTTTCATATGACAATCACAACCTCCTTTAGGTTATAAACCAGTATTAGTTAACGCATGTTTTTCACATGAATTAAAATAAATACATAAACATATTAAAAGTTTCATTGCAATTAAAACTTCAATTATTTGGGGCAATCTGTCTCTATCAGCTTTGCATATCTTGACCATTCTTCTTAGCAAAGTACATTCATAATCATTACATTTTTTGAAATTACATATAGATTGATATTTTCAAGCAATAATTTCTTTCAATTAAAATTATGATTACATCATTACATCAAACCAATACAAAAAGTTTGATGCCAAAATGTGAGCTTAAACATTAAAACATACTTCAAAGTTGTTATAGTTATAAGGAACAATATTCTGTACACATATTCTCACTTGGATTCAGATTAGGCCTTTGACTAGGCCATTCTAACACATGAATCTGCCCTGATATGAACTATTCCGCTGTGGCTCTGGCTGTATGTTTAGATTCCTCATCCTTTCTATCGAAAGAAAGAAAGAAAGAAAGAAAGAAAGAAAGAAAGAAAGAAAGAAAGAAAGAAAGAAAGAAAGAAAGAAAGAAAGAAAGAAAGAAAGAAAGAAAGAAAGAAAGAAAGAAAGAAAGAAAGAAAGAAAGAAAGAAAGAAAGAAAGAAAGAAAGAAAGAAAGAAAGAAAGAAAGAAAGAAAGAAAGAAAGAAAGAAAGAAAGAAAGAAAGAGACCAATTTTCACCAGGTCACTTATCCACTACAGATTCAGTCAGACCCTTTCAGTATTTCTTTCCCATTTCTCTTTATACTCTCCAGATTCAGATGTGAACTCACCTGTGTCAGGTGAAACGGCCGTCTGTCTGAAACTCCACTGCAGCGTCATGCAGATGAAAACACAATGAAGTAAAAAGTTTTGCATTTCACCCACCCTAACACCATCAAAATCAATCCGGATTTTGATTAGGACCAATACTATGGAGAGAAAATAGTATCATATCGTTTGTGTGTGCGTAATGCTTGAGTTGTAACTTGTGTCTGCTTCTTTGTGTGTAACTTTGGATTTGTGTGTGCGTAATGCTTGAGTTGTAACTTGTGTCTGCGTCTTTGTGTGTAACTTTGGATTTGTGTGTGCGTAATACTTGATTTGTAACCCATAAAAACATTTTGTGCGTAACTTTGTGTACTTACATTTGTGTAATCTCATATACACACAAATATCAAAAACTTACAAGTACGAAATACAATTTACGCACGCACAACTCGAAATTACACTAGCTTAAAACTAACTATGAATTCAAAATGGCTCATACGCATACAATCCTCAAATATGTATGAATCAATCGCCTGATACACACAGACAAGACCACAGATCAGAGTTACAACTACAAGAGGGGGGTTGAGACTCTTTTCACGTCTGGAGATTTGTGCGTAGATGATGCGTTTAAATGCTGATCGAATGCTGGGTAATATGAGTTTTCTCTCCACCATTTCCCTCCAAACGTTTTTCCTTCTATAGTTGTTACTGAAGTGACAAATACTTGTAAAAGAAAGAAATAAAGAAAAAAATGAATGTGGCAGCACTCGAAATGTAATTTTTTAAAACATAAAAAAATATTTAAAACATTTATGCTTTTCTGAGACGTAGAAATAACTTGGGTAACAAAAAAAAAAACAACTAAAAAACGACCACTAGGTGGTGGTCCGGTTAAGTTTGCTGGAAAAATCTGGCAGACTGAGAGGTAAGAAGACGAGAATGGCGGCGCATCTCGGGGGTCAACCCTCAGAAGTAAGTATATGCGAACACTTTACTATCTTATTATAAAGAGTCATTTTCCGGATTATTTTACATAACGTATTGTGTTTCGGGCTGTTGGATACATCTTTCTTCTTACATTTATCTTAGCAGAAGCTAATGTCTGTGTAAGCTAGGCTACTATAGCAGCCGTTAGCCAAGTCCATGTATTTAGTATCACACGCCAGTACAGTGAAGGACAAGATCTTCCTGATCCATAAAAATAATAGGTAGATTTTGCTCCAGGCAACCCTATTTTTACGGCGCCGACAAGCAAGCCGGCTTGCGGAGCTGAAGTTGGCTTGCGATTTAGACTGGCTTAAAGGGCGAGTCCACTTCATTCTAACTCTTCGACTACCAGACGTGTATTCATTCTGCTTCTGTTTTAAAAACTACAACACATAGACTTCTTAAACCTGGAAAATGGTTTTCGTAGTAATTGCGGAACATATAAGACCGATGTGTAATTTGTGAAACTCTTGATGGGACTATGCTGAAGGTGGGTTCCAAATTGGGAAAGGACAATTTGATCTCATCAGACAATAGTTTTTGACCGTCTGATGATACCGATACTGGTATTGGTGCCGATACCGTTCTTATGTACTGTAATGGTATCGGTTACAGTGAACCAATGTCATAAACGAATACTTAAAATGTGAAAACTGCAATAATTTCACAGAAAATTTCTTTTTCACCTGAAATTTTACCTTTGTTGTCATTTGTTATTAATACTTTTTTCAAATTCACCATTATTTGTTGTAAGAAGCATTTTTTATTTTGTTCTCTATCTTCCAATTTATTGCATTTTTCTGTGTGGTAGAAGTCTTGCCATCAGTACTGTGTATCGGCAAGTACTCCTATCCAAGTGTGGGTATCGTATCAGATTGAAAAAAGTGGTATTATTGCATCCCTAGTGCCTTTCCTCATGGCACACAGTTTATGTATTTCAGTACTGAACCTCAGATATCTGTATCAGAAACAAAGAAAATGGATTGGTGCATCCCTAATAAACTTTTTTGTTTTTGTTTTGTGAGGACTTACTTCGTGAAATGGAGAGAAACCAACAAGACATATGGGTAAGTAGTACTATGATTATATTGAGATGCATTTTAGAACCTTATATTGTGTTGACATTAGACAAATTTAATCTGTAGAATTGTTTACTAATTTTCAAAATTAAACATTGCCATTTAAAATATATATATTTAAATCAGGGCTTTAAAAAGTTAGTAACCTTACAAATTCATCCTGCACTAATGTCAGCAGGTTATAATTATGCATACTTTATGCTTCTAAATAGTTAGGCTGTCCTGTTATGTTTTAAACCTTGAAATGGACAGAATGAAATATGCAATGGCTCACCATGAGCAGCACTGTAAACTTCTACTTCTTATGTTCGTTTTGACATTTGCAAAACACGTTCCATTCACGAGTTGTAAGTTGTATCTTATTTGCTTTCAAAGCTAAATGTATTACCACTGTGTGGTTCCTTTTAAAAAATATTAACCCAATGCTGTCTTTTGTAGAACTTATTGAAACAACACATCTTGGAGAGACTTCATCAGCGTGTCACACATGCACTTCAACACATGCCTTTGGATATTGACTATTTAGCGTTTGTTTGTAATCAAGAGATGGTCTTCATTGATGCTCTTTCTCAACACATTCAACTGTCGCAGGATGTCACAGCGATGTTGACTGATTTGAACAACGCTATTCAACACCACAGAAACAGCCAAGAACCTCCAGCACATGTTAGGGTTGAGAGACCAACAAGAAGCGGATGCCCTAGGATCAATATCTCTACTGAACATCTGGTTCATCTGCTTGAAACTGGACTATCCGTGAACACTATTGCTAAGTTATGGGGAGTGTCACGTGCTACCCTATTTAGGAGGATGGCAGAGAACAATTTGTCGGTCCGCAATTTCTACAGTACATGTTCTGACACAGAACTTGATGCACTTGTCACAGAAATAAAAGCCAGAATGCCACATGCTGGATATCGTTTGGTAAAAGGGACCTTGAAGGCACAAGGACATCATGTGGGATGGGACAGAGTCAAAGCCTCAATGCACCGAGTGGACAGCATTGGAATATTATCTAGAATGACTCAGTTGGGATGTGTTGTTCGTAGAACATATTCAGTGCCCTGTCCAAAGTACCTAGTGCATATAGATACAAATCACAAGCTCATAAGGTGGGATTTATTTTTTTAATTGTATGTTTTCTACAGTTTAAAAACAAAGTTTGAGGCTTATTTAAAATACCAAAACACTGCATTTACCTAGAGTAAACACAATAAGATGATAAATTACCATTCTATTTATTTAGCTGACACTACAGCTTTTATGTATTTCAATTTATGTAAATATTGTCTGGTAGTTTAATAAGTCTCTTAACTATTATACCCATATGTTATTTAAATGCTTAGGGCAGTGAAACACTTAATGAAATATAATAATATAGAATTTGAATCTCTTTTTGGGATCGTATTAATTTGTTTCTTTAATTAATACTATGACGTGCCTTATTTATGTGGAAAATATTTTGTTACTTTGCTCATGGTTAAGCTTCTGGAACCTGGAGGCTCTTTGCCTCTTTCATAATCGGTCTTCATAAGTTTTAGCTAGAGGTCATAAATAACCCACAAAATTGTCCAAATATAAATGTATAATTAAGTAATGCAGTTTTTAATTGAATGATTGCTTTGAATTTTCAAAGCAGAAGAACAGTAAGAGTAGAAGTTAGGGATGCACCGATACTGGTATCGAGTATTGGCCCAATACTGTTCTAATGTAATTGGATTAAACCTATACAATGTGGAAACTCTGCAATAAATTTCACAGAAAATGTTTAATTTTGACTTGAAATTGGATGATTGTGGTCATTTTTAATAATACACATTTTTACCTAATTCACCTTTTTTGTAACAAGCAGAAAGGAAAACTTCCAATTCATTGCACTTTTTTAGTGTGATAAAAGTATTGGGATTGGTACTCTGTATCGGCAAGTACTCAGATCCAATTATCAGTATTGTGTTAGTTTGAAAACAAGGATTTTGTTACATCCCTAGTACCAGTATTATTTTTGTTTTGTTTTGTATGTCATTATATTGTAGTGATTTTTTTTAATGTATTTGTATTGGTTAAAGACTTATGGGAAGCTATTTGACTTGTAAAAGGTCTCTGAAATCACTAAGAATTGCTGTTAGTTACAGTTTTCAGTTTTATTTGTATAACTAATTTGTTGAATTTTCTCTACTTTATGGCTCATTGAAATTAGTGAATATTTTACAGTTGAAATGCTAAAATTGAATTTACATTATGATACTCTATACCACTAGTCTTAAGCACTAGTACTTTTCCCCCAGTGAATAGAATTGGAAAGGTTATAAACATCTTTTGTTGTCTGCTTTTCCACAGGTACAACATTGTGTTGTTCGGTGGGATAGATGGTTATTCCCGCAAGGTAAGCAACAGGCAATAATAATAAAAAAAGTCATTTTAACTGAAAAATCTGAGTTAAAGAAAATAAAAAGCTTGGCATAATAGTTAATTTCTCTGGAGGTCATTCAGTTTCTCATAAGATGTTTTTTTACTTTCTTGGGTTTCACCCTCCCACACTATTTAAATATAAGTTAATATGTTGGTATATAATGGTATGGAGGAATGTACATTTATACGATTTTTTTTTTAAACCACATTTTGTCTTCCAGGAACTATACAAAGGGGACTATGAAAAAATGTATAGTCTTAAATGTTTTTTTTTTTTTAATGGGTTAAAATTTAATTGTCTTAGAACAATCCTGTTTGTCCCACTAGAGGAAATGGTTACAAATATTTGTATGATTTAAAAAAAAAAGTTATTTTAATAAACTTTGTTTTTCACAGATAGTGTACCTGGGAGCAGCAAACAACAACCGATCAGACACCACCTTGGCCTTCTTCTGTCACGCTGTTGAAGAGTTAGGGTATCCACTTAGGTAAGATCCTTCTGCAATTGTATTTATTCAAAAAACTGACCAAATAAGTCATGACTCATAAATTAGTATAATCTGTACATTTGAGGTGAGGTTTTTAAACCTAGCATGACCTCTGTATATTATCGCTCGCAGTAATAGTAATTAACAATTTCAGGGTGCGGGCAGATCATGGTGGAGAAAATGTTGGAGTGGCCCGTCTGATGTTGACTGTGCGAGGTCCTGAGAATGGAAGCTTCATTGCTGGGAAAAGTGTGCACAACCAAAGGTTTGTGAGCTTAGTGCAAATCCTTAAAACAAATTAGAGAATAATATATTGGGTGTGTGTGATTATATACATATATATATAATTTTACATGTACATCTTTACAGGATAGAAAGGCTTTGGCGTGATCTATGGATGGGGGTCACGTGTGTTTTCTACAACATTCTGCACTCACTGGAGGAGCAGGATCTCTTGGATCTCAGCAACCCTCTGCATTTGTTTTGTTGCCACTATGTGTTTTTGCCTCGCTTGAAAGTTAACCTCAACACATTTAGACAAGGATGGGACAATCACCCATTGAGAACTGAACAGAACCTTACACCAAATCAGCTTTGGGAACTAGGACAGATAATGCACCCAGTTGTTGACCCAGAGGTACTTCAGTCTTTATTATTATTATTATTATAGCTAATTAGATATAATTTGATTAGATAGTCTTTCTGCAATCTAAAACATTTTATTTCACCTTATGTATGTGAATGCAGATCCCCCTTATAGACTGGGAGAACAGTGGTCTAGTTCCTGATCCACATGCTGAAGTGAGAGTACCAGAGTTGGACAGCCCCCTCACGGATGATCAGATGGAGCTGTTGCGGGAACATATTGACCCTCTACAGTCTTCGGAGTCTTGTGGCATGGACATTTATTTGCATACAGTGCAATATGTTGAAGCATTACTTGGTACAAACTATAATTAAATTCCTTTGTGTCAAACTGAAAAACAAAGTATTTCAGCATCTTTGTTTAAAGAAGTCTATTACAAACACGGACATAGTTTGAACACTGCAACAGCCAAAAGAAATGACATTACAAATGTAACACAAGATTAGAAAGGCTGTATAAATGAAGTAAATGTATAACCCACTGTATACAAATGAACTGTGTGTCCAAAGTGCTTTACCGAACAAATAAAAGTTGTAATATCTAAACGTCTTTAAAGTGTTAATAGTAATCATTTATCCGAATCATTAACTGTCATTGAAGAAACACCATAGAGCTCAGTATTCAGACAAGACCAAAACCACTCTCTACAGACTTGATACACACCATCATGTCTGCCAACAGAGCAGGATAAGATCTGTAGTGGCTTGGAAGACGTAAACGCTCACTGCAGGTGGATGAGGTGGGCAGGTGTTTTGGTCCAGTTGACTGCACGACTTCAAGCTTCAAATCCTGGCATGGAACCTCCCAGCCAACCCAGAATCTCATGAGCTGACGCAAATTATCTGAAGATGCTAGAAAAAGGAATTTAAACGATTATTTACAAATTGTACATTAATTTTCATGTAGAAATAGTGCAATAAGAGCAAACTGTTTTCACTGGATCTGAACAGTGCTTATATTTACACAATATGCATGTAGAAGTGATTTTTATGTGGGCAAATATGTCATTAGCAGAAAAAAAATATATGTATATATAAATGGGGAATTAATCGTACAACACCTCAATTCAATTCTGATTCTTGGGGTGACAATTTGATTTAGAAACAATTATCGACTTAGTTTTTTTTTTTTTTTTTCGTTTTCTTAATACTTTTTATAATGGGGGGGTTGATAATTTCAGGATCAACTATTCTTTATAAGATGGAATATGTTAAGTTATGAATTTGTCACTATATCTGTGACAAGAAGATTCCATTAATTTGCTACCGGGTGGAAGTGGCCGTGTGACTATCGTGCATCACTTGTGTTTGTAATACACACAACTTGATCCGCCAAGTATATGATGTAGTGAGTCGTGAATGTAACAAACAAGGCTGTATGTTCACTTTTTCAGCTTCTAGCACTGGTGCTACAGAGGTTGGTTTTGTAGCACAGACAGAAGTAGCATCTAAACAAAATGTATTTTACAGTCTGTTAAAACCTTGTCTTCAAGAAGAGACTGTGGAACATGTTATATTATTTAGTTTTACTGTTGAGAGAAGTGGTTCAAAATGTACAAGATATCAAATTGCAACTGGTCGTCCAAGAGCTTTTAAACAACAAAAAATAAAAGGCAGAGATATTTTGAGAAGACAAATTTAATAAAAAGACTAAAACTTTTTTTCTTTATTTTTTTTTTATAACGTTTTTTTCTTTAATACTTGAAAAAAAAAAATAAGTAGGAAATATTTGGTATGCTCCAGAAAAGACAGGGCAGGCTGCATTTCCTTTTTGTCGTCCATGCTGAAGCATCAGGCTACCAGCTACAACTAGTTAGCTAACACGTTGGTAGCACCTCAGACATGTCCCATGCTGGAAGAACACACTATGGAGGCTGTTGCCTGACAAACACTGTAAATGTTTGAAAAATATATTTTAAGACTTGAAACTAACATTTTGGATCAATTCAGGATCTAGTTAAATAGGAATCGACATTCTGAGGTGAATGGATTTCGTCAGGGCCCCTATACTGGTGATGGTGTGTATTGAACCAGTGTTTAATAGATCTTAAGAACACAGAGAATCATGTCAAAAATGTCACGCACAAGTTTTACCTTCTTCAACAAACTGACGGAAGAACGCCGTCACCTGCATAGCTTCTAATTCCAAGTCATCACTGTCCTCACTCTCATCAGTTTGTCTCATCTGAGGCCAAATGATAGACTGCAGGACAATCTGGAATTGTGAAATGTTTACAAATTGTTACAGACAAAATTGTTCTTTAAATTAAAACCACACTTTTGGATATATCTCTAAATTGTTTTAATGTTCTTTGAGGGCACCTGGGGTGTGATTACCACTTCACTCTCTCTGGGGAAAAGGAGGGGCACCACATCCGGTCTGGAAGTTATCAGTGGCCAGATACCAGTTTCTTTCAGTCCCTTTTTCAGGTGCTTTATTTGCACACTGAGTCGACTGAGGATCTGTAAATGGAGAACTTTCATTTTATTAACTTTTGAGTGTTGCATATATTAGCACATTCTAAACTGAAGCTAGTTAACACAATAAACTTATATGAGTTTATGAAAAACAAATTCAAAGAAAGATGTGAAGATTTTTTATTACAGCGTGAGTGAGGAGCTGCTGTAGGAGGAGGAGTTTATTTGTCCCCTTGGTAGGTACTGGGAAATACCATTCTCTACACAGGCTGCACATTCTTGAGTTTTCTTCCTCAGTCATTTCTTCTTTCAGCAGCTAAAAGACACCATTATTAATGCATTTATGGATATAAAAAATAGAAGAATCACTCATTTATGAATGAGCTGTATTGCAATTTTAAAAGTGATTGTGTTGATATACTGTACTTACAAGACCAATGGTCTCTCTGTCGTCAATATCCGGGCAGTCCTCTAAGGATAGGTATGTAGTGGCCAATTCTTTTGAACCACTTGTTAAGGCCTTCACCACTGCCAAGCTGATTCCTGACAAGGTTGGGCCTCCATTAATTACTGAGTGGCCAATCAGCCGACCAGCCATGACAAAAAGCTCACTCTCAACAAGCACTGCTGATGTGGTTGGTACTAGGTGATCAGTTTCCCCTTCAAACATCGCTGTCAGTGCAGCATTTCCTAAACAATAAAAAACAGTAATACAAGTAAATCAATCCCAAATTTAACATATTACACGCACCATTATACACTTCACATTTAAAGCTGTATGACATATCAGTTTTGATATGGTAAATGGCCTGTACTTGTATAGCACTTTATCAAGTTTAAAGGAGCCCCACAGCTGCCCTGGGGCACACTGACCAGTAGGCAAGGCAGATGAAGTGTCTGGCTCAAGGTCAAAGACGTAAGCCTAGTTTATATTTGTCCGTCTACGTTGAAGTGGTTTGATACAGTGCCATTATCCGTTGACGCAAGGCCTCTGTCACCTACACAACGACAGATTGAGTAGAGCCCCATTTTCTATCTTTCTGTCTCCATCAACAGAAAGCGTATGCCTTATAAAGAGAATTATAAACTAGGCTTTAGACTAATAGAGAGAGAAGTTGAACATACTGTAATTGCAACCAATTACAGGATGAAATCTTTCCTACCTGAGCCACTGCCATCCCACAACGTTATGCAAGGCTACTTTGTGTTGTTTTTAGATATTTTTATATTTTTAGAACCTGTGGTAAACATGGCTACAACACAGAAAAAATGGAAGGTTACAGTACTTACCAAAGTTCATTTTAAATCCTTTTTTCAGTTTGGCTATGGCAGATGAGATGATATGTCTTGTCACACCTCGACCAACTGCAGCGTCTCCTACAAACAAATAGGACTGTTTGGTTAAAAAAATTCTTTACAATAGTAGTTAAACAGAGTCTTAAAGCATTACCTTGAATGCGACAGCGAAAAGGAGCTGCCCACTGGTTCTTGTCACGTTTGTGCTTGTAAAATGAGATGAGTGACATATCCCGCTCCTCATCGGTGTCTCCAGCATCCAGAGTGAGAAGAAGTGTTCTCTGGTGCTCATCTCCATGCTTCAGTTGTTTGAGGAACAGCTCAACTGACTTCTGCGGATCAATAACATCTTTCCATGCTGACAAAAAGGAAAGATTTAATTCATTTTTATATACAATATTGCAAATTTACAAATTAATAATTAAGTAAAAAACCAGACGCTTTTTATGTTAGTAATGGTCACATAATTTGCTACAGAAAGCCACTTTAGGTGGTGTATTTTTTAAATATGGAAGAGGTGAATGGAGAATAATAAAAAAGTACTTGATCATACAGAAAATTGGAAAAAATATGATCAGTTAGTCATATACGTACATAAACACTCCAGTATTAATTTAAGTTTCCGTACAAACCGAGTAATTACCCAACAACTTTATGCATAAATTAATCACAATTTGGATTCTTTTCTAACATCCTTCTAAAAACTAAGCCTTGTCTGCTGGAGTATATCACCTTCAATACAATCGGTTTCTGCAGGAGTGTATGGTCCTGGAGTAGCAGATGATGGTCCTGGGTGGCCCGGGTCCACCTCCAATGGAGCCTGACTGTTTAATAAAGAAGTTATGGTTTTAGTAGGATTGACCAACATCCACTATGTTAAACATTCCGAGGCAGAGTACATTTAGAAATATTTTATTAAGTATTAAGTATAATCATAAAAAAGCAATAAATGTAATTCAATTCAAATTCAAAAATACTTTATTGATCCCTGTGACGGCTGCATCAACAGCCACACAAATGTATCAATGGCAGTAAACTTAATTTGTTTTTGGACGTTTATTTTATTTATTTATATTTTTTTCCTTATATTTGTTTTAATATAGTTGTTGTGTTTGAGTTACTGCAGCTGTGCCAGTCCCTTGTCTGAGGAACCAGCAGGTGGCCAAGGGGCAGAGCTGTTTGGACCATACCACCCATTGCATAAAAGGAGGGGGGGGTTAGGTTTTGTGTCTTGCCCCTTTTTTGTCCCTCCCTGTGGGCTGACCAGCCACTATATAACTCCTCCCCAATGTGTCATTTTGTTAGGTCATTTTGCTACTAGTTACTTTGGAGTTTGGTTACTTTCACCTCTTTGACAGGCCTACTTTCTTCATTTTTGTATTTGTTATAGTAGCTTATTTGTTGGGTTATATAAAGAAACTCAGTTTTTGACATTTACTCTGATGCCTTCTATCATTCCTGTGCTCGGTCCATCACAATCCCAGAGGGAAATTAAGTGTTGTTGTAGCTCATTAAATTTTTTCAAGGAGTTGTTGTAGACCATGATGGCTGTGGGGAGAAAGGATTTCTTGTAGCGGTCTGTGTTGCAGCGCAACTGAAGAAGCCTCTGACTGAAGACACTCTGTTGCTGTAAGACAGTCTTATGAAGACAATGCTCAGGGTTGTCCATAATCTTTTTAATTTTTATTAAGAATCCTTCTTTGAGATGTGGTTATATAACATTGTGTGGTCTAATTAAAAATATTCAAATGGATTTATTACATGTAATTGACCAAATAACACAATTTCTGGAATTTCTGGATAGATGACACATCCCTTACCTTTTAGAATTGCAAAAGCTTTTTAGAGAATGTTTTAAGTATACCCATACCCCCAAACACTAATACCTCTCATAGCATTCACTAGCATGGTAAGGAAGCACAGACTTCAAGAAGTCCCTCTGGCATATGGGGCAGCTCTGTAAAGAACAGGAGAACTGTATAATTAGTAAACATCTAAACTCCAAATAAGTTATAAGTTTGGTTTTAATGTTGTGATCATCAAAAATGTGCATAACTTAAGGGGTAAGTACCGTTTTGTTTGTTTTTCAACTTGGACCTTTTTTCTAGCATTTGTTACGTTCATTTACTGACCCAGACAAGTTTGTACTGACTTGAAGTCCTTGGAGAGAAGTTTATCTCCATTGATGATCAGCGTAAATCCAAATAACAGGGCAGCTAAAGTACAACCTTTAAATTAGGTATTATCTGCCACAGAATTAATTCATTTCACCAATGTTTTGTCAAGAATCCCAAACACTATTCCCCTAGAGGTCAGCGTGTTTCGGAGGTGCAGTGTTGTTTTCTGCAGGGGTGTTTTATAGGCTTTTAATCCAACCAATTCCCACATACAAAAAGCAGTGAATTCAATGGTGTGGCAGCTGTCCGCCATGCTAACTGTAGTCTGCGTAGATAGCAGAAAGGGAGGCCATAGAAGCTTAGTCCAGTTGGTCATTTTGTAAGTGCAATTTGGAAATTCACAAACTTCCAACACATTTATGTCTGCAGTAGCAAGTTCTGTCTAAGTGACCGACATAGAGCACAAAGTGAAAGTCCTGCTCAGACTACAGCTGGGATGGAGCACGGCAGTGACGTAACTGAAATTGCGCTTTAGTGTAGTTTGATTAAAAGCCTCTAAAACAACCCTGAAGACAACAACAAAGGACCTCCAAGTTGCTCCAAACACATTGGGTAATAGTTCAAGTGATTTATTATGAAACATTGGTGAAATGAAGGACTTTTGTGGCGGATAATGCCTTTGATTGCCCCAACAACTCCCATTATATGAATATACATAGATCCCCTGTGGAAATAAACATCTCCCGAAGGACTCAAAGACACTCCAAAGTTGTCTGGGTGAGTAGAATAACATAATTCATGCTAGAAATAAAGTTCAGATTGAAAAAAAGCACTTTCCTTTTAAGGTACATTTTAGACACAAACGAAGGGGGAGGGGGGACTGCGTGCAAAAAATTCCAAGTTATGTGAAGTTGCATACATTTTCAACAATATTTTCACTTCTTTTAAATCAATATGATGTACCTGTCTTTCCCTCTGATCTTCCATTATTGTTTCCTGTTCCCCTAAAGTAATATTTTCACCTTCTTCACAAATGTCTGTAGGCTGGGTCTGATCCTGTTTAAAATACAAGATTGATTCAATAGTTTTGCCTTTCAGTCACTGAAGAAGTAATAAATATTCAAAACATTACTTTACAAAGAATGCACAAGCCAAATGGCTATATAATCCACGGTTCAACACCTGTACTTGGTTACCCAATTGTATTCTGCTTTCCTGCAGCACCTACTTTATATAGGGAGTCACAGAAAGTCGTGTCCCTTCCTTTTTCCCGACTTGCTGAGAAAGAACTGTTTGAAGGCTTTCAAAAAAGCTTTCTTTACCCACAATCAGCAGTAAGTCTATTGTGTTTAATAAATAACGTTAATGATCTCAGCATTTAATCAACTTAAGTTGATGTCCAAAATTACTTGTAAAGCTAAACCTGATAGTCCTGTGCAACCATCCATAGCACACAAGATTTGTATCCATCTACACTGAAAACCAATGCAGTTGAATCTTTGTGTTATAGTTAACATCAAACTCCCATAGTACAATACAAGCATTATATTAAACATGCTCTGAATTAGTTCATAAATATGTGTAAACAAACTGAACCATGAATTTAAGGTAAAGAAAAACAAAGAATTGCAATTATAGATGGAAAACACATAATAGAAACCATTAAACCAACTTACATCAGACAGTGGTTTGCAGTTTCCAGCATGTAGTGCCAGCATTTGTAGTGGCATAGTAGTTTGGCATGTAAGACAGGGTACCTGAGGCATTTTGGAAAATTCTGCTGCATCAAAGGGAAGTGGCTCTGTGTCCATGTCCTCCTGTAGTGGTACCAAAAAGAGGACTATCTTGCCATTATTTGATGCAGACCGAAGTTGTTGTCCACTGTAACCCTCTGCATCCATGGGTATAACAGACAGCTTTCTCTGACCACCCCCACCTGACAACATAAAAACAAATTAACGGAACTGTAATGATTGCTTTTTTACTTTTAAAGTTAACAAAACAACTCCCTTTTTTTCAAAATAGTAATTTCAACCTGTTGCTTTGTAGAACATCCATCTTCCATTCAGTGGCTTGAGTTTTAAAAACTCTCCCTCTATCTGTCTGACAATCTGTTAAATAAGAAAGGGAAAGCATTCAACTTTAAAGTTACAACAGTAAGTGGAATTGTAGCAAAACCCAGAACATTTTTAACAAAAAAATTAATAAACAAAAAAATACTATAACTACACTAATGTCAGTACTATCTTTATATTATAAGCTTTATGACCTCATAATGTTTGCTTTCTTCTGAGATAGACAACACTCTTTTTCCTAAACCAGCATGGGCTAAGACAAGCTCCTCTGAAGCTCTAGGGGTGAGGTTGGTGGGGCCTGGCAGGACATATATGGCAAGATTTGTGACTCT
The DNA here is from genome assembly GCA_028564705.1 of Apricaphanius iberus. Taxonomy (NCBI): domain Eukaryota; kingdom Metazoa; phylum Chordata; class Actinopteri; order Cyprinodontiformes; family Aphaniidae; genus Apricaphanius; species Apricaphanius iberus. The sequence goes on from JAPXFQ010002889.1 coordinate 764,982, forward strand.
TTTGGGACGGCTGGGGCTGCTGATCCTGCCTTTGCCTTTCTTGGCCTCTGACTTATTAAAAAGGTTTGGAAATTGCCTTTGAAAAGACAGAAAGAAATATGGGTTTGAGACAAGACATATATAGTAAAATCCAACACTGTAAAATGTCCAAAATCTGACATGGTAGCACTGGGCGATATGGCTTAAAAAAAAAAATCTCCATTTGTTTTTCATACAAAATCTGATTTCATTTCATATGTTTCCAACCTGTGCTTTGTTTAAAAGGAAATTGCAAGTAAAAAAAAAAAATACTTTCAAAAACGTGCTTTTATTTCAATCATTCCATGTTAGAGCTGACCTGAATTTAAAGTCAGATTAAGCTGTAAAGTATCCTTGTAAAACAAGATGGATCCTAGGCGGGGATGGACATCACTGTGAGCTATGTAAGTCCAAAGACAGCACGGGCAAAACAAAACAAAAATCTAAACTTTTCAAAAATAAAATCCTCAAACACAGAAAATATAATTAATCAATTAAATTAACTTATCGCCCAGCCCTAGAACATAGTCAAGACAAACAGAAATAAATGAAACCAATATTTTTAATGTCTGAAATTTAAACTAAAGGCTCTCAAAGCTTACCTTTTTAGAGCTTGATTAACTGTTGTGGTTGAAGGTAGAGAAGTGTTTGCTGTGCTACTGGATGGAGTTGTTGTAGCAGAGGTAGATAAATTGCCACCTATTTCCCTCACAAGAGAAGACACTAAGGCCTGAGCCATATTTTCAACAACTTGCTGTTGAGACAACAAATAATTTATTTATTTAGACTAATGAAAACCTGAAAAGCAGATTACTTGGTGATCATGACTAAAATACATTAGCGCGACCTTTGGAACCAACAGATATTGAATGAATGGTTTTCTAGTTGGCTGTCTACATACCAAGTTTACGTACCATCATGCACTGTCCATTTTCAAATAGTAAATGCTCTTTAATTGTTTTGTGCTTTATCTAATCCTGAAAGTTCAGTAGCCCTTTATACTATACTCAGTCATTTACAAATTCAATGTGTGACAAGCACCAACAGGCAGTGTTTTAAGATTCGTAACACAGATAAGAATTTATCTGGCTTCAAAATAAAGATTTCACCATTTACAAACCAGTCTTTATATATGCTGGTTTTCAAGTATTCAATCCATAACAACCCAATTCAGGTTTTAAATCTCAGTATTGTGCATTTTAAACTGATCGAGAGCTCATGTGGTCCAGATGCAAAAAATAAAAGTGCAAAAGTTGCACCTTATTACATGTAACCGGTAAAATCAAAGTTTCACAAATTACACATCGGTCTTATATGTTCCGCAATTACTACGAAAACCATTTTCCAGGTTTAAGAAGTCTATGTGTTGTAGTTTTTAAAACAGAAGCAGAATGAATACACGTCTGGTAGTCGAAGAGTTAGAATGAAGTGGACTCGCCCTTTAAGCCAGTCTAAATCGCAAGCCAACTTCAGCTCCGCAAGCCGGCTTGCTTGTCGGCGCCGTAAAAATAGGGTTGCCTGGAGCAAAATCTACCTATTATTTTTATGGATCAGGAAGATCTTGTCCTTCACTGTACTGGCGTGTGATACTAAATACATGGACTTGGCTAACGGCTGCTATAGTAGCCTAGCTTACACAGACATTAGCTTCTGCTAAGATAAATGTAAGAAGAAAGATGTATCCAACAGCCCGAAACACAATAAATACTTATGTAAAATAATAAACAAAAATGACTCGTATAAATCAGATAGTAAGTGTTCGCGTAATACTTACTTTCTGAGGGTTGCCCCCGAGATGCCCCGCCGCCCCATTCTCGTCTTTTTACCTCTCAGTCCCTGCCATATTTTCCAGCAAACTTAAAACCGACCACCTACCTAGTGGTTCGTTTTTTAAGTTGTTTCTTTTTTTTGTTACCCATGTTATTTCTACGTCTCAGAAAAGCATAAATGTTTTAAATATTTTTTTAGGTTTTAAAAAATTACATTTCGAGTGCTGCCACATTCATTTTTTTCTTTATTTCTTTCTTTTACAAGTATTTGTCACTTCAGTAACAGCTATAGAAGGAAAAACGTTTGGAGGGAAATGGTGGAGAGAAAACTCATATTACCCAGCATTCGATCAGCATTTAAACGCATCATCTACGCACAAATCTCCAGACGTGAAAAGAGTCTCAACCCCCCTCTTGTAGTTGTAACTCTGATCTGTGGTCTTGTCTGTGTGTATCAGGCGATTGATTCATACATATTTGAGGATTGTATGCGTATGAGCCATTTTGAATTCATAGTTAGTTTTAAGCTAGTGTAATTTCGAGTTGTGCGTGCGTAAATTGTATTTCGTACTTGTAAGTTTTTGATATTTGTGTGTATATGAGATTACACAAATGTAAGTACACAAAGTTACGCACAAAATGTTTTTATGGGTTACAAATCAAGTATTACGCACACACAAATCCAAAGTTACACACAAAGACGCAGACACAAGTTACAACTCAAGCATTACGCACACACAAACGATATGATACTATTTTCTCTCCATACAATACTGAGTCAGGTGAGACCATAGGGAACTGGATCTCGTTAAATGGCTTCCCATTGCCCAGCTCGCTGTCGCAGACGGCTCTGTGTTTAATTGTTAGGCAGTTTTGTTAGCTGACCCTGTGCCAATTTTTGCACCGCAGACCCTTAAGCGTTTCATCTCGGCAGAACTTTACCTTCCAGCCCTCTGCACTCCTCCCCCAGCTGCAAATTCAGGAAATAAAATGGGATGAACTCCGCCTCCCCCTGCGCTCCTGCTTGCTTTAATCCAAAGGTTATCTCGTTTATTTCTGAATAGATGAGGTCTAGGGTCGACGGGCCACAATTAGAAGACTGAGGAAATCATTTCAACAGGAAAAAACAAACAACAACAAAATCCTTGACCGAGAAGGTTTTGATCACAGACATGAACCTTAAAGGAGAAAGACAGACAGAAGGGATCCGACACCAATTCAAATCAAGGAATAAGAAAGAAAATGGACAAATATCCGACAGATAACTTTAGTAAAATAAAAGTGTTCACATCACTGCTGGTTTATTATCTTTACCTCATTGTTTTTGGTATGAAGATTAAAACGGTGGTCTACTCTGACGAGAAAATTAATCATTAACTTAGAATTTTTGATTCTGAAAATATTCGCGGCAATCAAAATGATCTTCAATAGGCAACATGCAAGTTGTGGTGATCGCAAAATCAATATACAATCTAAATAATTAAATTTTGAAAGCATTCCATACACTCGTTAGACACTGCGGCCACCGTCTTAACTTTGCATCACCACATTAATTATTGACAAACGAAAAATTTAATCACACGCAATTTAACCTAATAGTAGCCTAATTAACACTCTAATGGTCATAAACCCGACAGTTAGGTAGATATTTCCATTTTTCCAGATGCATCACAAATAACTGCGCTCTCTGCACCTGCTGAAGACGCACTGAGGCCACGGTGAGTTGTGATCCGCGTAGACTTTCATTAGTTTATACCTGTGGTTTAGTGGTTCAATCTTCCGTGGTTTCCAGTTAATGAAATTAATCATGCACATCACATAACAATCAAGTAAAGTAAAAAAAAAAAAGGCTACCTATGTTTTAAGATAACATTTTTTCTACTGCAACTTGACATTTAATCAAGGCCATTACAAAAAAGCGACACATGTTCTTGTTCTGGACATGCTAAAGCTTTAATAATTCTGACTCTGGAATCTGCTGTGTGCAGATCCGGGCATTTTTCTGTCTGTCAGAACAGTAAAACCTGACCCGAGCCAGACAAGTATTAAAGGAGACATATCATGGACAATCCACTTTTTTAGCCCTTAAATGCATGTAAATGTGTATTTTGGGTGTTTAGGAGTGCAGACAACTTACATTTATTCTCTTCTAGTGCTGTGTTTATATCTTTACATTCTTTTTTGGTCATATTTTTCAGTCTGTTTAGTTTTCTCTATTCGCTGTTACGTTTTCTTGTCTATTACGTCACAGCATTTGTTGTTGAACTGCCAAATAAGGTAATGGACTTCCGGGTAACCGATTTCGTGAACCATTTTTTCTACCCCACAGCGATTTTGTAGTCCAATGTCAGTCATGTCGAAATTACAAGAAAGCAAGTCAAAATGTTCAGTTATTGGGTGTATTAACCCACACAAATCTCTACATCGACCCCCAGCATCAGAGCCTCTGAGAAGTAACTGGTTAAATTTTATTTTTAGTGGAAATATACCGACATCCGTGGGGAAAGTTCTCCTCGTTTGCGCGAAGAGGACGAGTGCTTCAGCAACCTCGGTCTGTATCAGGAGGGATTTGCCAAAAAGACGTCGTCTGATTGAGGGGTCAGTTCCTTCTCTCCACGGAAACGACGGACAAAGCAAAGCGGTAAGCTTCAAATAACACTAAAATGACAGTAAACTTTATTTTAGACATAAATGTTTTGTGTTGATATGTCGTACGGGTGATTGTTTTCATAGTTGTAGCATTGTACATTCTGCTTCTGTTAGCGATGTGTGCTAGCTTTTAGCTTAGGATATAACTGTACTGTATGATTTGAATAAAAGGATTGGGCTCTTTTTGCCGGTTTTTGTCGTGGGGTACATATGATGTACAGGAATTTAGCGACGATCGCTTCGCAATAAAAAGTTTATCTGCCGGTAGTAATCGAATCGCTGCTATCAGACTACAAAAATGTCCGGACGGGGTGGAGCGGAACGCTCTGTAACCTGGAGGGGGCGGGGCATGAAATGTTTCGCCTACATTTAAAGGGACCGCACGAAAATGAGTTGCTCTAAAGATGCTCCTCAGAACGTTATAAGGAGGATCTGTGGGGCTACAATAACATGTATTCAGAACAAACCACTGTGGTTCTACTTTACATAGACCACAAGTGAATGATTTACATGTGAAAAGGAAGGATTTAAAAGCATGATATATCTCCTTTAAGATATTTATGTCTGAGCCCAACCTGAGCCAGAAACAGGTGTGCACGGTTTAATAAACCAAGGTTACGGATTCGTACACCTGAAAATACTTTGTGCACCTGATCCGGCTGGGCTCCTCTGGTCTAGATGTGGCCTTTTTTCCAAATAGAAAAAATATGCTGGTGCTGCTGATGCTGCCATGGGGAAAAAATAATCTCACCTATGACTGGATAAGTCAAGTGAATTATTATCTTTAATTTTAATAATCTTAATGTATTTGATCTTATCTCGTTTGTATCAACAATAATTTTGTTTTTCAAATTTTTCTGTCAGTTTTCAAAGGGTAAACGTATGTGCAAAATGCCCTGCAGCCAGCATAAACAAACCTGTTATTTTAAAATAAATAAATAAATATCCCCCCACTCTGCTTTTTTTCACAAATGGCACACTGCTAATGCTCTCATAGAGCCTGGATGGAGGTGGAGGTTTTCGCCCTCTCTCCTTTGATATGACCGAGCTCGACCCAAACCCCAGCATCCTTTTTAAATATCTGTCCGAACCAGCCCGACCCGTCAGGTACCATCGGGTATCGTCTGGCTTGGCTCGCACGCATCCATCCTCCAGTGTGCATGGAGCAGAGAGCACAGAGCATGTACACAACAGGCACTGAATTTATTACTGACAAATGAGAAATATAATTCACAGCCTTATAGCCTGAGAGCAATCAACTCTGTAACAGCCGCAGGCTTGATATGTATGTTGTTTTTTTTCCTTTTATTTTGCCAAAAACACATCATGCATCCGTGTGCACATTCCTCCTCTCTCTAGCCGTGGTTGAACTCACAGCAGCGACTGCATTCCTCATTTAAATACTGCTCCTTGCGCCTGTTATGAATTGCTCATGCAATCTTAGTAGATCACCCACAAATGAAGGACAACCCCCTGATGCAATTTTTTTGCGCAATATTGCAGTCATTATCAGGAATCTTGATAAATCAGGCCCTTAATGTTTCTGGGAGGGGCAGCAATAAAATCCTTTTAGTTGCATGAAAATTCTGCTCATATTTAAAGTATTTTTTTAATATTAATGTGAAAACACAAACTAGATACGTTGATACGGTCAAATGTTCCTCCGGGTATTATTGTGTTTTTAGTCAGCTGTCTCTGAATTCTCTCCTTAGCCAAATAAAACCCAAGGTCTGGAAAATGAAAGTGTCTGATTTACGGCGTTTTACAAAGAGCTCTGTAATGATGGTCTCACTCTTTGCTGCACTTATAATCAACATTTCCCCTCTGACAGAGGGGAAATGTGGTGCTGCAGACTTTGGTCTAATTTGAGCTAAACCAAACAATCAGTTTCAATCGCAGCTAAATGAAACTGTGATCAGAAATCTCAGTGCTCATAAATTAACAGCCTCAAACACTTATTTAATTTATTAGTTTGGCTGATTATTTAAAGAAAAACAGATTTAATGTGGTGAATACACCTCTATTAAGAGTAAGAGACATTTTTATTCCATTTACATTTACCATCATACAATTCTTGGCAGTGGGAGATGTGCGTGACGGACCAACACTAGCCAGAAGCGGCTGAGGAGAGGTTGAGATGTGAATCACTGCACCCACTTGTCTGGCTTGCTGGCAGTTGTGGGTGCTGGTTTGTAGCTGTGTCCTTGGGTGGGTTGTTGCCTGGTCTGACTACTGCCTGTGGGCAGTTGTGAGAGAATTGAGTCCGATGGGGTTGAGGGATCTGGACGGGCCAAGCGGAGTCCAAGCAAAATTCCAGCAAAGAAAAAAAAAATTTAATGGGAGGTAAATTAACATTTTGGCACAGCTTACATGCAGGTTAATTAGATTTAGAGTCCATATCTGTACCTGAAGCTTCAGGTCTCCTGGAGAAGTCTTTGAGTAGGGGATTTCTTCATATCTTAGATTTTCTGAACTTTTGTAAATATTGCTGTATTACTGACTGTCCCTAGAAACCAAAACCAAACATGGAGAAGCAACTTTCACTTTCTGTGGTCCCCACATCTGTAACAAACTGCCAGTTGAATGCAAAACTGCAGTCACTGAACTTTTTTAAATAAATAAAAACGTACTTATTTAGACTTGCCTATGAGTTACCGGTTTGATTAATTTCTGTTTTTAATTATCATAATTTTATAAATAAGTTTCTCTCATCTTCTAATCACTACATGTTTTCTTTTATTTTAATCCAAATGCTAAATGTTGTCTTTATTGTTTCTTTTATAAATGTTCGCTTATGGTTTCTCTTAGCGATTCTTCGTTTTAATTTTTACATTTCTGTAATTATGTAAAGCACTTTGAATTACCTTGTGTTGAAAGTGTGCTATATAAATAAAATCGCCTTGCCTTGCTTTGCCTAACAGTTACCTTCATTGCTAACAGTTAGCTTCAGATTTTAGCTTCTACTAGCGGAGACTTGCTCTGCATTCTCCAGGCTTTAAAATCAGCTTTCCCATGGGTGGTCACTAGCCAAGTTAGGCAAGACCATGAATGAGAATTTTCCCTGTGACATAGAAGAGACCGGCTTTTTGTAACTCACTAGTTTTTTTCTCTATTTTTTGTTCTGTGGATAATGCAGGGAATGGGGGTTGGAAGAAAATGTTCACATGCAGCATGCTTATTCAATTCAGAGTGAGCGATTGTATTTGAAAAAAAACAGTTTTTCAGGATTTTCAGTGAAGGAAACATTTAATGACCTCGATGTACAAAAAAACCAAATAGTTTGTAGGTTTTTTACACAATATGAAAAGGGTTAAATAAGTCATATAGAAATTCGCAGGTAAACCATTTTCTTCAGATGCTTTCCACCTCAGGGGGATAATGTTGAAAAGCTGAAAGCTTCCAACTTCCTGCTGTGTTTTCTTATGACGGTTTCTCTTCTCTATCTGACCTTTCTTGTCATTTAACCTCCAACTCATCTCCCAGTATCTGCACACCTCACCATCTCTTCTTCATCAGCCCGTCTTTATTCTGCTCTAAGATGAAAATCCAAGAACTCTTGAACACTCTCTGAACGTCACACCAGCAGCTCCAACAGCAGGAAGCAGGCCGATCTCTTGTGAAGGACTCAGTTTGTCCTCTTTCATCATCATATCCATGCAGCAGATTAAAGCACAATTCAAGTTACCAAATAAAAATCTCAAAATGCAAAAGAAAAAGCTAAACTTAAGCTGATATGTTAAAATGTCAATATTCGGTGTTGTGTGTATTTCATTTATGACAAACAAGCAACTGAATGTGAATGACTTTTTAGGAAACAGACAGGAAGCCAGGGGAGTAATGCAGAGGCTGGAGAAAAAAGTCATTTTCATGTGTGTTTTTTGTTCTGGTGGGCTTCTGGTCAATTGGCTTTTACCCAGTTTGTACCCCTGATTTCTATCCAAATAATGTCAATAGTCCTTCCTCCTTCCACTTTGCACCTGGAAACAAACCATCTTTCAATAAACTTGCGATCTTTTATTTCTTTTCATTGCTATTAAGCATTTTTAATGAATTATAGTGATAGTAATAAAAATGCTAAATCTCATGTATATCTTAGTTGCTGTACTGTGATCTGAAACCTTGGTATTACACCTTGCGTATTTAATTATTTATCAAGACCATCTACAGTGGTTTCCAAAGTCAGTCTTTAAGAGTCATGCCTTCTGCATGTTTCCACTGTTGCTCAGATTTACCACACCTAAACTAAAGGATTGCTCATTAGTATGCCTGTGCAGAGCTGGGGGCATGCTGAAAAGGTCATTTAACCATTTCAAACAGCTGTGTTGGAGCAGGAACACACCCAAAACATGCAAGAAATGTGCCCTTGGGAGCTGGAGCAAGACACCCATGTTCTTACCTAATTTGTTTCTGCTTTTCATGGCAATCAGTCACCAAAACTATTGGATTCTTGTAAGGAAATCAAATTCCTTCAGTAGAGACTTAAGTTGCTGTCAAACTGTCTGTTATCTTGCCAAATATGTTGAACTACATGAAAACTAGCTTTAAGTCGGTCTAAACATGAAAAAGGGAGCTCATTTTATGTAGTTCTGCCAGGTGTATAAATTTGTTACTTAAATGTTCCCTGGTTTTGCATTGCAGGAATGAACAAAATTTAGGCTGCATCCGAATACCCCTACTATGCCTACTATTATTGGCGAAAATAAGTAAGCGAGCGATGTAGTACATCCGAATCTTTAGTATGGATTGTCCAAGTAGGCATAAAGTTCCCGTATGTGTACTACCGCCACAGTGAAATCCGATGTATTCTTCGCTATCCCATAATGCAGCGGAATCCCCAAAATCGTAAAAGAAGAGTGATGTCGGCAATGCCAAGGACGAGACCAGAGGTGACGTAACAAACGTAAATATCCCAGTAAAATGTTGGAGCAGTACGTCCGATTTCATGCCTACTACACACTCGTTTGCAACGCAGTATTTACTGGATCAACGGGCAAGAAGTAGCTACCAGTAGTATGTAGTTCGTACTATAGAATTCGGATGCAGGGCTTGTGTCCAAAAACATTTTTGCCCTCTTTCCTCTTGAATATAACTTGTCTAGAGCCACAAAACCTAAATTGTAAAAAGAAATAAAGAAATCCACAATTCATCAAGCATTATGTGTTGGCTATTATTTTCTGTAAGTTTAAAAGCTCGTTAGAATAATGCTATTACTTTTTTTCACCTTGCAGTGTTTGTCAGTTTGATTGCTATTCAGCTTTTTACCATTTATTTTGTTCAGTCACAGTCCTTGACAACTTTCAGCATTCTTTATTCTGCTGCCCACTTTATCCTAACACCCCAACATTCCTGATGTCTGGCCTCAGCAGGTCTCAGCACAGTGTTTCTATTTGTTAGTAGCCAATCAGCACCAGTTTTGCACCAAATACACTGGCTGTCTCTAATCGGTTCTGATTAACAAGACAGCCGGGTTGCAGTGCTGACCAGCAAGACATAAAACAGTAACAAACTAGGGTTTTGCAGAGGTATTGAAATCCCTTAAACTTTTCCCCATCTTTGCTTGATTTATTGGGTTTTTATGTGTTAGACCAACACAAAGCAGCACATACTGTAAGTATAAATTGCAAATAAAGTTACACGTTACATGTACAACTAAAACCAGTCTAAATCCTCATCTTAGTCTAAGAAATTAATTTACAGTATGTTTAGACGTAGAGATGAAATAAAATGTGCAAAGTAGTTCTTCATTCCTGCTCCATTTACAGACATACAAGCCTGACTGCCGTTGACTGAAATGTGAGTAAACCACCTGCAGGGGAGCACATTTTCAAGTACATTCCCAAATCCAATGACAAACAGCAACAGAAATCACATGCTCGGCTGCCAACAGATATGTTCCAGAAGAAGGTACAACGCAGATGAACACAGATTATTCTTAATCATATGGACTCCTGAATGATCACCACCTCAGGCAAGGAAGATTCGAGGATTAAGGATGGTTTTCTTTAGTTATTGGCTGAGGGTTTGTGGCCCAATACTCATCTCCTATTGATTTGAACCAGATCAATAATGCACCCCACCAACAACATTACTGCTTTTGAAAAACTGTGCCTCAGCTGTTACACTCAAATTATTACCACAGTCTTTGGGTTATGTTTGATTTCTCTTTCTCCAGATGATTCTCCTAATCAAAGCTGCAAGAATGAAAAAGGAAATCTAAGTTGATGATCATCTGGGAGTCTTCATCTGTCTATCTATACACCCAGTAAGAAACCTGAATCTTCTCACTGTAGGGCTGTTCTGTCAATATATTGAGTACACAACCCTTACTGCTGTATATACTGCAGCAGGTAGCAGGACAAGTTCACTTCACATTAAAGGCCTTTTAACGTAAACAGCTTCCAAATAAAGAGATTTGGCGCCACAGGCGAGACCCCCCCGTTGAGGGGGCCTCGCCTGTGGTGCCGGCACCCACTGGTTAAACGCATCTAGACACTGAGGGCCCGGGGGGGGAGATGGGGGTACCCGGCAGTATTCCCATGTCCCCCCCCCTCTGTTTTAAGTGCACATTAGAACAACACGCAACAACACCACATTGAGCTGGGGGAGAGAGGCTGGGGGGTCTTTCCACACCCCTGTTCGTTGGACCATCAGGGGTCGGAGCCCGGATAGAACATCACGCCGTCTGGTCGGGGTCCTGGGCTGGTGGGCTGCTCTTGCCGGTGTGGGGCCTTGGCGGTCTACTTGTCCCCGTCCTGGTGGGCAAAGGGGTCTGTCTCCTGGGTGCAGGGGCAGGGTTCTCTACTGGGGTGTCTGTCCCTGGGCCTGGGAGTATGGAGTATAGTGTACGTATGGGGGGTATGAATGAGGGTATAGCGTCCTTTTTTCGTATGTCCTGTATTTGTAAGAATGTGTACACAAGAAAGGGAGGGTACGTATGAGTGTCTCTGTCTGTCTATGTCTACCTGTCAGGTTGGGTGTTTGGCTGCTCTCTGGCCTGATGCATCTTCTTCCCTCCCCGTCACTCCCCGTCGGTGATGGTTGCTCCTGCCCGCTGGTTGATGATGACTCTCGATGCCTGGGGCTGGGGGTCCCGGTTGCGGCCCGGCTCGGTCCTGGTGCATGTCGGGCGGGTCCTGGGTGGTCCGGTGTGTCGGGCGGCCGCTGTTTCGGGCCGATGTCCTCCTTGGATTGACTGGGGCACCTCTTATGGGGGTGCCGGGTTTGTAGAATAGGTTGGTGCCGTCCGGTGGATCGGTGGGGACCGTGCCTGGCGCCCAATCCTCCTGCCGGTTCCAGGACTTCAGCTGGCTGGTCTGTTCGCCTGGTGGGGCTGTCCGGCATTGGCTGGGCCCCTGATCTTGGCGCCCCACGTGGGGCGGGATCTGGACCCTGGAGCTGGAAGATCTGGATGTCCAGGTGCCGGCTGGGCGCGGCCTGGGGAGGGCGTACATCCGCTGTGGCTCCCTGGCGTGTGGATGTGTGGGGGCGGGCCGGGTTGTTGGCGGTGGGTACTGGTCCGGGGTGGCGGCGGCGTGTGTTGTCCGTCGGTTGGCTGCGGGTCCTCCTTGCCTGCGGCGGCGGCGGGGGACCCTTGTCGGCTGGTCACTGGTTGGGGCCCCGCTGGGGGGTGGGGTGCCCCTGGTCCCCGTGGCCTCCGGTTCCTGGTCCGGGCCCGCCCTGGCGTAGCCGGTTACCGGCGGAGCCCGTGGGCTCGTCACTGCGATCTCTCGGGCCCCAGCATCGCGGCTGGTGGGTGCTCCCCTGGGGCTTCCATCTGTTCCCCTCTTGGCGGGTGATCGACCCTGCGCTGATCCGCCTGTGGACTCTGTACTCTGTGGGACGCTGGATGCATACATCTCTTGCCTCCTCCATGTCTGTGCCGATTCCTGTAGGACGGATTGACGGTTCCTTACACCAGCTATCAATCACTTGCATGGGGAAACCTTATTCCGACCTGCATGCTCGCACACACATAGGTGTGGGGACATAGGTGAGGACGGACATATCTTAAGCTGAGGTTATCATCATTAGTTAGTTGTTCACAGGAGCTTACCAGAAACATTTGTATTATGTTCATTAATCAATGCTTGTGTGTAGTGAATGTGTAATTCTTTGTTTATTCTACCAGATCCGAACTATTGGTTTGGTTCTGTACACTTTGTTGTTTTTGTATTACTGTTTCTCTGCCGTCCGGCAGAGGTGGAGGACTGGGATGTTTTCTTGTGTTCTTTATTTACCTCCCTGTCGTGTGTCATCGGTTCGCCCCTCTGTTGGTCCGGTTTCTTTTCTTCACCTTCTTCCTTTCTCCCTTCTTGTCTCAGTTTAATGTCCATGACGTCAGGAAATTGAACCCACAGTAATCACTAATAAAGATTTTTCATACATATACATCAAGTGGCGTACTACAGCGAAGCTGTAATACTCTGCTTGGGAAAGTAAAACTGTTGGGCTTGTACTTGGTACTCAGACACCAATTCTGAGTAGCATACTGCTAGACAGGACACGTTAAAAAAAAAAATAATAAAAAAAATAAAAAAAAAATAAAAAAAAAAAATAAAAAAATAAAGAGATTTGTGTATAATTTCATCCATATATCTATGCAGCAAAGATGGGCCAAGGATAACCAGTTTGCCAACAAGTACATGAGAAAATTATTAAATTGTTTAAAGAAAAATAGGAAGAGATTTGGATATTTCCCTTGTGAAAGTACATAAAATAATTAAAAGGTAATTTAACAAAGACAATGGAGTAAGCTCTAGAAGTTCATTGAACAGCAAATTACTACATATGTATGAGGATTAATGAACAAACAATGACTTTCTAAAATACAAGAGTTTATTTACTAAAGAAAAATATTAAAAGGTCAAACATTTAAATCAACAAAGGTAGTAACACACACTACTGATTAAAGGAATGAAGAAACTACCAAAATAAACAACACAATGAATGGATAAAAATTCAAAGAAATAGAAACCATAAATCCTGATTTCATAGTTCTGCAGGAATCTAAATGCTTAAAGAACAAGGCTTATATTGAAATACTGGAAGTAAAGCTAAAATAGTTGACAAATTGTGAACAGTTTTAACTAATTAGCACCAGTGATTTATGTCTAAACAAATAAACAATGCAAGGAAAAAAACATGCTTTTGATTAAGTAATGTTTGGTCAAAAATTTTTTTGGGTTAGGGATCAATAACCTTTGGTAAATGGATTCTGTTTTGTGATGGATCATAGCAGTAATCAACCTAATTTCAGTATTTTGATGCACTAAGAAGGCGGTTTCGAACATGGCTAATAAGATTAGTTATCTGTGTTTAAAAAATCTGTTTTATAAACCGAGCTCTATTTTTTTAATACCACCAATAGCAATCTTTGAATTTTCCCAACTTCACGCAGCAGGTGCATGCATGGAGTCCTTGACGCAACACCCGAGCCGCAGCTGTTTGGACGTGTTGATGCCATCTGCACTGACGTGCGCGACTTGACGCTTGCCAGCTTGCCACAGCTTGCCACAGCTTGGTGCCCACATGCTGCATAGGTACCATAGACTTTTCATGTAATCTAGCTGCCCTGCTGCCTGGCAGTAAAGGGTGGTTTTGAACGTACCTTTATGTCAACAGACAATAGCTGTGGTAGCTAACAGGGGACCTCATGTTTGTTGGGGATGCAGGTAGCTCGCTTTTGGCTGGTTGTCGGCTCATCCTTTCCAGTTTGGCTAAACAGCGATCATGTCTACCTCTCCGTCATTGAACATTACCTTTGCAGCTTCTCCAGCACGACATTCACCTTATATCTGCTCCATTGCGGTGAATGAATGCGGCTTCTGGCTTGCTGGGATCCTGCTGCCTTCAGGGGTCGGCTCCCTTGCCCTCTTTCACATCTGTGTCTGTAATTTAGAAAGCTTTGAGGGAAGAACAACGGACAATTGTTTCATCAGTTGTTTGCGATTTACCTGATGTATCAGCAGTCTTTCTCTGCCTTGGAGTGAGTTTCTCCCAGAAACTCATGTGCTTTTCCTTCGCCAGCAAAGGAAGTATCTCCCCAGTCACAGCCTAGCCATGGCTTCGAATGGAAGAGAGCGATTGCAGCCGGACAGAGACCTTTTTAAACCTCCGGTCCTCTTCAATCCTCCCTTTCCTGTTGGAACTCATTTTCACCTGTTGGAGCTACCATGTGGGTTAACGCCACTAAATGGCTGTGTCGGATTCAATAAGGAGTATCACCAAATGGGTTCAGGACTACTTTGGGAAACCTTTGTCAAGTACCACAATATGTAGTCAGATACACAAATATCAGTTAAAACTGTTCTATATCAAAAGGAAGTCCTATGTTAACAGTGTCCAGATGCGCCATTGAATTATCTGGGCCTTGAGGCATCTGGAATGGACCATCACACAGTGGAAACAAGTACTGTGATCAGATATTTTTGGAGAAATGTACGCCTTGTGCCCCGGACCAAAGAAGAAAAGGATCATCCACACTGTTACCAGCAACAAGTCCAAAAGCTAGTGTCTGTCCTGGTATGGGGTTTTGTCTGTGACCTTGGCAAAGGTAACTTGCACTTTTGTATTGGATTCATTAATGCTGGAAAGTACATAAAGATGGAGCACAATATACTGCCTTAAAGAAAACATCTTTTCCAGGGACACCTATACATATTTCAATGAGACAATGCAAAAACCATAAATGCTTTACTGTTCTAACTTTTTTCTTTTGAATTAAGCATTTACAGTCATGAGAAACATATTAAATGTTGTGCTGTTGTATTGTTTTCAAAGTAATACAGATTGAGGATATTTAGCATGGCCAACAAAAAGTTGGCATCCAAAAAAGAGGGCACACTAATATTTCATTGGACCGCCTTTAGCTTTGATTACGGCACACATTCTCTGTGGGCCTGTTTCAATAAGCTTCTGCAATGTCACAAGATTTATTTCCAATTCCATTCTATATATTTTTTGCATTAATATTTCACCAAGATCTTGCATTGACGACGGTAGAGTCGGACCGCTGCTCAAAGCCTTCTTCAGCAAATCCCAAAGATCCTCAATGGGATTAAGGTCTGGACTCTGTTGTGGCCAATCACTTTTTCACAATTTGAGCCCATGACTTCTGGCATTGTCATCTTGGAATATTCCTGTGCCATCAGGAAAGAAAAAAAACATTGATAGAATACCCTGGTCATTCAGGTAGTTAGCCAACCTCATTCTTGGAGCGCATTCTGTTGCTGAACTTAGACCTGACCAACTACAGCAACCCCAGATCATGGTGCTGCCCCCACAGGCTTGTATAGTAGGCACTAGGCATGATGGGTGCATTGGTTAATCAGGTTCTCTTCTTACTCTGATAAACCCATCACTCTGGAACAGGGTAAATCTGGGCTCATCAGACCTCATTAACTTATTCCATATCTCCAGATTTCAATCTTTAGGCTCCCTAGAAAATAGAAGCCTTTTTTTCTGGTTTGCCTCACTGATTAGTTGTTTTCTTATGGCTGCACAGTTATTTCCCAATCCCTTGAGTTCTCTTTCCACTGTACATATAAAAATGCTCTTACTTTCACCTTTAAACAGTTCTACTATTGTTTTTCTTCAATTTGATTTCACCAAACGTTTAAGTGATCGGCGATCACGATCATTCAGGATTTTTTTCCAGACACATTTCTTCTTTGATAGCTCCCCTATCCCTCCACCTTATACAAATTCGTAGGACGGTTTTTAACTCAGTTTTTGTAGTCTCTGCAATCTCCTGAGATGTTTTCTCTGCCTGATGCATGCCAATGGTTTGACCCTTCTCCAACATCTTTTCCACAACCACAAGATGTGTCTTTCAACATGATTGTTTATGCTATGAGAAGGAACTCATTGCAGCATTTGGGATTAAATAACTTTGCTCATGCAGTAATTATCTAGTAGGAGGCTTGTATCTATTGCTTAGCTAAATCCAGGTGGTGACTTTCTTCTTGGCCAGGCAATGTAAATTGACAAAGTACTGTTTAAGGTTAGATTTTAATTTAACATGCCGTCCAAATTTTTACTGATTTGGGGTTGTAGTAAAGTCAGAAACTAATACTTACAGCAGATAAAATGTATATGCTAGAATAGTGCAAAGAACTTCCAGTGACAATATATACCATTTACTGTATGTTGACTTGACCTCAAAATGCCACAAGCTTGGCAGATAGAAAATAAAATTAGGACAATGAAGTTTTAAAATATATAAAAAGTCATACTTTCCCAAATATCAGCGTCTAGAGATTTTTTTATTAAAACATGCATCATCTTTAGTAAAGTAAGTCGAGGTGGACAGACTACCCAGGAATAGTATTTAAGTTAAGAGTAGTGTTACTTCAAAAACATAGGAAGTAAAAAGTATGGTGCAATAAAATTACTTCTGGAAGTATGTACACATTTTTTTCAAACCATGGAAAACATGATCTGGATCGGCCCCAAATTCTGTTCCCGTTCCCATTGGAGACGTTTCCTAAAAATTTCACCAAAATCCACCTATAAAAATTCGATTAATATTGCTGTCAGACAAACAAACTCTGGCGAAAACATAACCTCCTTGGCAGAGGTAACTAGAAAAGGACTTGGAGAGTGCAGACCTCCTCCCCCTCAATGTTTTGATCAATGTTTTGATTAAGAAAATCACTGTTTTGGTCATGACTGTTTTCCGATCACCCCCAAATTGTAATCACTTGTTTCTGGTCCCACTGCGGGTATTTTCTGAACATTTAATCCACATCTGTCCATAACCTTCCAAGTCATGTTAGTAATAAACAAATAAAAATATAACCTTAGAAGAGATTAAAAAAAAAAGAGTTGCTGGGACACACTCAGTAAGCAAAAATTGCTAACAACAACATTTTCTGGCACACCTTAGGGTAAAGGTAGAGTTAGAAGTGCAAAAACTTGTAAAATTAATATTTTTTTATTGCAGCCAAAGAATATCACATTAAAACATTTACAAATTAAAATTAAAATTAAAAAGATCCTACTGTAATTGTTTAAAAAAATTCACTTCTGGTCCAGCTGTTCAACTTTCTCTTCAAAATGAAATAGAAATGTATATTTTATCTTTAGGTTTATTAGAATATTTGGGAGATTCAATTTGAAAAAAGCAAGACTGTTCTCTGTTAAGAATGACAGAGAGACAAAAGGAGGTAATCAGAAATGAAATTGACACAGCTGAGGGGAAAGAGCGGGCAGAGGAGGATGAGGTAATTGCTAACTCAGTCTTCTAGATGTTTCTTCTTTGGGCTTTATCCATTTATATCTACCCTTTTACAAGACTGTATAGCCTGGATCTTCTGTGTCAAATTAGGATTGAAATAACTGAAAATATGAAAAACATTTCCTCAAGTTGGTGTGTTGGTCAATGAAAACCAGAACTTCCTCTTTCTGCTCTACAGGTTTTTATTCGGATGTCAAAATTACTGTTAACAAAGAACGACATCAATTCACCACCCACACATGCAATACAAGAGTCAAAAACCAGCAAACAGCTCAACAGTCTGTTATTTATAGCCCAAATGATCAGTTTTTGTTCCTCCTGGTATTATAACAAGTTTATAAGGTCTTATGAAATGAAACCGCTGACCCTATAATTATCCTCCCGTTCCACAACATAAAATCAATCAGGCTGTTGACAACTGGGATTGAAAAGGGTAATTGACTTGAATATGTTAAGCTTCTCTGAAAACACTACAGAGGTTACAGAAGTAAAGAAGGAGGAATATTCAATGCTTTTATATCAGAAATGTCTGCTGCTAACTACCAGTTGTCCCAATGGGTTAACATGAAACTGCAGTTTCTGAGACAGACGAACTAAGCATTCTGCTTTTCAGTGAGTGAAAAGGGGTCAATTTACACCTGTTACATAAAAAAATCCCCGGGACATCTATTATTAAACATGTGATTTTATGGCATTCAGATATACAATGGGTGTTTTTTTGGTTTTTTTATCTACGGTTTTCATTGTTTCAGGATTTTTTGTTGAGACTCTCATCTGTTCTGGTAACGATTTTCCCAGTCTATCTTCAGGAAGTTTTCCAAATCTGCCAAATTGTAAGGAAATCTCAAGTCTAGAGCACTTTTATGGTAACTCTAAAGATTTTCTGTCAGATTTACTTCCGGACTAAAACAAGTTTGCACCCAGATGCAGATGTATTGACAGATGTTTTTCCTTTCAGACTTGTACTTTTGTGTGTCAGTGTTGCCGAATAATTCCGCACACAGCAAGGAGTGCAAAATTTTTCTGGCAGGTCTGCCTACCATTGCAATGTTGTTTCTGGTTGACTAGAGTTTTTTTTCTTCAGCTTGTAAACACATCCTCCCTCAAGGAGAAATGGACCACAGAGATTACAGCGACTATAGAGAGGTGAAATGTCTCTGTCGTTGAGCTGACGCTTTGCGTTTCATTCCACAGATAATTAGAAAGTTGCATTCTACTCCGTGCGTCCTTGCATAGCTCATGGAGTATAGTATACTATGAACTGTGCTTATGATCTATGCCTTTCCAAAACTGTAATTTTTATTAAACTCATAATTTTTTAAATTATGATACATAATTGTGATAAATTTTATTCAACATCGAGACCTTTCACCAGGCCTAAGTGTTTTCTTTTGAAGTAAAGGATTTTTTCTTGCAATACAAAACAAATTAGAGATTGTTGTTGCGTATACACACGACCAGTGCTAAGAAATATTTCTGCTGGGCCTTTATGCGGCATTCAGACCAAGCCCATGCGTCAGCATCAGTTGCGGCAAGATTACATGTAAAGTCTATGGTAGAGTACGTCAGAGGTCCGTCAAAGTCTCTGGGGTGTGTTGTGTACGTTGGCTCTGTCAACTTAACTTGCCTTACATACGGCAACGCAGTAAGGCAGCAACGCAGAAGTTCAGCTAGTTTAACTTTTGACGGACCAAATGCAGTTAACACAGTGCGGCAACCAATGAGAGCGTCTCACTGTAGTTATGTCACTATACACGTATCTTGAATGAAGCGCGGGTCCAGTGAAAACATTTTCAACAAACGCAGATTTTTAAAGAGGATCAGAACCTGTAGTTGGTGTCCTGGTAGGAGATTTAAGCTCCGATGCGGCCAAGGGGGTCGTAAAATTAGGTGGGCGGGACAGACGGAAGTTGCACTGGGAGCGGACCTCATCCATAAGCAGCTCCTGGAGCAACTGGTTAAACTCCCCAAACTCAGAACACATCTGAATAATGGGCGCTGATGCACCCGATGTCGACGTTCTCTAGCTTTATCTAGCTAATAAAGCCAAGTCACTTTCCAGTTATGATCCACCATAGTTTAGAACTTACGGCAACAGAGGAAGCCACGTGTTGTTTTTACCTCAGAAGCAGGCTATGGAAGCCAAAAAAGTACATACGTCAAACTTCATCCGTTGAATGCGTTGCCTGACGCAGACCAAATGTGCAGTGTGAATGCACCATTACAGTTTCTGACAGCATTCTTCTGACTGATACCTTAGTACATTTTGGTAACTATAACCTTGTGTAAACTATCTACAATATATAACTTTAGAGAAATTATGCAATTGTGCAAATGTTGAAAATCTGATTTACCATGAAACAAACTATTTGTATAAAATAAGACCTAGCTCACTAATTTAAGAGAGGCTTCATTCATCACTCCAAAGAGCTTGTCTCCACTGCTGTAGAGTCTATTAGAAGTGTGCTTTGAACCACTGTATCTGGTGCTTTCTATTGCACTTGGTAATGTAAGGGTTGGAGGCAGTTGCTTGGCCATGGAACCCAATTCTATGAGTTACTCCAGCTAATCAGAAGACGATATAGTTACCTTGCTCTCTTCCTTGTATCATCATAGTCTTTTTTTCCTCTGGATTAACTGGTCAAAGACAAGCAGTAAAATGACAGGATCCCTGGGGGGCATAATCTGTCTGCAGCAAATATGTTCTTCTTTAATTGCAGGAATGTGCAAACATGTCCTCATGAAACACACTCTCAGGATTTACAGGCATTCTTCTAGATACATTTCTCAGATATTAGAGATTAAAATTAAGCAAGTGTCTGCTGAACCAGTTGCACCTCAAAGGACACATCCACATGTGTATGGAGGCTACACCTCTTATGCCTGTTGTTGCATATTCAGCCAAGTGGAAGAAGGTGAATAATGAAGAGAATGGGCCCCAGGACGGAACCCTGAGGCACACCTCATGTAATTGGGGAGGGTCGGATCCGAAAGATTTGAGTTGTACGAACTGAGAGTGACCTGAGAGATAAGAGTGGAACCAATGCAATGTGGTAAAATGCCAATGGATGGGAGCCTGTCAAGGAGGATGGAATGAGAGATTGTATCAAAGGCATGAGGATGATGGAGAGTAAACCTGAATAAGCTGAAGTAAGGAGATGGTTACTGGTTTTGATGAGAGCCGTTTCTGTATTGTGACCTGAAGCAAAACTAGACAGAAAGGGTTTATAAAGTCTGTTTGGGGAAATGGAGGAGTTACAGCAGCACAACTACAAGTAAATTAAGGATAAAGTGATGAAATACCTTAATGGGTACAAACAGAGAGGGTGCAGGAATATTTGTTTTTAACAGCAACTATTCAAAGATTTCATACACATATTGCAGATCATGTTTTTCTGTTTATTCAACTACATTATATTCCATATGTATACATAATTATTATGAAAGATTTATGAAAAAGCATTATGGAAAGAATTTAGAGTTATTACTCTCAGCTTTGTATATTTGTCATCACATTGTCTAACAGAAATTGCTTCCCATCGCTACGTATATCTATATGTCACGAGGGCTGCAGCCTTCTCACAGCGGATGAAATTAGTGTTCATGAAATGCCTGTGTTGATTTTTTTCATTGTGCAGTCTCATGGCAGATGGGAAATTGGCATGTAACGAGATGTCTGTGCAGCATTAGAAATGGATTTGAATTTTCTGAAAACGCTAAGGCTATGAGCTGATGGGAAGGTAATGCGAGAGAAGGCAGAAAAGAGGAGGAGGGGATGTCTGGTAGCGGGAAGCTGTTTTGTCCTCCCAGGGGGAAGGGGAAGAATGACACAAAGCCAAAGATAGTCTGTGAAACAATTTGAAAAAAGCAAAAAAAAAAAAACTCTCTTTGGCAAATTTTAAAGGTTTACAATAAAATAAAAAAAGATTTAAAATAGACGCAGACTTTTAAAATAAATAAAATTAAATACGCCAGAGAGATAAGCTACATAATACTTTAGCGCTTTGTGCTGCCAATGACATGAAAAGTGCGTTATTAATTAAAGACTGATTTAATTTAATATGCAAAAAAACTCTTCTTTTTTTATTCACTCAGATTGTTCATATTAAATATCTACCTTTAAAAATCTTTCTGCTTGCTCCAATAACGTCACAACAGGTACAAGTCAACCAATAAGAGTATTTTCAATGACGTCTTATTGCAATTGTTCTCAGCCCTGGTTCTTGGGCCCCACTTTCCTGCGTGTTATAGGTGCTGAAGTGACTTGATGACATGCAGATGAGGAAATGCAACCTTTTCGATCAGGTGTGCTTGAGCAGGGGATCATACAAAACATACAGGACACTGGGCCTTGAGGACTAGGGTTGGGAACCACTGCTTAATTGTGATTTTCTCAATATTTTCCCCCCCCTATTCTTCTTTATCTGGATCCATATTTATGCAGCAAAACACTTGCTTAAAGAGTAACTCACCCCCCTACCAGAGTATCAACCCACCCACATTTATTTTTGAAAAACAGCTCAAAAGGAGGCGTTGCCTGGCGGACCAGAAAAAAAAGTGGGGATGAAGGGCTGGGCGTGGTCTTGGCTGTGACTGACATATTGCAGGCAGCAGATGCCCGAGATATAAAGTATCAAAGCATTATGAGAAAATCATTTAGGAATGTGCAAAAAGAAAACACACCATCACAATTATTGCATTAAAAATGAACTCTTAGCCCAGATTTTATTTTCTGTTAACTGATATATCAGTTATTCCCTTTGTCGTAGGTAATGAGCAAAAGTGAGCAAGTAAGGGTAACCACCTGCATAACAGAGCACCCAGGTTTTTGAGCCGCTGTGCTGCAGGCAGTTCATGGCAACTCGCTACGGAGGTGTGGCCGAGATGGCACGTGTTATATACCCCACCACGGCCGGATTGCTGTCGTCACTAATCTAAGCCTATATCAATAACACGAGATTAGTCGTAGGCAAGGCAGCATTTGAATTGCAGTGCAGTGTAATCGTTTAACCACTTGGGGCACTAAACTAACGGTTTTTGGTACAACATTAGTATTTTCACAAAAATGTAATAAAATGCATAAAATAATTACTGTAAATGTAGATAGTGCTATAATAGACTCAATTATACAGTTTATCAACAAAGAAAAGTGGATTTTGGTGTGAGTTACTCTTTAACAAAAACATGTTAACGGGTTACGGGTTGAAACTAAAACAGCCAAACTTTCACTTAGTTTGGTATTCATTTCACTTGTAGTCTTATCTTAAAAGTCTGACTAACAAATGATTTAAAATATGCAAGTAGGAACTTAGAAAAGTTGCTTTTCTTAACTGGACTCTGTCATTCTAACACATGAATGTACTTCGATCTACTCCTGTTCATTGCAGCTCTGGGTGCAGGTTTATTGTTGCTGCCCTGCTGGAAGGAAAGCCTCCCCATGCAGTCTCAAGTCTTTTACAGCCTCTAATAGGTTGTCAACAATTGTCATGTGGTTTAGCCCCATCTACCCTTCCTTCTATCTCTTCAAAGTGATTTCTCTGTCCCTGCTGAAAAAGCAGCCCCACAGCATGATGTTGCCACTGTCGTGTTGCACAGTTTGGATGCTTTGTCACTGTAGAGTTAACTTTCCAACATCTGTAAACTGGAGATCATCAGAGAAACCGTAACAAAAAGCTGTAACAAAAGCAAGTATGATTGAACTTATCACAACTATTACTCACAGCTGTATTTTTCATTATAATTGTTCAATTGCTATTGTAAGAAAATTCATTCTTGGGAAGCTTAGTTTGTATCATGTTGGAAGTCATTGTATCAGCAGAATAAGAAACTGAGTCTTCATTGGATGTTGGAGCATTGCAGGTTTTATATAAAATCTCAAAAGAGGAGAGAACAAATATGTGGGAAAGAGGATATTATCCTTCTCTTTGATAACAAGAACCAAGATGATGAGAACAAGCAGCATATGATGGGAAGTCAAGGCAGCTATAGACGGGACACAGTACAGAGTAAATGTCTGTAATTTTCTTTTGCAAGTAAGTACGGGTGAAAGTACAGAAGAGTACAAGCAGAAAATGGAGTCAGAGAGCAATGGCTTACCAGAATGGTTTCTTTTATTACAATGCTTCAGGGAACAGCTGAGGGAAAAGGACAGAGACAGAGAAAAGACATATTCAGAATCATAATGGCTGAGTTTATATTACTTATTTCTTTTATTGTCTTATAGCAATGACATAATAAGCTTAGAGCTTTACCACTAAGATTCACTTTAAAAAGAGAGGAACAAAAAGCAAAGGGAATTTTCTCCTCCATGATTGCCAGAGATTGTGGAGCCATTTTGTAAAGCAGAGCCTTCAAACAGTGAGAGTGATCAGCTGGGATGACTCCTGCAGTCTTAAAACGATTGTTACACCTCTCTCATTATATTCAGCTCTACGAGAGCATGTTGTATTCAATGAGACACAAAAAGCCTGGACAGCTTCTCATCTCCAGTACTAAAATTTGAGTGAAACCACACAGCAGTCATCAATATAAAGTATTTTTTTTAAATTGGCTATCGTCAGCCATCACTGCAAGGGGAATAAGCCAATTATTGCGCGGTGCGTAATGTATTCTGGGACTGGGGAGTTACGGACCCCAAACAAATTCCAAAATGGAGGAAGCCAACATACATACAGATAGCAAAAGGTGCAAAATTGAACTGTGGAAAGTTGATTAACTTAAAATACATGTTCGCCATAGAGGGCTGCAGGTGTCCGCAGTGCGTAAGAAAGAACTATGTGCGCTAGCGTATGCAGCTACAGTGCAGAAACTATAGATTGTTTTGACGAAAGAAGAGGAAAGTGGTGAACAATTGCAGAGCAATCATTGACTTAGTGACTGATGGGCATAAAACAGACAATAATAAATAAAAATTTCCCCCCAAAAGCATTTACTTTTGTTTGGTATTTTCTTGCTTTTTAAATATCCACGCTACGGCTAGCAGTTAGCACGTAGCTTATTAGCTTCAATCATGCTTTTAAACTCTTACAGTTTGTATTTTTGAATGGGATTTTTACTTCTTAGAACCAGTAAGAGCCTGGGTAAGGCTGTGAAGCTCTAGCCTGAAACATAAATCCTTCATATCAACTTCCAATATGCAGTGAAGAGCAAAGCCTACCATGCTATGTGAAGCCTTCATGCTAATGAGTATGATACCAAAACTAAAACTGTTAGATCTAGACGATCAACAGAAATATCAAACATGTTCATTAAAACATTTCTTACCATTTTTATCCACATCGCACGTCCATTCAGATCCTTTTCTGTGGGGAATGTATATAAAATAAATGGTGGTTCACAGTTACATGGGTCGGTACCATTCATACACTGTGTTTTGCTTTTATTGCAGCTCCCACGCTCAATGTGGTAACTGCCCTTTCCACAGCCAACCACATCCCAATGAGCACCGGGAAGACTTGAAAGGTCAGCCAAAAACAGCCTTTAAGTGGCTTTAATAGGCTCTGTATTAATGAAGACAGACATGAATATGCTTTTTACAGTTGAGCCGGGTGTATGTTTGGGTTCCTAAAGCAGTGACCGGGTGACCAGGCCGCATTTGTGAGCATGCGCACTTGCAATACAGATATGGCTTACAGCAATGCCTGATTTAAAATTAAGTGCAGTCAAGAGTTTTGACCTGAAAGGGTATCACACTGTCGGTTTTGGTAGAAAATTTTGATTTTCACTAAAATGAACAAGAATAATGACCAAAAATGTAGATAGCACTATTATACACCCATTTGTACAGTTTATCATCAAAAAGAAGTTGATCTGTGAGTTGCTCTTTTAAAGGTCGCGTGTTCTCAGCCACGCTGATGTTGGTCTCTCCTTCTGAACAGCAAGATGAGCCAACAGAATGCTCTCCTTTGGAATAATCTCTATAACAGCTAGACTAAACATCACAATCATAAACTTTCTATATAATTTTAAATCAGCAACAAAAAACAGCTTTGAGAGTGTAGCCATCACAGTTTGCAATGTAATTTCGAGTTACCCAAGAAGATTGCAATGACGACAAGGGTCACTAAATACATTGCTGCTATAGACTGTCAGAATGCGTGGTGCTTCAATAATTAGCTTACATTTACTGAGGCCGAATTAAGCAACCATTGTTGAAATACTTTTGCAACGGCCTATATTACCTTTTTTTTTGGGTCTCATTGTTTAATATTTATCAGTGTTTTAATCTAACCCTACGTATATATTCTACCAAGGTTTCCAGATAATTCAGACAGTTTTGTTATCATGCTATGAGCTTTACACCTCCTCCTACTTGTCCTCTTGAGCCCCAGAGGATTTCCGTATTACTTATGGAGGTCGAGGATAATTGGCTTTTAAATGAAGCCTGTAGGAGAAAAGGCTAATTACGCTAATTAAAAGGCTTCATGTCCTCCTACTCCCACCTAGCACTAAATACGTTGCTTCCTCTGACAGCCGGCTGTTGCAGGTGCGACGCCTCGCTGCCGGTTAGTAATTATCCCTCTTTATCCCTGTGTTTTATCTCCGGTGTTGTCCACAACAGGAGGCGCTTGGGAAATAAAGAACGTGAATGTGTTTCTCTGTTTGTGCTGATGAATATCTGTCCCCAAACACAGCGGTTAGTCACTTGGCCAGTCATGTCCACAGCAGACACCCAGTGGGTGTAGTTCCACCACATATAATCCTATTGAGTTGGATACAAACCCCTCTTATTAAGCCGCTGAACACACCAAACACATGCAGCCACTGAGTATGATTAGGAGCTCTGGGTGCATCATGCAGCTATGATTAATTAAATCTCCCCTTTCAGTGGCTGAGCCCAGGAAAGCAGCATGCTCCTGTTTTAACCCTTCTAACGCAGAGATGATGGGTGTTTGGGTGGGAACTGTGTTCAGGTGGAGGGATAATTGGTAACAGAAGAGCAGAAGCAGAGGATGCAAAAGAAGGGGATAATAAACTCACTGTTCCCTATTTAGGTTTTACAAGTTCTGGCGATGTGTTATGAGAAGAGGTTCAAATTGGACAACAGGGATGCAAGGTGGTGAAAATGAAGGAGCTGTGAGGTCAGTGACTTGCACCTTTAATTGGTTTTTCTTTCACCTCAGGGGGAAAAAAACAGTTTGTGGCTACCCTACTGATAAACTTGATGTTATAAAACAGTGGTACCCAAACCTTTCATCTTGTGGCCCTTTGAGACTCACCTAATCACAATACAAACAGAGTCATTACAGCAACTGTTGGTTAAGCATTCATGCAAAGTTTGCTAATACAGAAGCACGGTGAAACAAACTGCATCAGTGGCCCTTACATTTATTTTATTCTTTAATTATACACATTTTAATCCTGTTGTACATGAACGTTGTTAATGTGCTTTACCATCAATTTGATGACATCACCACACTGGTTGATTCATGGCCCAAAGTGGGTTCAGGCTCCAGCTTTTGAAATCTCTGCTATAAAGTGCAGGAGAAGAAACATCTGCCCTGGTTCACAGGAAATTGAAGACTTCTACAAAGACTACTTCTCTCTTACTTACTATACAGCTGTATGTGGTACACACTATTTAGTTGGTTTTTTTGGAAACCATATTGTTCATTCATTGTGTCTTGAAAATACCTTCGTAAGAGTCCTCTACTCTGCCTGTCAGGGCCGTGCAGAGACATTAAGAGGGGCAGGTGCTCAGAGTTAAAACAGGGGCACATACAGCAAGATTTTAAAACCACTTACAGCAAAATGACTTACTCAGTACGTTTACATGCAGCAAGAGAAAGTCAAATTATTACCTTTCTCCGACTGAAAACAGACTTTTGAAATGCATGTATTCACCTTAGTCCGGCTTCGGACGGAACTGGAGTTTCAGAAGCCCAACTAAGCAACCCAGATAATGCGATTGAGAATCGGAAAACTCTACAACCAACTTATCTAATTGTGGAGCATCCGGATTTCCATTATGGAACACCAAAGTGCTCAAAGTTACATATAGAAATAAAACCGTGAGAAATATGTCTACATTAACAACAAATAAATATAGAATGTGACGGTGAAGTTGTGAAAAAAAACTAAACTCAGTTCCCACCCTCTGACCCTGATTGGCAGATGTACTCATTCAACTAAAAAACATCCTTTTAAAAATAAATGCCATTGGGAAAAACACTATGAAGTAAAATCTAACTTTGTGAAAAAAAATGTTTTACATAAAAACAAGTGGACATAAATTAAAATGGCTAAAAATTATTTGTATTAGGAAAATATGTACAGTTGAATTGTCGAAAATGAAAAATATTTCATACTAATAGGCTAAGCCTCACTAACAAAGCTGAAGAATGGAGGCAGAGGCATAATGAGCCATAATGTGACTGACAGCAGCCAGATCCTTTTATTTAGTTAAATGTTATTAATAATTAAATGTTGATGTTAAAGGACACATTCCAAAAGAAACACCCCCCCCCCCCAAAAGGACACTCGGGGCATCATGGAGAAAAGGGGCAAGTGCCTGGGAACACTCCCCCCTGCACGTGCCTGCTGCCTGTCACAATCCTGTAATGTTTGGGTTTAGTGTTGCATCTGTGTTTGTATTTAGATTATTTCTTCATCTTAGGTCTAACCTTTTCCGTTCATTTGTCAATCGTCATTCTTGGACCATATTACTGATGCTTTGGATTGTTTTTCTCTCTGTCATGTCTACCCACATGTTCTATATTCACATCTCCTCCTCCCCTTGATTACTCCTTTGTGGGGTTTCGTGTAAATGTTCATTCACCAGTTTTCAGTGTCTCTTGAATCTTAGTGTTCCCATAGTGTGCATGTCTCCTCTGCTTTCATGTTTACCTTGTGCTCAGTCTCTATGATCCGTTCCTCAACTCATCTGTAAGGTCAAATCAGCTTTCATTAAAAATCCACCATTCCTCACGCTTCCTGCCTCCAGCTGTCCGCATTTAAGTCCAATTGTTTTCTAACCTGGCATTGCCAGAATTCAAGGTTTTTGTTTTCATCCTGTAAATCCAGAGCTTACCTAATAATACTCAAACTTGTAAAACATCTACTGACCTGCTGGTACTGTGCATCCTTGGTACAAACTGGCTGATGCATGCGGTCTCCCTCTTTACCTGGAGGTTCTTTTTTACCAGGCACGCTTCTGCATCAACACTGAGTCACTCGCAGCTCCTCCCAAAACAGTGTTTTTCACAGATGATTACTTTTAAAAATGCACCTTTTTGTCAGTCTTTCTTTATCTCGGATTGCTGAAGCTTATTGTTCAGATGCAATTTTGTTTTAGTTTTAATTTGCTTTTATTTTCCAGTCATATTGTTGCTACAGGAAGTAGTTGTATAATGCAAACTTTATATAGTTATGTAAAACATATTGATTGTTCTTATTCATTTGATTGCTTGTGCTGCTGCTTTTTTTAAATTTGAATCTCTTTACTATTGTAACACATTTTCTTATTGCTTACTATATTTTTGTCTCCTGTTCTGAGGCGTTTTCGTTGCCTTTTGGCTGAGTTATGCTCTTTATAGATAAACTTTGATTGATTGAAGTAAACGTTTTTCTCCTTTAGTCTTTGTGGTATTGCGCTTTTTCCATCTTTCTGATGTCGTGTTTAGCTGAGAACAGCCCCTTATCAGCCAGCTTAAGTCTTTTTAGACTATTCACTCGGCACTTTGCATTGACCATTTATGGCAGTAAGTGGGTGAGTAGAAGCAGGGATATGGTCCAAAATCACCTGAATACATTTCTAGGGAGATTGGGATTTATAAAGCGGAAATTGCATGCAGCTGTGCACACTCAAAGTTTGATATATCTAAAACTTACTTGCCGCAATTACATTTCTTTTGCTGAGCTGAATATGGTTTCAATAAGGATTCTGCACAAAGTTTTGAGACCTCTGGACATGTTGGCAGCTGCTTTGAATTTCCTCCACTGTTGTTAAATTTTTCCTACTCTGGTTCATTGTAACACAACATGATCTTAAACTTTTAAGAATACATGTAGATGTAATCACAATGGTTTTTTGTAAATACATCTAAAAAAGCTTGAGATGCCATCTTGATTTTAAGCAGTTTTTGCGTTTAAACACTATCACTTTGATCCGCTTTGATTTATACAATAACCCGATTTCCTTCCAACTATGAGTAGAATATAAAAACATGCTTTAAAATATATGTTGTTAAAGCAGCACAAACGGTGGGTACAAGCTAGTGGTACGGTACTTTGATTTATGAACTGTACATCCAAACAAAGAGTCTGACAGCTATTGTTTATTTTAAATAATTACTTCAGAACCAAAACATCGAAAACCTACTGCAACCTAATATGTCCCATGTAAGGGGAAAACATTGGGATAAGGTAGTACTGAAGTCCATCCATCCATCCATCCATCCATCTTCTTAACCGCTTATCCAATTCAGGGTCACGGGGCAGCTGGAGCCTATCCCAGCAATTATCAGGCGTTAGGCAGGGTACACTCTGAACAGGACGGCGGTCTGTTGCAGGGCCAACACAGAGAGACAGACAACCATTCACACTCACATTCATTCCTACGGACAATTTAGAATGATCAATTCACCTATCATGCATGTTTTTGGACTGTGGGAGGAAGCCGGAGTACCTGGAGAGAACCCACGCATGCACGGGGAGAACATGCAAACTCCATGCAGAAAGGCCCTGGACCGGGATACGAACCCATGACCTTCTTGCTGCAAGGCAACAGCGCTAACCACTGCGCCACCGTGCAGCCAGTACTGAAGTCTCACAGTTTATTTTTTTTAATTTATCTGTTTTATTCTCTGGAGCATGTTTAACAAATATAATACTGGTCTTTAGCAGAGGACTGAAAGAAATTTCACAGAACTTATTTTTTTCTATAATTAACTGTTGCATGTTTTTTTGGAAAGGCTTTTACTCTAATTGTTGCAGAAGTCTGAATGAAATGGATCCATTTGATCGTTATGTCACATGTTTTTTCTCCCCTCTGTTATAAATCATACATCTGATTTTTTTCCCTCTAATAATGTCATTATCAGACCATAAAAACTCCATTGTAATGGAGACAAATCAATATAGGTCAACATGAGATTGCAGCAAGTATAATGAGGTTGTAATTTTGTCCAGAAGCTTTAAAACATTCCCATTATCTGCAACAATGGTCCATTCAAAAAATCTGAACCGATGCTTAAACTAGTTCAGGAGAAATCAAAAACACCAAAAACTCACCTCAACAACCTCTTAGTCTTTGACTCACCATGTTCTTTACTTTTAGAGAACCATAAGTCTTTACTAATTTAAAAATTAAACCATGAAGTGAACATTAATTCCAGCTGGAGGCCTTTCTGTGCAGGGTTTATATCTTCTCCTCATACTTACATTGATTTTATTTTTGCTATTTTTTTGCTTTTTAATTCAAAAACAAGCATTTTGAGATAACTGGAGAACAAATAGTTTTTAGTAAAGCTTGAAAATGATATTCATAGACACTCCACATTTTATCTGATTTAAAGTCAAGTTTGCTTAGTAGAACTGTCTTTTTGGTCATGCACCTCATTTATATACTGTATGTTTTTTCTACAAGTATTGCTTGGACTAACTATGTTATCTCTGTTTCTTTTTTAACTGAAGTAATATTTGGTCATTTCCTTTTAGCTGTCTCTGGCCCATCAGCAGATACCTCCATGATGCCCTTGACAGTAGTCTATGTTTAACCTCGTCTCTTAAACCCTCGGTTGCGGCAGATGGCCTCTCAAACTAATAAAGGTTCTGTTCCTCCAGAGGCTACTTTCTCGTTCTCCTTTCCAATATCACTACATGTATGCTCAGTATGGGGAATTGCTACAAAACCTTTTACTAAGTAACATAATAAACTAATCTTGACCAATTATTTTATCACTAGGACTAAATTGGAGTAGTTGACTTTGAACCTAGTTATATGATTTTATTACATTTATATTTCTGTATACAAACTGAATAGTTTTGTAAAATGCTTTGAGGTGTAATTAGCTGCTTTATCTAAATATTCCACCTTAAATTGGGGCAATTTTTTGTTGCCCTTGCTGTTGAGAGAGCTATGGCTTGTAGTGCTGGATGAATGTTGGACTAATTTGCGAAGTCGATTTAAGGTTGTATTGTTGCGGAATTAATTCAGTCTTCTAAAAATAAGATGAAACAGAGTCCTTGAAGACGTTTAAGTATTTACTTAAAACATGTCAAGGAGAAATTCTTGGGGAAACAATTGATATTTTTATGTGGCTTTGAAGACGACCTGACGGCAAACATTTGCTGCATGGATTGAAAATGGTCAATAATGGGTCACAAATTGCACAGTGTACGCCTACCTGGCCCCCTGGGGAATGTGGCGCATGGAGCAGGTCACACTGCATATTTAGAACACCTTGCATTAGGTGATAGGCCTATGAGTTAATCAGCCCCCTGTTGATAATGTACCCGCTTTTGTATGAATGTATGCATAGGCTTAAATCATGCCTGAAGGTGTTTCCAGCGGATTGCTAGTCTTTTTTTTTTTACAACAAAGAAAGCTTCAGCATCTGCACAGAAACAAGCATAACTGTATAAGTTAGTGGATGGAGTAATTTAATACTGATTATATGGAGGATGTGCTGGGGGCGCAACTGGATGTTAGAGCTGTGTTGGTAAAAAAAAAAAAAAAGCATCGGGTTTTAAATGTGATGGGAACATGTCATTAGCGTCCCTGGTTAAAATGATGCCTATGCCTGTGTGTACAGCAGTCCCGCTTCTGTAAGTTTGCCCCAGGGCAGCTGAGGTTATAATTTAGCTTACCACCACCAGTGTTTGAATGGGTGAATGACTAGTGTTAAGAATCCTTGTGGTCCTCTTATTGAAAAAGCACCATACAAATACAGGCCATTCTCCATTAGTTATGATCATGTGGCTTGAATTTAGTGTTTTCTGGATTCTGGATCTAATCTTTTTAGTTATTCTAATGGATTTTTAAATCTGTTTTTTTTTTTCTTAGTCTTCAGTCTTATTTCGTTGCTTTTTTCTTGGTTTTCTTTATTATGTCTTCAACTCCTCAAATCATTACAAAGCTGGGTAATAGCTGCTGGCTGACAAACTCCATGCACTGCAACTGTCGTAGTTTAGACAATTAATGGCAATAGTACAAAAAAAAGGTTTAAATGAATGTGACTTGGCCATATGACCCTTAGTGACTTTCTACCTTTATTTAATTAATTCGTAGTCTTCTGAATCTCATTGTTCTTGTAAATAATATCACATATTTGTGGACCAGTGTGGCAGGGTTGGCATTTTTTTTGATTCATGGCTGCTCTGGTTTTTCTTCTCCATATCCTGCATCTGGCGTAATTTTCAAGTACTTAACATCATGTGGAGCAACAGAGCCAAAAATGATTATCCAACATTTCCCACTTGACAAAAAATCCATTTCAGTGTTCTTGCTTCAGTAAAGCATGCCAGGTCATTTTGATGTTACCAGTGCACATGCTGAACATTAACTCAAACATTCCTGGTCTGAGTCATCCAAAGTCAAGGATGTACAACAAGGTAAGCGGATGTTGTTGATGTTAGTTATATTCAAAAGGCGGTTTGGGTGGATGTGGCTGCATCAGGGTACATTCTGAATAGGTTTCCAGTCTATCACAGGGTCAACTCAGAGAAACACTGACCCCAAGCATAACCTAATAGTTGTCAAACAACCTAACATCCATATTGCATGATGGCAGATAGCCAGAGCATCTGGAGAAAACCGATTTTTGCTTGGAAATTAAAAAGCAGGACCTTCTTCCTGTGAGGAAGCAGTATGACTCACTGTTTCCCTAAATTTTGTACAATCTATATCACCATCTTACATGAGGAAAATACAATATATTGCCTAAGGTACTTGCAGAGCTATTTAAATAATTCAATTCAGATGATCTAATATAACAGGTGTATGAAAACCAGCACCTGAACTTGCAGACTGCTTCTGCAAACATTTAAAAAAAAGAGTGAGTCATTCGCAGTGAATTCCAGTGTGGTACCATGATAGTAATGCGCTCTAATAAATCCGATCCTAAAGTGTTCTCGCTACCAAGTATTCCGCAGCGTGTAGCATACAATATGCATGCCACAGTTTTATCAATGTCGCTCTCAACTCATAGGATGAGATATTGAAACATAATTACTAAATCTGATAATTATTACACTTCTTTGCAGAAAATGAATATACATCATGCAAAAAATCCAGACATTCTACATTTATAGTGACATGTTTGGGGAGGTCTCTGCTTTGGCAAACTAAATAGAATATGCAAAAACAATCTATCTATCTATCTATCTATCTATCTATCTATCTATCTATCTATCTATCTATCTATCTATCTATCTATCTATCTGTCTGTCTGTCTGTCTGTCTGTCTGTCTGTCTGTCTGTCTGTCTGTCTGTCTGTCTGTCTGTCTGTCTGTCTGTCTGTCTGTCTGTCTGTCTGTCTGTCTGTCTGTCTGTCAAGGCGTATCTTTTTTTTAGTTAACAGCGAGATTAAAGCTCAATCAAAAGTTATAAAATGAACAAAAGATTAAAAATATTTAAAATGAGCTAAAAAGATCATGTTTGTTATCAATGTTTCCACCTTTATAAAGGCCAGGTGTTAACTACAGATTTCTACAGGCTCTCTTTCCTT
This sequence comes from Apricaphanius iberus, assembly GCA_028564705.1. Taxonomy (NCBI): domain Eukaryota; kingdom Metazoa; phylum Chordata; class Actinopteri; order Cyprinodontiformes; family Aphaniidae; genus Apricaphanius; species Apricaphanius iberus. The sequence goes on from JAPXFQ010002889.1 coordinate 799,322, forward strand.
TTACATGCAGTGAAAGGGCCCAATGCAGCTATTTGAAAACTACATTAAAGTTACACCTTACTGTATTTAGTGATTCACTGCATATGCTCTTTACAATTCTATAGCATTGTGCAAAAAAATACAGTCACTTTTTTTAGAACCAACATAAGAAATACCATTATGGTAGAACTATGCACTGTAAACTGAACATAAATCATTTTCCTTGACATTGTGAAGTTGTTTCATGTGCATTACATTCCTCCTAAACATTCGGTCAATCGTTGCAATTGAAACAGATTCAATATTGCCAAAGATATTGTCATCATCTATAACAGCGCTTTGAATCTCTCTCAATATCTTATTGCATTGTTTGCAATCACCATTACACAAATGGCTTCCTCTTGTTATGGAGTAAAAACAGCCCCCCTTCCACCTCTGTGAGGTTGTCTTGCAGTCCTATGTGTTGCAGAGTAAAATTATAGTAATTTACAGTAAATATGAATATTCACAGTGGTTTTCCCTACATTTGGTTGCACTCGTCGACCAGCCTCAGCCATAGTGAGGCCGTGATTCACAACATGGTGCAGAAGTGTAGCCCTAATTTTATCAGGGATTTTCCTCTGTACTTCACCTCTTCTTCCTCTGCCCCTGTTTTGTCCCCTTCCCCCGCGGATTCTCACCCCTCCTCCATCATCCTGACGTTCCAGTTTTGTGTCACAGAATTGTAGAAATGGTTCACACTATGTCCTGCTTGGTTCATATATGCTTGCCAAGTTCATGTGATTCAGCTCTGAGTGACTGTGGACAAGAGGCTTGTCATTGATTACAACTACAGTAATGCTTCACACACCTCCTAATGAGTGAAAGCTGAAGTTCACTTGAGAGCAATTGTTCAATTTAGGAGACATTTTCAGGCAAAAAAAAGACAAAGGAATGTATGAAATTAGATTAACAGATTTTGACAACTAGTCGAACAATTTTGTATGTAATGATTCAAGCAATGAAATGAGGATTATTAGTTTTATAGAGAATACCTATTCAGCGATCATAAGTATGTTTCATTTTGACTGATATGACATAAGCAAATTATTTTGTTATAAAACAGCAGACAATTGTATGAAAGTAACTGATACATGTCCAAAAGCATTTGCAATTTGTTCAAATGAATGAGAAACTGCTACGATGATGTGGACAAATGATTCAATGTTGTGGAGGTTGAACTAATAGTTGTGAGAACTTTTATTCTGATCTGAGAAAAGCACCAAAGTGACCGAGAAAAACTGTATTTCTGCATTTCTTTATAATTAACTATATGTGTTGAATCAGTCGTATTCATCTGACGCATATTTATTTCAATTTAACATATTTCTTCAATTTTTGAATAGTAAAAAGGTTGTCATGTGCTAACAAAATGATAATGAGGCATGTTGAGACAGAAAATCCTTTCTTTCAGTTCTCAACAACCTCACAATGGTAGAATGCGGATGATACCGTGGTTAGCAATCATGTTCATCTCATTTTTCCAGCTCAACAGCATAAAATAGGCACAAACCCCAAAAGCATCTGGAACTGATGGGAGAGTGAATAATAGTTTTTATAACAATTCATCAACTTATTGGTATATTGCAATGATTTACTGGATAAATGAACATGTAAAGCGTAGGTCGCGATCATCAGGGGGTTCTTTACACTTCAGGAGAGTTCATGCAGCTTGACTGATCCCACCAGGCTTTCTGATTCTTTTAAGACGATATTAATAAATTGGGATCTGACATAGAGGCTTAGTCCTCTGTTAAATGTATTTTTCTCTATATATTTAAATACAGAGCTGAGCTTTTAAACAAAGCCATCCTGCTGAATACTCATCGTTGAAGCATCTATCAATGTTGAACTGGAATTTTATACCAGACTGGAAATGGTTGATCAAATTAGCATTAATACTTTCTCACATTGTTTTCTTTCATGTAGCACACATGAATTGTGTCCTCAAACATGATTCAACCTTAAACATTAAAATGGATTACATCATCGTTACAACTTTTCATAAAGGCCACAACAATAAAGAGACCGGCAGATAAAAATAAATAAAATAAAAGATCTTTTATAGCTGGAGGGGAAGGTCAGAATATTCTGTTACTGACAGCCATGAACTGAATTACTGAGCAAAGAACAGGAACCAAAACTGAGTCGTTGCATCCTTTCCAACAATGAAATAATGTACTTTAGATGTAATTATACGCATAATAAAACTATTGACAATTTTAATTACTGCTATAAACAGTCATTAGAAGCACTTAATTAGATTAAAAAAAAGGTAATTAAAACCAATTCACATTTAGACATGAGAGAAACATAGGTTATATGTAAATTGCGCTTTTAAGTTTAAGCATTTTGTCATAGAGTATGAACATAGATAACAAGGATTTTAAAAGAAGAAAAACATTTTCCCATACCACTTTATTTCTAAAGTGCTTTACACATGACATAACAGTCAACCAAGGCGCTGTACAGAAAAAGAGCCAACAATAAGGTAAGACCTTAAGTAACATACATAGTATTTTATTAGTAAATAAATAGAGAGGAAATTAAACGTTTTTAAATATTCTGTTCTGTTTCTTGTATGTTTGTAGTTATTTATCTTAGGTTGTTGTCAGGCTGTTTCCATTTTATTCTACTTTCTTTGGGTCCCAGTTCCTTTTTTGTTAATTGGTCTCCTCCTTCCGTATTCCTGCTTTCTCCCTGCTGGTTATATTTTTTTGTCACTTTCCAGGTCAGCCTCAGTTTTTAAGCTTCTGATTTTTCATTGTTGTTTACTGGATTCTTTTGTTACAATTTATGTTTGGTCCATGCTCCATGTCATCTTGTTCATGCATGACGTGGTAAGTTTCCCTTTTTAAATTAAACTTTCAAAATGATTGGATCAGCCCAATACCAGCTTAAGATGGAACTGAAAAAAAATAATATTGGCACTGAAAATCAAATTTGGCATTAAAGATATATAAATGTAACTGAAAATCTTAATTTTGAATCTGAAATAAATGTAGTGAAAATTTCTGTATTTAAAGTTAAACAAAAATTTAAAGTGAAAAAAAGTCACACAAAAAACTCAACATTTATGCATTAAAACAATTAACTCACAATCACATTTTCACAGTTTCATCTTTTTTTTCCAATGCCAATCCTTTTTCACTACTGCTGCTTTTCAGCTTCATTCAGCTGATACTCATTTCACGTTGTGCACGCGCACAGGGGGCGGGGCTTCAGACCCGCAGGTGTTTGCTTTCAGCTGTCAGTCAGTCAGGCCGTTTTATACCCGTTAAACCCAATAAAGGTCACTTGTAGTTCTTTTATATATTTTTAATTCTAAAATCTCCACGTATTACAACAAAATCTATAGCTTCGATATAAGTTAATCGCCGTTTGCGTCATTTCTTTTGGTTTAAATAGATCCAAAGGATCAGCAAAGCTTGATTGCCATGGTGTTCTAGTGGTTAGGTGTCTAGCATAGAAGTCCTATTGTCATGGGTTTGAGTCCGTTAGACTGCATTGTTCTTTAGGCTTGTTAATCATTCTTCTTCGACCCGTCGTCCTGATCCCTGAGTCAGCTGATGGTCTGCAGGCTGCACAAAACTTTTAACTATATGAGCTCCATCAGCAGTATCACATTTTATTTTCAGTGCCAATATTTCTTTTCAGTTTCATCTTAAGCTGGTATCGTCCTGATCCCATACAAAATGTCCGTCTCTAGTGGCTGTCTGAGCCTCGGCCCTGCCAAACGATTCATTACACATTCACACCCTAAGCTTCAAAGTTTACACCACCATTCTTCCAGGATTTCAAACTTCAACAAACTAAGATTTTAACAAGAATAAAATCTTTGTCTACATTCAGGTGAATAAACATAACAATAAGAACCTAGCAAAGTTACAGATTCTTCCTAAAACAATTTGTCACATCTGTGTAAATAAGAGTTTGAGGTCCAACATGGAGTAATCTGCTTAAAACACATCTGGTAGGAGAAAATTCACATCAGAAATGTGTGCGTGCTCTGCTACGCATACATTACGCATACAGAAAGGAGTTTACCTTTCCAGAACTTTTCAACTTTGGGTTTATCTTTGATGTGTAGTTATGTACAATTGAGCAATCAAAGCATATTTCTAAGTCAAATGCCTATATTTAACATAGCGTGCAATGTATGTCCGCTCATGGTGCTGTGTAAGTGAGACTGTCTGAGATATTTTTAGTCACACAAGAATAAACATTCTTCAAAGATTCATTATCAATTTGTTGATAGCATAAAAATGATCCAAAAGTAACTCGTCTTGCCCCACACTCGACAGCCACATCTAAGGTAAAACAGGTAAATGATTTATTTGTTTAGATTTTTATGTCTGAATCTGAGTTCTTCATATATGTGTTCTTTTTATTAGAAATAGGACTAAAATAGGTTGTATGAAGGCAGTGTTTGGTACAGATTTATTTCCAAAGATTTATGGTGAACAGGGACCTCGAGAATTTTCTCCCTAGCCCATATCAGTGGAGAAGGTGGAGGAGTTTAGGTTGTTTCTGCATGATGTGAGCGCTTTTCTGTTCTGTTGTGGCAAAAAGGGAGTGGACCTGAAAGGCAAAGATCTGGATTTACTAGTCGATCTACATTACTGACCTCATCTATGGTCACAGGCGCTGCGTAGTGACCAAATAGTTACCAAAATCAGTTTCCTCCTTGAGATGTTAGGGCTCTCCTTTCGGGTGCATTCACATGTGCCCTGTTTAGTCTGCTTGAATCAAACTCCAGTTTGTTTGCGCAGAAAGTGTGGTTTGTTTGGGGAGGTGTGCATGTGCAATCAAACTCTATTCCATATAAAAACAAAGGTCTCGGTTTGACTGCATATCTGAATGGCAAGCGGACCAGGACCACACCAAAAGCGGGATTATTGTGCAAAGCATTCTGGGTTAATACAATCTAAACTACCGCGCATGCTGGATAGGTAGATCTTGTACATACCTTGCTCAAAGTTTTTATGAGAAAGTCATCTGTGCTATGAAGTTGTATGCGCCTGTACTTATTGCACACTGCCTGATATGGAGCCGTCTAAGCCGCCTCGTGTGAAAAACCGCATTCACCATTGTCTTCTGCCTCTTCTGTGTCCATCCTGAGCCCATTGCTGTAGCAGTATTTATCTTGCACAATTACCAAACGAAATAGAGCTATCCTAAAACCTCCGCAATCTGCTGCCACTCCATGTTCTGATCCCCCAAGAGGAGCTGGCCTAAGTGTTTGGGGAGAGGAAAGTCTGGGCTTCTCTGCTTATGCTGCTGCCTCGTCACCCCATCCTGGATTAAGCTGAAGAGGATGGATGGATGGATGGATGGATGGATGATGGATGGATGGGAACCGAGGCTGCAAAAGTTGTCACCCTAATATGTTTAGATAGATATATGCAAATTCAAAACAGACGAGCAGAAGTCTCCTAGTTTGTAATTACAATACTGACAGGTTATTTTATTTTTTTTAGAGGGGTTTACCAACACTAACCATACCTTTACATGATAGAACTACTGTAGTTTCTGTTCCAATGTCAAACTCATAAAGCACATTGAAAAACAACCAAAAACTACTAGAAGTAATTTCAAATCAGAACTCAATTTTTAAAAAAGGGCAGACATTTTATGAAAAAATAACTACTATTCGAACAACCATACCTACTGATACTTGGTAAACACAACCAAAGTGATTGTTTAAACTATTTTAATCACTCTGGAATCCTCACTCTCCACACTCAACCTGAACCTTGAACCCCCCCCACTCTCACACCCAGGCATGGACACTTCCCACCCAGTCGAGCAGCCTCCCTCTGTACCAGGCCCTGGAGAGCGGCTGGAGGAATAAAAGGAGGCGAAACTTTCTCAGGAGCCCGCAGAAAACCGCCGCCGCCACCACAACAAGGGGCGACATCATCACGAAGCCCAGAATGATGAGGGCTGAGCAGCTGTTGTCATCGAGATAGCGGCAGATGGCTGAGGGGGCATCAAGGACCTAGAAGGACAAACACAGAGAGGGGAGTAAGAGGAATCCTTAAGAGCTTAAGCTTGGGAAAATATGCTGCATTTCTTTTTGCCTCAGAGGGTCAGAGTGTGGATGTTGTTGCAGAGGTGGGTCTGTGTGGAGTTTCTCTCAAGGGTCAAACTCCGCCGGCCAAATGCAATGCCGATGCGGAAGTGACAAAAATTGTGGTTCCTCCCTCTTCTGCAAGAAGCTGGCTCTAGAAAGGAGCACTTTCCCATTGACTCATGTTAAAAATGCCAACTTCACAGCAGAATTAAACCCGTTCAGAAGCTGGTTTAAAAACTCAGATAATTTTTTTTCTATAACTCACTTTGAATACTATGAATAATAAGGGGTATATCCCCTTTATAGATAAGTGTTAGTGCTGGTGGTTAACAGATTGAGTTCTATTAAAGTCAGCTTAAAATTTTAATATAGGCATAAACACAATACATTTTTACATTCTAAATATTTCATTAAAAACATATCCATCCATCCAATTTCTATAGCGTCTATTCTGAGGGGGTCACGGCGGTGGTGGTGCCCATCTCCAGCTGACAGTAGGAGATAGATATACATCCTGGACATGTCACCAGTCCATCGTGGGCCAACACAGAAAGGACAAACAACCATGCACACACACACTGATACCTAAGGGCAATTTAGTTAACCTAACAGTCATGTTTTTTGGGCTGGTGGAGCAAGCCAGAGTACCCAGAGGGAACCCACGCATGCACAGGGAGAACATGCAAACTCCATGCAGAAAGACAGGATTTTAACTCTGGACCTTCTTCCTGCAAGGCAACAGTGCTGCTAACTGTGTCACTGTGCAGCTCGTGTTGCCGAAGTCATTGTTTAAATGTTTGAAAACACAAGCTGACTTAATAAAAGTCATTTCAGCAAATTGACATGGACTGTGAAGTTTGAGTTCTGCAAAGACCTACCTTTTTAAAATGAAATCTGAGGAATACAAAAACACGCATTGGACTCACCAGTTTAATTTATTGAAGAATTGAGCGGTCAAATAAAAATAGACTAAATAAATAAAAGTAGGCTACCTAAATCATTATTACATGATATATTGTATTATTTAAGGAGCTTTTTTTTCACAAAAGAAGAGCCTGAATTTTTTTTCCTGCATGCCTGTTTGGAAATAAGAGCAGAAACAGGAGAAGTGAAAGAAAGAAAAAATGGAGAGGAAAACAAGGAAGGAGTCAGAATAAATGGTTGAAAGAGACTTTTTAGAGGTAACTGGTAGACTGACCGGTACAGACACAACCACACATGTCAGACCTAGACAGTCAGTCAGAGTAATCAAGTAAATAGGAGCTTTTCCAAAAGCAGCTTCATCTTAAATAAACACACTGTGAAAAGCAGTTGTGTCTCACATTTATTGTTCTCTGAAATGCGTCGGTTTGCGTTCCCCACCTGTCAAACAGCTTTGTCCTCATACTGACTGTCTCTGGATGTGGAGCGTGTCAACAGAACAAAAAGGCTGCAGACTGATGTCGCTGCAGATATTTGCTTTAATTGAAACTGACATTCTTTTCATTCTTAATAATAAATACAATCTCTTTTCATGTCTAATACCTCCACAAACCAAATCACTTACCATAACCTGCAAAAGTATTCCTAACCTATTTTAAGCGGAGTTAGGTGATAAAACAATGTGCCACGCTTTAAGCATCCCGCTGAAGGCTTTTCATCCCATTATCTGAAAATGGAAAGATGATATAACTACTGCAAGCCTACAAAAAACAAGAGGACATCAAGCTGGGGCTTCAGAGAAATGATTTAGATCAAAGAATATTTATGTGTTAAGATCTATATGTAAAGTGTCAATATCTCTGTGTGCGTGTGAGTGAGGTTTTTCCCCTGCAGAGGAGCAGCATTGGAGATGATTGGCTGACCCGTCACACATGCTGGTGATCAGCTGATTACTGGTGGGAAATATATGAGCCTGATGGTCAACCTTCTTGGTTAGACACAAGCCACATCTACAGACTCCTGAGTTCCTTGTCTCACTCTCGATCCCTCTACTCCTCCCGGGTTGGAGCCCTATTGCTTTCCACTCCAACTCCGGGACTTCATCCCCCTGATTCCAGTTTCTCCAGTCCTCTTTAGACCTGCAGTCGCTCCTCGGTTGCTTCTGCTGCTCCTTTCCACCACAGCCGCCTCCTGCCCGCCCACTTTCTCTCCTACACTCATGACACCTCTGGAGGACATCTGGGAGTTCTCTCTCTCTCCAGAACGTCACGCAACCACCAGATCCCATGCTTACATAAATGGAATGGTAAATGGACTGAACTTATATAGTGCTTTTCTAGTCTTACTGACCACTCAAAGCGCTTTACATTGAAGCTGCATTCACCCAATCACACTTGCATTCATACACCGACACCCAACATGGCTCGGTAGGACAATGTAGAATTTGTCACATGTCGATGTGCCCAGGGGCACATGTCGATGCCCTCCAGTCACATGCCCTCCAGTCACATGTCGATGTGCCCAGGGGCACATCGACATGACATGGAATCGAACCTACGACCCTCCGATTGCAAGCCAACTACTCTACCACTGAGCCACAGTCGCCCACAGAAAAAGTAAGCCGTCTCAGCTCTCCACTTTGTTTCAAAACAATTCTCAGCGTTCCACCCGTGTTACATGTCTCTCTCCTCATCAGGCTCTGCCGAACCCTGAGACCGGAACCCGCATTACTTTCGGGTTTACTGATTTATCGCAAATAAATTCCTTCTTACCTTTTGAACTCTTTCAAGTCTAAAATTAAAACTTACCTATTTAGACTCCCTTATGAGCAACTGTTTTTATTGGCACACGAATTATTGTCTTAATTACTGTAAATGCTTTATTGTGTAAAAACTGTGAGCTTTCTTCAGCAAGATCAGTTAATGAACTAAACCTGTGTTTTTTACTCACTTGTCCCTACATTGTTGTAATTTTCTTGATTATTTTCTTATTGTAACTGCTCATTTGTATTCTAATCGTATGTAATGCACCTTGAATTGCCCTGTGTTGAAAGTTATACAAATAAAATTGCCTTGCCTTGCCTTGCCTTGTATCCAGCGTCCTGCACCTGATTCAGCATGTTGGTCAGAAGGTTACCCGTTAACATTGACATAGAGGCCTGCATTCAAACACTCCCTCTATTCAAACCGACCGAGCTTGAGCTATTTTGCAACAAACATTTTTTTTCACTAGATTTGCAAACCTCATAAATGGCATTCTGAAAAGCTTGCAGCTAGGTTTCCAGGTTAAGGTGGTTCTACAAAGGGGTCCAACACTATTTTTTTCATTGAAAGTATTTTATCTGCACTCTTGCTTTCTATTGTAATTAATTATTTTTTAAGTTGATGATTTTTTTTCCTGTTTATCTGTTTTCTTAATTTATGCAACTGTGAAGCACTTTGAATTGCCTTGTGTATGAATTGTGCTCTACAAATAAACTTGCCTTGCCTATTTTCTGTTGCTTTGTGTGGGTCTCTCACATACAATCTTAATGGAATACATTGAAGTCGGCTGTGGCGAGGTGACAAAACTGTTTAATGGTTATGTTGTTTTCATACAGATTTTCTTCTCCTGCTTAAAGACGGTGCCATGTTCAGGTTCAGATCATATTCTCCCAGAAACCCTGAAGGTGGATCATCTGCTGACAGAAAGTCTTCCTGTTCTCCATGTCTTACAGAGGGTTACATGTCTAAACTTCCAGTACGGTTAAACAAGTCAGAGTATGCATGAACAGAGCAGATTCCGCCTCATAAATGGTTTGTGAACATATTTCTGCAGCTGCATGCAAATATTTGGACATAATCTAGGAGGCAGAAAATAAAGAAACATTTTTATTTTGTATTTGCAGATGCTAATGAATTTGTGCCAATTATCTCTGCTACACATAAAAAAGAAACAGTTATTGAATGTGGAAAAGTCAAGTCAGTCTTTAAACAGCAAATGCATCATGCAGTCAGCTGAGAGATTTTCCTCTTTTCTGCTCGGGAGTTGCGAACCAATGAGGGTTTAATTTGCACATCCTACCCTTAGATTTTTCTGTAATTATCATCTGAGAGGACATTAGGGTGCATGTATTTTGTTTCTGAGTGTGTGTTTTTAATTCATAATGTCTTCAATTAATCACTCTTCCTTTGGTTTTCTCTCTAAACATTAGAGAAATTATTAAACAAGAAGTTCAACTTCAGGGAGCTCCTCGAATGTTTCGTCTGATTAGGCAACAATTAAAGGGATAGTTTAGATTTTTGGATATGGAGTCCTGTGAAGGTATTTTAGTAACATGGTGGGGCAGAAAAATTTAATTTTGCTGTGTAGAAAAACACACCTACTTCTGGCGTTAACAACTGACTCATTTCTGTTTTCTGAGCTGAAAAATGTCTGTGTAATTAAAACAAAATGTATGTTTGAGGGCTGCATATTCATACCCAATGCAGATCTAAATTGAATCTAGTTTTCTTTATTTTAGTAGCTTGTTTCTTAGTAAAATTAAATTTTCAATTTGACAGCCAGAGTCAGGACTCTGATCAGATTTAATTGCGTAGAGGGCTCTACTGCCCACACATAAACAGCGGAAGCAGCTGCTGTGGATGCTCTGATGAAGGCGACAGTGAAGCCTAAACCGATGTAAAAAAGTGAGAAGCACTAAGATAATAGTACACAGAATATGCTTCTCTTTACCTCATGGAACCGCTCATAAACATTGCAGGTAAATGGTCTGCATTTGTATAGCGCTTTACTCAGTCCACAAAGTGCTTTACGTTACATTCAGTCATTAACACATTCACGCACACGTTCACACACTGATGATGCCAAGCTATACGTTATAGCCACAGCTGCCCTGGGTGCTGCCCTATGTTTTATTGCTTAATGATTCTCGCTGCATTAGCATGACGGCGCGATACAACCCCGCCCGCCCAGTGAAAACCCCCTGGCAGTGGAAAAGCCCTCCTGAATACATTGGACCCAAACCGAACAGGACCACACCAAGCCGCACCATTCCGCTCAGTGGAAGCAAGGCTTCAGGCTCCCCACACATGCTAGCATGAGTAAAAGCTAGCTAACAATTCCAACGATGAGATGTTTTCTGCGTAATGTTACATAATATGTGGAAAGCTTATAAAAAGTGTCTAAACGTGTATAAAAGTACAAGTTTGAGACTTGAAAAGCTCTGAATAGATTTTTCTGTTAAATGTATCTTTATGCTGTTTCTAAACTGAGCTAATATTAGCTCAGCGAGGATTTCTGCACACGCTGATCTGCCTTCCTGCGGCGCACGTGTCCATCTCCCCATGAAGCAGGTAATGAGTGTAGACACCCTGCTGGGATTGTTTTAATGTAGATCCTTGAGCTGCCTGTTTTTAAAATTCCCCGTCAGGTACAGACGTGTACGGATGGCTCTGAGAAGTTTAATATTTTTGCTGAAAGATGTGTACTGATGTGTACACAACAGAGTCAAAACTCTGAGTTGGAAATGGTTTTAAAAGAAGAGAAAGGTGTGTCATGTTTTGACCATAGAACCTTTCACCATTATTATATTTATATAATAATAGTTAACAGAACTTTATTAATTTGATGTATTGAATTATAGGGTAGGAATTTGTTTCTTCATGCTGTGTTACAAGTACAGTAATGAGGAAAAACAAAAACACCCCATTAAATATTCTGTCCTCAAATTGCCCTTAAAACCATTTAATCTCTATAAATAAAGGGATTTCAATACTCATCAATGAAACTAATCTGGTTTTAATCATTAAATAACATACGCGAACAAGAAAATGTTTTGTAGCTGAGGAAATATTTTGGACCCCCTATTTGCTGATAGGGAGTCTGCAAATATTAGGTGATACATTTTTTCATGCTTTTTGGAAATATTTAGTGCTACACACCGAGATTAAAATAAACCATTTTTATTATTTCAGGGTCTTACCAAGGCATAACTCTTATGGCTAAATAAAAACATACTGTAACTGCACAAAATCCTCAGTGAGATGCTTAGTTTTGCCATCTACCAGTCAATCTCAGTATGAGGAAAGTTTGTCCCACTCCAGCATTTCAACCTTAAGTCACAACACAGAATTTCAGTGGGACCAAGATCTGGGCTTTGACTAGACCCATAACCTTCCATTTTTTTCGTTTTCAGCCAAACCTTGATGGATGAACTAGTTTGTTCTGGTTCATTATCATTTTCCAAGGCCCAGTTCTGCTTAACTTACTTTTCTTTTCTTTAAAAATGGTCTCACGTTTCCTCATGCCACCTGGTTGAAGTCTTAGTGAAATCGTGGTGCGAGCTGGACAGGTCCTGCTGCAACAAGCCACCACTGGCACAAGGTACTCAAACTCATCTTTCTAAAGAACATTATTTCACCAGTACTGCTCTTTGTCTACATTCTCTCTGACAAACCTCAGTCTGTTTTTTTAGAGACCTGCAAGTTCATTCTTGCACACCTGTGAAAATTCAATTTAATCCATTTGTTTCTAATTGTACAGACATGAACTTTCATTTCAACAGTAGCAAGAGCCTGTTGAGGTTCCCCCCAATCACAGTTTAGGATTTTAGGAGCCAGTTGTTGTCTTGTAGATTTTTTCAATATAGTGAACTGGCTACAGTCTTCTTTCTGGCGGCTTCAAACTGATCTTTATCTTACCATGGGTGTTTACACTGACTCCAACAGTCAGTAGCACACTAAACAAATACCTGACATTTATACAGGGCAAACCACATTCGCAGGGCGCTGGTGCCTATCTTTATTTGGTTAAATCTGTCACAAGGCAACACAAAGACACACAGGATAAACAACCCTCCATGCGCACACACACAATCATAGCTTAGGGTCATTTAGAGAGACTAATTAACACAGCAGTCATGTTTTTACGCCTATGTAACATATCTATACGTGTAAATATGTTAGAAAACACACAGGCGTTCATATGGTGGACACATTTTTCCAATAAGCATATGGAGAAGAGAGACTAAAACTAACCATTTTTATTATTTCAGGTTCTTACCAAACTGCATGGCTGAATAAAAAAACACTGTGAATGAAGCTGAAAGTTTAGATCATTTCAGCAAGACATGTTCTCGTATTGTACAGCTGAAGGAATAAAAAAACAAAGACTGCTTTAAAAAAATAATCTAAAACCTTTATATGGGGGGTTATGACCCTTTCTTGAAGTTTGGTTCGTGCAGCTGATAAGGAGAGAGCAGGAGAAACTTTAAACTACTCCAGTGGAGCACCAGAATATATATGTAACACCAGAAGATACAACTGAGGACGAAGTGCTTTTATTTAATGCTTTTTCTTAACATTTTGCATTAGCGAGGTTGCTTTGATCTGATTTAGAAAAATAAAAATACTGGTAAAATATTTAAGTAAGCAATAAAATGTTTGATTTTTCCAGCAGTTTTTTTTTCCACACGTCTTGGATTCGAGAAATATTTATTATAATTTTAAACACTCCTCACTGATTTGCTTCGCACTCTGTTTTCACCACTTCTTTCCTAAAAAAAAAAAAAAAGAAATCTAAAAGTGGGTTTAAAGTTAAAATCTGATGCAGTCTGACTCTTCTGTCAGATAACCAACAATCTTTACACTGTAGCACATTTTCATTTAGGCTGATTACTTGCATCGAGGTTTGCTGAAGTTTTAAAAAAGTGACACTTAAAGAAACAAACAATTTATGTCATTTAAGGTTAAATGTTGTCTAAGTGAGATGAAAGAGAAACATGATGGAGTGACCGGATTTTTCTCCAGCTGTTTAGTACGAAATCAACTCTCAGCACTGCACCTTACTGACCTCTTTCTGCACACTGCTGGTCAGCTGTCTGAATTACAGCTTATATGTTTTTTTCATGCTGACACAAAAGACAAATTTAGCGTTTTGAAAATATTTACTGCTGCAGAAACGCAGATAGCCCTGTTGTGGAAACTTGGGGAGTAACACACGTCTCTCTTGAGGAAATACTGTCTTAAAAAAAACAATGTCAGAATCTCTTGTTCCTTGAGTTTACATTCCTATGTTCTTAAACACGCTTGAAGTACTTGTTTTGTTAGCCCCTGTAAGTGTTTTTATTTTATTTTATTTTATTATATCTTACTTGATATGGTGTGAGGTTGTACTGTTTTAAATGCGAACACACGTTTATTTCCTCAAACGAGTTCTTTATGTAAATTTCAGTTCAAGTTTATTTGACATGTAAATTGAAAAATGACATGTTGTAAATTGAAAATAAAGTTTAAAAAAAATAGATAAAAATACTGTCTTAAAATCACAGTTGGTAAGCAAATAGCTTCATCAGGTAATCGTACACAAACATTCACACATAAAAATATTATAGAAATAAAAGGTATTGCTTAATACAAGTTGTCTTGAGACTTATTTAAAAAAGAGAGAACATTCCTCAAACCATTGCTCGTCAATTGATTACTTGTCTTCCACCCTCTAGTGGACAGTATAAGAATTACAGGTAGATTAAGCCCGTTTTTACTGAAGAGTCGAAAATGGTAACATCAGCACACCTTCTAATAAATCTATTTTTCATGGCATAAAACACATAATAAATACTTAAATATATCATGAAATGTGTTATAGAAAGCTTCTTGTGAAAGTGTGCATCAGCTGTGATACTGCAGGTGTTTCCGGTACATTTGATGGACAACAGTTTGTTGGTTGTTTTTTAAGTGACGTTCTTAATTAAAATTACAATATATTACATATAAATGCAATGATAATTCTTTAATGGCTAATTTTAGGCGTAATTATTATAAAAGAAATGTATTTTTGATCAGAAATTTACTCTGATGAATATTTGAAATAGTCAATATACAATTTATCACTAATGTGATAATGTCCAGATTTACATAGGAGAAAGTACATTTTAGGATTTTAGGTTGTTTTTTACTTTCCTTCCTTCCTTCCTTCCTTCCACATTGTTTATCATTTTAAAACAAACAAAGGACTGAGAGCTCTTGAGTTTTTACATGAGGAGTGTGTGTGAACCCTAATGGGGGTCTAGCTATAGGACATATAGTATATTATGAAGTAATTTTCATCATAGCACCATAATGTATTTACTTCTGTAGAGACAGCACTTTTGACTTGCATTACAAAAAAAAAACTCTCTGTGTTCATTTAGAAAACTCTGAGATTATGCAGAATATGTCATATGCTTACAGAAAACCTGGCATTCCAAATGTCACTTTGGGTCTAAATCCTTTTAAATGAGCTTTCCTGAATATCAATAGAGCTTCATGGACCTTCGCAATCCGAATTGCATAAGATGGGAACCAAAGCTTGGTGATCCGTTTTTTTTCTGGGGTTTCCTCTTCTACCAATATATGAATGATATAACACTATAAACTGAAACTTTAGCAGTAGAGGACTTACCCTGGAGTGGCAGAGGAAACCGGCGTACAACAGCAGGGCTGCAGGCAGAAGCACCACAGAGAAAACCACGGCCAGCAGCAGAGCACTGGCTGAAATCACGCACAGGTTCCAGAGGATAACAACCGCGCCGCAGGCCACAGAGCCGCACATCCCCCTACGGCTGCCCCACGCACTGCCATCACTGTGGGCAACAGGAGGAGGCAGCATCTGAAAAGCATCCCCCGCCCAGAAATCTTCCTCCTTCTCCTCCTCAGCTGAGCCTCCATCATCCAGGTCCACATCCACACCACACATTCTGGGAGAAGAAACAATTTGGGTTTGAATTTACTGGAAGGTAATGTCCTGAAAAAGTATTCCAACCTCTTACTTAACAAACATCTTGGGATTTTTTATAGACCAACGCAAAGTGTTATATCATTGTGAGGTAGAATGAAAACAATTCACTATTTTTTTTAGCATTTTTTAAATTTAGGACAAACTAAACTTGTCAGAGGCTGGAGCGGAGCTTCACCCTCCAGCAGGACAACAACCAAAATGTCCAGCCAGAACCGCAATGGAAATGTTAAGATCAGAACATATTTATGTGTTAGAATGGCCTAGTCAAAATACAGAGCTAAGACTTAAACATTTCTTCTCATATATGCACCCTATCCAGTTTGACTGAGCTTCAGCTATTTTGCAAACTTAACAGACACAAACTTTCTAGACGTGCCAAGCCGGTAGAGACACACCATAAAAGACATGCAGTGGTAGGTAGGTGATTCTACAAAGTATTTAGGGGCTGAATATAAGCGGCAAATTGTTTTAACTTTATAGTTATTCCTTATTTTGTGTTCTCTCACGTAACATCCGTCCAAAATAAAAACAAATAGAAAAATATAAGTTCAAACGGTATGAATGTATTTGTAGCTCTGAAGCTTTTTTTTTCTCATTATAAAAAGTCTAATCTATTCCAATTCATTATTTTTGTAATTCCTTCACCTTATATCCTATTACCTTTTACACATTTCATCAACATATTCCTCTAATTTTATTATACTAACAAATCAAGCCCAAACCGGATCACATCGTTCTGATCATATCGGCAAAATGTAATACGCACAGCCTATAGTCTAGAGTTATGCAGATATCAAAGGATATTTTCGTAAAACTTGATTTCTTAGAAAGAAAAATCAGTTTTCTAGCTGAATCATCATAATAATCAATACATGATCAGGTGCTTAAATAAGGCTTGATGTTGCTTACCTCGATGAATAAATCCCGGATTGAGGCAATCTGTTTCCTCCTCTGATGGAAGCGGAGCTTTAATCCTCTGTTTAAAACGTCCAAACACTAGTTTCTGGCTTGTGGTTGGAGAAGCTGCAGCGCCCAGGACTTGAACCCTACGCTGCTGGAGTGATGCTGCTGCCTGCTCGCCTCCGCCGCGCGTCCCCGAAAGCGACGCTTCAGAGCGCGCGCCATGGTGCAGCACGTGTTTTTGTGTGTTACGATTCAGTCACACAAACAATTAGTTTTAAGTTTAATATTTAGCATTATATCAAGACAATAGAGGATGCAGCACGGTGGCGCAGTGGTTAGCACTGAAGGTTGTGGGTTCTTTCTGCATGGAGTTTGCATGTTCTCCCCGTGCATGCGTGGTTTCCCTCCGGGTACTCCGGCTTTCTCCCACAGTCCAAAAACATGACTGTCAGGTTAATTGGTCTCTCTAAATTGTCCTTAGACATGAGTGTGTGTGTGTGTGTGTGCATGGCATACTTACATCAATACTCATTTATAAATATTTTAAGGACGACACACCCACCGGCATATGGCATATTGAGATGCTGAAGCTTCCTGAATTTATTATTCTTTAGTCCCTTTTTGGTTTCCATCCCTTTCTGAACAGACAACTTTGAACTGAGCAGTGATTGAGAGCTTAGAGTGCACAACGAGAAACTTTGCAGTCCACCATAAACCTGGAACACGAATGCTTCTATGGGATGACCCGGGATGTTGAGAATGATTTTGTAAAGTGAGAAACGTAAGAGGATACTAAACACTCAGTAAAGTATACTCATCACCACAAGTTCACAAAAAAAAGATTTTCACAAAATATTCTCCCTCAGGTTTGGTAAATAATAGACATCTTATTCTTTTTAAATACTGTTCATTGATAAATACATTAAGTTTATAAAATAATTATGAGCATTTACAGTGCCAGCTTTTTCCTTTCAGGACGTTTGTAGATCAGTCCGCTGTACCAAAATCTGGGTCAAATTCTGTATGATGTTGACCTATGGTAACTTTTCAGTGCATGGTTGATGTTCCTGTTTTTCTATTTTTAGTCAATCTTGGTGGATTGACCCCAGATTCCAAGAATGGTTAAGGCATGGTGAGCTCCTGCCAATCTACTCCAACAGTCTAAGCTCTGAGCTGCCTAGTTGTTACTATTTTCTGGTGAAACTTTGCTCCATTGCCTATAAAAAAAGAAAGTTAATACCATACCCGTGAATTGTTGGCAAAGATGCTGTTGGAAGCCAAGCTTAGCCGTCTCCCTGGAGGTGAGGCGGCCGGACACATGAAAGGATAGTTTTTTGTCATGACAACAGGTTTCACCTTTTCTTGATGAGAAAGTCAATTTTTAAGACATCTGATGAAAGTTTCATTGGAGAAAATAGCGTTACTTTTCTCTCCTCTCCTGGTGTACACAGCAAAATATCAGTCTATCTATGATGCTTTCTTGGAGAAAATTGCTTGAGGAGAGGCGCTTTCAGCTGCTTGCTGCCTTTCCCAAACAACCTCTGAACCAGTGGCAACGCGGTCTTCAGTCTTTGTTAAAACTTTAATGCATAATAACAACATTCATTATATTGCCATCTGGGCAAATTATGATTTTTTTTATCATAAGTTAACCTCAACAAAGCTACACAAAATAGCCAGGTGAGCCAGCCTGATGTGAAGAAAGAGATCAAGGACTGAGAGCAGTTGCAGTAGAGTAGGCCTATAGATGAATTCAGCAGTCTATAAACCAATTGAAACATAACAAAAAGCTGTGATGTGTTTAAAAATGACTCTCTAAACGTCTCCCTCCGCTCTCTGGCCCTCAGTAGCCTGAAAATATTGTCAGCATGTGCTGCTGTGAGATAACAGCGTGATCGATTTGCTTTCCAGAGCAGACAGACAGCCAACCAATCGCTGATCAAATTTAGTTACGCAGAAGAAGAGACAGATAGGAGAGGACGTGGGAGCAGAATGAGGAGAAGAGACGATGCCCGAATGTGGAGACAGGAACCAGAGATTTCAACATGAGAAATGAAAAGAAACATTTTTTGTAGTTAATGTTATTGAAGGTTTATAAAGCCTGTAAACATTCCCTCATGAGATATCTGCTGACATCTGCTGGACAAGATAGGAATCATTTGAAGAAGTATTTTTTGAGAATTCATTCATTAATAATCTATTGTCTTTTCTTACTGAGGTGAATTTTGAGTGATTTTCAACTTGAGAAAGGTGAAAATGTTGCCCTGGCTGATCTGAGATCTTGTGTTCATCTGCCTTTGACTGTCACTCTGCCTCAAGCCATGCATTAGGCCACTCACCATCCATTAGCTTCACAACATCCTGTTACCGTGGTAATTCATCTCAGACCAGTGACAAGAAGCACACGAAGTACAGAGCGTTTCAAAGGAAACCATTCCTCCAGCTTTCCCATTGGTCACATTAACCAAATATTTTCTGCATTTGATTTTTGTGTGTGATTTTATTACAATTCTATTACAATTCATGCCCCTGACCACTTCATGGAACACATGGACAGTTTTAACTTTATGTAGAGCGCTCCTGTGACCAAATCAATCAAAAAAATTATAATTCTCATGAGAGCATCTGAGCATAATCTCAGACTTAGACATTGTACCCATGGCATCTCGCTATATGGGAGCTGACAGCGCCTTAAAGAGTTACGGAGACTTTGAAGTGCATCTGCACTGGACAAAGAAGGGTGGTGACAGATAAACACTGATGTATAAAGAGCACATGCTGCGGGACCTCCTCCCACTGAAGCGGCCAGAAAGACCATGAAAGACTTGAAGTGGAGCTATCCAGTATGGCAGAGGAGTACGGATTAAGCCTCAATTATGCACAACCAGGAGCAAAGTTCAGCTCAACAAAAATGCAGTTCATGGTGCTTTGGGTGATTAGGGTATCAAATAAAAGCACCAATAAACAAACAATAAAAGTATAAAACACAACTTTAGAGACACATAACACATTCAAACATAGGACATTCCAGCTGTTATTAATAATTTAGTCAAAGGAAGCTCTAAACGGGTTTTTATTTCTTATATGTCCTATAGCATCAGAAAAAATCCCCAAAAACAGGTTAACAACACACAAAAAACACATTTTCATCAGAGTGGGTATTTAATTAAAGGACCTCAGTGTTCAAAGCAGCTTTGAAGTGATCTGGACGTTTGGTCCAGATAAAGGGAGCATAGAAACTGAAAGCTGAAGCACAAATTATTATTTATAATAGGTAAGGGCAAAAATATAGGAGTGACAAATTAATCTGACTTCCCTATCCCTGCTTAAGAAAAGCCCCCCCCCCCCCCCCAAAGCATGATGCTGCCATCACCATGTTCGACCGAAGATATGGTATGTTCAGGCTGGTGTCTAGTATTGTTGAAGTCTAAAAGGTTTGAAGAGCATATTCCTTGGGCAGCTTGTGGCCAACTGAGTGGGATTTCTTCTACATTTGTTTAACCAATGGCCTGCCCCTTGCCACTCTTCTATAAGGAGCAGATTTGTAGAGTGCTGAGGAGTTGAACATTTTGTTTCCCCTGAGGATCTCTGCAGCTCCTCCAGAGTTAGCATTGACCTTTTGGCTTCATTTCCACTGAATGCTTGCCACCTTGCCCATCCTTTTATTTTGGGTGGACCACCATGTCTAGGTAGGTTTGCGGCTGTGCTGAACTCTTTCGATTTATTTTTCATTTAAGCAGACCTCTGAGATGTTTAAAGTTTGAGGATGTTAATTTAACCTAAACCTGCTTTACGCTACTGCACAACTTTCTTGCCTGACCTGTGTGGTGTGTTCATTCATCTTTACGACGCTGGTTGTTCTATAATGTTCTCTAACAAACCTTGGAAGCCTTCAAAAAACAGCTGGGTTTAAACTACACATTAAGACATTGAGTTTACAAAGTAGGTGACTTCTCGGAATTTTATTTTTGGGGCATTAGAGTAAATGTGGTCACACCTGTAAATGTATTTATTTATTTTAAAAAGTCATTTTGTAGTGTCATTTCCCTCCACTTCACAGCTATGCACAACTTTGTGTTGGTTCATCATGCAAAAGCCCAATAAAAAGCATTCCGTTTTGTTTCATGTAACAATGTAAAAGGTGAATGTGTCAAAGGGTATTAACTTATGCAATCCACTGTATGATTATGTAAAACATTGGTGTGCCTAGTAACTCAAAGCTTTCTCCTTTCACACAAAATAAAATAGTATACAACTAGCATGAAGTTCCACAAACGAAAATGGATTAAAGAAAAGCAAAAACTGGTCATAAGCTTTCGTCTTGGCACCAAAGCACATAATTTACCTTCGAGGCAGAGTAAGATCAGATTCAAACAAATGAAGCTGTAAACGGCTTGCTCCTTTCCCATCATGCAGCTCTTCTGTCTACCACTAAACAGCTCCAGCATCTATAAAATGTTTGCCCCCGCTGGAGTTTTGTTGATCAAAGGGACAAAGACTTTGTGCCAAACAACACAGAAAGCACAGCTTGGTTTTTGAAGGGGAGTTGTGGGTAAAACGCCAAAACAACACATCCATCAGTCTTCTTACATGAATGTTGGCGAACGCTCTCAGTCATCCAGGTTACAACAGTCTAAAAAGGTTTAAAAAGAAAAGCATCTGGACTTCTTTAAATGCTTGAAACTGTTTCGCTTCTCATCTCAGCTTTGTCTGTTCTACTGATCTACAGGGATCAAAGAAGTTCACTTGCTTTTCTTTTTAGACCTTTTTAGCTTCTTACACATAGTTCAGTTCCAAAATACACTTAAGTCAAAAATTGTTTACCCATGTTATTCAGATTTTGTCTTACTTATGCTGTTTTTATGGACTGCATCTTTAACAGATTAAAGTTAACAGATACCATGAACCGATACTTAAAATGGGGGAAAAATTTGCAATAATTTTAAATTTTCTTGTCATTTTTATCAATATATATATATACATTTTCTGAACTGCTTAGTCCTCCAGGGGTCAACAGGCAGGGAACACCCTGGACAGGTCGCCAGTCCATCACAGGGCCACATGGAGACAGACAGGACAAACAACCATGCATGCACACACTCACACCTAAGGACAATTTAGAGAGATCAATTAACCTGACAATCATGTTTTTGGACTGTGGGAGGAAGCTGGAGAGAGAACCCACACATGCATGGGGAGAACATGCAAACTCCATGCAGAAAGGCCCTGGGCCAGGATATGAACCCACAACCTTCTTGCTGCAAGGCAACAGTGCTAACCAATGCGCCACCGTGCAGCCCTCAATATATATTTTTTAAATCTAATTCACCATCATTTCTTGTAACAAGCAGAGAAGAAAATAAAACCTGTCTTCCAATTCATTGAATTTTTTTGTGTGGCAGAAGTATCATATTGGTATTCACTATCGGCAAGTGCTCGAATCCAAGTATCGGTTTGAAAAAGTGGCATCCCAGGTTTCCATGGTTAAAAATAAAGAATGATAACATTCATTCACAAAGCTAATGCAGACCTGAAAAACAGAAATAAAATTGCAAACTTTCCCAGTCAGATGAGGAACTCTGAGTCATTTAGTAGAACAGAGCACAAGAGACATTTACCACAAACACATTGTTTATTACAGTCAAAGCAGAATAAAAGCCCTACAGTATTAACAGGCTATAGTCATCAGGTCTTTGCAAGTGTTATTAAAAACAGTGTGCATAGTGTTTATGTGAGCACATTCTGGGTTTAGCCTTCAAAGAAAGATTCAAAGTGCCACAAACATACTAGAGACTGGTGCAGAAGAAGCATTTTGGGTGAGAGTGAAGAGGGTAGCAAAGACGAACAGAGTCATTGTGGTGGAGAGACAGGTGACGGTTCTAACCCCCGTCTGAGGTGTGGGGCAGCGTGTGATGGTGGTCCGCATGAGGCTGGGACGGTTTGTCAGGGAGGGTATCTGACTGGGGCAGAGTGTGGGACGGATCTCCCATGAGGGGGTCGGAAAGGGATGAATCAAGGGTGTTGTCAGATGGATACAGCTGCATCACCGCCCCCTCCTGGGAGCTTTCCTTACTGCATGACTGACAGCTGCAGTGCATTATCCTCTCCACCAGTTTGTCCACCCGTGGAGAATCCTCACTGCCCGGGCACTCCAGAGTCACCTAGACGCACACACAAAAACATATACGCAAATCAATACAACTGAGCAAGTTCATTTGTTATGTTTTATATTTGCTGCTCACTTTTAGTGCTGCTATACAGTTATTGCGCCATGTTTAAACCTCATTGTTTCGTGATATATATTATTCAGCTTTGATACTCTGGCACACAAAAATAAAACCCAGTTCAGCCAATAACCTTTCAGAGAGAATCACTACATAAAGTGCATAGGTGCGTAATTTATTATAAGAATAAATCCATATTCTGTGAAGGACTGAGAGGTTTCTTAAAAAAAATTAATTAGTAAACATTTGTAAACAGCATCATGAAGACAAAGGACCACAGCAGAAGGTTAAGTTTGAAGTTGGAGAAGTTAGGTTAAAACTAACTAACTAACTAACTAAGATGTGACCATCCTCATAGGCCGGGCAAGGCTACGGTTATTCAGGGATGAAGCCAAGAGGCCTATGAGAACTCTGGGTGAGCTCCAGAGATTGACAAGCTCAGGTGAATGAATCAGGCAACATAACAAATTCTCCAACATTTTTGCACTTTCCATAAATCTAGTCTTCATGGGAGAAAGCGATGAAGAAAGCCACTGTTGAAAGAACTGCCACAAGTCAAGGGACGTCGGGAAAAATGTATTAGATGAGAGCAAAATCCTTTTTTAATTAAAGCATCCTGAGCATATTGTCAAAAAGACAGGGAACCTGGTCAGAGCTGATGGAAAGATAAATTAAGCTGAATCCAGGGGAATGCTGGAAAAAGATGCTTATTGGTTCAAGTTCAAAAACCAATGCAAAGAAGCCAGAACTAGAATGGGACAGATTAGTTTAAAGCATATTTATGTGTCAGAATGGCCTAGTTAATGTACAGACATAAATCCTATTAACAATTTGTTACAAGAATTTTAAATCATCTGACAAATCTAAGTGTGTTTAAGCAAGAAGAGTAGGAACATTTTGCCCCTCCCCCACCTGGTGTTTCCTACTGTCAATCAGCTAAGAGGAAATTCAAATTTAGCTGTTTATGAATGTTTTCATTTGCAAAAAAAAGTCAAAATGTGGAAGCAAAAAATTGCAACCCAACACCCCTACTAAAGTAATGCTGTTTTAGGGCAACAAATGGCAAGCTGCATGTCTGTTAAGCAGCCAACTGCAGGGTTCACCAGAACACAAAGCCAGACTACAGTAATCACCGCCAATACATTCAGTAATATGCACCGTTAGCACTAGAAAACCAAATCCTAACTTAACATGTTTGATGTATTTTTGGCTAGATCTAGATAGCGCAAAAATGAAAGTTTCAACTAGCATTAATAGCTAACAATCATTATAAGAAGTTTGGGAAGATCATTTTTCACCACAGTGAGAATAATGATTGCTTTTCAGTTTTGAAAATTTGCAATAGGGTCAGTAGTTTTTTTGTTGCCACACATTTTTCCTGTAAGAGCTTGACAATCTCCCTGGCTCACTGTCCCAGATTTCTCAGTCCCTTAGTTTGATTTTAGAATATAAAATACCGAAGTTCTGCATGAATTTATGGCAGATTTTCAACAGCTGACAGACTTTATAGCTGGTACCTGGAAAACAAAACCAAAATAACGAAGGAAGTGTGGAAGTGTACAAGGAAGGAAGGAAGGAAGGAAGGAAGGAAGGAAGGAAGGAAGGAAGGAAGGAAGGAAGGAAGGAAGGAAGGAAGGAAGGAAGGAAGGAAGGAAGGAAGGAAGGAAGGAAGGAAGGAAGGAAGGAAGGAAGATATTTAGAAAAGAAACAAATCAAATCCAGCTCTTTCTCTGACTACGTAGAAACACAGAAAATGCTGCAGGGATGGAGCTTTTTTTAACTTAAAGTTATCATGCTACAAAAATTTCATATTGGCCCATGCCTATCTGACCCCCAGTGAGAAAGATAAACTTGGTCAAGCCTTAACATAAAGTAGACACAAGCACAGAAAAGCCTGCTGTGGAGGCTTGTGTTACACAAGCTCGGCCGGCTCTCCAGACCTCACACAACTCCCCTCCCTCTCTCACTGTTTCCATTATCCACTGAAAATGATCATTCAGCCATTTCAACGAGAGCCAGAGCATCAGAGAGCAGTGTCCTCTTTCGTGAGAACTGACTCTGCTTTGCTTCAAACTCAATTACCTTGAAAGTCCTGAAACAACAATCATTTCCACAGACAAAGGCATCCATTTCCACATAAACAGGAGGAAAGTGAGCGTGTACATGCCTTTTCTCTTGTCTGTGCTGTGCAGCAGGAGAGCGAACGAATCGATCTATCTGGTAACAGCGTGCTACTCCAGGACGGTTCTATTCTCCCCTTAAGCATCAGGTGACCTCACCTGTCGTTGTCTACCTGGCTGCTCTCCATATTACATCCACCTCACCGTTAAGCCTCTGTTTTCACAACAATTTTCTTCAGGATTCAAAGTTCCAAGAAGTCTGAACAGAATATAAAACTCTGCTCCATCTGCTGAGATTTTTGTCCTGTTTTTTTCCCCCCTACGATTGTTTAAAGAAGCAAACGCGCCTTATCCCTCATCATCGACAAGCGGGTGTTGGTGTGTGTTTGCTACATGAGCTAATGTGCAATAACTCTTACCACTTCCCACTGTGTCTGGGCAGGCATGCAGGAGTCACAGTGCGCCAGGGACTCGGTGGATTGTGGGAACGTGTTTGGGACGCTGTAGCTGAAGCACTGGCCCAGACAGGCTCTGTATAACAAGGAGGAGAGAGAACATGAATGTGGCTGCCTCACAGTTGACCGAGGCGCTCACGCCTGTGTAAGCATGGGCAGCAGGGGGAAAAAAAACACAGCGCCTGAAACCTGAACTGATTCACAAAGTCTGAGGATTCTCGGAGGCCTCGGGGAAAACAAAATGGAGACTCGTTATTCCACAACGTAGGTCGTTTGCGAATTTTTGGAAGGCAAAATTAATATCAGGTTTCAGATTAATGAAGAGAATATTACCCTTTAAATTAACAAAACTAAATTATGCAAACATGCAATTTTTACACATTTCTTATTTTGTTTTTACCTTTTCTTATTATTACATATTACAAAAAAAGACCACACAATTTGTTTTTTAACAAGAACCATGCAAAAGTAGCTTTTATCCCAAATAGCAATTAATTCAAGGGTTTAATAGGGCAGCATATGACATTCATTAACTTGTTTTTCAACCTTTTGTTGAAATTTTATTAAATTTACATAAAATTCAATAAAAAAATGTTAAACAAATACCTTTAAGAGAGCTTTACTTCACTAACATTAGTTAACTTGCTGTATGGCAATCGTACCATCTTCATTAGAGGTATTTATATTTAGAAAGTAATTAATGGAAGACACGCCAATTTTAGGTTTTACAGTACTTTTAATTTAACCTAAGTAAGTAACTCAAGTTGCATGATCCTTATTTTAAAGAACATTTTTTCCCCTTCCTTTTATATGGAAGGTAACATTTCTAGATTCTGATAAACATTTGTGGTGGAATGCAAAAAATAAAATTAAAATAAAATAAATTACAATAAAATACAAACTAGGAGGAAAATGCAATAGAATGCTCAGGATCATTTCAAATTAAATCAAAAATAAGATTAAATAAAAATGTATTACTAAACTTCATTAAATTTAGCTAGATCATTTTTAAAAATTTTGATACCAGAAATATAAGAAGAACAAAATCAAAATAAAATGAAAATATTAACAAACAAAATAAATAAAAAACTAAAATAAATTGTTAGGAATCAAATAAAATGAAATTAAGAAAAATAAAATAATTAATTAAATTATTTAAATAAAAGTAAAGCAGGAAAAATAAAACATGTGTCACAAACTGAGTGAGGTATATTGAGCAGCGGGCTGGTCGGACAGACAGAGAAGACCTTCATCCTGACCTGTTTTGAATAGAGCGAGACTGACATCCTGTGTGCCCGACAATCTGCGTGATGTTCTTGGCTTCGCACCAAGCGCTCTTGTCAGGGAACAGCGCCAGACGGTTGATGTGTGCAGGCGCTGCTGCTGAATGCAACGCTAACAGTGTGCAGCAAATCTGAATCCTCTGCCACATGACTGCACCTACAGGACAGGAAGAAAAAAATCACAGCATGTCAATGCTCTGATAACTGTGTCCAACATGATTCCAACCGGTCAGATTGCTGTCATGCTTTTACATGAATTTGCTTTACTTGCTGTTGAGTGACAACTTCTGGGTGATTATCAGATCAGTCCCCGCTAGGTAGAGTCGCCTCATCTGCATGATTCCATCTGACCGGCTTTTAAAAATGTCAGTGAGATGAAAATCTTTTTCCTTTGTTTTGTCTAAAACTCCACTGCTTGCTTTCCCTCTCTTTCGTAAAAATGCCTCAACCAGTAACGTCATTTACGAGCCACAAAATCATTTTCTCCTGCTGCTTATAAAAAGTACCTCCATGTCATCAACATCCAGTCCTTTGCTCTCCCTTCAGCACCTCCATCTGGCATTTATATTTCCCTACAGCTATAATGTTCCCAGATTCAAAACACAAATTAGATACGGAAATTTTCCCTCGTGAGATGGTCTCGTTTTATGAAATGCTATGTCATACATCGAAAGTCCAGACATAGATTTTACTCAAAAAGAGCGAATTTTAGAGGCTTTTATTATATGTATTATATGTGCAGATCAAACACTGTTTGTGGTAATGGGAAAGTTCCTCACGCAACATGAACATAACTTTTTTTTGTCAACATAGCTACTTTAACTCTGAGCAACTGTAATCATTCAAGTCCAACCACAATATCTGTTTAAAGTTTAGATATATGAACACTTAGAACTAAAGATGGAAGTCTTTGCAAATATTTGACTGTGCCTGTATACAGCTGCAACCAGATGTTAACATGCCCTGACACAACTTATTCAGACTAGACTTTTACCATTTTAGGTCAGTTAGAATGACGAAAATAATATTTATTTGCTAAATACCAGAAAAATGATTTATGTTGTAGATTTTTGTTTTACTTTCCTCAATTTCAGAGGTTTATACGTTCCCTTAGTGTTACGATTGCCTTTCTACACTGTGTAGCCTCCTTCATCAAGCACTTTATGGTAGGATTCGTTTTGCTGTCTCCATGTATTTTGTGAAATATTGATTGATGTAGCTGCTGTCTTGCTCCCGAGGTAGTCACAGGCCCATATTAGCTGGCCTAATTAGCATATTCGCTAATTAGCATTAGCGATATGGCAGCCTGGCTTCTGCCAGTCTGCCCCAGGGCCGCTGTGGCTACAAATGTAGCTTGCTTCCACCAGTGAGTGAATGAATAAAGAATTGTAACGCACTTTCAGGAGGTCTTTGAGGTCTCGAAAGGCGCTATATAAATGCAATCTATTATTATTATTATTGTATAGAGGCGATCCGACCTCATGGGTTGAGAGAAGATAAATGTTTTGTTTGTTTTTAAAGGCATTTACTTGGCAAACAAATGGATTGCCACACAAAGTTCATCCAACATTATTGTTTTAAAAACTGACTCAGCTTTTTAGGCGGTCTTGTTCATGTTCATCTCAGCTAAACTTTTCTATGTGATTGAGATCTTGGCACTGTGATAACACTGATTGTGCTGTCCTTAAGCCACTAAGTAGCTAATTTGGTGCTATGTTCAGGGTCTTTGTCCATCTGGAAAAAAATATATATATATTTCAGGCAATCTTTAACTTCCTGGCTATGTTTTTAGATGTTGCTTCAACGTTGTTAGATGATGTTATTTTGTCATGATTATAATTTGTGAAGTGCTCCATTCGAACAATGCAACAAAATGACCACACACCATGAAGCTGCCACCCCCGTACTTTACAGATGCGATAGATAATCTATATTATTGGACTTTTCGAAAATGTTACAATGGTCCTCATGACCAAACACTTCAGTTTTAGCTTAATCAGACCTCGGGATATGTCCCCAGAAATTGAAGTCTTTTTCTCTCACTGCATTTGTGAACTTTAAACTGTCTTGTTTACGTTGGTTTGTAAGTAATGGCTTCTTCCTCTCAGGATGGCCTCTCAGCTCATGTCAGTACAGCATTTTTTTTCCACAGTGGATAATAACACTCTGGTAGCAGGTTCAGCTAACATCTTTTTTAGTTCGTATTTGGGTTGATTACCATATTTGTCTCTCCTTCCTAAACAGAATGATGGGACGTTCCTACACTGTTTGTGTACACTGTTTGTGTGCACTGTTTCCTACACTGTTTGTGTACAATTGCTTGAGCAAATGAACATGGCACCTTTTTAAGATTTTGCAGTTGTACAAAAGGACGGTGGGGGTCCACATTTCTCTCCCAGATATCTTGAGGTTTATCTTAAAATAGCATCTTATTGAATCATCATCTAGGCCTTCTCATTTTATTTAATTATCTTAGCGTAAACTTTTGAATTTAAGTTAACTGATTAAGAAATATCTGATAATAATGTCAAGAAATTATTTGCATTGTTATACACTGAATGTATCTGCTTTCAGCTTAGATATAAGTAAGTAATTTTACTGGCCTTTTCTGGTGAATTTATATTCTGTTTCCGGCAGCCAAATTGTGATTCAAACTTGCCAAATTTCCTTACTTTGAGTATGTATCATTCGCTTCTTTAAAGGATTTTCTTTGCACTGTGGATACATTTTAACAGGCTACTAATCATATTCATAGAAAGGTAGGTCCACTTCCGTCTGGCATGTGACTTATTTTGGTATAAAATGCTCCAAAACTTGTGAGATGAACACAACTTAATTTAATTGAATGTTTAAACACTTTCCCACTAGCAGCCTTTTGCAAGAACAATTACTCCAAGTGCTTTTACCTGATGTTTTTTAATGATATTAAAGAATATTTTGGCACCTATCAGAGGAATTACACCAAGCATTTATCTGAAAGGTTATGCTTAGACGATCAACTCTCAGGTCCTGTTGAGTCTTTGCTATGTATCTATTTCTTAAAGATGCTTAAAATAGGATAAAAAAAAAATGTTTTGCAAAGTAACAGAAAACCACAACCATCCCCAGCATTAAACGTATTGGTGACAGCATTATGATGTGGAAATGTACTATTTTTCAGCAGGGATAGGGCAGCTTGGGCTGATGGGAGGATGGATGACACCAAATACACAATAGACCGGGAAGAAAACCTGTTAGAGGCTGCCAAATACTTCAGACAGAGGCGGAACACCCTCATCGGAGCCTAAACCACTTAATATTTTCAGTCTTAGCTTTAACTGCAGCAAAATTAGACTTTCATTCTGCAACTTTTTATTCAGACAGACGGAAGACAGATGCACGCCACACCTTATGGATTTGTATTTTCCTCCATCTTCAAAATTATGTGCTCCTTCTTTGGTATGCCACATAAAATCATAAACACACTGAAGTGTAGCCTGCGAGTGTAATATGACAAAATGGGAGAGAAGTTAAAGTTGTGTCAATAGTTTTGCAAGGTAGCCTACTGGCCTCTTATTCCTTTATCAAAAAATAAAACTATTTATTGTCACGTTGTAGTTTATATCAATTTATTTCCTAAGAAACCTGTGCATATTAACACGGACAGATTTGATTCTGATTATTATTTTAATTTCTAAAACAACAAATACACAAACAAAGGACTAACAATTTTTTTAAGTATAACACTTCCAGGACTTTGGGGTTAATCGGGGGCACCTACCAGCGCTCATCATTGCCGAGGTGAGGAGCCTCCTCCGGCTGAAGTCTGCGCAAAGTCCCGTTGAGCCTCAATCCGGCAGAAACTTGGAGATCCGGACCGCTTTCGTACCGACAGCCACACAAAAAAAGAGACAGTGATAATCCGAGTTAAACCGGTAACAGAACAGTTACATCATCCGGAAAAGAAGCGGCACCGTGCGTCGCCGTCCGAGGCCGGAGGGAGGAAGAAGAAGGATGGGGAGATAGACAGAGAGGCAGACTATCTCATCTCCGAGTCCATCAGTTCAGTCCGCCCCTCCCCTTTCGTCTTTCTCCCTTCAGTGTTGAGTTTCTCCTCTGTTTCCTCTGGAAAGCACTTTCCAAGTTCTTGTCTTTCGTTGTAAAACTCTCATGCAAGGGGTTGAGGCGCGGCTGAGCTCCAAGACAGGCGTCCTGCTGCGCCGTTTCTGGGAGAAACTAAACGAGGAGGAGGGTTAGGCAAGGCAGGGAGAGAGGAGGGTAGCGGGAGGGGGAGGGGGGGCTGCTGGAAAGGTTTCAAATGTTTCCCTAAAGTGGAGCCATCATATTTACTCTGCAAATGTGCAAATGCAACGGGATTAAACACACAAGGCGTGTTTACAGACATCCGCACACATCTGGCATTGCTTTGATAACATGTGCTTTCAGGTTTTGTAATTGAGCATTAATAACAGCGTATAATAATGATGTACGGCTGGAAAACAGATGTGAACACTGCCTTGTTTCTCTAACCCTGGAACTTTAAAAGAAAGTCTGAGATGTTGAAATTGTTCAAATAGCTGGTTACTAAACAGAAGCTCATGACAAATTGATTTATTTGAGGTTTGCAGTGAAACCACAGAGAGCCTCATGAGCATGTGATATGCTGAGAGGCATTATGTTCCCTGGTTTGGCTGACCTGTGGGTAAGCCTCCCCTCCAATCTTATTAAAAAGGGAATGCAGGAAATAATAAGCCAACCTTTTGGTGGGTGCGGGGGGGGGGTTGGGGTGGTATCTGTCCTGCTTGGATCAAAACTCTGGCAGGTCAAAAACCTAAAATCCTAAAAAATAAACACAATAAAGTTACTAAAAGTAAAGTTGACATAAAATTATAGGACCGGTGACAAGAATGAAGCATTTTATGCAGACATATCAATATGATATAATAATGAAACACAACATATCCCCACAGGATGATGCTGTCACCACCATGTTTGACTGTGGGGATGGTGTGTTCAGAGTGATGTCCACTATTTTCTGCCACATACGGTGATTTGAATGTTGGCCATCCTTTCTTGCCTTTTTTAAATCTGTCATTTCTGGGTTAAAAAAAGACTGAAAGGTAAAATTGGCTATCTGGATAAATAAAATACATTTAAAAAGAGGTGCAATCAGAAAAAGTTATCACATTAAATTATAAGCTATTCTTCACACAGTTTACCACAAATCTCATCAATATTTCATAATACTATAGTGGATAATGAGAATGAAATGAAATCAAAAAATAAATAATCCATTCTAAAACATAAAAGCATTCCCACAGCATAATGCAGCCGCCACCATAATTCTAACATAACCGTATTTAGTTGTTTATAAAATAATGTGTGCATGAAAAACTATTGTTGAGTTGAGTTTTTTCAACACGGCGGATGTCATTTTTATTCTTGGCCTTCCTCTGACCAGCCCATAGCTTTCCATTTACTTTGTGTAACCATTATTTTACCAGGAAGTCCCTTGAGATAAAACCTATAAAACTTCCGAGGGAGACCTGGCCAAGATGCACACTGTTTTACAGTCAGCAAAACAAATAAAAGTAGGTATGAATAATCAACACATGAAATTCACGTTAACACAAACAAAATAAAAAATAAAAAACGTACAAGAACAGAGCATAAGATTAAGACTTAAAAAAAATAATTTCAACTATCAGACGCTGAGTAAACAGTTTTTAGAGGAGTTTTAAATTTGTTTGAAGAGATACATTTTTACAGCTCAGAAATGTTTTTGGATTTAATTTTTTTTAAGTAACGAAACTAATGAAAACACACATCTGCATCTTGTCTGTAGCTAATCCCACAGTGCCTGATGCCATGCAATTCTTTTGAGCATTTTTATTATTTAAAAGCATCAACACTTCTGTTAAAACCATTCCCAGCTGTTAATATTCCTGTCATCTGTTCTGTCGCTTCATTTCAGCGTTCCACATACAAACCAAATTAAAGGCGCCAGTTACCTTTAACAGTTATTCACAGCAAGTAAGAATCTCTTCTTCATTTCAAACACCTTTAATTCAAATGGTAAAGACTATTTACAGTAAGTAGGGCAGTAATTGAGTTTAAAAATTAAATGTATTATCTGTCCGACTGAAGAAAAAAAAAGGTGACCTTAAACTATCTTTACTTTACTACTTTTAGCTCAGCAGCAATCTTTCTCCCTAGATTCCTTTCATGCTGCTTCACCTCTGCTCCCAGAGTTTAAGGATATTTCAGATGTTTAGTGAAAAGTCACCGTAAAAGTGATCAGTTTTCCTCAGGGGGAATCAGCTGAGAAACTATTTGCAGCTGAGACATCCTGATCTTCACGCTGCGGCTGGCCCCAGCTCCTGGGGTGATGAGTTCACTGCCTCTAATGTGTGTTCGAAATTAAAATCTCCCTTTCGTCTTGTGGTGGAGTCATGGATGCAGATGGGTTCATTGCAGAAGTCAAATTCCTGCGTCTTTTAAATACACATTTGGGAAATAAAAGAATTGTTCTTTGAGCGCTTTCACATTTATAAAAAAGCCACAAAATTCATTTTGAGCAAGCACTAGGAGACAATAACGTCGGACAGAAAAATATTTTCATAACTCATAAGTGAACACTTATTACTAGGAAGTGGGATTTGATGGTTGAACATCTCAGAGCTACATCCCATCCCTGCATTCTCACCCAGCGCACCTTTGCTCACAGGTGTTCAGCCTGACTCACGTCCACATGCGCCCCTATCGGTTTCACGCTTCACCTGCTCACAGCTATTTTAATGGATGGGGGATGAATGACACGGTCTAATTTCTGACAGGGTAACTCTGTGCCAGATGAATCTCAGCACAACCACGGCTAAAGAAACGGGCCTTTGAGCGCTGGCTCTGGACAAGGCCCTGCTCCCATTGTGCAAAGGAATGTATGTGCTTACATTACTGACAAAACTGTTGCTGTGATGAAAAGGGAAATATGAGTGTCTGTGTAATGGAGAGGGTGCAGGCAGCAGTGTTCGCTTTGATGTGAAAGTGTTCAACATGTGTTACACTCCGACGTGAAAAGTGCAGAACTCACCTGTTAGTAATAAGGCCCGGGTTTCAGTCCAGTTCAGCGCCTTTCTCTGCATTCCACAGATTCTGCTCCACCAGGGTGGCTGGATGGATGTGTCCCCAGGCTCTCTTCACCTCTTTTCAGCTTATAGAGAGCTAAAACTGGTTTTGGTAATTACAATCTTCTTTGCAGTACCCACAACCTGAAACAGGACAATGCATGTCGCATCATGTTTGGTCTACTTATAAAAAGTGAAAAAAGAACAGCGTGGCTCTTTGTGTTATTCTTGATATCTGAAAGAAATCTTTATCTATCCAACCGTATCATAGCAGCACCAACGACCAAAGAAAAGAATGCTGGTGGCTCATTCTAAGTAAGGCAAAACAGCCACAAACTTCACTGTGTGGGATATTATGTGGTGGACCGACACAAAGTAGCACATTTGTGATGGTAAAGGTTACATGCCTTACACACATATTTCCAGCCTTTTTTGTTTCTCAATAAACTCTGAACCAACCAAAAGCCTTCAGAAATCAGATTAGTAGGGAGTCCATCTGTGTGTCCAGTTGTGGCCAAAAGTTTTGAGAATGACACAAATATTATTTTTCACAAAGTTTGCTGCTAAACTGCTTTTAGATCTTTGTTTCAGTTGTTTCTGCGATGTACTGAAATATAATTGCTAGCACTTCATACGTTTCAAAGGCTTTTATTGACAATTACATTACATTTATGCAAAGAGTCAGTATTTGCAGTGTTGGTCCTTCTTTTTCAGGACTTCTGCAATTCTACTGGGATTGCTGTCAATCAACTTCTGGACCAAATCCTGACTGATAGCAACCCATTCTTTCATAATCACTTCTTGGAGTTTGTCAGAATTAGTGGGTTTTTGTTTGTCCACCCGCCTCTTGAGGATTGACCACAAGTTCTCAATGGGATTAAGATCTGTGGAGTTTCCAGGCCATGGACCCAAAATGTCAACGTTTTGGTCCCTGAGCCACTTAGTTATTACTTTTGCCTTATGGCACAATGCTCCATTGTGCTGGAAAATGCATTGTTATTCACCAAACTGTTGTTGGATTCTTGGAAGAAGTTGCTGTTGGAGGGTGTTTTGGTACCATTCTTTATTCATGGGTTTTTTTGGGTAAAATTGTAAGTGAGCCCACTCCATTGGATGAGAAGCTACCCCACACATGAATGGTATCAGGATGCTTTACTGTTGGAATGACACAGGACTGATGGTAGCGCTCACCTTTTCTTCTCTGGACAAGCCTTTTTCCAGATGCCCCAAACAATCAGAAAGAGGCTTCATGGGAGAATCTGACTTTACCCCAGTCCTCAGCAGTCCATTCACCAAACTTTCTACAGAACATCAATCTGTCCCTGTTGTTTTTTTGGAGAGAAGTGGCTTCTTTGCTGCCCTTCTTGACACCAGGCCATCTTCCAAAAGTCTTCGCCTCACTGTGCGTGTAGATGCACTCACACTTGCCTGCTGCCCTTCCTGAGCAACCTCTGCACTGGTGGCACTCCAATCCCGCAGCTGAATCCTCTTTAAGAGACGATCCTGGCGCTTGCTGGACATTCTTGGACGCCCTGAAGCCTTCTTAACAAGAATTGAACCTCTTTCCTTGAACTTCTTGATAATCCTATAAATTGTTGATTTAGGTGCAATCTTAGTAGCCATCCTCGCCTGTGAAGCCATTTTTATGCAACGCAATGATGGCTGCACGTGTTTCTTTCCAGGTCACCATGGTTAACAATGGAAGAACAATGATTTCAAGCATCACCCTCCTTTTAACATGTCAAGTCTGCCATTCTAACCCAATCAGCCTGACATAACGATCTCCAGCCTTGTGCTCATCAACATTCTCATCTGAGTTAAGACGATTACTGAAATGATCTCAGCAGGTCCTTTAATGACAGCAATGAAATGCAGTGGAATTTTCATGACAAAGAAGGACGATGCAATTCATCTGATCACTGTTCATAACATTCTGAAGTATATTCAAATTGCTATTATAAAAACTTAAGCAGCAACTTTTCCAATTTCCAATATTTATGTAATTCTCAAAACTTTTGGCCACGACTGTAATTTAATCTCAGTGTAAATCCAGCTGATCGGTGAGATTTGTTAGAGAACATCAGTCAACAAACTGGTTCTTGAAGACAGAGGAACACAGCAGTCAGGTCAGAGAGAACGTTACCACGCAGACGTACGAGTCCCAGGACACAAACTACTTTTATACAGTACAATCATGTGCCCCTCGATCATGCAACGCGACAATATACACATCAGATGAATGAAATGAGCACCTGGACATAAAAGATGGATTTAAAAAAAGTCCTTTTACAGATATACTTTTCACATTTGAAATGTGATTAGTCAAGTTATTTCTTGGCAGAGTGTGTTTCAGTCCCCAACTACCTACTGCTGCTAGAGGCACCTTCATTTTCACAGAGAAGAATTAGGCAAAGACGCAGAAATTCATTTGTTTCTGTGAGTTCAAAGTGACACACTTTTAATCATTCATACCTACAGTGATCCTGACTGCTATGGGTGAAAGTAGAAGGTGTTAACTGCAATAATTCTGATTTTGAGAGGTCATATTACATGTGACTTAGCCGGGTTAAAGCACGGTGAGGTGGTAAAGCAATATCCCAAGCTGAAAATTGTGAAATGAAAATCCTGCAAAGACATGTCCATTCACCTAAACAGACACAGGAGAGTACAAATCTCAGACGGCAACCAAGAGGCCCATGGCAACTCTGGAGGAGCAGCACAGATCCATAGCTCTGGTGGGAAATATTTTTGAAAAGATCATATTAGTTTTTCCTCAAAATGGCCCTTTAAAAAAAGAAGTCAGCTCTGCAGTTTGCCACAGTCCACTCCAGCCAGAGCATCACTGCAATGATTTTAAGAATAAAATAAAAGCACATTAAACCGCTAGCCCTGACCTGAGGTCATCTGTGTGAAGTCATCACCATTCCTTGACCTGTCGTAAAAAATATTTCACTCTGAGATCGTTTACGAATTTAAACAACACCAATCAAGCAACTTAAAACAAGTTGAACAGAAAGGGTTTGGAGAAACACTATATTAGGGGCTATCATCCGGTGACATTTCCACAGCAGACCATTGCTAAGTCTGGCGTTCAGCAGAATAACATCATGTGGAGTTACCTTGGCTCAGTGTGCCGGTGGTATCTGTTTGATGCTGCTGCAAAAGCGATAGACGGATCCAAAATCTAAACTTGGAGGAGCTAGAGAGGTGCAGCTGATCTGGTGGACTGCTCCAGCTGCCAGACTGCACACAGAAACAATCTTTTCGTTTGTTTCTTAGCATTTCTCTCGGTCGTCTAACTTCTCTCCTTTTTTTTCTTTGTTTCTTTCTTACCTGTCAACCTCAGCTTTGTTCCTCTGCCAAATGCATGTCTTTATTCAATCATTCAGTACAACTATTCATACTCCCACTCTCTGTACGGGCTGCAGATGCTGAACCTGGCTCTCATTCCAAAACAGCAGGAGTTTGAGTCTCCCGGCTTATTAACACAAAGCATTACCTTCCACCCCCAGAACATTTCATTCTTCTCACACTTTCACACACGAATACAAAAAAAAGAAAAGAAAGAGAGAGACGCGGCTTTATGCAATAACTTTAATAAATACACATTTATTGTATTACAAGAGACAATGTGGGCATCTTTGGAAGTTATTATCAAAGAGGAGAAAAGCAGCAAGATAACCCTCTTCAGTCTTTCATTACTGGTCCTGAAAAATAAAAGAAGTTATAAATTTGATGGTTTGATGTAAGAAACAATAAATTTTCCACTGCGACCTCACCTTAACCATACGCCTGTGAATCAGATACGGCGACCTGAAGTCATGCTGGCAGTTGCTGTATCCCATTCCCAACCCCAGGCCCGATCCAAAGGACACGGGCCACATTCGACCTGGAGGACAAGGAGGAAGGAAGAAACATTAAATCACATCTGCTTGTTCTTACAGAAACAGAAAAAGGGCTGAGCAACTTACGTTTAAAGAAGAGGACGGAGAACACGATGCCAACACTGACGCCTGTCACTGAAACAAAAATACAATAAAATAGAATATCAAGAAACTGAAAGAAAGACATTGAATATAAAATCAGTGATCAAAGGTAGACTCTTGGGTGTTGACAAGAAAAATAACCGAATCGTTCAACATCTCTGTACAGGTAACAATATGACCGCATTTTATTAAGCGTAAATTGAGGGTATTAAGTAAATTAAGGGTGCAACCTAGTCATGTTTGCAGGGTGCTTTGCTTGCACACATCTTCTCACGAATACCCAAAAATTCTCTATAGGATTAAATCCGGGGCTTTGTGAGCATCACGGCGCATGGTAACCACGTATGCTTAGGTTAATTATAAACACAACACAATGCTGCCACCCTCATATTTCATAGTTGTGTTGGTGTTCCAAACACCTTTCTTTTCCCTCCAAATGCATCGATACTCATTAAGGCCAAACAGTTCCACCCTATTTCATAAAACCACAGGACATATCTCCAGAAATTATGGCTGTGTATTCCTGTGTCCATCTGCAAACTGAAATCTATGAGTTTTTCTTGACTTCCTCCTTGCTTAATGTAATTTTAGCTCATGTTGGTACATATCTGAGGCTGTGTTAAGAAAAAAAAGAAGTACAAAATTGATTCTGAATCTATTCTAATAACATTTTGGTTTGTTTGTCATTGTTTGCAATTCTTCTACAGCTAAAATAGGAAGGAAAAGTCCAAACAGCCGCTTTAAGGCTTAGGTCTGAAAGGGTAAAAACAGTTTTTCCTGGTGAGCTGTTACTCACACAGTGTCGCGTTATTGGTGTATAATTAAGGTAACAATAGTAGTGGGCGATATAAACGGCATAAGGTAGAAACGATGTAAATTTAGCCAACAGTAGATATTTCGATTGTACCAGCCGACTGCCATATGGTGCATATAGATGATGTCATCATCATATTGATGATGACATCAAGATGTGCCTACGCAGATGCACGAGGATAAATACTGATGTTCAGTGTGTGTATTGTTTCAGATGTGTACATTTAGCTTGTGTTTTATTTTTATAAAAACATTTTTATTTTATTTTATCTTCACCTTTTGTGTTTTGAGAATTTTTGTTTTGCATTTTTTGGAAAAAAATTATTATTATTCATTTTGCCAATTAAATTTTCTTAAAATTGCATTCTACACAGATTTTGAAGTTTGTCTGCTGGTATGTGAGAATGTTCAAAAACAGCAATTTTGACATATATAAACAAAGTGAAAGAATACATATCGCAATAAATATCGTAATCGTACATGCTTCAGATTATATCGCAATATAGATTTGAGCGTTTCATAGCACAGACCCATTTCACTATCAAGTTGGAACAGATGGGATTGTGAAAATTGATTCCAACTCTGAATCGAATCAAGTCTTACAAGGTTCAGTCAGCAATCTCTGAATCTCTCACAGATTCTGTTTCCCGTTATTGTGGCATTTGGCAAAAATAAATAAGTTTGGAAAGTCTAACTGACCTTAAACAAGAGAAGTCTGATCAGATGTTATTTTACACAGAGGGGAATTAAAGGTTCAAGTCTCTTTTTATTCGGTTTACGCAAACTGGTTTCAACTTTGAATCTCTTAAAGACACACTGAAATGTGCGGCTGTAAAACAACAAAATCTAAAAAACAAAATTTTAAGGGGGTTGCAATGCATGATGGATCTGTTGCTAAACTTTGCTCAGAAATCCTAAGTCAGATAAATAACGGGATCACGGAGAGTGGGAAACTTGGCTACAAAGGGCCACTGAAAGCATCCATGGCAGGTCCATCTGTGGTAACCAGGAAGGGTTATTGGTTCGAATGTATTTGTGTGCTAAGTTTCACCTCACTGCTGGCCACACCACACCCAACAGCAGGCCGGCCAACACACAAGACACATAAAAAAGCCATTTGGGCCCCTGCGGCTACTAATTAGATACAGAGAGCTATGCAGCATGACCAATGCGCCTTAGCCAGAACCCTCAGACTGTTTCTCATTACACAGTTTACACATGTCAAACAAGACCACAAAAACCTCAGCTCATCTTTATTATCAGTACACATCAACAATAACTTTCCTTCCATTTCAAGCAGCGACTCTGTTAAAATCCAGGCCTTTCCATCTGCTAAAGCTCAAGTCTTTCTTTGCTCTTCGGCCAAAACGTTTCTGAAGACTCTGATTTTCCACTGCCAGGGATACAATGAAAGCTTTTTTTGGGGGGAAAAAAGACAGGGTAGATCAATATCTCATTCAGGCATCTCTCCTTTTGTCTGGATTTCTCCTAGGGGACTGGATTATAACAAAAACATTTGTACATGAACCAAGTGAAACGCATAGCCTCCCTCCTACCCCCAGACCTAAAAAGACTCTGTTGGCTTTTCCAGCAAATGAAGTCCAGAGCTGTTTAATTGCAATGTTATTCACTGTTTGACTTATTTTTTTGCAAATGACTTCAAAAAGGCAGTCATTTTAAATCAGTGTGATTGAATACTGTACCTCGAACCCTAACCCTGCCTGTTTTACTCTGGAAATTGTTTCTGCTCCACGCTGTTGTTTTTAACCAATACCATGACTTCAAATTCCTTTTCTTCTTTCACCCCTAAGTCATATTTGGAGACCACACTTGAAGCAGGACAAAAAAAAAAGATGTTTACCAAGCGTTACACTTGAAATAAAACATGGATATGCCTCCCTGAAAGGCTTTAAACGGGCTCCATGGATGACAAAGCTAATCAACTGGTTCACTAAGGTTGGAGGTTCTCATATCTATTTCCGCCTAAAACAGTCCAATCTCCATTGCAAATTAGCACACTTTAAACAACAAGGTAATTCAGGGTGTGGGGAGAACAATAAAAGCATGAAATACCACATTAGTGACACAGAACAAACTAAAACATATGACAATCAGATATTATTAATAGCTTATTCAAAGGCAGCTCTAAACAGATGCGTTTTTAGCCTTGATTAAAAGCAGCTCAGTGTTTCAGCAGCTTCGGAGCAGTTCGGAGTTCGCCTTGTAACCAGAGGGTTTTTTTGCCAGTTCGAGCCCCAGATCCATTGTTTTTGTTTGTTACTATCTCAAAAGAACTGTAGTGGACGTGGGCGGGCTTAGCTTAACAAAAGCGCCAGCAAAAAGCATCTCTCTTCTGTTGTATAAGTTTTAATTTTTGGAAAACAGAGATTTTTTTAACCAATGTACTACTTAGAGTTCCATAGCTCAGAGGGATGTTAATCTAGCCATCTTGTTTTACAAGGATACTTTGCAGCTTGTTTTTAGTTGGACATTAAATTCAAGTCAGTTCCAGGACAGGGTGATTGCAATAAAAGCAGGTTTTTTAAAATATTTTTTATCACCTGCAATTTCTTCTTACTGAAAAAAATCAGGTAGGAAAAAATTTATTAAAATCTCAAATCAGATTTGGTATTAAAAAAATAAATCAAAGATTTAATTTTTTAACCATATCCCCCAGCCCTACCTTCTAGTGTTTCTATAAATATTCATCCTCCATCCTAACCTTAAATCCTGTAAAATAAGAGAGATTTGGCCCTTGTTTAATAACGTTAGTCAGGGGAATCATATTTTGACACAAAAATAAATAGAAGGAACAGTGCATTGAAAAAACTCAAATTAAAAGTACTGCTCTGCCATTGAAATTGTTTTTTTTTTGGTTTCATTTATTGAAATACAAAATCTAAAACAATTTAAAAATAAAACATAAATAATATTTATTTTTTTAATCTAGAAAAAGTATTTCCTGAAACCAGGAAGAATATCTGTGAGCCTGAACGTACTATGAAAAAGACTTCACCAGAAGCAGGACACGAACCCTGACCTACCGAACGGGAGTCACCAACACTAAACACTAAGCCAACATGACAATATGGTAAAATGCAGCAATTCAATAGTATATATAGTGACAAGATCCCCACGTTGTTTAAGAGTTATATAATTCGCGACTCATACTGATTTCTTAAATCTTTCTTGTAATTTTAGGCTGCTAGCAGATAACTGCAGTATGCTGCTTATTTGAAACATTAAACTATCACTTCTTGGCGTCAAGCCATTCAATGATTTATAAAGTAGTAATAGTATTTTGAAGCCAGTGTAACGACTTAAGAACTGGGTTGATGTGTTCTACTTTCCTGGTTCCAGTGAGGACGTGAGCAGCAGCGTTCTGGATCAGCTGTAGCTGTCTGGTTGACTTTTAAGGTAGACCTGTGAGGACGCTGTTGCAGTAATCAAGCCGACTAAACATCATCTCACGAATCAGGTTTTTGAGGTCCTGTTGCTACATCACTCCTTTAATCCTAGAAATGTTATTCAGGTGATAGAAAGCTGACATTGTTATTGCTTTTATGTGACCCTGGACGTTCAGGTCTGAGTCCATTATTACACCCAGATTTTGGGCCTGATTGGTAGTTTCTAGCCATATTAAATGAATCTATGTGCTGACTCTTGATGTTTCCTCTTTAGATTCAAAGATCATTACTTCAGTTTTGCTTCTGTTCATCTTGAGAAAGTTATGGCACATCCATCCATTGCTCGATGCATTTACTTAGTGCTTGAATGGGTTCAAAGTCAACTGGTGACATTGTAATGTAAAGCTGAGTATCATCTGCATAGTTATGGTAGTCTTGAAGGTTTAAATAAAGGCAATTTGACTTTTCTTCTTGTTAAGAATAAAAGTTAAATTGCCTTTATTTAAACTGTCAAGACTACCATGTCTTGGATAACTGACAATCTACATCAACGTATAGATTTATTGATTATTTAACCTAAAAATTAAATCAAATTAGGTTTATTTGCTAATATTAGAACATGAACTACACATGAAAACATTAAACAATTAAATAAAAGCAATATTACAATAATTTAACACTAAATCCAACTTTTAATGACTACTGCGGTCTCAAAATTATTGAACCCCCCCAAAAGCCCTTGTGGGATTTATTTATATGCCTTTTGGATTTAGATTTAAATTAATATTTTTTTACAAACATGTTTCCTGTGACTGGAAGTAACATTAATGTTCTGGAGTCCCAACAAAAATCTTTGGAGGAAACAAAGGAGTAGGCAAAGAGGCTCCCTGACCTCAAACTTAGAGCCCATCACCACAGAAAAATCACCAACAGGAACCCAGTCAGCAATTTAAAAAAGATGTCAGACTTTAATGCATCTAAATCTGACAGGAGTATGTAAGATTTTAGGCTCAGCGGTACATTTTTACAGCAACTTTTTTTAAGTCAGTTTTTAATTCTGTATTTAATTAACATAATTATGGTTAGTTATTCTGAAAGTTTTGCTTTAGGAGGAAAAATTTAACAACCCACCTCCTAAGCAACACACACTGGCGGACGTTTATTTATTACATGAAGGTCAGATTTGGCTCTCGCTAAACCAAGCTGTGTTTATGTAATGTAAAACACTGATGTTCCCATTAAGGTGCGTGATAATGGCATCTTTGATGTAATAAAACTCGTGTTTACAAGCAAAAACAAACCAGCTGCTTTGTGGCATTTCTATGAGCTCCATGTACAAAGCTGTCAATTGTTGCCAGAGAAAATCTTCAGCATATGTTCGGTTCGAGGAGGTGCACAACAACACTCTGTAACTTTCCATAACCAAGCAGTTGTGCAGCCCAGGCAACCTTTTCACTTGGAATATGTAAATGCGCTTGCAATTCATATCTTTTTATCACTCTAACCGATTTAAGAACCATTCTTCTGAGTATGAAATCAGATATAACATCATACCAACTTAAACTTATCCTAAGAAGGACCTGCATTGTGCTTCACTGCCCAACAATAGAAGTGAGCACGACCTGCTTTACTCGTCTCTAAAGGTCAGAAATAAACACAGAATCAGAATGACAAACCAGTTTTACGAGCTGCAAGCCTATTTGCTCATTCTGGTTTAGGCTAT
The DNA here is from genome assembly GCA_028564705.1 of Apricaphanius iberus. Lineage (NCBI taxonomy): Eukaryota > Metazoa > Chordata > Actinopteri > Cyprinodontiformes > Aphaniidae > Apricaphanius > Apricaphanius iberus. The sequence continues at coordinate 843,111 of JAPXFQ010002889.1, forward strand.
TAGCAACATCCCCTTTTTAACTGGAAACTACTGGGTTTATTTGAGCTGTCTTATTTTAGACATCACCTGAAGCACATGCAGGTCCTCGATTTTCCGATTAATATCCCCGTTCAGTGCACATTGCTTTTTTTAACCCTTAATGATGGAGCTCTTCATGGTCAACTTTATCCTTTGTACTTATTGAAGGACTGCTGCAAATGAGATTTTGCAAATGCAAATTCAAAACTCCTACCTTATTCAAAGAACCTGCAAGAACTGATTATTATTCTCATTCATGTGGTCAGTCTAAATCTAATTTGGTAGATCAGACCTAAGATGTGACCATTCCTGACGTTTTTTTGTGTGTTGATTGAGTCACAGGAGCTAAGTGCCAAAGCTTGCAGTTTCTGGCTCCTTATCCACTGCTGTTTTTGCTTGAATTAAAACGTTATATCCCAAATGTTGTTATTCTGACTCTGTGATTCACAAATTTTAAGATCTAGTTAGAATCAACTGATTATCAGCACGTCCTGATGCATAAAAACTGTTAAAATTGACAATGACTACCAAGACAATACAAGTATCCTACTCTGTGAGTTAATAAAAAGAAATTAATTCAGCATAGGTCCCTGTCAAGATTTGGAATGTTTTGTAATTAGGATAAGATTCCTCTGAATCAAGACTGTTTGTTGTCACCAGGCACAAAAACGTGATTAATTACCCCCCAAAAAAAGCAGACAAAGAAGGTATTATATAATAAGCATTCTTATAACCGTTTATGCCAAGTGATTGTCTCTTCGATTGTTCACACAAAGTAAATTTTCAATCTTCAAATTAGAGATGGAAAGTGTGGAAGCAGTTCATTTCGACCATTCCAAATCCGCTGCATGTTAATAAAATGGGTATACTTATTCCACACAACAGCAAATTCCCTTTCTTCCCCCAGAAACTATGTCTTTAGATCACAAATTTTCTTAAATAAAACAATAGTAATTTTCATTAATTCAGCTTTGACCTTAGCAACATTACACAGTTCCAGCATGCTCAGACTAATAGTAACCTACTTTAAAAAAAACTATTTTAAACCCTTACTGACTTTTTAAATAGCACAAATACAAGGCAAAATTGTGCACTCCAGCAATACATCATTATATTAGATTAAACGAGAAATATAGACCTGCTTTTATGGCTGTGTCCGCAAGACAGCGGTCCCATTTTCGTCCTAGCTCGTCTGCCATGTTTCCGGATGTGTCAGAGATCCACGAGAGTATCGCGAGAACTGCATGAAATCACGCGAATCATTTAAAAGCATAACCATAACCATTATATCTGTCCTTCTAGTATATTAAATTAGATTTCTAAAGAATTATTAACATACTGAGGACAGAATGGTAAAACTGAAAAAAGTATGTAAAAATAAAAAAATCTGCATTATTATTATTATTATTATACAGAGTATAATACAATATCTTTTATACAGAGTACAGATAGGGAGCATCTATCTTTACCGGCGGCATCACTGTCCTGTATGGCAACATCACACAGGCAGAAAGAAAGACTGCAATGAGTCAAAATGACTGTTGAGACGATTACAGGGATAAAAGCCACTCCATGGACTGCAAATAGATGCAGCGCTGACAGAAGTGAGCTGAGGGAATTATCAGAGACTTACTCCACCCAGAACACACTCTCCTCAGACATGAGCAATTTTTTTTTAGGATCTGAGACACAGCAGCTTTAACCGTTTCTTCTCTTCCACAGTCAGTCTGATTGTGAAAGAAATTACTAAGCAGTGACAATGATTCTACACCTTTCTGGAAACATGCAACAAGTAAATTAACATTTTTGTTCATATTCCACCTTCTTGTCCAGCACTTTCATTGATTTATAACTTATATTTAATATTTTTGTATATTATTTTTTCCCCTTTAAGTGGTGACCAATAGAACTCTGCACAAGAATAGGAGAACATTGATGATTGCAACCCACCTTACTTTTTTAAAAGCAGCAATATTACACAAATATAATTACCTACCTTTTCCTTCTTTGATTTTTTTTTGAATGAGTTTTTAGTTATTGCAGTAAAAGTTAGCTGGGTTAGCTTCACAAATATATATAGTCCTAAACACACACGTTTTCTCATATTTAAAAACAAAACTCAGCTCTTCCTTCATTATAGACATATTTTTAAGAATGTAGAACAAAAAATTGACTTTAAAATGTTATTTCAAAAGAAAAGAAAAAAATTGTTTGTAGTTACACTGATGGAATTTGGGATTTTTGTTTGATTTTTCCTCTCATAAAGTCCAACAAAGCACACATGGGAGTCTGATAGCTGCTTCTGCCACACAGTCAATAAAACACAAAAACTTGTTTGGTTTACAGACAGATTTTTGGGGGAATGCATATTTCATCAGTGTCGTTATGCTGTTATTTTGATAGAAAACACCTGGAATACATTTTAATGGCGGGTTTTGCTTTTTCAACAGTCTTTGAAGAATATTTTCTTTTAGGATTACCCGGCACTGGAGGAGTAAAATATCAAAAAATTCCACTTTTGCGCCCCTTTACACGGCATTTTTGCCACTTAGCCGTGTACAAATGCTTTGTTATTGATAAGTAAGAAAAAAATGTAGGTTTTTTTTTCAACATGATTTTATTTTGTCTTTCACTAAGGTTTTGTGTAATGGGATATTTTTTGCACTCCTGGTATCTAAAAAAGAGACTTTGTTTTGTAAAGCTGGATGTTTGTTTCTAATTGTCAAGACCTAAGAAACTCCTTCAGATTTTTTTGCTTTTTGATATTTCACACTAGTATTTCAACAGTTGAATTCTTCTCCCCTTTCTCAGTACCAGATAGTTGAAAATATGCAGGGTGTAGAGCCTCTACCACATTGTTAATATGCCAGCTGTTTGCTGTATATAAGCTAATAAACTAAACTAAATTAAACAAAAAATTAAATAGAAAAGATTACAAAATAAAATAAAAGGATTTTGACGATTTTCAAAACAGCTTTTAACATTTCTGTTACAAAATTTTTTTGGGTAGCCATGTAGTTTTCAATAAAATCAAATTACAATAGGAATTCAAACTTTTTAAATCAATATGTAGAATATTCTACTGGTTTTCAGATTTCCAACTCAATTGGACTGATACTCCAAGATACAGGTTCCTTTGTTCAAGGTAAACAGCACGCGCCATAAATCACTATAGCCCTCTGGAAAAAAATATTGTGCCCTGTTTGTATAGACTAGAATAAAAAGATCCTTTATTGTTTCAAAATTCAGATGTAACAGCAGAAAAGTGACAATTAATATAAGCATCAATTTACACAAGTAAAAAAAAAGTAGGAAACTGAATTTAAGAATTAAGAATAATATGTAGATTAAGGACAAAGTTACTAAACTAGAGTACTGTGAGGTTTTAAATTTTTTTTTAAATAACTAAACAAATATGTGGCATACTCAGATTAGAATGCACAACTGAGCAGAATAATTAAAACAATATTTAAGAGTATAAAAGTATTTACAGAATGTGCATGTGTAGTTGTTCATTAAAAAGTAAATATTATTTCCCCAAGGTTAGCAGATTTATGAACTGTGAAAAAACTGATGTGCAAATAACAGGAGCAGAAATTTTATTTACGTGAGTTAAACCAAGCAAATTACTGCAGAGGTCTAAACATTACTAAGTTTGTTGGGAGCAGTTCCAGTTGTAGAGTCTGATGGCTGCAGTAAGGAAGGGCCTGTGAAAATCATCCTTCATGCACATAAAATGCAGCAGTCTGTCACTGGAGGAGCTTCTGTTCATCAGAGATATTATTTTGGCCCAAGTCCTTCTGTCTCCCACCACCTGCACTGGATCCAGGGGGCACCCTCAAACAGAACTGGTCTTCTTAATGAGCTTTTTGCAGCCTTTTCCTCTCATCTGTATATAAATTGCTGCTCCACCATACTACACACAAAAAAAAACTCATTGTAAGACTCATATGAAATCTAAAGTTGAATCTCAGAAAGACCTCCAGTCTAGTTTAAAGCATTTTCTAGCCTTACACTGGAAAACTAGTCTTATTTGAATATTGTTGTGCTCACTGACCACCGGTACAAGAATTACAGTAGTTGCAACTAATTTTGTTACAGCAGTAGTCACATTTTGTCCAGGAAACTTTTGACACCACAGGATTGTTCTTAATAGGTCATCTTTGGTTGTGACACCGCTAAATCACTATAGGCCTATAGAACTGAACCACCACAAGCAAGGACTGAAGCGCATACTCAAGAAATGTTCTTACAGTTATTTAATAAATGAGGTTTTCGTCTACAAATGTTAAAAATTGCCTATCGTCACCTCAAGTCTAAACAGTCCTCTGGAACCAAATTGTAATGAAAAAGTTATTAATCTAAAAACATTGGGATAGGTGTGGTAGTACACAGATAATTTGTATTTCTGATCATTTCCATCTCCTTGAATCAGTCAGAAATGTAACGTTTCCTCCAATTGTACTGAATTGTTTGCAAGGATTAACTGTTGAGAACAATATTCTTATTGACATGTTGCTAATCTTTGTTAGCCGAGTCGCTAACAGTTGCGTGTAACGTCCTTTAGAGGTCTAAGCTCTGGTGTCCAAGGTAACCAACTACTTTCAACATCGAAGCCAAATGTAGACCTCATTAAGACATCAGTGAGTGTACAGGTAGCCCTGGTTTGGAGTACTGTATTTATCTATATTACGCCAAGCAAACCGGCCTGGTCTAGAAAGAATAAACCAAAACTTAAAGAGAGTTTGAGTATCAGCAGAAATGTTGTTTAATTTGCTCTTACAGAAGAAAATCGGGTAGTGAGCAGAAGTTTTTTTATTTAGACACATGCAGTACCTCTTTAATGGACTTTTCGCTGTCCCCGCCCACTAAACGGCCACTGTCCAATCACAGCAACCGTTTCTATGTGAGTAGGTCCGACAAATATTGACTACAACCCAGATAGTGAAGCGTGAAGAGTTGTTTGGAATAATGATAATGCAGCCGCAAAATAATGTCTCCAAAGAACAAAATTATTAAAATGAGTTTAATCTAGGATTGGCAACTAGTGATGGGAATTTCGGCTCTTTCAGTAGAACCGGTTGTTACAGCTCAGGTCACTAAAAAGAATCTGTGTTCTGTCGATCTAGCATACTTTGTCAGAATAGCATAAGATAAGTTGAATTTTCTAACCAATTTTAACCAACACACAAGTTTTATGTTCTAACCCGAAGTCACACGACACAAAATACATGATTTTAAATGCCTAAACATAGGATATATTTAACTCGATTGAACTGATCTTAAACACTAGTATCTTAATAATAGTATGAACTTTACTGATGCACATGCGCAGTAACCGAATTATGTGTATGATGTTTTGTGAGAACACCGGCTCTTTCGGCTCCTAAAAGGCCCCCAAGCTTATTTTGTTTCTTAAATTAATTCATTTATTTGTAAAATGAATTATTAATCTACAAAAATAACTGTTCATCTTAAGTCGGTTTGATTACTGCAACAGCGTCCTCACAGGTCTACCTAAAAAATTAATCAGACAACTGCAGCTGATCCAGAACGCTGCTGCCCGTGCTCTCACTAGAACCAGGAACATAGAACACATCACCCCAGTTCTAAAGTCCTCACACTGGCTTCCTGTAGCTTAAAGAATAGACTTTAAAATACTCCTACTAGTTTATAAATCACTGAACGATTTAGCACCAAAGTATATTGGAGATCTGCTGTCAATATACCAAGCCAGCAGACCACTCAGGTCCTACAACTCGAGCCTACTAAACATTCCTAGAATTAGAACTAAACCAGGAGAGGCAGCTTTCAGCTTCTATGCTCCACAAATCTGGAACAAACTTCCAGAAGAATGCAAGAATGCTGAATCGTTAGGCTCCTTAAAATCAAAGATTAAAACTCTACTATTCAGAGCTGCCTTATGAGTCCTAAATTGCATTTTTGATCACTCTTTGATTCTCGTGATGTGATTTTTATTATTTTTTAACCGATTGTGTTTTATCTGTTTTTAATCTATATTATTTTGCATAAATTTGTTCTTTATTGTTGGATTAATTTATTGTGTTTTATCTGTTTTTAATGTATATTCTTTTGTACAAATATAAATTTGTTCTTAACACCTTCTCTTTTTATTCTTGTATTCTATTTGTTTTTAAATGTCATACTCACATACATTTTATTTTTCTAAAGGCATTTCTTTTAGTAATGATCCGTTTTAATTTTCTTATTTTTATCATGTATTTGGTTTTTCTACCACTGAATCATGTAAAGCACCTTGAATCGCCTTTGTGTATAAGTGTGCTATATAAATAAAATCGCCTTGCCTTGCCTTGATAGTTATATGACCTATATTCACTATTGTACACAGAGCTACAAAAATTTGTAAAGTACATAAACAAACTCTGATTTTATTTAAAATATTTTTGACATATTTTATGTAAAATATTTATAAATTGAACCATTCAGAGTTAGACAACATAGAAAGGATAAGATCATGTAGATTACTGCAGAGCCTGCTCAGTATATCTGAATGCTCTACACACTGCCTTCTGAACATTCAATATAACTGAAATGCATCTAAATTTGGCTGCTTTACCAAATGTGTCTCGTTTTCTCACCTTTCCACCATGTTTTGTGCATAGCTCTTTTTTCTCTTTTCACATTATGTGAACTTGACAAATCACTTGCAACCTGAACAGGGAAAAAAAGCGTCTCTGTTTCGGCTCCCATCGGTCACTTCAAAGAGCCGGCTCACGATCCGCCATTGTTTAAAACATTATCCAGAGGAAGGCTCATGAGCCCATGAGCTGTGCAAGCTGCAGCCCGATGTATAGGCGTCAATCTAGTCAAAGCGTGCGGTATGAACGCACCATAAGAGCCACTTCATTCTCGACAGACACCTCCTAATTGGCAACCTGTAACTATGGGGTTCATTCAGAACCCCATATATGAAGCCACTACAGTAGGGATAGTGGCGTTGTCATTGGCAGTAGCCATGTTGGATTTTAGGATCGCGGTTGGTGACAAAGCCTCGATTTTCCAGGAAGGAACTTCTGATTTGTCAGAAGATACAAACAGAACACCCCTACTCCAGATTATGTATCTGAAAGCTTTCATCAGTTAAGCTTGTTTTGCTTCTTTACAACCTGTGCAGACCTGTGACATTGTTATTTCAGACTGGCCCAGCAATACTTAAGGCACTTTAATAATAAATGTACTGTAGTATTTTCAGAACAGAGTTTTTCCAAAAGTTTTCAGGTTTTTTATTTACTGAAAGGCATCAAGTGACCTTTTGGACTCCGATGTAAACAATCTTTAGTAGCTGTTATTAGATAATTCTGTGTAACCTTCTATCTGCCGCCCTCTGTGTCCGCATATTTGTCGCTCAGCGACTCTCTTTCCATACTTGGCAATGCCTTTCTTGCTCCTTCGCTATTGGCTACTGCGAACAGAGTGTCGAGTGACCCGGAGGTAGAAGGGAGGCCTGCCGTTTTCTCACCGCAGCCTCCTTCCTGTAGCCCGGTTGAGGAAGTGAATTTCGCTGACAGGGCTGGGTTCAGTGAGGGAGAGGCAAATAAAACATCTTCCAAAGGGGGGGAATTAAATCAAATAAAAGGAAAATAACAGGGCCGAAAGGAGCCAGGTGTATATCAACAGCGAAGCTAAGGTGTACAGCCGTTGGTTGAAACCGAGCCCCGCAGAGACCGTCGCAGACATGGTAAGGGCCGTGCTAACGCTGCTGGGAAGCGGGGACGGGGTGAGAGGCTTCTCGTTGGAGTGCTGGAACGGTCCGAGAAGTACGGGCTGGTAACCTGAGAGGACCGGAGAGCATAGCTCAACGAGGCATATTATCTGTGACCGATAGGGAGCAATTAGCTTCGCGGCTAGTCCAGCTTCTGATTCTTCCTGCTAGTTAGCCACCTGCTAACAGCCAGGCTACATGCCCCGTAGGCACAGAGTTAGCACAGGATGTTTTGGATTTGACACAACTTTGTGAACGACAGCGGTGGAGACTCCTAATACAGCTCACATTAAACCCCTCCAGCCTTTAAGGCAGACTTAAATAGCCGAGCGTCGGTTTGCCTGCTCCTAAAATAAAACTGCTTGCTCTTCCTTTTCTCTATCATGACGAGCTGGCACCTCTCTCTGCTACGTCTCCCTACTTTTAGAGTTTCGTCGTAACTCTGCTTGTTTCTCTGTAAAATACGGCTCACTTTAAAACCAGTCACCAATAAGTCGCCTTGTTTTGCGTCTTTTCGTAATTTTATCCAGGGATATTGGTTAGAAACTGTTAGAAAGGTGATATTGAGTGTTTGCTTGGAATGCCTCGAATGACAGTTTAGATCTGAGCAAATTACAATCAGTATTTATACAAATATTATTTCAGAAATTAATCTTGATTTTTTTTTTTTTTTCAAGAACAAAGCAGGCTTACATATATTTGTGTTGACATGAAGGATAATTAAAATAAAAGCTTGCTGTCATGGGTTGCCAGCAATATCCTATTGTGCTACAGCTGCATCATCATAAACAACAACAAAGAAATTGTATTGCCGTGACATAAGATTATGTTAAGTAATTTAATACCCATAAACCAATCTGTTTTACAATCTAATGAAAATAATCCTAAACAATTATTCCCTGATGAGCACTGAGTTACTTGAGGAAGAATCAAGAAGTCTTTATTGATTTATTAAGAATCAAGAATTACATTTATGATTTATATAGTTATGGATATCTGCTATTGATAAATATGCAAATGAAACTAATTACAGGCTAATTTAAATGGAAAACCTGAACTAGTAGCTGTATCAGTCAATCTATCGATTTAGAATCTCAATTTTTCATAGACTGTTTGAAGGCTGTTTAAAAGCTGAAAAAAATCTGATTATTTATTTTTTCATTAATAAAACTGATCAAAACAAATGACTGTTTTCTATCCAGAAATACAACTCTTTCAGCATTTACTTTAGGCATTTGTTTTGTTTTTTGTTGTTGTTTTTTTTGTTAGAGCTTGTGGACATAAATAAATATATATATAAATATACCCACTGGAATAATTTTGTGATTCCTTAATTTTTTTTGTAAGATATCTTGGTTATGTATTATATGCTTTGTGGGAGGAATTATCGTTCAGAATGTGCAGGCTGAACCTAAAACAAAACCAGAAATTACTATCCACAAGGACCAGCCAAAGTGGTGCATTTTTAAACAACATAATTTCATTTTGGCCAGATGTGGAACATTTTTTTATTTGAGGTAAATTGGCTGTCAGTAGTGTTTTAATAATAGATTGTATCTTTCACTAAATTAATAAACTATTCTGAAGACAAGAACCATTTGTGTTAATTTTTACAATTACAAATGAAAATAGTCAGGCTCCATACCTTGTTTTTATTATATTTTACTTTTTGGCAACAGAATTTGAAACGCACAGCCCTTCACTTGTTCTGAAGCTTATCTTCTTAACTCTTTAAAATGCCTAAAAAATGTTGTTACTTTTTATGTTTTCCAGTTTACTGGTCGTCTTTAGGGTTTTTTGTCAGCTCCGGGCCAATATGTACCCTAATTCATAAAATAATTCAATTCAGCATTAACAAATCATGCAGTACCCATGCACTTAAAATACCTATACAGCAGTTAATCTGTATAGAGAAGTATTTCTATGACTATTAATTAGGGTTGGATGATGTGTGTTAAAAATGAAAAAGAAAAATAATTTTTGTAATACCAAGTCCTGTGTCAGACTTTTAATATAAAAAAAAAATCTACTTGTTTTCTTAAAAAGAAATTGAAAGTAACAGAAAATACTTTCGAAAACTTTATTTTATTTCAATCATCCTGTCCAACCAAAAATAAACTGCAGAGAAGCTTTAAAACAAGATAGGTGGATTGACATGACTCTGATTTATGGAAGTCCATGTAGTACATTGGTAAAAAAGAATAAATAAAAAAAAAGACTGAGAATATTAATCTTCATTAAGAGAAAATTTGATTAGTTGGCTAAATAGATTTATCACTCAGTCCTGTCAGTAACATAAGCAATCATAAATGCTAAAATGTTACTTTTAATTAATTAGTATATTTTCTCAAACTCTATTTTAGACAGTATTCGTATCGTCTACTGATTTGTTTGAAGCCAATTTGGTGCATCTTGTATTTCTCAATAGAAAAGACTCGCTGTTCTGTAGTTCTTGTGCTCTGTCAAGTCTAAACTAAAAACACACTCTTTGTCTGAATCCCAGCTAATGCTGTTATTTCTAGCCTGTCAGGTAGTACTTTAAATAGACCGTTCACAAATTCATCCACAGTACTTTGGTTTGTTTAACTTCAGTGACGTGTCAAAAGTTTTCCATATGAGTTTACATGCTGGCCCTTTTCTTGACTTGGGATAGTTTAATTCTGTTTAGCAGCTGTGGCAAAGTTGTTTCCTTTAACTTCCTCCGTGAAAGGAGTGCAGGTAGTTGTGTTACATTCAAAGTCTCCAAATGAGACCGGTCTGCTGTAATTTACTTCGCAATCAGCTTCATTTTACACCAAGCTTTTGCGCTTAATTTAAGCAGAAGTAGTACATCTTTTGTGTGTCAGTGTAAACTAAACCGTGCTGTGCTTGGGAGGGGAACAGCAGCTGGAGTTTCTCCAGAGCCACCCACCCTCCTTGGTCTCACCTCATCCATCCTGCTCCGCCCTGACCTCGTGTGTGTGGGGGGGGTGTTGTCTGCTGGTCTGTGCTTTGTTTACACCCGGAAGGCAGCACTGGTAAAAGCAGAGTTGAGGAATGCAGGTGTCGTCTGAAGTGGGTTGACTCACCAGGTGGACGAGATTTTGGAGAAATACCTATCTTAGATGACCTAAGAGGGGAGCCATTCTGTGGGAACCTGCTGTCTTCAGGTTTGGCCTTAAAGGAAGTGTTTACAGAGGGAGAATACTCCTCCATTTTTGCTGCATTCCAGTTAACCTTTGAGTCGGAAAGTCTGAAATGTCGCAGTTGTCTCGTGTCATTTCACCGACACATGCCCCCATTAGGTCGAAAATTTTGAGCTCCAACTCTGATCTCGGATAGTAAACTGAGTAGAGCAAGCAGCTCGGAAACAAAGATGGCTGCGCCCGTAGTAGAGATGTATTTTCTTTTTATTTGTACTGTGTTGGTCATTTCAATGTCGTTTTTGAATTCTCTTACACATTTGACTAAAATTTTGCTTTAATCTGGTCACCAATTTATACATTGCACGGCCTTGCTGTGCGTGCAATACCATGTACAGCTTTGTTTTTCATGTTGGTCTGCTGAAGATGCTATGTCGCTAGCAACAATAACAATGACTATGCTGCCCCTCGACAGCTGCTGCCCTCGAAGTGTCCATATTTTTTTCCGACTCAGTGTGGTGAGACAAACTGGATCGCTTTAAGTGAAGAATTAAGTCACGTTCTCGTGTACAGGGACTCGGACGCCTTAGTATCCGAGACAAATGGAATGCAGCATTTGTATCATTATTGGCTTTTGACACTTCAAGTCCAGGAGATTGCAGGTTGTCTGCTTTGTTTACCAGCACAGCAGGTGAAATAAATATGTACAATAAGGATCTGTTGAACCTTTAAAGGCTGCTGCTGTGCAATTGCCCACTTTTCTGAATCCTATTGTTCACGTGATAGTTTGTTTCTTCAAATTAAAGTTCATTCATTTCACATCACAGCTAGAACATTTTGAACAAATTGAGTTTTACTCCAGTTAACCTGAATAAGAGTAAATCAACTTTGATACTAGTAGCTTCATTAATAAATAATAAGTTTGCCTAATGAAAACCCGCCAATTTCGGGGGGAAATTTATCCTTTTTCGATACGTTTTTGCGCTTGGATGAGGTGGTTTTTCGAGCGTATTGGAATTCATATGTTTCGCGAACAGCAATGGAAACACCTTTTTCCAATCACACGAATCACATCATCAACAACCGGATGTTACTACGAGGGAAACGGAGGTCGACGTCAGTGACGTAGGAAGTAGTAGTAGTAAGAGGAAAAATATGGTGCGGCATGTTTAGGTTCACAAAGCATTTGGTTGGTGATAAAGGCATAACTAATATATTAGATTCAAAAGGGCAAAGAAGCGTGAGCATTTACCAAGACCTTGAAGGAAGCTTGTCACTCCAATGCCTCTACAAGCTTTCTACGTTTCCTCCTCTGATGGCTGATGAGCGCTAGTGATGTCGGCAGTATGAATATATCTACTGTAAATGCTCACGTCTGTTGCCATTTTTCTTAATGACTTTTCGTGTGAAAACTTGTGATTTAAACAGAGTTTATTTAATGGAAATACAGCAATTACGACATTTTGTTTTTTTAAATGTTAGTTGCACAGATTATAAACCCATAAAAGTCATCTAAAAAGACAGTCTTGTCCCTCTGTTGTCCCAGTTTTAAGTTCATCCTCCCACACGTTCCCCACAGTTTCATGCTCTGCTCGGTCCTGCGACCTCATGACCTGCTCACTGTATGTTTAGGGAGAGAAACTCCCCTGGGGGTGGTTTAAGCTGTTTTCTCCTGCATCTGCTGCGTGCCTTTAGCAGTTTAATCTCTTCTTCATTCAGCTGTAACTTATTTGCTTGCTTCTTTACATTTCTCATATCATAAATCTATCGCAGTAGATAAAGCCCTTCACTGTAGAGGCAGATACACAGAAGGTAAATTGCTTTGGGTTGGCTGCTTTAAACTATTGTTTTACAATGAACTAAGATGTTTTTTTTTTTTTAGCCTATCAATTTAAATGAACAAACTGCACATACGGTTCTGTGCAAAAGTCTTACGATTTCACAGATTTCTTTGGATTTGCCTTCAGACAGCCACAACTTCTCATCTTTTTCCACACGTCTCCAGGTTTTCTGAAGGTCTTGACATTTTCTATGGCTGCTGTTTTTAAGATATTTTTCAGTCTAGATTTTTGTTCACGCTTAGCTACTCATCCTTCAGACAAAAAAGGCCCTAAACTTAGGCCGTTTTCACATGTGTGGCCCTACCAGAAAACGGCCAGAGAAAATGCTAATTTTTTCTGTTCACATGTCACGGATCTCTGACCGTATTAGGATCCAGTCTTTTACTACAAATAAACAGCAGGTGGCGGTATACAAATAAGTCTTAGTTCTCCAACAAACAAGGGAGTGAGAAGTACCGACGTCATTAAAACGAGCGACAGCCTAGAATGTAAACAAACTGGTCTACTGGTCAGCTGCTACCTGAAGCCATCTACAGGGTGAGTGTTGTAGTAAACCCGCCGTTTTGTAACCTGCTGTGTTGCTGTGGGATGCTTGAATCGCGTTGTTTTGGTATTTGTATGGTCGCGAGGTGATTCTGTAATTTCGGCCGGCGGTGTCGTCATTTCCGCATGGAGCGCGTCTATTGTCTTGAGTACGGCCAGAGTACGGGTTGTGTTCACATGGTACGTGGCCGCTCGTACCTGGACTCGGATACTACCTCCAAGGCAGGTCTCTCTGGCCGTATTCTGGCACGGTACAGTCTGTGTTCACATGGTACGAAATAAGTGGATTTTGACCAAATACCGTACCCGAGTACGGACTCCCGTACCATGTGAAAGCGCCCTTAAAGGTTTTCTTAAAGGGCCTAACTTCCTTCTGTACCTTCAGACACAGAAATTCTCCCTATAGTATACTAACATGAGTGGGTGCAACAGAATCAGAATCAGAATCAGTTTATTGGCCAAGTATGTCACATACAAGGAATTTGACTCCGGCAAACTTTTTTCTCCAGTACAGAACTTGAATAAGTGAAATAAAAAAAGAAAAAAAAGAAAAATAAGAACAAAAATAGGTAGAAATACAAATAAATATCAGATCGTAAATAATAAAGGATAATATATACACCAAGCCGGGGTTATTTTACAGTGAGTATGTACAGAAGTGCAGAGTTATAGTTTATTGTTATGTGAGTGCACTCACACACTGTGACTAGACAGAGTTCGTCAGAGCGACAGCCTGGGGGAAAAAACTGTTTTTGTGTCGGGTGGTTTTGGCGTACAACGCTCTGTAACGCCGACCTGAGGGGAGGAGCCTAAACAGATTGTGGCCAGGGTGTGAGGGGTCAGAGGTGATTTTCCTGGCCCGCTTCCTGACCCTGGCCCGGAATAGGTCCTGAATGGAGGGAAGATCGGTTCCTATGATCCTCTCTGCAGTCCTGACTGTTCTCTGCAGTCTGTCCTTGTCTTGCCTGGTGACGGATCCGAACCAGACAGAGATGGATGAGGTCAGGACAGACTGGACTATTGCTGTGTAGAAGATGATCAGCAGCTCCTGGGGCAGGTTGAACTTCCTGAGCTGACGCAGAAAGTACAGCCTTTGCTGGGCCTTTTTCCTTATTATGTTGATGTGTGAGGTCCACTTCAGGTCCCGTGTGATGGTGGATCCTAGGAACCTGAAAGACTCCACTGTGGGGACTGGCTTGTTGAGGATCATGAGAGGAGATGTTGATGGTGGTCTCTTCCTGAAGTCCACTGTCATCTCCACAGTTTTGAGCGGGTTTAGCTCCAGGTGGTTCTGACTGCACCAGAGAACCAGCTGTTCCACTTCCTTTCTGTACACAGACTCGTCGCCGTCGCGGATGAGTCCAATGACGGTGGTGTCATCTGCAAACTTCAGGAGTTTCACAGAAGGGTCCCTCAACGTGCAGTCAGTGGTGTAAAGGGAGAAAAGCAGTGGGGAGAGAACACATCCCTGGGGGGCGCCGATGCTAAGGGAACGGGAGCTGGATGTGAACTTACCCAGTTTCACCTGCTGCCTCCTGTCAGTCAGGAAACTGGTAATCCACTGACAGGTGGATGGAGGCACGGTGAGCTGGGACAGTTTTTGGTGGAGGAGCTCTGGGACAATGGTGTTAAACGCAGAGCTGAAGTCCACAAACAGGACCCGAGCGTAGGTACCTGCAGAGTCTAGATGGTGCAGGATGTAGTGTAGAGCCATGTTGACGGCATCATCCACTGACCTGTTTGATCTGTAGGCGAACTGCAGGGGGTCTAGCAGGGGATCTGTGATGTCCTTCAGGTGGGTCAGTACCAGACGCTCAAAGGATTTCATGACCACAGATGTTAGGGCAACTGGTCTGTAGTCATTTAATCCAGTGACTGGGGACTTCTTGGGAACCGGTATGATGGTGGAGCGTTTGAGGCAGGAGGGGACCTCACACAGCTCCAGGGAGTTATTGAAGATCTGGGTGAAGATGGGAGCCAGCTGGTCAGCACAGAATTTCAGAGAGGCTGGGGACACTCCGTCTGGTCCCCGAGCCTTTTTAATTTTCTGTCTCTGAAATAGCTGGCGCATGTCCTGTTCGCAGATCGTCAAGGCAGGTACGTGGGTGGTTTGGGGTGAAGCTGGGTCTTTTGTGATGGAGATGGTGGGGGAGGTGGGAGGTGTGAAAGTCCTTTCAAACCTGGAAAAGAAGTCGTTGAGGTCCTCAGCCAGGCGGGGGCTCTCCACAGGGTGGGGGGATGGTCTCCTACAGTTAGTAATGGTCTGCAGGTAGCTCCAAACTGCAGCAAGGATTGTCTCATTTTATTGCTTGAAAATGTATTTTTTGTATAGATTTTTTTTAAGGCTGAGCGATATGAGCTTACTTCGCTTAATGTTCATTAAAATATGATGGCTTCTTGTTATTGAATAGCTTCAAACAACCTTTTAATTCAGTGTTTGATTCCCTCTCCTTTCTGTATTTCTTAGAGTCCAGTTTAAACTCAGAAGTGATCACACAGACCAGATGAGGAGTGACGGGGGATAAGTGAAATAGGTGATTTCAGTGTGCAGTCGTTTATTTTAGACAGAAAACATTTTACATCAAAGCACAGATGGAAACAGGCGGCAGCTTCAAAAAACAGCAGCAATTCGGCGAGGTTGATAGCTTCTTCTACTGAACATGACTTGTGCGGGCGGAGCTTTTCGCTACAAACGTTCTGGTTCGGTAGCAGCTCCGTTGCTGCAGTAACAAACATACGTGCTCCACGTTAGTCTGAGTATCCAATAACACCATAAAAAGTCACTTTATTTTGTCGCTAGTCGTATTTTTGAGAAAAACAGTCTGTAGATGAGTCTAAACTCTTGATAAGTACAGCTACACAATAGCTGCGTCAGCAACGTTTCCCTCCTATGTCACATGACTGTGCGTAGTCACGTGACTCAAGGCAATGCTCATTTCTTAAAGGGGAGGATCTCCACTAAACTAAAACACATCTTTTCATTTTTTTACTTACCGAATTTACCGGCACGGGCAAAATGACGTATATAACAGTCATAAATTCCGGTATCCATACATTTTCGGTATACCGCCCAGCCCTATATTTTTTTATAATCTCAGATGCTGATTGATTGATGATCCCACAATTATCTGCTGAGTCATTGTTTAACTGGAGGCTATGTTAAAAAATATTTAAAATATAATATATTTATATATATTAAAAACTTTTAAATATATGTATATATCGATTTAAGAGAACTGTAGCATAAACTCACAATTTTACAAGGGTTTTGGTGAATGTGTTTGTTATGCAAAATGTTATACCTTTGTCATTTAGTTTTGCCAACTGTAGTTTCAAACTACTTGACCCTAATTAGTGTGAGGGCTCCTTTTATTTTCGCAGTTTCCTTTTCGCTATAGGAAATATTTGTAATAAGTACATTTTTTCTTTCAATTAAGAAAGGCTCAAGTATAATAACCTTTTTCCAGCCAGTGTTGCAGCAGTGTACAGCAACAGGTGGTGGAGGGGCAGAAATGCATTACTCTGCTCACCATGCAGCAGGAAAGTCTTTCTCTGTAAAAACAAAGAGAAAATTTTACATGTTTTGAGGAAAGGCATGCTGTGTAGTAGTTTCAATAATTTCTAGTCAATCATACATTGATCCTAAAACTTAACTTTATTATTAGTAGTTTTATTTATTAAATACCTTCTTTAATAAATGCATTTAGTTATAAGCAGGAGAAGAACCTTTATGCTTACAGGGAGACAAGTTGCACAAGAATTATATTCAAGTCTGGAGACAAATAATTAAAAACTGGTAAATTTGACTTTGGGGGATTCATAGGTTAGATGTTGCTGAAGATGAAGTAGGTGGAATATTTTTAGATTTTGTATTAGATTCATGTGTTCTTCTTTAAAGAGTAACGCGAGCTCCATTGCCTGGAAATAATCTAGAAATTTAGATTTTTTTTTTTTCCCCTCATCTTGCTTCTCCAAAGGGAACAGACTACAGGGAGATGGGTTCTGTGGAGGAGGGGATTGGCGTCATATCGTTACGAGCCATTCTCTTGGCGGCAGCAGATAGCGAGCATGTAGCTGCATAGAATGAGCGCCGTCTCTGAGTGGTACAGTGTTGTTGGCCAAATCTAATGCTAAATACAGATTAGCTAGAGTAATTTTGCGTGACTCTGCCTCGACAGGAGCACCTGCGGCCGCTGTACGTCATTGTCCGCAACAGAAAATGTGTAGAGTGATGCCCAAGGTATAAAGTATCCAAGCATTATGACAAAATCATTCAGGAATGTGTAAAAAGAAAACACACCATCACAATTATTGCATTAAAAATGAACTCTTAGCCCAGGTGTTATTTTCCATTTACTGATATATGTGTTATTCATAGGTAATGAGCAAATGTCAGCAAGTAGGGGTAACCACCTGCATAACCGAGCACCCAGGTTATGAGCTGATTGTGCTGCAGGTAGTTCATAGCACCTCGCTACGGAGGTGTTTGCTGGGATCGCTCATGTTATATACCCCACCACGGCCGGACTGGTGTCGTCACTAATCCAAGGCTACGTAGATAACCCCAGATTAGCCGTGCAGTGTAAACGTTTAACCACTTGGGGCACTAAACTAACGGTTTTTGGTACAAAAGGATTTTTTCCCCCTAAAATGTACTAAAATACATAAAATAATTACTGGAAATATAGATGGTGCTATTATAGACTGAATTATACAGGTTATCAACAAAAAAGTTGATTTTGGGGTGAGTTACTCTAAGGTTTGCATAAATGGTTGCATTAAAAAAATCAAATTCTTAGTGCATTTAGTTACCTCTACTGCATATACAAACATCTATATAAAATAAGAGAACTTATTTTTTTAGGCACCTTATGCTTTGTATCTGTTACAGACGGAAACATTAGCTCAATATAATCTTCTTAATGATTTTTATCCATCATTGACATGTTTTACCTAATGGCCGTTGTTGATATTTATTTCAGGACAGTTAGTTAAATTTTGCTCAGTGATTTACAGACATCTTAGATATGGCTGTATACCTTGGAGAACCTGGCGATACGATACATACCTCGATACACAGGTCACGATTCGATATGTACCTCGATACAGATCTGTCTCGATACGATTTGATATAATGTGACACGATTCGATACGATTCAATAAAATGCATGGGCCAGAGCCAATTAATTAATGCTGAACACATTTACTCAACAAACACTACTCTGCATTTTCCTTCAATTTATTGAAGACAAAATTGCATTATAACAAAGTGCATTCTGCTTAAAATTTTGCAGCTTGAAGTGCACAGATTAATTGTATTAATCTGGAAATTACCACAAGTCAACATTTAACTTTGCAAGGGGATATAGTCTGAGCTCACACAAGCACAAAATCTTGGTGTTTCAATTCTTTCTTGTGACATCATGTACAGCCATAACATATTTCACTGTGAAATCACTTAAATGCTACATCTAGCTTTAACATTTGGCACAACAACAAATCCACCTAATAACAGGATGGATTTTAAAATCTAAAGGCTAAACCAGGTTTGTCCTCAAAAAAGGCAGGTTGAACACAAATCACTGCAGAAACAAAACAAAAACCTGAGGATATTCTTGGTAATGCTATAGCTTTATCCTATGACTTGAGATTTTTGTTCAAAAACAGAAGTTGATCAACATGGTTTGAGCTTAGTACACTTCTCTGTGCCGTTACAATATCGCCTGCCGTAGAGAAAACACGCTCCGAGGAGACACTATTCCCTGGAATGCACAGGTACACTTTGGCAAGGTGTGACATTAGTCGATATTCATTCTGGTGCTCTTTCCACCAACTGAGTGGACTTCCCTCAGCAAGAGACAGGGGTGGTGCCTCCTTGTACCTTGACATCTCCTCTTCTGCCTGGGCCAGTGTGGTTCTGTGTCTCACCGCAGGGCCTGCACTGTAAGTTGAACCAAGCAGATCAGCCAAACAGCACAAGTCCTTTTTCTTCTTGGATGGTGGGCTGGCAGGAACGTCATCCTTGTCTTCCACATGATTGTCCTCCTCTCCTGGTATCACTTCAGCCTCTTCCTATAATGCAAAATACAGATTTTTTTATCATTAAACCAATAGTTAATTCTATAAAGAGCATATTCAAAAGACATAATATTTAGTTTGCCTTTTATTTGATGCGATGAACTGAAATCTTTACAATAAATTGCTTTGCTAGTATAGTGCTACATGAAGTATATGTTTGAAACCATTTAGTTTTTTAAGCTCTAACATACTATTATGAATTTGAAATTATGAACTGAATATTTAGTTTTATTAAACTTGAGGTATATACCTTTTTTCTTTTTTTAAAAAAAACATGTAATGAACACAATGAAAGGGCTTACCTGAAATAGTTCTTGAATTCTTCGAGCTTCTGCAGTAATTCTCAGGTATATTTCCTCTCGTTCATCATCAGGAAGGAAGGGCAAAGCTTTGAATCTTGGATCAAGTGCTGAACATACATACATGGTCTCTCTCTGCTGATCCATGTACCTCTTGCTCAAATCTTGGCAAATAGCTGCTTTGATTTCTCTCACTATATCACTATCTGCTCTTCTCTCTTGGAAATCCTGGATGAGTTGAGCATGAAGAGGGGCCACAACTGACAGTGTTGGAGAGCTTTCTTTTGACATTACTAGAGTAGCAATCTTCATGGGCTTCATTGCATCCACTATCTCCTCCGCAGATGTAATGTCCGACTCGCATAGGGTGCAAACTTCTTTCTCAGTTTTCCTAAGCTCGTTGGACAGAAGAGCAGCGGAGACAGCGGGTTGCTGCTCAAGAAAGCGCTCGAGCATGTCGTGTGCGCTATTCCAGCGCGTCACAACATCCGTGATCAGTTTATGTTCAGGCAACTCGAGCAACTTCTGTTTCTGTCGGAGTACGTGGCTGGCTGTGGTACTGCGCTTAAAAAAGGTGGATATGCGTCTAACACGTCCCAATAAACGAGCGACAGCAGGAAGCTTCAGTGCACGCTGCGAGGCCAGGTTTAAAGTGTGAGCGAAGCACCTGAAATGCAACATACCGGCAAGCTCCGCTGCAACGCTCATATTTGCGGCATTGTCAGTGACAATAGCCGGGTCTTTGGATACGAGGTCCCACTCCTCCAGCGCCGCTTTCAGTAACTCAGCAATGTTTGACCCCGTATGGCTCTCATGCATGGCTCGCGTTTGTAAAACGTGCGACATCAGTTCCCACTCCTCGTTAACGTAATGGCAGGTGATTGTAACAAAAGCTTCCGTGGCTCGCGATGTCCACCCGTCACAAGTCAGTGCCACTCGTGGGGCAGAACTCAGGGCTGACTTAACATTGTCTTTGACTTTGTCATACATCCTCGGTACTGCTTTGTCGGTCATGTAGCTGCGGGTAGGGATCACATAACGGGGATCTAACGTGTTGATCATAAAGCGAAAGCCTGTGTTCTCGACAACACTGTAGGGACACAAACCTTTGCAAATATAATGCACCACAGACTCCGTAATCTTCTGTGCACGGACTGAGTTGGATGGAAGCTTGGATGTTGCACTGTCCAGAGTAGTTTGCGTGGGGTCCCGCGTTTTTTGGGGCTGCTGCGAAGCAAGCTTGTCTGCATGATGTCTTTGCAGGTGGGCGCGCAGGTTAGTTGTATTACCGGTGTAGCGTATAGAAGCCTGGCAATGTTTGCAGATCGCATTTGTTTTATCGATCCCTTGGTTTCCGTCCTTTGCTTTAAAACCAAAATGTGTCCAAACATCTGCCTTTAGGGACAACGGCGCTTGTAAAATCTTCGACATTTTCCCTGTGTTTTTTTTTCTTTTCTTACTCTTCTTCTTCTCTTAGCGTTTTCTGAAACTTTGCGGGCGCCGCTGCGCCCTCTAATGTCTGGGCGGAGTATCGATACTAAGGGCTAAAATGTCGATACTGTATCTTTTTTTATTATATCGGTATGTATCTAAGAATCGATATTTTGAGTACACCCCTAATCTTAGATAACCAGGTCTAGTAGCAGATAAACCCTCCTGTCCCAAACCACCACCGCCCCACCGTTGGGCTCGATATGTTTTGGTGTTAAAGTCTTCACCAAACATGGAGCTGTGGATCAGGTTCGGATTACACCGCTTTGGTTTTGTCCAAATAAAATTTTCCAGTTCAAACGTTCTCATGTTTGTTGTCGTCGTTTTGGACTGGTGCTGTAACGGCCCCAAGCATGAACTTCCTGGGAATGTTTATTCCTGAGAGGATTGACAGAATGTTTTAATAAAGTGAAGTACCAGATTTGATCTCTTGGTGAAGGATCACTATAACCTTCCCAGATTGAAGAACTGCAACAATGGCTTCCGGGTAATAACGGCTGTTATTACGTTATTATTGCAACTTTCAGATGCGTGAATATTCCTGCTAAATCTAACCTCCTGCTTCTATGGAAGTTCTCACACCTACTAATGAGTTGTTCTGCGGTGTTGGACTCCAGTAGCCGGCTGCCGTTCAGGGTTATTACTTGTGAAAGTGGCACTTCTGCATTTTGGCTGAGCTTGTGTAAACATGGTAACAATTTGTGTGCTCTGGTCTGAGGTCCTATTTACACAAGTGTACACATTATACCCCTAATCGATGGCGTAAAATGAAGTCCTGCAATATTAAATGACACATTTAGCAGGTGTTCATATGGATGATCTGGCCTCCCGCCCAGTGCAGGATGATCAAGGGGGCGCTACAAGCAGTCAGTTGTAGCCTGAACAGATTGTCTTTACAGGGTAACCCTGCCTATTTAGGGTTCAGTTTCTGTGGACTGAAACTCTCAAGTTATTTGTGGAAAACTCAACTATTTGCAGAACTGAGATTCCAAGGCGCTGTGCTACTTGATGCGCTAGTGGATGGAGTTAGCAAAGCCGCCTATCCATGAGCGCCATTTAAATTATTTGCCATTTATTGGGTATGCCTAGATCTGAACAATAAATCAGTTTTATCGATTAATCAAAGTCGCTGTATTTGAAAGATGTCATTTTTGACCAGTTGTGATTTATTTTATTTCTTCCACAAATGCACTCCTTGGGCTTCAGTAGTTCAGAGTGATGCCATCTTTTTATTAAAGCCAGACATGATCATGCCTCAGCTTTCAGCAAGATTTGCCATTTTGAATCTAAAATGGGTGACGTACATGATTCATGTTGATCTAATGAGAAAATGCTTTCAGAGTTTGATGGTGGATAGGGGCAGCAGTGAGCAGCATGTCTTTGGGAGAGCAGTCCTTATGTGACTGACAAGAGCAGGAGTTAGAATTACTTTTTACGCCTCAAGACTTATTTAGGACTAAAATCTGTTTCAACTGCATTTGTAAAATTTTCTTTCATTTAGGTTGGGCGAGTTTTATCTCATGGTGCCTTTTGCATACAAGTAGGGCGGGGGAAAAAAGCTTCTTTTTTTTTTCTTTTTCTTTTTTTTTGCCCGAATCTTTGTCATTATGGGGGCAGCATATAAGGAATGGAAATGGAGATCTCTGAGCCCAAAACCAAAGCTGGTCGTGCTTTTTGTCCAGAGAAAGTGAGGACAAATACTTTCTCCTGAATCATAAGGTGACACAGTTCTAAAGTCCTTATACTGGCTCCCTGTAGCTCAGAGAATAGACTTCACGATACTCCTTATTTATCACTGAATGGGTTAGTGCCCAGACCACCCAGGTCCTTCAACTCTAATTTACTAATCATCTCTAAAATCAGAACCAAACATGGAGAAGCAGCTTTCAGGTTCTATGCTCCCTGATGATTGCAAAGCTGCCCAAACACTGAGCTGCTTTAAAGCCAAAATAAATAATGCCTGATGTGTAGAATCCAGGAATCAATTGAATACAAACGGGGATGTATTGAATACAGCAGGAATCCTTCCCACAGCGGTCCGTCTTACCAAAATTACTTGCTGTGCTGGAAACTTCTGCAAAAGAACCCAGAAAAATATCTAAAGCTCTAGACATCTCAAGCTTTTTTCAAAGCTTTTAAAAGGCTTAAAAACAGCAGGGATGTACGCCTCTGATATAGAGGCTATTGGTACTTAACACAGGCGTCTATTCTCTCTTTCGCTCTCTCCTTTGAATACTATAAATAACGTCACTAAAGTAACACAAACCTATAGCAAAATTGTATCTTATTGACCCTTGTGATGATGAATATATGGGGATTCCAGCTAATATTGCTTTAATATCCTGAATCATCGCCTTCTTTATTGGCCCGTCTCATGAGCTCGATGTATCTTTACTCTCCTATTGCCTAATTTATAAAACTGGAAATGGCTTTAGTTTTTTTATTAAAATGACTATCTACCATTTTTAATTTGACATTTTAATGCCTTGTGAAAATGCAAAAGTGTATACAATTTATTCCTGATGTTTTGTATGCGTCTGTATTTAATCCACTGGAGCGGACGTAGTTCTTTGATAAAATGTAAAGAAAACGTGTCTTCTTCTGACTGGGTTGTTGATCTCATGTTTAATTGGTCTGATGGAATCGAGTATTAATTGTTTGATGTCTTTGTGTTTCAGAACGATCAACAGTTGGACTGTGCTCTGGACCTGATGAGGCGTCTGCCTCCTCAGCAGATCGAGAAGAACCTCAGTGACCTCATCGACCTGGTCAGTCACTTTCTTTGAAAACTACTGAAACAGGATGCTGGTTTTGTCAAGTGTTTCAAGGATTGCTGTATGCCTTTAATGCCCTGTATTTTATATTCTTTTTTAATATGCAATAATTTCGTGATCTTTCTGTGAAGGATTTCACTTTAGCTTTTATTGTGCAGAAATGGAAGTGGTTCTGTTGATGATTGCACCAGTAGAATGAACTGGTTTTAGATAATCTTTGTGGAATTGAACAAAAGTTTCGACTCCACCTGCAGATCTAACCTAAGTTGGGCCTGAATAAAACAGTTTTTTTCTGCATGTTTCCCACTTATCCATTCCTTTTCGGCCTGACTCCCCCAACCCTCCCTTGCTTTTCTCTCACCTCTAACCTGTCTCCCCATGGACACCTGCTCTTTTCATCCACTATGTCCGGTTATTAGTGATCATTATCGCAGCTGTCAATCAGCTCCGCTGCCAACTTCTTCCTGGCTCTGCCACTGCTGAAACTTTATCTTGCCAACTAAAATCTCTCCTCATGTTCCTGGTTTGCCCCACACCTCTCCTCTTTTCCTCTCTGATCCTCCATTTCTTTACCTTCCTCGCTGTATTCCCAGTTCAGACTCGTTTCCGCACTCTTGGCTTGTCTGGGCTGCCAGGTGCGTTTGTGTGTGAGAGAGTTATTGGGGATTTGGAGATGGGGGCTTCTGTAGGATAACAGGGCTGCCTTTGTGTCTGTGCTCTGATGCAGGAGCATGAACGGGGGGTGGGGATCATGTCAGTCTGTGAGAAGTAATTTGTACCCCTTTATCCTTTAGATATTTCCCAGGTGTTTTATTCTAGCTCATCTGGATATACGGTGAAGCTGGAATGAGATTGATTAGAGCTTGAAAGTATCAAATACTCAGATCTCTATTTGCTTTTTACTGCCTCTTCCCTGGGAAAATCATTTAGAGCTGCAATCAGTAGCAGAGAGTCAGAATTGACGGAGCTTTTCCATCAAAAAACAGATGCTAGTTTGGTGCTGGTGTCAGGACCAGAACTTGGTCGGTTCTTTCAAAGAACTGTTTACTTCTCCACTAACGCCACTTAAAGTATCGCAACGCAACCGTATACGCGCACATGGGAAGGAGAAAACGGGAAGCATGCAAAAAAGGAGAGATCTTAACAATGCCTTACAAGTGTTGCTACCACCAAGTTCGTTTGCAGTGAAAAGTGAATATGTTACGTCACCATGCAGGTGGGAGAGAAAGAGGTTTTTGACTGGCACCAGCTGTGGCCAAGAAGATACAGGTCCTTTGGTGGTAGAAAACTTGAAGCAGCTATGTGGAAAAAGGCCCTAAAACATATTCTCCCATGTTTATGCCTGGATCACTCTGTCAACATTTGATCAGACCTCTGAGGAGCTTCGATGTTCCACTAAATGCTGTTTTTATTGGGTGCAGGTTCCCAGTCTGTGCGAGGACCTCCTCTCCTCAGTGGACCAGCCCCTGAAAATCGCCCGCGACAAAGTGGTGGGGAAAGACTATCTGCTCTGTGATTACAATCGAGACGGCGACTCCTACAGGTGCAGTATATAAGGGGCAATTTAAATAAATGACCTGAGATGGAAAATGTATCCCAACCATTATCTGATATGTGTGTGACAAGACACCTTGCAATATTAAAACGTCATCTGGTAAAGTAGGTGTGATTGATTATTGTACAACCCGGATATGAAAGAGTGATTTAAGCTTGAAACCCTGCCGTAATGAGACACATCAGAAAGATTGTTCTGTCTGTGTGTGATATTTGGAGATTATGTCTGGCACATTTAAAACTCATTGTGTAGAAGTAATTTAGTTGCTCTGCAGAGCGAAGAAACGGTGATGTCAGTGGCTTGCAAAGAGTTTTAAAATCACTTTGATAAGACGTAGAGCTCCTTTAGCTCATCAAACACAACTGTTTTGGATTTGGTAGCAAATGGAGAAAGTGTAGCTCTATTTCAGCCAGCTAACCAGCAGTGTGCAGAGTATCTTACATCTAATATTATTATTTATTGCTCGAACTATATATATATGTGTGTATGTATATATGTATATGTGTATGTATTGTAATCCATTCACTTTACTCAGTTCTTAATTTGTTCGTTCAGTACTTTTTTCCATTGTTTCTTTGAGTTATATTCTAAGTTAGTCATTGTAATTTCATGCAATTATTTTATTTTTCATCCATTTCTTAAGTTCTAGGTTCATATTTAGTCTGCTGCAGAGCCAACACTGTATGGTTATATTCAGAATTAGAGCTGGGAATTGATTTAAGTGTCAAGAATCTGTTTGATTCCACTTATCAAGCATGAGAGTGGATCATCATAATCTGATTTGATCCGATTCAATATATATATGGGTTTTTTGGACTTTTTGGAAGATAAAGTTGATATTCTATTTTACTTCATCCAAAGTAAAATCTTCAATTCACCTAAAATACATCTCACTCTGCCTTTGTGCTGCTTTAAAATTTAACAGAAACGTGACAAAGTAGTTCCCCTGTCACGACTCATGAAATGATTGGTATTGCATAGACAATTAAAGAGGAACAATGTCAAAGTTTTGGTCCAACAGTGCTGGAGTGAACCAGCTCAACAGTGTTGATGCAGCCGCCCGACGCTGTTTCATGTTTTTACACTCAGTTTCCCTGCCAGACGCCAGTTCTTTTTTCTGTTTCAGCAGAGCACCAGCAGCTACATTAGCAGGGTTAAAAATAGACTGGACTTCTCTTTGCATAGCAGATTTTAGTTCTTGCTGCTCCTAAGAGCTGCCTTATTGATTAGAGTCTTTGAAATGTTTTCTTTTCTCACCACAATTAGATAAATTCTTCACCTGTGAGCCTTTACACTCGTTTGTATTCTCAGCTTTGGTTTAATATTTAGAGCTATTCTGTTTTTGGTTTGGGTTTCTACGGTCACCTCTTACATTTTCTCAATCATCAGATCCCCGTGGAGCAATAAGTATGAGCCTCCCATTGAAGATGGTGCAATGCCTTCGGCTCGGTTGAGGAAACTCGAAGTGGAAGCCAACAACGCCTTCGATCAGTACAGAGATCTGTGAGTGTTAGACGAGGTTTGTAATGAAGGATCGGTGCTGCCCCCTAGTGACCGTTGTATTATCTTCCTGTAATATAGGTACTTTGAGGGCGGCGTGTCCTCCGTGTACCTCTGGGACTTGGATCACGGCTTTGCGGGAGTTATTCTCATTAAAAAGGCCGGAGATGGGTCCAAGAAGATAAAAGGATGCTGGGACTCTATTCACGTGGTGGAAGTGCAGGTGGGATAATACTGTCATCAATACAGTTAACTTGGCTTCAGTTTCTCATAAAAGTAAGGATGGGGAATTTAATCGACCCTTCCATTATTAATTTATAAGCCTGAAAGATTCATTAAACATTTTTTAGGAAGCAAGTCATTGGATGTTTCGGGCAGATTTCCACCATTGCTTCCAACCTCTGCATTCAAATATTTTTGCGCTCACTCCTGATTCTAATAATAGTGACTATGATGCTGAAGCTTTAGGTCATGGTGACTGGAAAGAAAGGCAAAGAAACGCCTGATATTGTTAGTGCTTTATTAAACAGAGGTAGCTTAAATATATGTTTTCCTTTAACCCCCAAACCTTAATAATTTGTTTTTAAATCAACCTGGAGCGGTTAATGATTACGGAAAAGTTTGTTTGAGCCATAATTGTTTATGATGGGATGTTGTTTATCCTGTGAGCAGGAGAAGTCTAGCGGTCGCACTGCTCACTACAAACTCACCTCCACCGTCATGCTGTGGCTCCAGACAACCAAGACCGGCTCTGGCACCATGAACCTGGGCGGCAGCCTGACAAGACAGGTACAACACCACTCTGGGTAGAGGAGTAGTGCTGACGGTTTGAATGTTGGCACTGTTTAAACCATCCAGTCGGTTTTTCTTCAATTATTTTTGACAGATGGAGAAAGACGAGACGGTTGGAGAGTCTTCCCCTCACATCGCTAACATCGGCCGCCTTGTCGAAGTCAGTAAAACTAATTTCTTCTAAACTCTGTGCAGATATCCAGCTTCAAAATGTCTTTTTGGTTGTTTTTTTTTTAATAGTCAGATCAACTAAATTTGCTTGAGACGGAGACAAAAATGTCTATAACTGTGTTGTTTCAGGATATGGAGAACAAGATTCGCTCCACACTGAATGAAATCTACTTTGGGAAGACAAAGGATATCGTTAACGGTCTAAGGTACGGCCACACGACTTTTAAAAAAAACTTTTATTTCATTTTTCCAGCTCCTGCAGTTAGCAGCTCTGGTCTACTTGTTTTATCACTCCTGCAGTGAGTTAAGCTTGGAGCTGCTGAATTGTCATCTCTTTGTGTTTATTTCTGATGTTCTACTTCCTCGTCGCCAATGTTTCCTGCCTCCACCCTCGAAGTTTCCCACCGGACCCGTTCACCTTGTTTCTTATGTGCCACTTCTCCTTTTTGTCTGTGCTCCAGATCTATCGAGTCTTTGCCCGATAATCAAAAGTACCGGCAGCTCCAGAGGGAGCTGTCGCAGGTCCTCACTCAGCGTCAGATCTTCATTGACTAGGGTCAGAGGTACACCCTGGCATGGACGAGTGTTTCTGCGTGAAAATAACAGCCTGAGGTCATAACTGTACAAAAGAAGCCAGTTAGAAAGCTGTTTGTCAGACCTCTTGGTGCCACAATGTTTGGCTGCAAAAATCAGACTTCACATTCGTCTTTGAAAAAAATGTTTTTAAATAAAAATGCAGCCATTTCTTCTCTTTAGCATTGGTGACATTAGAGTAGATTTGCATGCATAGCATTGAGTGCTAGAAAAGGTTTGCGAGGCATGTTTTTTGTGTAACAGATGTTGTTCGTAACACACTAACCATGCTGGTGTTTTTAAATGAATTGCTCTCTGTGGTTTTTATTGTTCTGGTGAGGTTGTCTGGTCACAGTGAACAAACCTGACCTCTCTGAGGAACCTCACGAGGTAACATGGAACTTAAAATGTAGAATTTGAATAGCAAGGTCAAGTTGCCTGCATCATGACTTTTAACCCTAACAGTTTATACAGTATTATTTGTTTTGCTGTGTACAGTTGGGGTCACATGTCTACATGCACTCATCATGGCTGCTATTTTCATGTTCACCATTGGTTTTAAGAGACATTTTGAATTGAGTTTGATTAGGGTATCGTTAAGGATTAAGGATTAATCGATACTACTGCTCCTTATCGATCCAGTATCCTTATCGGTACTTTTTTATGTAAGACTAAAATAAAAGGGGAAATTCACAAATAATGACACAAATAATGAACTATAATCGTTGCTTTTTTTAACAACTGGAACAGCAAAGCACAGAAAAATGAAAAAACTACAAAATAAAATGGACATCAATAACATATGTATATTACTTATTTTGTATATCAAACTAAAAAACTAAACTAAAAATACTATGTTGTCTATTTAAAAACTTTAAGGTATTCAAATAAAATTATCAAACATAACTTCCCCATAAAACAATGCAATTTAGAACCAAAATGAAACATTTTGAATGCTAAAGTGCATAGTGCAAAATAAGCCCTGAGAACAGTGAGAACCACAATATAACATCCACCCATCCATTTTCTGTACCGCTGCATCCTAATGCTGCAGCACTCAGGCGGTCAAAAACTCTTTATTTTGGTGTATTTTAGCAAAGTGTTCGGTCAAATTACTCGTGTTCTGGCCTTTGCAAGCAAAGCTGTTATTGCATTTGTGACAGTGTGCATTGTCGGCTTCTATTTTTGTTAAACAAAGCCAAAGTTTGGATAGTTTTGTTTGCTCTGCCATTTTGTCTGTGTAACTGCGAGCGCAGCAGTCGCCCCTCCCACCATCAGTCCCTGCGGCGTGTGTGTTTTTTAAGGAGGAGCGGGCCATCAATACAGTGTTTGGCTTGTGTTTATATCTCCCGCGAAAGATGAATACGACCTTAATTTCAAGGCTGAAGCTCATCGGTCCGGGTTTCGGTACCCGTCCCTAAGTTTGATGCACACATTTAGATTTAATGTGGATTTTCTTCAAAAAATCACAAACATAAATATTTGCAATGTCACAGTCTTGAAGAACTGCTGAGATACATTATTTAACAAGTCTCAAGTCCCATATCCCACCAGTCATACTTTTAATTTTATGGCAAAGATTTTCATTATTACTGTTTTAATTCAGATTCTTAATAAAAATTGATACTTTCCTTTTGAATATTGTTACAATATTGTGACATAAAATATTGCAGTATATTGCCATGTCGATATTTTGTTACAGCCCTAGAGTAAACACTTTACCTCTTCTAATAGTTGGTGAAATGTCTCTTAGCAAGTTGTAACTCAATCACACTCTCCATGTTTTCTGCCTTTTTCTGAATTGCTACAGAATAGAAACATCCTTTGTTGTTCCACTTGGTGGAAATTTAGTTATAACAGCAGTAAAGTGGTAATATAAGTGTTTGGATTCAAACGGGTATAAAAAACAGAATTAATAATGATATATGCAGGGCTTAAAGGAATAGTTCACCGTTTTTACATACTGACATATGTTCTTACCTTACCTTAGACTAGTTGATATGTACCTGTCTGGTCTTTGTGCGCTCTGTCATGCAAACGGAGCACAAACGCGGGCTCTTCCACATACTGTATAGCTCCAAATCAGCTCCCTTCAGAAGCTACCAAACTCCTCCACGTTTTCCCTATTTAAATACAGTTACGTGAAGTGTTACACTAAAAAGTATATTAACACAGAAATGTCGATTTTCTAAGCGGATAAAAAAGGAGTACTTTATTGTAATAATACGAGAAGCACTACGCCCGCGCACTAACTCCTAAAGAATTCTCTCCACGCTCACTTCCGTCAATAGAAGCAGCGTGGAGAGTTTTCTTCAGGAGTTAGTGCGCAGACGTAATGCTCCTCGTATTATTACGCCTCACAATATAGTGAGATGTATAGAGCAGAGATGTAAACATTATTGGGTTTGTTGAGAGCAGCAATGCTGGGAGGAAGGAGCTGTGATAACGCTCCATCATGCACCAATCATCCACCCACCTAGTGCTCTGCGCCAATACCAATGGTGGCAACAGTCCCACAGCTTAATGCTGCCACCACCATGCTTTACAGTTGGTACAGAGTCTTTTTAAAACCCTTGAGTCCTTCATACATTCATATGTATGTATCATTGTGGTGAAACAGTGCAACCTTTGTTGTCCTAACTTTTTGTTTTTGGCTCATCTGTATAGACCAGACATCACTATTAGGGGGACCTTGGTCCAGGTCCGGGCTTAACGGCTGTCTCATGCAGACCTAGACCTAACGCTAAAACACTTACGTATTTAACTCCTTACTGGGCGCCTCTGATGGTAGTGTTCAAGCATCCATGGGAACCAACAGAACAATCGCCTATAAGTTTAGTTGCACCACATGTGCAGTAATGACCTACATTCGGAATAAGAGTTTACATGCACCACGATCGGATTAACTATCGGCATAACCCACTTGTCTTAATCGGAATGAAATTTTGATCCGAATGGCATCTTTACATGAAGCATTTTTATTGTGACAGGCTTTTAATCCGATTCCTTGTGTCCTTGTAAACGCAGCTACTGATGGCAATAAACCCGTTTCTGGCAGTTATTAAAAGTGGCAATGTAAAATGCCATCATGAGACAAAACACAAAAGTTTTGAACAAACATACCCACTTAAATCAGAAATAAAATCAAAATATGTCAGCACAAAGCCCAGCATGACAAGTCCATCTTCCATGCTGCTGATCTTTACCGTTTTAGGAACTTTCTCCACAATGAATGTTCTCAAAACCAAATAAGTTTCCATCCTGACCAATGAACTACTTTCCCACATGCATGAGAAAAGCTCTGGCTCCATCCAAGCCTCGGTTTAATGTGGGAGAATAAATTACTCACTTTTCTCGCTGAGTAAAAGCAAGACAGAAAACCCCTAAAAATGTTCAGCTTTTAAATGTGTTGGGATTTTAATTCTTTGAAATGGTTTGAGATGGTAGAGTAGACATAAAAGAAAGTCGAGCCTTTCCTCTTTTAATGGTTTTCTGAAGTTAATAATTTGTGAACATGGACAGTTTCCATGTGTTCTTTTCTTATTGACATTGTCTTTTATTCATTCAAGGAGAGAATATTACATGAATAAGAAATAATATATTCAGCACTTTATGTGACAATAAATGTCAAAGTATTTGAATTGGACAGAATTTAATTGATTTGACAGGCAAATCAATAAGTAAAAGTAGTAAGCTACCTAAATGTAAATCACACTGATTGTAAGAACTCATGATCTTACGGACCTTGACCTCAAGAAAATTTCTCTGACTGGATCTCTTTAAAATTAATCTGAGTACCCCAGTAGAGGCGATGGCTATTTTCGGTCAAGTTTGGGCTTCTTTATTGGCTTAGCGCCTGTTTATTCATAAATGTGTTCGATGAATTTTAAGTTTTTAACTTCTGGCAGGTCTGAGCCTTGGTGGTTTCTGGACTGCCTCTGTTCGTTATGGGCCCTTTTTCTATCTTCAGAGTCAGACGGTTGAAACCTTGACAGATTTAGATGCTTCGGCTTGAAAAACGATGATCAAAGATCGTCACTGGCTTTGACATGGTTAAAGCATGTTGGTGTCTGGAATGCCTGGCAATGTGTTTGATGTGCAACATAATAAAGGATTTTTAACTGTTCTAGAGGGGTGTATGTAAACATTTAAGCCTGAATATAAAGGTTTGATTTAAACTTGGGAACCCAATTCTCATTTTTCAAAATCAGTGAAGATGTGTCATCCTTAAAGTCTGCAAAAAGAAACGTTGAAATAAATGGTATTAAATTCCAAACGTAACGATTCTCATGGCTATTAGGGGTGTATGTAAACCTCTGACTGACCCTGCCTGTTCTGTAACAATCCTCCCTCTGGATGAGTAACTAGATTATAATTAACCTTTTTCCCCCCATGAGCTCCCAGACTGAGCATGTTTCTCTTAGTGGAGGAGCTTCAGTGTCTCCTCATGTGTAGATGTGTGATTTTTGAAGCGCTGACTCTCTTCTCTCCTTCCTTCTCCACAGGAGCGTTCAGAGTCAGGCTGACAAGCAGCAGAAGGAGGCTCTGAAGGTCGACTTAATGGAGGCGCTCAAACGCAAACATAACGGCTAGAGAAGCTACTGTTGCTTCTCCTCTTCTCTCTCACCCTCTCTCCACCTCATCTGCCATCATTTCTCTATTTCTTTTTGTCTCTCCCTCCATTCTCGTTTCAGTGCTGCACTCTTTTTTTTGTTGATAACAAAAAGGAAAAAATGCTTTGCTTTTTATGTTTTTTTTTTCTTCTCTCCGTCTTATGTTTCTCTGTCTCATCTGCCATTAAGCCATTCAGCCATGCTACGTTCTCTCGGTCTCCCATGATATTATGATAGTATTATCACGGTTAATGATAATCCTGCAGTGTGAGGATCCTTGTAGTAATTATCCCTGATTTAATAATAAAAAAACTTGAGCAAGTCTGGATCCACTCTGGACACGGACACAGAATGAACTGTAGTTGCTGTAAACTTGGCGGTGGTGTCATTATACTCATTGGATTTATCTCCTGCAACTATTTTGTCTACGACTCTCCCCCCTCCCCGATATATTTGTATAGAATATAACTGTCCACATATATATATCAGCCTTCCAAGGGATGTAAACATGAGGGCGGCCTTTCTTTCTGCACAACCAGGTTTTTACACGTTGTTTTACTCTTTCTGCATGCATGTGAGCCTGTGTGGGTGCATGGGGATGGACTGTTATAATCACCCTGGCCACAACACCCCACCCCGAACATGCACACAGAGAAAACCATGAGTTACTTCCCCCTCTGTTCAGCGCTTCTCTTTCTCTTCATCTTCTGCATTTTTGTTGGGGGTCACAGTTTGTCTTTGTGTCTCAGAGGAAACATTTGTTTCCATTTTGGAGGGGAATCTTTTGTTCTTTTTTTTGTTTTTTGTTTTTGTAAAGCTTATGATTCATATTGTATTAGAGCCTCCAGCAACAATAAAAACAGTAAAAGCTACGCTTGCTTTCTGTCTTCATTCAGTGTGACGCTCTGTGCAGGAAATGGACATATTGAGCTCTTAAAGCACCCAAGATATAAACTGAAGTCTAAAAGCAAATATGTGAAGCATTTTTAAAAGCTTCTGCATGTAAAACATGTTGAAATTAATTTCCATTTCAGCACTTTTATAGCATGTTCTGAATAAATGCTAAAAATGTCTAAGTTAATTGTTGAGAGTAGTGTTTTAGTGCGTCTGCCCTGAAAAGTGATGTGAAAATGGAATTTCCACTACTGGGAAATAATAAATTCCCTAGAATTAGCCACTGGAGTTAAACTTAATTTCACACCTCTGCGTCAATGCCCTAAAAAATTACTTTCCTAGAACCTGTCCAAAAACATGAAGTAGGTACACATGAAACTAATTTATTTGGACTCAAACCCATTTCTATGGCTTCCACAAAGGGAGTAAACCATGTTGAACTTTCTGTGGAGTGACCAGCTTACCTAAAGGAGCTTTAAAAGCACATTGACAGGTTCCAGGAGGTAACAAGAGAACCCAGATAATCTAAACTACTGCAGACCTTACCGGCCACTGTTTAGGTCGGTGGTCATAATTTAGCTGTAAAGGAAAAACAAATTAACATCTTGATAGCCCTCAAGACTTTTGGTGAAATAGTTTGTGGGCTGATGAGACAGAGCTTGTGTCCAAATGACCGCAGTGGTGTGGTCAGGACCTCTTGTACCGCTTCAGGTGCCAGATGAATTGCTGTAATTATTGGACCAATAATTAGTAATCAATTCTGTTCTTTTTGATAAAATCCTGAAGGATTTTTTGTTTATGCTCGAGCACTCCTGGGTGATGCAGCAGTGGTCCAAAACACCAGAAATCACAGATCTGAATGGCTCAAAAGATTGGTGGTTTTGGAACGGCCTAGTCAAAGCCAGGAGTTAAAAGGGGTTTTAAAACCTGCAAGTATATAAATAATAAAATAAAACAATTCTGTAGAGTCGGTCAAACTTGTACCTTAACAATTTAAAGACTTATTTTCAGTAACTAAAAATACCCAAAGTGGGGGCTGCCAGTTGTTAGTTTTGTTATTAAGAAAAGGTTAAAAATAATTAATTTTAGGTGAAAACACAGGCGCTTTTTCTGACCTGGGTAGGATTTTACTCAGGAAGAAAGTAAAAGTTCTCCCTGAAAGAAAAAAGTTTTATCTCACAGGCAGCATTCATCCATTTCTGGTTAAATAAAACCTTAATTCATCTTTACGATTTTGTTATAGGTAGGTAAAAAGTATCCCTTAAATCAATTTGGAGTCAAAACACCATCGATCCTTGAAGAACCATAGTTCTAGTTTTCAAAATTGTAATGCTTCTGATTCGCCGCTAGGTGTCAGTGTTAATGTGTCAATTGGTATACTGTATTATGAGTGGACTGCGCTTGTTATCCTTATAAGCAGGTTCATATAAAGTTTAATTGTCACAGATGTCTCTCATCTAATTTATATCCTTATGCGTGAAGCATCAGGGCTAGCATTCATCATGCAGAACATCAAATCCGTTTAAACCATTGAAATGGATAAGCAATAAATTATATATTTGTCTTTCATCAGTCATTTCACACTTGATTTTTTTTCACAGGCCTTTATAGATCATAAAACATGGAGCTTGCTTGATTTTGGTCATTTAGGAAAACAAACAAAACTTTCTAATAATAAACTTAGAGTTCTGTTGTATGTTAATTTGGAAAGAAATCATTTGCATTTTTATACATTTTTGCATGTTGATTTATGTCTAAAGACTTTGTTCAAAAGATCAAATGGTTTTGTAACTAAAAACCCTACATGTGTGCAATCATGCCCTAGTTTAATGTAAAAGTTTTGTAGTGACTATTATAACCTTTAACAA
This sequence comes from Apricaphanius iberus, assembly GCA_028564705.1. Classification (NCBI taxonomy): domain Eukaryota; kingdom Metazoa; phylum Chordata; class Actinopteri; order Cyprinodontiformes; family Aphaniidae; genus Apricaphanius; species Apricaphanius iberus. The sequence goes on from JAPXFQ010002889.1 coordinate 878,987, forward strand.
AAGAAACTTCCAAATGTACTTTGTCACCTGTCTAACAACATGCTGTGGTCAATTTTCTATTTCTTTTCTATTTAGTCGTAAAACACAATTTAACCTTTTCCTTAAAAAACAAGCTTGGCTCTAATGACTTTAAATACGATAACTAATCTGAGTTCAGTTGAGTTTGTCAAGTTCAAATTTTACTTCGGCATATTAGAGAGATGGGGTCTTTTTCATCTAAGGTTGGTCAAAAGTTTGCACCTTCCAAAATAAATGTAGTCTAATCTATCAATAGTGAACCTTTGCAGGGACAGGGCAGTATTAGTGCCATTAATGGGATGTTCTTGCTTTCAGCTTCAAAAGTAGATAAATTACCAAACCAAAGCAACAAGGGCGGAAAAGTTGTCTTCTCTAGTCCATATATTATAGGCAGGAAAAACTTGCAAATACTTTGCTGAAAAGTTTATGCTCATCCATAATTCAGTTTTTCTCCACTGTTTAGTTTATTCATTAAGCTATAATTCAAAACAAATATGTGGCTTTTTTAAATAATTAATTCTGATAATTCAGTCATTGACAGATTTGAAACTGATTACATAAATTATTATTATTTCTCATCACAAATGTTTAACTTCTAACACCCTGACCCACCAGAGCCAAAAGCTGGAGCTGACTCTGTTCTGGTTGGTCTGAAGTGGACTGGCTGTGCAGATTAGCCGAGACTTTTATTATATATTTTTTTTATTTAACATTTAAGTTTTCTTTTGAAATAAATCAATATTTTTATATAAAGATATCCGTTACACTGATTCTTTTGACAAACAAGAATCTGTAATTCAAAGCACCAGAGTCAATTGTAAATAAGCAGCTAAAACATTTCTACTTTAAGTCAGTATCTTTCTTGTTCAGACACCGCTGTACTTTTTCTGAGGCATCTGTACTTTAAATGACAAAATCTCCGCCCATAATTAGATTACAGTTTGTAGATGTATTTAGTCTCTCTACACATCTTTAGGCTGATGACACATTAGTGTGACTTTGTGGCATTCGTCCCCTTTTTAAACCACTCCAAGAATAAAGAGATGTTCTTCACAAAGAATAGAAACATTAATCAGAAGGAAAAAAAACTTTTTAGATGGAACCACCTTACAGCTGTGGTTTACTGTGTGATGTTTTTGGCTTTCTAGGTTTTTTTTCGGGAAAGTATTGTTTCACCAGTTCATACTCTTTTTTTTCATCCTGCACAAATATACATATATCAATTACGTTTTATTAACCTACTCAGTTGCACATTTATTTAAACCTGAATTTGTACAATATAATTTTTCTTGCCCTGTAAATGTTCCCCTACATTAAGGTCTATTATTCTTACTTTTTAGTTTGTATACTCTTTACCTTAGTTTGAATTTGCATGTTTCCATTTACCTGCAACCTGCTGCTATACTTGAATTTCCCCAATGTGGGGCAACAAATGATATTTTCTGTTTCTATTCTGCTCTTTTTCCTTGTCTTCATATAATCCAGCCAGACTTGGCAGATTGCTGAGCCTGGTTCTGCTGGAGTTTTTTCTGCAGTTTTACCTGTTAGTCCTAAAGTTTTTAATGGGAAGTCATTCTTTAAAGTATCTGACTCCCTTCTTGTCTCAAAATAGTCCCCAGTTTTCCCAAACACATTGAAAGATTTTATATTTTTAGTAGTCTTAAAACTTTTTTTTTTTACTTTGGGAGCTTGGGTAATTCTAAGTTATCACTTTAATGACACTGCTGTATGTCAAGGCGTTACTGATATTTATCTTTACTCTCTTGCAGTTATTGCTGTCAGTAACTTTGTATTCTGTCTTTGCTTTTTGTGTCCTATAAATGTAATAATGTATAATGTAAAACGCCTGGCCCTGTGTTTCTCTACCAGCTTTACACATATTGACACTGATATTTGTTTTAAAGTCTTCCAACAAATTCTCAGTTAGACTGAGTACTGGTCTTTGACCAGACTATTTTAACACACGGACATTTTTTGATAAAAAGATGATATACAGATTTGAAGATGTTTTTTTATATTTCCTTGCAGCTCTGGGTTTATACTTAGGTCTGTCGTACTGCTGGAACGTGGGCCTCCACCAGTGTCTCAAGTTTGGCAGCCTCTAGCTGTGTTTCCTCCAGGACAAAATGTGGAAAAGTTTAACGGATTAGAATACCACAGTATGCATTGTTTACACAATAGGGTGCCCAGTTCATGCCAGAATACTAGAAAGTTATACAGACGATGATTGGGACAGGATGATGGCTCCCTGTCGCTTTAATAAATGAACTCAACTGAATAAACTGTTTATGCTGTTATGGTGATAAAACAGTTAAGGGGTTTTTCAAGCTTTGTGTTGAATGGCTGTCAAATTGCTTTTAAATTTTGTGTGAATTAATGATTCGATTGATTGTAATGATGTCAAATAGAGTAATTAATCTAAGAAGAAGTCTGACTGTTTTTTTTGTGTTAATGAAGCTTTTAGGAAGTTATCATTTATCTCTAATGGCAGGGTCTCTCTCTCTCTCTCTCTCTCTCTCTCACATACACACACGTACACACACACACACACACACACACACACACACACACACACACACAGGTTTATGTTAATGAGAACTCTCGAAGCGTAGAGGGAGCACAAGCCATTTTTCTATCATTCAAGCGAAGTTGAGCGGACTGAACGGAGCGGAGGTGCAGCTGCTTCTTGTTCCGACTTGAGTGTCTTTTTTTGTCCCATATGAGAGGAGCTCTGACCGGACAAGGTTACTGCGGGACCCCCCTCTTCCACTACGCCACAGTAAGCGGAAAGACCATGGCTCTTCCTCAACAAAGGGAAACTGGCCGCCGGTGGAAAGTTTAAAAAAGCGAGGAGCTGCAGAGTTGCGCGCTGTCGGACTGGAAACTGAGGAGCGATGCACTTCGTTAGATGGGAGCTGCGGCTCATTCTGTGGTGCTATGAACTGCTTTCGCTGGCGGGATGTTACACCGTTCACATCAGTGAGGATGCGCGGGTGAGGACAGCGGTGGTCGGCAAGGAGCGTGGCGCACGGTGCGCTTTGGATCAGGTTATCGCTCCTGGATTCGCGCGGCGCTTTCTGGAGACGGACGCCGCGGCGGGCATCGTGTTCCAATCGGACTCGATAGAGTGCCGCTCGCTGCCTTTAAACCCCTTCACTTTATACATAGTTGAGGACTGCTTGGACTCCGGACACAGGCACCTCGTTACCAGTCAATATGACGTGCACGTTCACGGTAGGAACTGTTCCCACAAGCGCAAGAGGAAATCTGAGTGGGACATGGAAGTCCTGAGTTTGTTCAGCCGCAGCAGCTTAGAGTGCCACCGAGCACACGCTGCTTTATTTCCAGTGGGAGGTCTGTTGCCTGCCCCCCCGCTCCGCTGCAAGGTCCACAACAGCCGGGAGTTTTACTTCTCAGAGGGGAGTCTGTTTGTTTCTGAGACGCTGTGCTGGAGGCAGGACAGGCTCCTGGAGCTGGACATGCTCTGTGATGTACTCACAGGAAAGGGACTCAATGTTAAACCCATCTCCATTCATTGGCGGTTGGGTCAGGGTCCATTCAGCCAGCGGCACTTACAGAAGCTCTTAGAGAAGGCCGCTCAGTCTGATTCAGGGATTGTGAGCCGGAGGAGGAGAAGCATTAACAGCAGCCCTCAGTTTAAGCCCCCAATGTACCAAGAGTCAGTGGCAGAGAATAAGCCAGCTGGGACTCCGGTTGTTGTCCTGAAGGCTGTGGATGTGGATGAAGGAGAGGCAGGCAGGCTGGAATATTTCATCGAGGCTCTCTTTGACAGCCGCTCTAACAATCTTTTCGCTGTGGACCCAGTCAGTGGGGCTGTATCAACAGTAGAGGTGCTTGACAGGGAAACAAAAGACACCCATGTGTTTCGTGTGACAGCGGTTGACCATGGCACACCTCGACGTACAGCCATGGCAACCCTCACTGTCACGGTCAGTGACACCAACGATCACGATCCCGTGTTTGAGCAGCAGGACTATAAAGAAAGCATCAGGGAGAACTTAGAGATCGGCTATGAGGTGTTGACCGTGAGGGCCACAGATGGGGACGCACCTGTTAATGGTAACATCCTGTACAACATCCTCAACAGTAACGGCTCTAATGAGGTTTTTGAGATAGATTCCAGATCCGGCGTCATCCGCACTAAAGGTCTCGTAGACAGAGAGGAGGTGGAGTCCTATATGCTTTTAGTGGAGGCAAATGATCAGGGTCGTGACCCTGGGCCTCGTAGTGCCACTGCTACCGTTTACATTGTGGTAGAAGATGATAACGATAATGCCCCTCAGTTCAGCGAGAAACGGTATGTGGTCCAGGTGCCAGAGGACATGACACCAAACACAGAGATCCTGCAAGTGACTGCCACAGATCAGGACAGGGGGAGCAACGCTGTAGTTCACTTTAGCATCATGAGCGGAAACACCCGAGGGCAGTTCTATATTGATGCTCAGACGGGTAAGATGGACTTGGTGAGTCACCTGGATTACGAAGTCAACAAAGAATACACCCTGAGAATCAGGGCTCAGGACGGAGGCCGTCCCCCACTGTCCAACATCAGCGGCCTGGTCACGGTGCAGGTGCTGGACGTGAACGACAATGCCCCCATCTTTGTCAGCACCCCGTTCCAGGCCACCGTGCTGGAAAATGTTCCTCTGGGTTACTCCATCATTCACATCCAAGCTGTAGATGCAGACTCTGGAGAAAACTCCAGGTTGCAGTACCGCCTCACCGAAACCACGACAAATTTCCCCTTCGCCATCAACAACAGTACGGGGTGGATTGTAGTGGCAGCAGAGCTGGACAGGGAGAGTGTTGATTTCTACAACTTTGGAGTAGAGGCCAGCGATCATGGCTACCCTGTCATGTCCTCATCCGCCAGCATCAGCATGACCATCCTGGATGTCAATGATAACAACCCGGAGTTCACTCAGAAAGCATATTATATGCGTCTGAATGAGGATGCAGCTGTGGGGACCAGTGTGGTGACGGTATCAGCGGTGGACCAGGATATCAACAGTGTGGTGACTTATCAAATATCCAGTGGAAACACTCGCAACAGATTCTCCATCACAAGTCAGAGTGGGGGAGGGCTCATTACGCTCGCACTACCTTTGGACTATAAATTAGAGCGGCAGTACATCCTTACAGTCACTGCAAGCGACGGCACTCGCTTTGATACAGCAAAGGTTTATGTGAACGTCACAGACGCCAACACGCACCGCCCTGTATTTCAGAGCTCACATTACACGGTCAACATCAATGAGGACAGACCTGTGGGCACGACTGTGGTTGTCATAAGTGCCACAGATGAAGACACAGGCGAGAACGCACGCATTACCTATGTTATGGACGACAGCATCCCTCAGTTTGACATCGACCCTGACACCGGAGCTGTCACTACACAAATGGAGCTGGACTACGAGGACCAGGTCTCCTACACCCTGGCCATTACTGCTCGGGACAACGGCATCCCGCAGAAATCTGACACAACCTACCTTGAGATACTGGTAAACGATGTCAACGACAACTCCCCCCGCTTCCTGAGGGACAACTACGTGGGCTCAGTGATGGAGGATGTGCAGGTGTTTACCAGCGTGGTGCAGGTTTCTGCAATCGACAGAGACTCTGGGCTCAACGGACGCGTTTTCTATACCTTTCAGGGCGGGGAGGATGGAGATGGGGACTTCATAATCGAATCCACCTCTGGTATTGTTCGCACACTGCGCAGATTAGACAGAGAAAATGTGCCTGTCTACAACCTACAGGCCTTTGCTGTGGATAAAGGTGTTCCTGCTCTGAAAAAATCTGTGAACATCCAAGTAACAATCCTGGATGTCAATGACAACCCTCCTGTGTTTGAAAGAGATGAGTTTGACATTATGGTGGAAGAAAACAGCCCCATAGGCCTTGTGGTTGCACATATATCAGCTACAGACCCAGACGAAGGCAGCAATGCACAGATTATGTATCAAATTGTGGAGGGAAACATCCCAGAGGTGTTTCAGCTTGATATCTTCTCCGGAGAACTGACTGCATTGATAGACCTGGATTATGAGCTGAAGTCCGAGTATGTCATTGTGGTCCAGGCCACCTCCGCCCCACTGGTTAGCCGCGCCACAGTCCACATCAAACTCATAGACAAGAATGACAACGTGCCGGTGCTTAAGAACTTCCAGATCATCTTCAACAACTACGTGACGGAGAAATCCAGCAGCTTCCCCACTGGAGTGATCGGACGCATCCCTGCCCACGACCCTGATGTCTCCGATCAGCTCCACTACAGCTTTGAGGTGGGGAATGAGCTGAACCTGGTGCTGCTGAACCAAAGCACCGGGGAGATCCAGCTGAGCCAGGCCCTGAATAACAACCGGCCCCTGGAGGCCTCCATGAGGATCTCAGTGTCAGGTGAGACTGTTAGATAATTGCAGCCTCCACCCTGTGAGTGAAGTGCATTGTGGTAATGTGAGATCAGGCTTAGTGAGGTGTATTATATTCACATATCCTGTCTCATTTACATTTTCACTTCATTTCACAGAATAATGACATTGATGTTATTATTTTATACCAATTTAGCTCTGACATTTTCTTGAGGGAAGATTAGAACATGCAGGCCTCCCTGCCCTTGAGAAATCAAATTGAATAATTTATTATGGTTTTGTAATTCATTGTTAAATATGTACCATAATTAACAATTAATTAAGTACATCCTGTTTTTACCGAACTCCGCTTTAGTACTGTCGAGTGTCTTGATTTAAATAGCTGTTTATCTGAGCTTCTCTGAGTCCTGTGGGATCTACGCTCCACTGTCCCGACTGATCGTCCTCCATTATTTCTTATCATAGCTTCACTGCTGCATACAATGAAGAGCCAAATTCAATTATGATCAACTTACACAGCTTATGAAGAGTAAGAATGGTCTGCATTTGTGCTTTTATTTGACGGACATCTTGCTTTCCTCTGATTGTTCTTATGAAGATCTTTTTTATTGCTTAAAGAGATAATTCAGAGTATTTGAAGTGATTATTGTGTCCTGGTGATAAATTATTCGATAATTCTTGGTGTCCTTACATCATATAAATTCGGATTGGTTTGTTCTAGTGGCTGAAACCAACAGCTAGTCAAAGAAAGACCAAGACTAAGTTGGACTTAAAGAAATTCCAATCAAGAATGTTTGTTAAAATATTTTTTTGGTTAAATTCTCAACAGTCAATATATTTGGATGTTTACAAAGAAAATGCAGCGATTTAAATATTGAAAAAGTATAACTGTCATACTGAAAAGTAAAGTTAAGTAAAGAACCAAAATATTGTAGTGATTTTGGTAAAAGCTGTCCCTAAGAACCTTATTCTGCCTAGTTTTACAGTCAAACTGTTGTTCCAACCTGAAAAGCTTTACAGTTTTTGTTTTCAGTACAATTCAATAGAAAATGACTCAGCATTCCGACTTTAGCTCAAGTTTTATTTACAATCAAATTGAGTCTTAAAAAAATACTTTAGACTTGGCTTAAACTTTTGCTTGGAGACTCTAGTCTTCTAAACAATCTTTGTTTCATTTAATCAGGAATGAAAGCTATAGATAGCTTCAGGTCTGACTGGTGATGTGCCAAGTTTGACATATTCACATATTTTACTGTGAAAAGATGAGTTCTAATTATTAACCAGTAATGTCAGTCTGTGATAGCTTCACTACTGTGACCAATTTCTCTCAGATCTCTTTCCAACTGAATTGTTTTATTAACGCTTCTTTCATCTGATATATTATCAACTAAAAGGTTAATTCAGAGATTAATTTGACATTATCTCTCATTCCTTTACTCAATATTGTGTGCAGTACATTCTATTTTGTAATTTATAGCGCACTTGGAATATGTTTGCTGTTCAGACTTGTCAATCAATGTTACATATTTCGATCCAGGACATAGTTTTCAAATCATTTTAAAATTCTCAGAGTGAGGAGAAGAAAACCTGTTAAAACCCTGCAAAAGACAGAATATGGTAAAGGACAGGAAAACATCCACACACATTAACATGTATTATGTACATTATTATATAGACAAGCAGTTTGTTTAATTCATTCTTAAATACAACACTAACAGGTGTTAATCTTTTTCTTGTATTTGTATTCCTAAATAATTGCATTTTTCTTATTTCAAATTAGGTAAATTTGAAAATTTATCAATTTTCTAAAGTAATTGAAAGCAAATTGTTACAGCTTTTGACATTTTAAGTGTTAAAAGATTAAAAGGACAAATACTGTTAAATGATTGCATGTTAAATTGGTCTTAAGGATGAACAGTACAGGAGTTGAATTTCTACATACAGCAATGCAGTACTGTAAGCAGACTGCATGGCAATTATTTCATCACTGCATGTTTATTTCCAGCCTTAGAGACTTTAGATTTGACTTTGATGTGGAAAAATGAATGTGAACATCTCAGGAAGACCATTGGTGGCGCTCTTTGTCGTATTGCTGTTTCTTATTTAAGTAAAGATCAGCTTCTTGGTAAAAAAACCCTCCAAATTCAAACTTGTTGACTTTTAAAGGGTGCTTATAATAGCATTTGCATTTCCTACTATTGAATTTTTAGATTCAGAATTGTTTTAAGGTCAGATTTGGTCTTGGTCACTCTCAGACTAGCTTTCAGCCTCCAGCCTCACAACTAATTCAAATTCATAGTTAATGAAGACACCAGGACCGTTATCTATTACAGGTAAGATATTAACTACTAATAACCGTTTAACAGAACCTCACTAAATCTGAGCTCTCCCTTTAGATCCTGACATTTTGACAGCCATAATAAATTACTATCTTTAATTTGCTCTCAAATTAAGACTGAACTGGAATTGCACCCACGCATGGAGAGTCTGTGTGTGTGTGTGTGTGTGTGTGTGCGTGTGTTTGTTTGTGTGTAGGATGTTGGAGCTGATTGGATGCAGTGTAAAATGCTGTAAATCTGCCTTCTTCTTGACCTTGGCATGATCTAAAAGAGAAACGTCAGCCTAAGTAAAACATTGTACATTTAGAGCAAATGTGAAATGAGAAGAGAACGGTGAAGACTGGGACTTGCTGGGAACTCTTGAATGGCCGTGAGAGAGGCTGACGGGGTTTGAAGGCTTTCATGTCTGAAGATGAGTTGTCACTGGGGAGCACATAACTTGTGGTTAGCGTGGGCAGTCTTTAGGGTATATTGTGGCCCAGCTCAGCCTCTCTGGAGAACAATAGCAAGCTGTCGATCGAACGACGGGGGCTGCGGCTCACACCAGGCTGAGGTTTGGGGCAACAGCTGTGATTCCACTGAGGACCAATTAGAGGCCAGGTCTCCTTTAGCGCGTCCAGCACTTGCTGGGGTGTATGTGTCTGCACCCCTGCTGGAGACAGAGGGACGTGGAGGGAGGCGGGAGCAAGAGGAGGGAGGGAGGACCTGTTGTGTAAACAGGGCATAGGATGGAGGATGTTGTACTGTAGGCAAGGAGCTGAAGGAGGAGGAGAAGCAGGAAGATGAGCTTCTATAGATGCTGCTGACCCCAATTTTCCAGAGGCCTCTCTTTGCAGGGACCTCCCAGGTCCTGCGTTTCTCTTTTCCTTTATGCTGCGCTTTAGGAGGCCCCCTATGATAAATGATTTTTGATGGTCTCTTTGTACTTTGTTGAGCTGTGACAATCATCTTTTCTAAGAATCGTCTTTCAATTATGTACTCATGAAACTGGGGTAACTTTAGCTTGTTTCAGTTTATGGTTATTATGCATTTATTGTGCTGCCAGACTGATAATGACAATGTTCAAACGAGATGACTGATGCAATCAACTCAATCGCTACAGGATTAGGAGAAGGAGCTCCAAGGAGCCAAACCCATTACTTCTAGTGTAAAACAAAAAGATCATTTTAGAAAAAAAAAGAACATGACAATAACAGTTAAACACAATGGTGTTAGCGTGATGGTCTCTGGCTGGTGTTTACTCGAAAAGTGATGGGCCCATAGTTCGCTCTAGCAGAAATCATGACTTTTAATTCAGGTGAACTTGGGTTATGCAGCAGGATAATGATCCAAAGTATACTCGTAAGTTCAATTTCAAAATCTTCACTTAAAGCCAAGTAGGATGTGTTAGCATGGCCTTAAGCAGGCTGTTCATGCTCCAAACACTCTGCAATGGGACTGAAATTAAACATTTCTGCAAAGGAGATTGGGCCAACATTCCTCCTTTGCCAGTTGTAGCTAACCCCTGATGGCGGCTGCTGTAACCTAGGGTTGCGTAACAGGTTGTTAGCCTGCTGGAGTGATTACTTTTCCCACATAGTGGCAGGTTGATTTGGTTAGCCTTTCTTGCTTTTTTAATTTATTCTGGTTGTCGTTAGCTCAGAACATTTACTTGACGATCCGAAACGTTTAAGTTTAAAACTGCATGTTGGATTTAAGAAGGTTACGGTATGATTAGCGGACAACGGCAGACAACACACAAAAATAATGAAAATTCAAGAATGCTCATCAGTATCACAGGTAGACACACCCCACCATTCGGGTGCTTCCCACACAGGCAGCCCAGCTCTGTTAATGTTGTAGCGCCAGAAACAATCACCGCTGTTCTGAATGCCTGGAAAGAAACAAGATGTTAAACCACAGGGGCACTGAGCACTGAAGTCACATCAGGCTGATTAATATCCTCCCTGATGGTACCAAACATTTGGTCAATATTTAAAGCACGCTGTCCTTTTTTGGATACAGAAAAAACCCGTGCTTAAAGATAAATGTGCTCTGTTAACTCCTCTAAAACATTACATGATAGCAAGCAGAAAAACAGTGGAAGCTGCAATGAATATGAACAATAATAACATGTGACACCTTCCAGCTTTTTATCGCCACAGGTCACATAAACAGAAGTTAGTAAAATGATGTAATCAGTATAATAATATTAAATGCAAATATTAGAAGAAAGATTCAGAAAGACATTTACATGAGGCAACAAACAGACTTGCTAAGCTTTGTTCAGGTGTTTTCTAAGCAAAACTATGTCGTCGTACAGAGCCATAATCTGGCACAGCGTAACTACATAACTCGGGGATTTGCTGCCAGTGTTAAACGTGCATAAATATGTAGTGTTGATGAATTAATTACACAAGCCAGTTAGGAAGCCAGATTTATGGCACTTGTGTCCAGACACTGAGCTTCCCTCTACAAAGAAGGCAAGACGAGACTCATAATAACCGCATCTCTCTTACATGTGTTGAATCCTAAATGAATGTTTTTGCCACGTGGATTAGGGCGAAACAGGGTTTGGTTGTTTCTTTTTTTTATCAGCTCCAGCTCTAGGTTATTAGCAGAAGGCCGGTCACACGGCAGGGTGAGACGCAGGTCTTCATCTGCAGGATTAGATCCGTGCATCTGTATCCTGGATGTTTCAAACTGGTGTTGACATATGCAGGGGCTCATTCAGTGTTCCCAGGCAAGCGTGAGCCTGCATAAGTGCCTGTTTGCTTTTGATTGCAGAGATTTTTTTTCCCCCGGCGGAAAGCCCTGATCGTTCTCATCCAGAGAGTGAAGTTAATTATTCCCCCTTACTACTCAGCAGCTTATTATCTTTGGTATTTGGAATATGGGCTCTATTTGTTGTGGACTCAGTGGTTTTGTTTATGCGTCAACCTTTATGCATTCCTAGCATTAAAAAGTAACCGTTATGGGATTTGGCACAGATGGATTTATATTCTCTGCACTGCCAAAACATGCTCCAAACTTTTTCCCGACAACAGTGACTTTTTACACAAATTATGCCTCTGAAATGATGTCTTCCATTTTGCTCAGGGATTTAATGCACAAAGAGGCATATGTGACTAATGGTTGCGTTTTGATTCAGCTCACACCACACTGCAGCTTGAACAAGCTCTCCGGCAGCTGGACAGCAGGGATTTTATCTCTCAGCAGGCAGGCGTGAGTCCAAGGTGATGCTCAAACTCCTTCACTGCCAGAAATATATGAGGCGACTGGCTTTTAGCCCAGAGACCTGAGTCAAGAATAAAAACTGTATGAGTCTTTATCATTTTCTGATTGTTTGGCATGTTTTGCTACTTAACATCTATATAAGCCAAGATTGTAAGGGGGATATACTGGCATAATAATAACTGCTTTTCCACTCGGAACTTCAGGGTAATTTGACCAGATCTTTAATCTGACGGTTAAATCTATTGGCCCGCTTCTCTTAGTTGTCGTATCTCCATTCCTTAAGGAATCAGCTAAGACGCCTACATATCATAACTCATTCTGCAGTAACTACTGTCACTTATTGGTGCCAAAAGGTGCCCAGAGCAGCAGAAAATGCACAACAGAAATATAATAAGCCAAGATTGTCGCTGCGTTTCTGTTTCTTGTGTTGTTGTAAACCGCTTCGCCAGCAACTCTTCTAATTTTGCAAAGGTGGATCCTTGGCGATGTGTGCTCAGTTCCCTTTGAGTTACAACCAATCAGCCTGAGTTAACCACAGCCCCCGCCCGGCGACTCTACTGGGCCATTTCCAAGAACATGCCCTAAGACTGGTGAACCACTGGTTCCTGGAATGTAGAGGAGACACTTATGGTGCGTTCAGAGCGCAGGCTTTGTCAGAGTCAAGTAACGCATACAAAGCAACTAGTTAGACGTATATAGACAGAAGATACATTCTTAAGCGTAAGCTTCCAAAGCTCGTAGTATTTCTCTTTCTCTGCTGGATGTTTTAAAACACTCGCGCATCGTGGTTGGCTAAGCAGCGTCCAAATCGGGCAACGTCACTACAGTGAGACGCTCTGATTGGTTGCCGTCCTGCATCAAGAGCGTTAAGACCGTCAAAAGTTCAACTAGCTGAACTTCTGCGTTGCTAGCGTTATGAGTTTTGAAGCTTGAAACACAGGAAAAGCTTGAAAAGTTGACGGAGCCAAAGCTCACAAAGCGCCTGCATAGACTGTGACTCTCCTCCAACGGCCTCAACCGTAGACTTAACATGTAATCTTGCTGCCGCTTACGCCACCGTTTGGGGCGGTGTGAACGCACCATTAGATGCTGTGAAGCACCGATAAAATGTGCCTAAAGTTATGATTGTGAAAACGCAGCTTATGAGAATAAATAGGTAAAACACACTGAAATTCATTATATTATAGTTTTAAAGCTTAATGGAAAAGAACATTGTTTACTGTCCCACGGTGAGGAAATTTAGGTGTAGCAGCAACAAAGAGACAGGCAAACAAAGCATGTAGATTCACGAGAGAGAATATAAAAAAACTAAGTAATACAAACTATTATACTGTACAGTAAGGATAAAATTATAACACTAAATACTGTCTGGTTCCTAAAAACTGAAATACTATACTCAGATCCAAGGGATGTGCAACAGAGTGGGATAACGTACACATTTATAGAATGTGTATTTGATGAGTATTCATAAGAGGTGATGTAACATTGCAAACAACAGAGGTGTGCAATAACAATTTAGGAAAATGAGAAAAGCTGCAACAGTGGATGTAAAGATTCATTGAGTTTGCCGGCAGCAGTGATGGTTACACAGTCTTAGAGCTGCTGGGGAGGAGCTACGATAAGGTGATTTCACGCACCTACGATTCTGTCACTGAATGAGCTCTCCAGTTTAGCAGCAGCTTCATGCATGTGGTGGGAGACACTGTCCAATAGTCTGTCTGTCTCCCTCTCCCTGAACTAGGTTGGGTCATCAAAACATGATGTCATTTCTTCATAAAATCCAGGATTTTCTGTGTTAGAAATGCATGTTTATTTGCATGTCATTTATACATCTTTGCTACAAAATAAGCATCTCTGGGCATCAACATTATTTACCTATTTATTTTCTACAGTGTTAATAGTAACTCAGATTAAAGTAATTACCAGTTTCTTAATGTACTCGTCCATCAGGATTCACTATAGATATTTAAATGTTTTTTTAAGACTCCTAATTTAGATGCAAAACTAAAATGAAAACTAACATGAAGTTGAAACTGTGCCAACTAAAATCTCAAGCTTTTTTAGGAAAAAAAAAAAAGATGCCACAGAAAGGTCGAGTTTTCTAAGTGCAGTGCTAGCCTGCAGCTGGATGCTTAACAGGTATGTCATCTGTCGCTTGGCAACTGTAGCTTGAAAATTGTATTTGCTTACACATCTTTTTTTTCTCCACACGATGATTATCCATGTTTGTTTTTTTACAGCTGGAAAATATTACCAAACAGTCATGTTTGTTCGTCCTGTAAGTGAAAGTGTGTTTAATTCAGCCTGCTGACCAGCAGTGCATAGCAAGAGATTGGGCTGGGGAACCATTGTGATACTTTATGCTTCAGCTCTTTTTTACTTTCTCACCATACCAGCTGTTAGTTGGAAAGTTTGATTGGTTTTTTAAAACTATAATATTGATAGAACTGTGGCATACCTTTATATAGAACCTGCTCAAGTGCTAAGCGGCACACACATTACCGATTCTGAATGGGAACACATGGCCCTCTACTAATAACCCTGACTGCCTGTTTATATTTCCCATCTTTAGAAGTTTCCATGAAAATCAAATTAGTTTTTTGAGAATAAAAGCTTGCTATTTTTTTCACTTCAAACATCATATCTTCTGCTAACTTTTTTGAAATTATGTTTACTTGTAATGCACAACGTGAGCAAATTCTTTAAATACTCTTAGATTTTAAATATTTTTTAAATGATCCTACTCAGTTCCACATTCTAATCACATAAACACTTTATCTTTAAACTGCACAGTATTCCGGTTATGAAAGTTTGTTTTTAATGTACACATTATTCTTAATTTTTAAATTCTGTTTTTATACTTTTCTACTTGTGTGAATCCAATGCTAAGATAGCCTGTCACTTTGCTGCTGTTTTAGACAAATTTCCCCTCTGTGGGAAATAAAGTATTATTCTATTCTATTCTATCCACCTGACTGACCATACACCACAATAGGCAGCAAAAGGCAGGGATTGCGTTAACCAAGTAGTTTTAATATTTGTCTGTTCTTTTGGGTCCTTTTTTTGTTTTGTTTTTACTGTAAAAGAAAAATCTGTAGTGTTTCAGCATTTGGACAGATTAGTTTTCAAACCCCTGACCACTTGATGCAAATGCACAGACATTTTCAACTTTATGCACAGAATACAGTTAACTAAATCAGTCAAATCAAAGGTTACCATGAGAGAATCATCTCAGACTTGGACACCAGACTCAATCCATCTCGCTAACTAGGAGCTGACGGCCCGTTGAAAAGCTATGGAGGCTTTGGAGCTTCTCTGTGGCTGCACAACACCTGACACAGACGGGTGGTAACTGCTGATGTAAAAAGAGCGCATCAAATGGGATTTCCTCCCATTAAAGCAAATACAAAAACGCCTTGTTCAGAGAGTTTTGCCGTATCCTCATCGTTTTAATTGGATAAGTGTTCCCCATATTCCAAAACTGAGGCTGTGGTGGCGCTTTGGCCTCCATTACGCGTAGGCATTTTACAGTATATGAAATGTTCATAATAAATGTGACTTATTAATCTGCAATATGTTGAATGGGACAATGTGGATTCTTTGTGTAGTCTTTTTTTTCATCTAATATAGACTAAAATGAATGAAAATTAACTACTGAATATCTTATGAATCTTTTTTTTTTTTTGACACCGTCAGTCAAAATGCCGGACAACAAAAGATTATAACACAACCTTTTGTGGATGGGTAGACATATTGCTTGGTCTATACAACTGAAGGAAACCTTAAACTTAGTTCTTAAACAGTGACTCTTAAGGACTGTGGTGCAGTTAAAAACTGGAATTGTCCTGCAGATTGCTCTTTGAAGAGGATGTTGTTACAAGGCTAGAATGGACATAGTCTTAGTGAGCAAATAAGACATTTAGAACTGCTGTAGTTTTATGAAAAGCTATTACGCTTTTATGGTTCCTGAGCTTTCTCAGGGAGTTGTCTTTTGTAGCATTTGGCCATGAAACTGCACAAATTGGGTGATATTTGTTTGCCTGTTGCCACCAACAGCGGGACCACTCTGATTCTTTCTCTCCACACTTTCACATAAATATTAGGCATCAAGTGGATCGCTTCTTGAATTGCAGCATACTTCATGCGCAGAAGACGGCTGTTTTCATCGCGCTTCAATCAGAGGATGCAGTTGTACCCGTTGCAGATCAGGATCATCCCTCTCTTGCCCTCCTTGGACACTTTGGAGCTGGAGTTGCAGAGTTTTCCAGAAACTTCTCCTGTCACCTTAATCCTCTTTCCTTCATTTTGTTTTCCTCTCTGCCACCGTTCTCTATTTTTCTTCTATCTGTCTGTGTCCCACCCCTGTAACCTCCACTGTTCCCTCCAATCATTTCGAGCTCCTCCACCCTCCCCCTTCCTCCCTCCTTTGACTGTTGTCCCCCCTGTGAAAGGAAGAATGCCAAAGAGAAATGGTTTATTAAGCACCCAGTTGTCATGGAGAGCCCAGCAATGCCTGAGAAATTCCTCGTGGGTGGGGACAACGGGTAAGACCTCCTTTGTGGAGCGAAGAGGAGGGGGAGGGGAGGCCCATAAAGTTCTAAAGAGCAACTGTCCCCCTCTCCCCTGTTACCACTGAAGCATGTAAGGTCCTCTGCAGACCTGTACTGCTCAGGGACACTCTGATCTGTCCCGCAGGCTGTTTTCACTTCCCAAACATTCTAACAAGACACGCATCTGGGTCAGCCGCCATTTTACCTGCAGATCTAAAGTTTCCTCAAGATGTTGTTTTTTCAGGGACAAAGTCTGGTCTTGCATGTGACACACTTCAGAGGCCCCCTGTTTTGAAAGCACGGGTGCGTTAAAACCTCAGAGCGACATGATACCGTCGTCATTAAGCCCTTCGATTCAGGACACAGATGCGCTCACAGGGTATCTGGTTTCCTGCTGCCGGCATGCTTTTTCGTTGGCGGAACGTCCTCCTGCAGGCCCACTCTGAGGGTCCGGATGAGCGGAGCCAGGTGGGGCCAGGAGGCGAGCGATGACATCATCTGTGGGTCAGGAGGGGAAATCATGTTAGGGATTAGGGTCGGCGCATCGCTGGGGTGAGGTCTTGCGGAGCTTGCATATATCTTGGTGTTGTCCTGCTTTGTCCTCACCGTCCCAGAAGACAATGGGAGCGGGCCCTGTCTGGAGAAACCCCCCACCCCCCAACCCCAGCGTCTTTGTGTCCACTTGTTTCCCTTGGTGACGCTGCCCTTTACAGAGTTTTACCAGGCCTGTTATTTATCCCTGATTTAACCCCTTTTCTGTTGGTGCTGATGATGTTTTAGGAAATTAATGACTATAACCATTTTACACCCTGAGTCATTTTTGTCCTAATTAAAAGTTGCCCAAGACTACAGGGGCACAGTTTATCGAAAAGTGGAAAATCTGTTTCCTTATTACTTTACACTTTCCTCCAAAAGACCAAGGTTTTCTTGTTAACTTCAAAAGTGCCCAATAACAATATTTGTTCAGGCTTTCTGAAAGTCATTTAAAGTTTTCCTTTTTTACTCATTTTCTGATCTGGAATGTGTGGAGTAATTATTAACTAAATGACCAGGTAAATTTTTAGCTGAGTTGGGTGAAGTCTTAAATGATACTGTTAGTAATTAGTAATGTGACACTCACAGAGATGAATAAAACAAAAACAGATAAAAACAGACACTCATTATATAAAAAACACTCAACCATTTTCCATCAGTATTTGACAATTAGTCAGACTAAAATTTTCCTGTATTAAATCATTTAGTTAACCCCTAAACATTCCTAATTTATAATAGTTTTCACTTGTTTCTTCATGTTGAAAAGTTTAAATATACTGAGAATGCCATGTTTTTAAATAATTTTGTATTACACAGATTATGATGTTATGGGGATGTTGTTTATGTACTACTGATATATTTTAAGTAACATCTCAAACACACTGCATCCTTATGTGACATAATTAGAAAATAAAAACAATTCAGATAAGACAACAGGATGAAAAAATGCGGACATCCACAGGTCCGGTTCATCCTTACTTGGACATCCAGTAATCATACTGTTCAGATAGAATGAGACAAATCTCTGCCTAAGAGATAGACATTTGTTATCAAGATTGTCCTGGAAGGCATTAATCCATCATTTATCTGTAGATGGAATCCTTTCCTTAAGTGAAAATTGTGCTTTTGCTTCTTTGAGTCTTGATGAAGAATGTAGTTTTTTTCCTTGTAAGTGATTCAGAAAGTTTTTGAAGATTTTTTTATCAAGCTCAGGATTATTTTTCTTCAACAATGAGGAAATGTTATAACTCAAATTCCATTTATCTTATAAAAGTAATTAAGTCTGACTTGTTCATTATTCAGATATAAACAAAACTCATAACCCTAAAGACTAAAGTAGTGCTGTGTACATATAACAAATTAGCAAAGAACCTTTCATAAACTGGATATTTCATAGTTTCTTTATCAGAATCAGTTGAAAACAATACAGATTGAAAAACAAATGAGCCTTTTTAACTTTTGTCTTCCGCTTGACCCTCTTTTTTAGAGAAGAAAACTCTTATTCAGAATAAAAACACTAACACATTCCCAAAAATTATTGCTTGCTAGAAGCAAAGTATTAAGAAGTCGCTGCACAGCACTGTAGAAAAAAGAGTTAAAAGAGCTGTGAATTCACTAGCAGTAGGTAGCTGAAAGCCATCTGATGAAAGTCAAACTTATTAAAGTGATATAGTAATGGTTTCAAATGCATTCAATTCCAGTAATTTGAGGTCCTCTTAATTCAGTTTAGGGGAAACCTGTGAGAAGACGACAGTCAGAGGAGTTTGTCAGATCTTCTGACTCGGCTAAGGAGGCGTAGTGGAGGGATAAAGAACCTTGCTTTGTCTCTCCTCCCTTAAAACGCAAAATAGAGTTTGAGAAACCAAATTATTACATGTGTCTGACATTGTAAAGCCTTCAGATTATGTTTATCTTGCTCTCTGCTACACTTCCACTTTGTCGCACTCATTTAGTATCAGACTGAGCCTTCGCAACAACCTGGTTTTACTTGTCTCACCTCTACATATAATGTCAGTTTTGGAGCGTTCAACAGGAGGGTGGGAAGTACGACTTGTAGAGGCGGCGAACCCTGCAGCTCAGGAGGGGGTTCATTTTTTTTATTGCTGTCTGATTCATATTAATCTTGAGAGGATGGAATCAGACTAACTAAGCAGATGGTTTATTTTTGAGCTGATGCAGTAACGTTGCTTTCACAGCTTGGTGAGAATAAACAAAGCACTGAGGTAAAGCTGTTAATATTTTACAATACATCACTGCAGAGTTAGCCTGCTGCTGTAATAATTAACAGTGATAAAAACAGTGTTCAGATCAGACATGGGAGAGTATATGATTTTCACAGTTTATGTCATAAATTTATTTTTATTTTACCATATTTGCACACAAATTTGAAACAAACATACACATTGAAAAGCAACAAACATTCCATCCACTGTTATGAAAACTTCTGACCTTGACTATTTTTCTGTTTCGAATATTCAACATTTTTGCAGTTCTGCTCTTTGCTGAGTAAAACTTTGAGTATGACAAGTTGCCTTTGCAACCTTCCTTCCACCTAATTTCCTTTATGGAGACACAATGAACTAACAAACTACCATCCCCCCCAGGGATTCTGAACCAGAGGAAATTAACTGTTTGTTGCTGCTTTGTCAAACCCGCCATCTTTAATGTGATTTAAATATTTCTCCTATAGGACTGGAAGAAAATATTCGGTTAGTTGTGGGAACAGAAAATAATATCCACCTAAATCTCTACTTTGCACTCAAACAGAGTTTATTAAGCAGCAGCTCTATTATAGGCTACCCTTTATAAATTACATTAAAAATTAATATTAAATAAACATTCAGATTTTTTATCTTCCCATTAAAGACAAAGGTTAGGGTTAATTTTTCACAAAAATCGTTGTTAAGTCCATGTTATATTCATTAATAAATGTCATAAATTTATTTTGCAAACTAAATATTTAACTTCATAACTATGTAGCTTCTTAAATAAATACTGAGCGTCATAACTAAATATTTTGTTTTCCTATCCATATATTTAGTTTACAAACCAAAAATGTAGCTTCCAGTTAATTATTTTCCTTCCGAACTTGATTTTATAGCTAATGAATTAAATATATATTTTTTAAATTAAAATATTTCTTAGAAAAATTAGCTCCCATTTTCTTTCCTTCATGACAGGCTAAATAACTAAAACTATTGCCTTTGATTTTTGACTGTGTAGCTTTAGGAAAGGCGCCCCATGTCCAAGCAACAAATAACCAGAGCGATCCCAGAACGGCAGCAGAATGACTCGAGTTTAGTTTGATCAGATCTAAAAAGTAAAAAGTGTAAAAACACACAGCTTTTCAGTGAGAACAAAATGTCACACTGTCATTGAACAGAAGTTGACTGTCTCTTATATTCACGGAGTTTGTTTTGAAATCACTCGATGTTAGATAGATTCATACAATGAATATGGCTCTAAAGGTTGATGAAAGAAGTGTTCAGAAAAACTGCAGGTTGTTTAAAACACTGTTAATAAATTAAGCTAGAGAGATTCATCTTAACTCCTTTGTGCAGTGCATACCTCTTATATCAAATGTAGTAGTTTCCAAACATAGTTGATGAGTGATAGGTGGCTCTCCTTCAGTGTCCATACTGCCTCTCCATCTTTTTCTTTCCCCTAAATCTTCCCAAATTAGCAGATTTTTAGATTTATAAGCTAGGACAGGGTGTAGTCTTCTTTCAGCAAGGGTGAATGGAAAGAAAGAAAGAGAAAGAAAGAAAGAAAGAAAGAAAGAAAGAAAGAAAGAAAGAAAGAAAGAAAGAAAGAAAGAAAGAAAGAAAGAAAGAAAGAAAGAAAGAAAGAGAAAGAAATGGGCTAAACTCTGTGCACCTTACAAAGCTTGATATGCCAAGCTCAGATTTTGACATGCTTATTTATGTGTGAATAATAGAATATGAATCTAAAATTAGCTAATTTGTTTTATGTCAATTGTATTGTGCCGTTATTGTGTTGTCTCACATGCTTACATTTCTGCATGCTAATAACTCTCAGCTGTTGTGCTGACAGAGGTTTTCCTTTGATATGCAAATGTTCTGATTGGAAGAGAGCAGGACCTTCTGTGCATCTCCAAAGATGCTTCTGTGCAGAGTGAGAATTTGAGAAATGTCCTGCTGTTGAGGGTTTTTTTCTTTAAGATACAGCGAAAAAATAAAACAAAAAGAGGTTATTGAGGGGATGCTGAGGCACATTCTGAAAATGAGTATGAATGACCTCTGTGTATCAGTGTCAGCTGCCTGGAGGATTCAGCCGAGCAATTGTTGGTTTGCTCTTTCTCCTCTGGACTGATATCCTTCGTTTGACATTGAGCCTCACCAGCAGTTTTCATTATTGACTCCACAGGAGCTGTAGAAATTAGGTGCAATTGTGCTGCAGTTGTTATTACAGTTAATCTCTTCCTTCTCTATTTCCACCCTGCAGAAGATCAAGACCCAATTTTAAACGATTATTTCTAAAGCAAAGTCAAATGTCCTAATTTTAGTTGTTGTGATGAAACAAAGAAAAAACATAAAATCAATAATTTACTCTCTGTGGAGTCACTCATTTCTGGTTCTTAACATGGCTGAGTTAGATAGCAGTGAATCTGTTGTGTAGGAGTTGGTGTCCTTTCCTACTTTCTGCAAGTCGGTTTTAGTATTAAACACAAGCTGTTTGATGTTCTGCTGTGTTTATTGGTTCTCTTCCCAACAATGGAGGAGGTGAGCCTTATAGCAAAACTTTTCTATTTTTATCTGCACTAGAAATTCATTTTAAACTAATTTAAAGCTTAATTTTCTTGAACATGAAATTGAATATCCCAGTTCCTTTTAGTTCACCAAGCTCCTAGTTTTTCACCTTTAATGACCTCTACAATAAGCGTTGAAGCTAATTGGATTATTACTGAAGATGCACAGAAAAGCAATCAGTCCATTTTCAAATATTGGAACTAACTGATTAATGGCTAATTTGAAACATATATGTATTTTCCGGATCAGTGAATGCCATTCCATAATTAGAGGACATCTTGTTTTTTAAAATGCTTTTTAATTTGATATCATTGATATATGTTATTTACACAGAAATTTTAGAAGTTATTTAAAAGAAATGCAACTCGAGACACATCCGTAATTTATTCTGGCTACTAAAAGGTGAGAGAGTGAGACATTTAGCAGATAACAGGAAGGCTAAATGAAGCACAGCAGAGTTACATTATTTTTTTTCCATTTGATCTATTGTAGTACGTAAGTCACACTAACTGCCCTTGTACCTTATTTATGATGGGAAAGACAGCTTTTAATTTAATCTCTTTATAATTTTTCTTCTTGTAACATTGTAATGTGTAGCAATGTTTAAACAGCAGTTGCTCTCTAAAGCTTACGTTGTGAAATAACTGCCTCCTAAAATAAAGTTACTGACTGCCTGTGACAGGCCAGAAAATGTATCTGAGTACTTTTCTTAGATCTACCTATAATATATTTTAAAGGTAATTTGAAAATGTGTACAATCAATATCAGCAGGCCAAAGCATTACAAACACAGAAGATCAAAAACTAGTGGCAAATATGTAATTTCTTCAACTCTAAGTACCAGTAAAGACACAGTAAAAAATAGAGGAGCCCAGTTAGAAGATGCGGGCACCATCCTGGTTTTCCAGGAAATAATATGCAAATAGTTCAGTCTCAGTTTATGTTTGACTACCTGCCTGATTAGGCTGAAGTAATTAAACAATAGATGAAAGAGAAAGCTCTTGGCATTCTTTAAACAGCAAGTTACTACACATATGTATAGAATAACAACAAATAACTAATACAAGAGTTTATTAACAAGAGGTATTCCACTTTCAAGGCAAAATAATTTAATCAACAAACTCACAAAGTTAGTAGAACACACAACTAAACTACTAAGTAGAAAACACAGTTAATCTACCTAAAAGAAGAATGAATATTAAAACTAATAACCAAAAAAAACTGTACAAATCTACCAAGATTCATAGTTGTCAAGTAACGAAGTACAAATCCTTCGTTACCTTACTTAAGTAGAAATTTAGGGTATTTACAATTCTTTTCAATCACTTTGCCTCTGTTTTCAGAATTTTCATGTCATTTTTCAAAAACTCTTTACTGTATTTCACCCTTTACTGTGAAATACCATTTAAACACAACTATAAATCACCAACACACAAGCAACTGATACAGTGACCTGTCTGCGTATGACGGAGCTGTTTCACTCTGTTATTGTTCGAACAATCATTAAATATTGTACAACAAAATAGTTGATACACGTTTCATTATGATACTACTGCACATACACAGTACATCTCTGTAAAAGTATTGGAGTAGTAGAGAGAATACTACAGACACAATCTGCTGGGATTCCTTACATAGAACATATTTAACTGATTGGAATGGTTGTACAATTGTATTTAAATTACTTTTCTTGTAAAGTTTCTTGAGATGACATACGTTGTGAATTAGTGCTATATAAATAAACTGAATTTAACTTGAATTGAATTGACATTATGAAATCACTGAACTAGGTTTTTAATATATTGATGTAAAATACTACAGTACAATCACATCATAGGCTTATTTCAATCAAAGCAAAAATAATTACATAGCTATGAAATAAAGTATGATAAAATCTTAGGCTATTGGATATTGGATGATGGATATTGTAATCGAATTGGTTCATGCTCCAAGCTAAATGATGACAATGAATCTTGTTACAGCATCTTGAAACTTTCATGATTTAAACATGGAAGATTGTCTGTTTCCATACAACTATACATTAAGAGTGATGCAACAGTCACTTATCATTTTGTTTTATCGATAGATCATTGTAAGGAAGTGAAAAGACACTCATTTGAAATGTGATGTGTGAATTGCCTTTTGAAATAGTAGCATGTTGATATTAAGCTTCGTCACACTGAACAGGTGATTTTTGTTGAATGAACAAATTATCTATATGTTTTGTGTGTTGTATCGAAGCAATTGAGAAAAGGGCTAGAGTTTTGAAAAATGTGCATGTTAATCATTGGTTGTGAGTTTTGTGTCTAGAGTTGTGAAAAAATGACTTCAATGTTCTGAAAATAGCAGCAAAGTGATTGAAAAAAAAATGTATACTGTACTTCAATGGAGTAATTATAGATTGGTCTTCTTTTTCCTTCTAATTCTTATATTTTCATGCCAGGATCTTTACTTTCTGCTTAGTACATTCTAAAAATAGCTTTGTTTCTCCTGTGTCATTTAGTCTTGTTGTTTTATTAAAAAGAAATACGAAAAAGCCCCATACCAAAAATATGCTGACTGGATAGAATGTGACTACGGTTTGCTAATAATTTTAAACATCTACCATTCCGACAGTCTATATCCATCGCATACTGCGCACACAGAGGTGTTAACCGAATATTTTCTGTATTTGTTTGGTTATTTAGAACGGTGACATTATTACAGTTACATTTGGTTACCCGATTCATAGCAGCTCAAAGTGTTTGCCTCACCTTTGCAGTTGCCCACGGACAAATAGGGCGAGCTCAGGGGAGGGTGGTGCACGACTCCTCCTCTTCCCGTTGAAGCTGCATTTAATGCAGTGCATTGTGGGATTTGTTCTTATAGCGAGACGTCTGTCTCTGTCTTTGTTATGCAGTTCCATGTCTGTATGGCCGTGGCCCAGCATTCAATCTAATAAACGACACCCAACAACGGCCAATAGCAGAATAAGTTGTTCAATTCAGCTTCTGAACCTACAAATGCATTTTCCTTACAAATGTGAAAGATTTATAGGGAAATAAACAGCTTTCCAATTAATTCATGTAAAGTTTCATTACTACAGATTTCAGAAAAGTGCTTAGAGTATTTATTTTAATGTTTTAGCCTTTAACTACTTTAATATGATCTGAGATTAACACTTTGTTAGTCAGATTTCTCTTTTTTTCTGGTTCATTATGGGGCTGGTTATCCTGAAGCAGAGGTTAGACCAGGCAGTTGATTGAAAAATTAAATAACCAAACTGAACTTAAGTTTTGTAAACAGGTATAATACTTACTACAGTACAACTGGAAGTTAATAGAAGTATGGGTATGGGAGTTCAGAAACAGCATAAATCTTTTCCTCCTGTGATGTCTGCAGCCCCAATCAGCCTTAAGTGTCCATTCAGGCAGAAGTTGAGAGTGCTTCACCTTTCAGCGCTGCTTAACTCAAACAGGCCGCAGCCCCACAACATTTTACTGCATCCCTTTTGATCACCAGATCCGGAGACTCCTGCTTTTAAATTAAATGGATACCAAAAGGAGTGCTCTTAGCTTTAATAAAGGAGACATTGGATAGGCTTGATCTAATAGACATTATGCTGTTTTAAGTGTGGTGGAGCTCGAGTTGTAAGGCTGAGTTTAAAGCTACGTTGGCACTCATTAGTGCCTGTCCAGGACTGATTTGTTTCGTTCTCGCTTTCTGGCAGGTTAACTGAACCTCGGCCTGCTGACTGGTGTAAAGCGGGGATTAAATCTTTTGTCCTGCTGGCTCTAATGATTTTTTTCCCTCTCCTCCGTCAACGCTGATGAGGAACTTAATGATTATGGTCATTTGTTTTTCACTGAGATGTGGGGGTATTCTTGAAAAGGACGTGATATAATTTGATCAGGTGTAGATTGTATTTTTTTTTTTTGGGTTGGGCGCTCAAGTAAATTTATTTGGTGAATAGATTATTTAATGTATTACGGCTTATTTGAAAACATGCTATGCAACTTTGAAGTAGTTATACACAGTAGTTGTACACAGCAATTTAATCAGGCAAAATTCAGGAACAAGTCAACACCCTGCTTTGTTGTAACTCAGAAACCTTTTATGTGCAGATGAGTTTAAGTTGAACTCAGTGACCGCAAGGTTACCACGTAGAACAAACAGCATTATGAAGACCAAAGAACACAGCCGACAGGTCAGGGAGAAAGTTGTGGAGAAGCTTAAAGAAGGGTAAAGTTATTAAACAACATCCAAAACTTTGGACATCAGAGTTCTTTTAAATCCATCCTCTGAAAAGTGAACTTTAAAGCAAAATTCAATACTTGCTATCCATCCAATGACATCCGATCACTGAGATAAATACAAGGCAATACTAGAAGAAAAGTAGTTAGAGGCTTCATAAGATTTGAGGTTCACCAGCAGATTTCAGTTTAAATAACAAAAAGGGTTCTAACGCTTGAGTTTCTACAAAAAATATAATATTGTTGCAAGTTCACAGAAAGATATGGCTTAGAATGTAGTTTGAGGTTGATTCTCAGTTATCACAGTCTAATTTTGCCTTTGGCGTGAGAAATCAATCATCTATGATTAGATTGATCCTGAAATTAAAGGAATTAGGATAAATCAGAGTGAACTGAGATTTAACAGAAATTAACAAAACCTTGAGCAGTTTCTGGTTCCCTTTTGTGAGTCAACGAATTCTCGAAGTCATCTCTGCATGTTGGTAAAGCTTTACTAACACGTTCATCCCAAGAGCTACTGATGGAAATAAAGTGAAAGGTGATTAATTAGTCTTGGCTGCTCTCATCGGTGGCAGGAGAGGCCACTAATTACCGAATGAGACTGGAAGCATCTGTAAGGGGAGAGCGTTTAATTTATATTAATTAAACTGTGTCCTGTTGGTCCCACAGGATCTTGATAGAGGTCATAAATCTGTGGTTTGTTTGACTAACGAGAAGCAGCAGACTCCTGCCTCTCTGTGACCCAGTGGATCTTTACTGTGTAGTGTTGGCATGGTAAACTGTCACCAATTATTATCTTTAATTTGCTATTTTATTTTGATCCCTGAAGCTTTTAATGTGCCTTTCGTGAGGTGCAAAGTACAGAAATGAAGCTGAGATTATTTTATTTGCATTAACTTCCAGCATGTCTCTGCAGCTGTCAGAACAATATAGACGTCATCTTGTTATATGCATCTGCTAATGTGATATATTCACTGTCAAGTTTTACATACATTTATGCAGCGTTGAAACATATCATTATCAATTTCCAAAGTTGGCTATTGCGGGATCATTTTTCAAATTTCTTTCAGCCTGAATTGTAAGGTCCAATCTGACTGTATAACATGAAATGTTACATTTTTACACGATAATCTTATTCAGAAGTATCAGTTTAAGCTGTATGGACCAGGAACTGCAAAGACAGTAAAAGCTTTATTCCTCCAATGTGAGCTTTAATTTATGATCCCCGTGTTGATCTCTCAAACAGGACCCGGGCTTTGGTCTCTTTGATGTTCTGAGCACCTGGTGTGCAGGGCACATTCTGCAAGGCAATGATGCTGAATAGCAAAGACAGGCTCTGCTCAGCCTCATTACTTTGTTACTTAGAGGCTTCCCCCAACATGACACACATGTGCTGTGAAACGGCAAGCTGCCTGTGTAGCATATCACAGATTAAACCTACTTCAATGAAGCCCTCCGAAAAATGTTTGAGTGGGATGAGTTATCAGTGGATCGTCTCCTCTTTGCAACAATTGCTTTAGTATGAAATTGGGTTTTTGACCTCTTCTGCACTGTAAAGCAGTGCAATGCTAAAGCACTTACGCCTCTTGCATTCTTTTTCATATTTTGTCTCATTAAAATCTAAAAGTTTTATGTTTTTAGTGGCACTTGATGTGATAGAACCAACACAAACAAGCTCATGATTGTGAAGTGGGAGGAACATGATCCATTGTTTTTCAGAAAAAAATCATCTGAAATGTGTGGCTTGCATTTTTATGGAGCCACCTGGGTCGATATCTTGTAGAACCATCATTCAATGCAGTTACACCCGCAGGTCTTCTAATGTATGTCTCTACCTGCTTTTAGCATCCAGAGACTGACATTATTGCATTTTTAAAATAACTCCCACTCAGTGAAAAACATCAATTTCCAACTCCTTTTAAAATTCATTGATAATTGTGGTTCTAAAGGGACTAAATGTGGAAAAGTCTTAAAATATATAAAAACTGTCTGTAAGTTATTGTGTTCTGGGCCATCAACAAACCGCCTCAAACAATCTTAAAACACTTTCTCAGGCCCTTCTGATCCACTCCTGGTTTTAGTCAGTGAAGGAACCATTGAAAGGAGGAACTTTCTCTGAGACTCTGTAAATTTTATCCTTGTAGGAGCTGAAGTCAGAAGATGTGTTCATGTAGTCGGTGTTACTGATGACTCCCAGTTGCATTTAAAGGTTTCTTTTGTACCTGTAAGTACTTTTTTTCCCCCTCAGTGGAGGCTAAAACGGATGTTCGTCAGAGGCTCAGTGGACGGGGGCCTGAGTTGCTGTTCATCTGCCGGCTGATGTCTCTGTCCTCAGCTGATTTGGTTCCATCGCTGCTCTGATCCTTATCCACCATGACTTTGTTGACATTTTCTGGGATTCCGCGGGGAGATTCGATGCCGACTTTGGGTCCTAATTAGGTCGGTCTCACAGAGTGGCTCCCTGGCTTTGTCCTGACCTCTCTCGCAGCAGTTTTTCAACTCATGGACAACTAATGCGCTCCAAGAGATACAAACAAGACTAGGTTTAATTTGATGTAGTTTTTCATGGTAACAGATTTTTACTAAATTAGCTAAAACAAACTAGACTTTGCTTATATTATTTGAAATGAAAATGTGTCCATCTCAGTCCTTCCACTTTAAAAAAACACCTATATGTCCTGTGAGATTTATGGATATAATGACGCCAGCTTGTTTCCTTGACTCGTACTCCTGTTTTTATGCCTGATTGAATACAGGAAAATAGTATATTGACCTTTTAGAGTTTTTGCATCCAAACCATGTTTCTGATGTTCGCTAATTATGATTATATTTAACCTATTCTGTTATAATTGTTTTCTCTGCTGGTAATGACGTTTGGATCACTCCCTCACACACAGCGCCACACACAGCCCGGCAGCCGCAGTGCGTGACCTAAAACTCTTCCCTGGCGCCACTTTGTAGCTCAGAGCATTCCTGGCACCAGGAGGCCCAGAGGGGTTGAACCAGGGCTGAAAGCAGCGTCACACTCCAGAGCTGGCACCAGGTCTCGTAACCAAATGAGAATCCCATTTTTCCTCCCTTTTTGCTGGCCCTAAGAGGCACCGCTTACCCTCGCTTTCTGAGAGCACAGGATACTTCCGTGGAGAATGACCCCTTTGAAGGATGGTCTGGTTTCTTTGAGTGGAGATTCTCCTCGCACTCAGTTTCCCAGCGCTGCATCTACCTCTGGATCTCTGCCTGAGCCCCCCGTCCAAGAATGTGAATTGGCAGTGGATGTAATTAAGGCGATGCTTCTCCTTACACTTGGCCTAACCTTTGAGAGCCTCAGCTCACTTAGAGCTGTGTTTTTTGTGGCGACTGTTGCAGCATAGTATCAGGTTTAATACAAGCTGAATAGATGAAGGAAGTAGATTGTTCTGGCTTTTTTCCCCTCCAAATTAGGCTACTAAGCTTGTCAATGATGATAAGAAAATGCATCAAATTTAGTTCAGGATTCTAAACATGGGCAAAGAACCAGATAGTCTGTTGTTATGTACAAAAACTAAAGCAAGGACACTCGCCATTCTCCAAAAATCTCATGTCCACTTTAATTTGACTCAGGGGTCTCAAAGTCCAGTCCTGGGAGGGTTGGTGTCCCTCAGATTTGTCTCTGGTTCACCTGGAAAAAATGACAGAAAGACAGCCACCTTCTACAAAGTCCAAGGTGACGCTGAGACACGTCTAATGGTTGTCGAACATCGGCCCGAATGGCTGGACAGTGAGACCCCTTATACCCAAAAATCTTAATGTATTTTAGAAATAAATACAGCAGAAAAGTACACCAAACATCTTACTTTATAATTATATATTTATAAACAGGTTATGAGCTTTGAATTATGATTCATTTTTGAAGAGTTTTTCTAGATTTTCGTTGATGAGACTTGGGGATCACCAGTCAGGGATGATTGAGAAAAAAAAATGGTCAGAATTTCATTACTTCCTGGTATATTGGTGCATAACTATAAACAACACAAACCATATCCAGGTCAGCCATGACATTTTCACTTATTTTACTGAGAAAACCATAAAAGGAATAAATAACTGCTTAGCATTCTTTTTTTCCCCACCTTTATCAAACTGCCCCACCATTTTAGGTCTATAAATGCATCAGCTTTGATATCATAAGTTTCATTAATGATTGAAGTAGCTCTGTTACGGTTAGCTTCTAAGGTAAATCCTTTTTGGTGGAAAGCTTATCCTCCTCTCATTCTTATTATTGTTTTAAAATGTTCTCTTTGTAGTAAAAGAGCAGCTTGAAATGGGAGTGTGGGATCTGACTCTAGTGAAACACGGTGGCGAATTGTCTCTGTTCTCATTGTTTCCTCTCTTGTATGCGTGTGTTACCTCGTGTACGCAGATGTAAGTTCTACGTTTGTTTACAGTAAAGTGTGAATTAGAGGAATTCCCCCCACCCCTCTGTCTACTCTTTGATTATTTTTTTTTTGCTACTTCCCTTTCCTCTGCTAAGGCCCTTTATTATTACGGCGCTGGAATCGCCTGACTGAAAGCTGAGGGATTAAGTCCGTGTCAAACATGCTTCTCTGTCTCACTTCCTCCACGACCTCTCCTCCTCTTCCTCCCCCTCCGTTGGCTCTCTGTGTTTAAACTAGCCCAGTGCCAGAACAAGGATCTGCTAACTTTGGGAAGTGCCGCTTGTGTGAATTTCTGCTCGCAGGTTTTGCTTTCTGGAGGGCGTCCAGACTTCCCAAACAAAGAAGCTCATTGATTATATCAGAGGCAGCAGTCCAGGCTTGTTTCTGTAAAAAAACATTTGATTTGATTAAGCGTGATTTGTGTTTGCTTTGAAGCTACTGTAACTTCAGATCAGCTTTAGAAAATAATCTGTTTCTCCCATTTTGACCTGAAATGCACAGCTTGCTTTTTTATTGGGGTATTCCGTTGCTTTTATTAGCAGTCAGAACCTTACCCACCTTGGATAAAACGTTGTTTAAAAGTTGTTTAAAGCTCTTAAAAATCAGTATACAGAAAAAATAGAACGCAGATCTAAGTTAAACAAACAAATTGGTAACAAGTAATTTAATTGGGTTTAACCAAGTTAGTTTATATTGTTTACTACATAGTCAAGTTGAACAAACTTAATAAATAAACTTGGACAAACTTAATTCAATTGCTTGTTACCAGTCGAAGCAATTTAGTTAAGTTGGAGCTGAATTCTCTTGGTTAGTGATCATAGAGTGGAGATAATTTTTGGCCATCATTAACATTTTAAAAAAGCATGTGTCCTGGAAGAATTCAGTCTCCATTGGCGTTCATAAAATATTTATTATGGAAAATGCAGGTGCCCTTCTCCAGCAGGCAGCTCTGCTCTCCCATGTCTACATGTTGTTTCCTGTGTGAGTTTCTAGAGCTTTTTGTCAGAATGTTGTGTCTACTCTGCCAACTTAACCAAAACACGAGGATCTTCAGTTAGGTTAGAGTATGAGGAAAAGTCCATAAGTCTTCTTCAGCTGGAGTCTCTTCACCGAATTCTTCCCAAGAATTATGCCACATTCCCCAGATGCCTTTACTAATATTTAACAATTAATACATAAAAATATCTTGATACAAACTTCCTATAAAACATGCAACCATGCTTAAGCCTCTAGATCAGGTTTGGTCATCAAGAGCAGGGGAAATCCAACCAAAGAACCAGATGTAATATTTTAACATGGGGGGCCATTTTAGGTGAGTCCATAAGTCGTGTTGGAGAAGAACGAAGACATGAACGAAAATAATGTTGAAACTCAAAGCAAAAAAGACCCCAGGGCCAGGATTGTGAACCCATTACCTTTTTGGTGGCCCGAACAGGAAATGCTAAACCTCGTTGATTAGTGGAGCTTCTAACATAAAGGTTTATATAACAAAGTAGCCTAAAAAAAATATTCAACACTTCTGAGATGGGATTTCTTTTAAGATAGGATACATATTTTTGGATCTGGGCCCTCACTCTCTAGATATTGGTTCAAGTTTCACCTCAAAACACCTCTGTTCCACCAAACATAGCTTTCCCATTAGGAAACTCTGAAACAGACGCTATCTTTAAAATTTTTTAGCAGTCACCTTACTCTCAGTGCGCTTAGGTATAATTCATATCCCTAACCTAACTTCTAAATTGGCCAAAATGCTCTAATAAACCATTTAAAAATGCGGCAAAGGCTTTTTTCAACATTGTGGCATTTTAATATCACAAAATTTAACTGCACCCATAATAAAATACATTTTAGATTAACACCTAGAGCAAATGTTCTGTGTAGGGTCTGACTCTACCATAAATACATTGGTATTTTGGAAAAAGCAATGGTTAAGTTGCAAAACTCATTTATAAAGTGCAAATTTGTGATAAACACGGAAGCTTTTGATGCAGTTGAAAGTTTAAAGTCATTAAAAAGATAAAAAATGCTACTTTTTCCTGAACTAACCCACAGCAAAACACAAAAATAAACATGGTTCGTGACTCTACCTCGAAGCTCCCAGTTGTTTCGATCTGTTTCGTAGCTGCATTCTGATTTATGAAGATCAACAGTTTTCTCCCATATTTTAAGGGTATGCTCTCTCGTCTTTCCCATTTGGAAGATTATTAAACTAGGCTTCTGTGAGACGTCCTATTCGCTCTGCAGTCAGGGAATATTGAGGAAGAAAACCCATCAAAACGCAGATTAATTTAAAAGTTCAACTAAAAAAAAGATATTTTAGTTATTTTTATTCAACAATAATTGTAAAGGGCTCCTGTAATAGTGACACATGATTTTCTCGAAAATAAACAAAACTAATATCTGTTAATATTGCCTTTTTTCCCCTCATTGAATAAATGTTGGATTCATCATGTTTTTTATATCTTATTTTATTTCCTTATATTTTTACAACATTTTAATCAAGGGTGGAAAATAAAAAGTGTTTAGGGTGCTGTGTGTGCAGGTGATAACCACCAGTCTGTAAAAGGTATAAACTGGTTCTTAACATCAGAGAGATGTGTTTAGCAGCTGCACTGTGAGCTATACTGTGCGTCACTGTGGCTTCATGTCTCCAAGCAGAAGTTCAAAGCATCCAGGTTAGCTGTGAGCTCATTCTTTCCGGTACAGTCCAACCCCAGACTGCAGCCTCTCTGCTCCTTAGGAACAAGCTGGACTTTCTCTCTAACTAAGGCCATTATTATAATCTTCATCATGATTTTACCCATCAGTGGGCATTGCTTCTGTCGGAGACTGTCATCTAAAGCGATTTACTGAGGAGTAGTTTGGCTTTATTTGGATGTGGTCTCAGGGGAGAAGAAGCAGAGGAAAAAACAAGTTGTGGCATGTTTTTTTTTTTTTACAATTCAGGGACTAATTTGATACAACATGCTGAAACAGAGTCATTTGCAATTCATGTGCTCACAGCAGGTCTACATTTGCAGTCGATTATACTAAAGAAAAGCTTTAATTGTAAGTTATAGTAATGTAGAAGCAAAGAACGAAACATATGGGTTATAAAACATGAAATTTTAGGGAAACGGCCGAGGTTTCCGAGATGGGAAAGGCAAGTTAAAGCATAAATAATGAAGCAGCGTGTTTCCTTACTGACAAAGAAAGCAAAGATGAGCAATGAATGCAGGCGCGAAATTGCTGATTAAAAACTTGGCCATTTCTGAAAGAAAGTGTACACTTGTTCTCTCTTGGCGCTCATCTTTTATCTGTTCTGGCCAAAGAACATGAAAAACATCAAATCTAGCCAAACAAATGTGAAAAGGGCTGTTATCGCTTTACTTGTCAGTGTTCCAACTTTCTCTACTAGTTGACAGTGTGGCTTGGCTGAACTGAACCCCCCCATAACCCTCCAACACAAACACACATACCAGCACAGCAACAACAGATGTCCCGTGTGTCACAGCATTTGTCTTGTAAGTCTTATTAAAAACAAATAAACTATTAGAAATGTGTATTGTTAGAAACCAATACAACCTAACTGTCGGTTCGGTAAGCAATGTACCGACTGAATAAAGCTGTTTTTGTCTGACCAAACGCAGAATGTTTATTTGCAACTGTGAAAAGTTACACCGAAACAAAACAGAAAGGAATCCCAGCTATCACTAAACTCTGCTATTTTGGACCACGGATGGTTTCTAATGCAGCAACAACAGAAAAGGAAAGATAAAACCGAACCAGGGCCCAGCGCTTCAATTTAAAAGGATGTTTTTACACTTATAAAGTAGAGAATTGTGCATGCGTGATTATTTTGCGGTGCAAATGCCCCAGCCCTAATGGGACTGCTGAGCAAGGGGAGCGGCCTGTGAGCACTGGTCAGTTCAATAAACCCCAACATTTTATCAGTTGTTCCTGGTCCTATGGGGTCATTTTTCTAAATACTAATCTTAATCCGTCCATAACTTGAATTATGTTGCTAACAGACAGACAGGAATAAAATCATTATCTCCTCGGCTGAGGTAGTAAAATGTGGTAAAAGGTTAAACAACAGAGTTTAGTTTCTTTTCTTAGATTTGCAAAAAAACATCTCAATGATCCTCTAACACCTTTGGGAAAATATTCTGTAAACCAAGCGAGTCCAATTTTCTAAGGACTGTTTCCTCTCAATTTTAGATGTGTCTCTGCTCCAACACAGCTAATTCAAATAGTCCAGCTTCTTCTCAGCATGGTATGGTTATGCAGAGGTTCTTTAGATGCACTATCATTTGATTCTGGTGTGTTGAACCAGGGAAAGAACTAAAACATGCGGTGTACCGCCCTTTGAGGACTGACTTTGGGCACCGCTGCTGTAAGCCCATGCATTCTGTTGCATCTACCTTAAAGGGGATGTTCTTTTTATTTTCAACTTGGACCTTATTTTAAACATTTATTACGTTCATTTACTTGCCCAGACAAGTTTGGAGCCACTTGGAGTCCTTCGTGAGAAGCTTATATCCATTCACGATCAGCGTATGTCCATAACAGGGATATATATGGGCAGAGCAGGAGATTTACAGCTTGTAATCAGGCATTATCTGCCCTAAAACTCATTTATTTAACAAATGTTTTGTTATGAATAGTTAGTGATATTCCCCTGTGATTTTGGAACGTCTCAAAGGTGCTTTTGTGTTAGTTTTTGGGGGTTTAATAGGCTTTTACTGCAACCAATTCCAACTTACATTTATGTGAGATTTCAATGACGTTGCAGCAGTCCACCATTGCTGCTGTCGTCTGTGTAGGTTGTGGAGAGGGAGCCTGTAGAAGCTAAACTTAGTCCGATTGGTGATTGAGAATTTTATCTTTTCTATGTTTTCATCACTGAACTCCTCTACTGACTGATGGCATTTTTGTCCAGTTTCTTTCTTGTTGAATTACAATCAATGTGTAGTTCACTGGGGTCACAAAACATCAGAAAAATACTTTGCTATCATTTACAAATTCCAGACTCAATAAGTTTGAGTCATTGAGTTTGTTTTTCTCATCTCTTCTTCAGGGCATAATGTGTTGTTTTTTGTGTTAGTTTAGCCTACTTCATGTTGTTGGACATTGGTTTCTTGATTTAACTGGTCATTTAGTAACTGGAAATGAACTCTGCTTTAAAGCAGATGTAATGGGAATTTAACTTTAATTTAATTTAATTTGAATTTAATTTAATTTAAAAAACAGAATGGCCAAACTGTTTTATCCTTCTGCTTTTAATATTTGCTTTGATCTTCCAGCTTTAAACAGCTTAAACTCACTTTAATTAACCGTGTTATAACACTGGCTCCCGCACACACAACCCTGCTTTAAATACTGTGATCTGGGCCGCATCTGAATCAGGATCCACTCTGAGTAACATTAGCTGACCTCTACACTACATCTCTGTTTTAAAATATTTATTACTTCTTAGATTGAATATTCATAAGTTGGTTTTCCTACTGATACAATGGCATAGTAATGTTTGAAACGACATCTATTTACTGAGTTTGGCTCATATTTCATATTACGACAGGCTAAGTTCCTTTTTTTTATCATTGAGATGTAGAAATTGTTTCACAAGAAACAGCTAATCACTTTCATTTATTCACCAATTCATGTCAACCCTTTTAGCCATTACCTATTAGTTTATTTCTCTTGGAGTTTAAGTGTTCCATAGATGCCAAAAAGTCTCATAGATCATTTAAAATATATAGTGTAAAGATGCTTTTCTCTTATTTCTGTTGATTGTGGCATTTATCCCTTTAAAAGATGGTGTTATTAGAGTAAAAACATAATTTTTGCTCTCAGTAAACAATGACAACAATATATACATTTAGTTTTAGTGATCAGTACATAACACCCCCGAGTAAGGCACTCTTGGTAAAAAATGACTCCTGGTACATGACTTTCTTTCATTTCCAAGAAGTCAGGCATAAAATAACCAAAACAAAAACTGAACTGGCAGTGGGCAAATAAATCAGTTATGTATTTGTTGCAAACACAGATTAGTCAGCCAGAGGGTGGCTTGTTTTCCCTTGATTGGATTTAATTGTTTATATTGTTTATCTTTTTATTCCATAAATAAATATAATACAAATCCTTCCTAAATTTTTGGCCTATATTGAACCAATAGCATGTGGTAAAAATCAGAATCAGTAGTTCAGACCTTAAAGGAATTTAACGCTGCGTTTACAGTCATGTTAATATTCTATGCTACATGTGTTTCTTCTCAGATGGCATCCACTCTGTATCAGCTCAGTGCCTTCTCCAGGTCACCATCATCACCGACGAGATGCTGTCCAACAGCATCACCTTACGTCTGGCCAACACCTCCCAGGAACACTTCCTGTCCCTGCTGCTCTCCCAGTTCCTGGACGGCGTGGCCCGCGTCCTTTCTGCTGCGCCTGAAGACGTCGTCATCTTCAATATCCAAGACGACACGGACGTCAGCGCACGGATCCTCAACGTCAGCTTGTCCGTGGCCGTGCCCGTGTTTGGACAGGGACACCAGCGCCCCGGAGGCCTCGGGAGCGACCGGCCCGGCAGAGGGCCTGAAAGCGGGGAGTTCTTCGGCTCAGAGGAGCTCCATGAGAGGCTCTATCTGAACCGTAGCCTGTTGGCACAGATCTCCTCCCAGGAGGTGCTTCCCTTCGACGACAACATCTGCCTGCGCGAGCCGTGCGAGAACTATATGAAGTGCGTGTCGGTGTTAAAATTCAACAGCCTGGCACCATTCGTGGCCTCCGACACCATCCTGTTCAGACCCATTCATCCCATCGCCGGGCTGCGCTGTCGCTGTCCCACCGGCTTCACAGGAGACTACTGCGAGACAGAGATTGATCTGTGCTACTCCAAACCGTGTGGAGCTCACGGTGTGTGCCGCAGCAGAGAGGGGGGCTTCACCTGTGAGTGCTTAGAGGACTTTACAGGTAAGACCTCAATTCCTTAATCTGCAGTGATTGTCTTGTCTCTACTTTAGGCTTTCAGTGATGGTATGTGTGGTCTTCTGTAAATGATTGAAGGTAAATGCTAATTGGATTTTCAGATTTTTTCCATATTGATACTATTGATGATGATTTCTATGGATTACAAGTTATATCTTTAAAAACTTCAATTAGCGTCGTTCAATTTATCATCAATGCTGAGATTTGCTGTTTTGGTATATTCAAATTCAGAATGTGACATGACGGTTCTAGGTTAACCACTGTTATTGATCAACAAAATATTGATCATAAACAACTATCTGGTTTTAAAGAATTCTTCTTACAAAAATGCATCTGGAACGGTGTATTTTGCATGAATTTGTAGCCTAATTTACCCTGATACCCCCAAATAAAATCCAGTCAACAGGCTACCTTCAAGAGTCACTTAATTAATATACAGAGTCGATTTACGTGTCATTTAATCTTCACATATGAACAGCTGTTCTACATTGGTCTAAGAAGTTTATAGAGAAAATTTAAGAACATACAAACATTCTCTAATGATGTAATCTGATCATCTCTGGTCTCATGAAGATCCAGAAACATATCAGACATGTCAACAAGTTTAAAAGAAGTTAGGTCAAAAAACAATACTTTACACATGGAAAACTGTTTATTCTCTCATCTTGATGTCACAAATGCAAACCAAACAATACCTCTACCTAAACCTTCAGGCAAGAAGCTGAGAAGCCTTTGGTAACTTTGGAGGAGGTTCAGAGAGGAATGCAATACTTTAAAAAAGAAACACGTTGAGACATCACCTGATAAGTAAATAGAGTCCACCTGTGTGTAATTTAATGTCAGTCTAACTACAACTTTGACACGCTCTCACAAGTATAAAACATGGCGGTGGCAGCATCATGCTCAATAAAGGACAATTCACAAAGTCTACATAAGACTAAACAAAAGGACTGCAAGTTAGCCTTCAAGCAGGAAAACAACCCTAAACAGACGCCAGAACTGAAGTGAAATTGTTTTAGATCAAAGCTGATTCTTGTGTTTCTTGACATTAGATCTGTTTAAGCCAAAACACACAAGCATGAGAAAGAAAAACTAAAAGAGATGAGCATTAACCTAAACCTCTCGATTACAAACACGTCTTCACAAGGTGAGCTACACAACTTTTATGATATTGTCCAACACCTTCCATGTACGTCACGACCGGAAAAAGGATCAAATGAGTTCATTCAAACCGAAAAAAATGACAGCTTTAAATTTCCGGTGATTGTTGGATTTTTTTTGCAATGTTTAAAGGATTATTTTTTAGTATAAGTTGGATAGACCCCATGTAAATGATTAAGTTTTACTTTGTCTAGAGGGGAAAAAATATTTAGACCTAAATAAATGTTTATATCATCAATC
This sequence comes from Apricaphanius iberus, assembly GCA_028564705.1. Taxonomy (NCBI): domain Eukaryota; kingdom Metazoa; phylum Chordata; class Actinopteri; order Cyprinodontiformes; family Aphaniidae; genus Apricaphanius; species Apricaphanius iberus. Next base: position 917,820 of record JAPXFQ010002889.1, read on the forward strand.
ATCATTGATTTGGCATTCTGGATATTACTAAACACCCCCTCCATGATGTCCTGACCAGCCTGTGAAGCAGCTGATGTAGGATTTTGAGGTTCAGGAAATCGTTTTTTCCTGCAGCCATAAGACTATTCAACAGAGAAATCAACATGTTTCCTAAATTATTTTTTATTTTTTAATCAAAAATGTATTTTTATCTATCTATCTATCTATCTATCTATCTATCTATCTATCTATCTATCTATCTATCTATCTATCTATCTATCTATCTATCTATCTATCTATCTCAAGGTATGTATAGACTATTAATAAAAATTTTGCCTATAAATTGAAATCAGGTTTACTGCTCAGCTTGTTTCAGGAATAAAACACCTGGCAAAGCACCAGACGTTTAAGACTTTTTTGGATTTGTTTTTAAGACAGTACAGGAGGCTCCTCTAAAATCCTAAAATTATAGGATCTAATTGAGTTAAATGTGACTGTCAAACATCATGACTTATTGCAGAATGAAGCATCTGTTTTAACTAGTCTAGGTGAAATGACTCATTTTCCATTATACCTGTTTGAATCCCGCCGTCTGAGTGTTAATTTTTAACTCTTTCACAAAAATCCCTCTGGGCCTTCATTGTTTACATCTGCCCTTTTGACCCCACCCTCAACCCATTTTTGCATGTGACTCTTTAAAGACACAAACTTTCCACTACAATAATGAGAGGCTCTGCAGAAACAATTTGAGTAATGAGATATTGATTTGAGGTGACTCATTCCACTTGTAGAACAGGAAAAAGATACGGGATTATTTACTTTTCTGAGGGTTATAGGAGGTCTAAACTCTAGGTGCAATGATGGTTAAAAAAAGTACAATTTTGTTGTACAACAGACCTGTTTTTTGCTAGATTAGTGCCGCAGATTTCCCTGATGTCATCATTATTATTTTCTGTCTGTCAAGCTGTATTATCTCTGGTACTGTTAAAGATTCAACAAATGAAATGGGAACAAATGATTTTTCAAACAAAAAAAATAATGATGCAAGCTCTGTTTTCCTACCTTTTGTGTTGTTGTTTTTTTATCTGGTTTTTCACTTTAATACTTCTCCAAATAAACTACATCTGCTCCTGTTCACAGAAGTTTTGCTGAACAGAACAAGGGAAGGAAATTATACATTTTTAATTACTGCTGCGGATATACTGTGTGATCCGGTTGTTAAATGCCTTGTAGTCAAAATATTTAAAAGATAAAAACAACATAAGTCACACAGCAAGTTGAGGCTGAAGGGACAGCAGCTTCCTCTTTCGGCATAATGATGAGTTAATTTATTACTGACGGAAGCAAATCTACAAACGGGTCAAAGAATTTATTTATTTAAGACTGTACATTTTCCTCACATCTTCAAAGGGTGAAAAATAATCTGCTGTAGTTTATGGTTAAAGGAAATAAGGAGATGCTAAAAGAAAACCAGAGTTTAAAATGTAAATTTATTCTGCATGGAAATGAAGGTAGTTACCCCTCATCTTTTCATTGAGAGGTTAAGTGGGTCAAATCCTGACTTTTAATGAGACTCAGGGTTTCATGAACAAACCAAGGCTTCTGTTTGATAATTAGTTGGGTATGGTATTTACAAAAATTTTATCTGAGCACGCACTTCTTACATTATAAAAAATAGATGCTGGTAGCCCATTTACAGGTTTAAAGTTTGGGTTACAAATGCGCAGAGAAATCAACAAAGTTTTAGAGTTGAGTGGCCAATATCAGAGACCAGTTGTTCTGAAACGTAAAAATCTGATCTTTTTCAGATCACTGAATGTGTCACACGCGCTACCAGGTTGTTGTAACCACAAAACTTGCTGGAGTAGATGGAATACGTTTAAGTTGTATTTTCATTATCAGGGAGGTGTTTAGTATTGAAGTGGGGGGAAAGGCAGAGATGAAATAAGCTATTTAAAAAGAAATGTAATTTTCAAAGAAATCCCAGCGAGAGAGAGAGAGTAAAACTTTTGGCACAGTAAACCCCAAAGTTAAGATTACTTTATTACACTGAGTAGCTGAAACTCAATATTCGGAAAAAAATTATTCTAACTCAAATCTGTTGAGTTAGTTCAGCATATTCTTTTGTTTTGCGTACAAGTAATTCAAACATTTTAAGTGACCTAATTATCATATTTCCCAGGGTGCTTAGGGGCATGTTTTTGACACCATGAGTGACTTGGAAGTCTGTTGTATTCAATGACAATTTATATAATTATTCAAAGTGGTGTTTATGTTAATATCACATTCACAGTGATTATAATTCTGCTCATTATATCCCTTGTGTTGAGAATTATTGAATTTAAGATTATAAATATATAATGCATTCATGTGAGTTATCTACAAGTTAATGTCAGTCTTATAAAAATGCATGACACTAACTTAACTTAAGGGTAGTTTATACCAAATGTGTGTATGAAACTTATAAATTAAAGTGGCATGTAATGACGATTTTTGAGTTGGCTTAATTAGTAAGTTTAATGTAATTATAATTAGAAAACATATTTAACATAGACATATTTAAGCATTGATATACTCTAATATCTGAGTTTATGATCTCAAAAAATATGTGGCAACTGATTGCCTCACTTTTTTTGAGTTCCGCCTATTTATTCGGGTTTAGGGAGTGGAGTTGTGTTGTTTTATTTCAACCTCTGTTATAAAAGATGCTGGAATTTAAAATGTCTCAACCTCTTTAGAAATCTTAGAATTATATTTATGCATTGCTAAGTGCTGAAAGCACTAATTGTCAAAATGAAATGCTAAAGAAAGTTTAAATGTCCTTTTTTTTACAGTAACTAGTTTGTCACATGCAAACATTAGAAACAACTGTTAATTTTGACTCTAAATCTTATCTTTTAAATCCATGGATCCTGCAGCTTTGCACTTTTCAGTTATTCAAATTGATCAATAAAAACCACACCCAGTGAAGGAAAGCTATATTTTATTACATATATTAATTAGATTTTTTTCATTAGCTTTGATAAATTGCAAGTTGGATGGTGGGGCAGTTGTTAAGCACTGAAGGTCCTTCTTTTAAATTTATTCCTGGGTCTTACTGCATGCCATTTACATGTTCTCCCTGTCCATGCATTGGTTCTCTTGGGTACCTCGGGTCCTTTCACAGTCCAGAAGCACGCATGCGAAGTTAAATGGTCGTTTTAAACTGACTGTAGGTGTAAGTGTAAACATGCAAGGTTCCCCTCTGTGCTAACATTTGATGACCGGGTGACCTGTCCTGGGTGTACAGTATATTGCATCTAGCCTAATGGCTGTTTGAGCCCCTGCTACCTTGTAATGATTTGGCAGCTATAGAAACTGGATGGATTTTGATGTTTACCTTCAGCTAAAGATTTTTCTTTTTACATTTAATCGTTATAGTCCATGTCATCAAATAGCGAAAAGTTTTCCTTTCCCTTCCACTCATTTACAAAGCTGTTTATGAAGCCGGAAATAGTGTCGACTGTTGAGTGTGTGGGCCCAGTTGCTCGGAGTCCAGGCTGAGTGGCACTTATTGGTTCTCACACAGCGGTGGGTGTTGGAGCTGGAAGGCAGGAGCTTTTAGCGTGAATCAGCGCCGGCAGAGGGAGGCGGGGTGGGGGGAGTGAGCGGGTGTAGTGGGCGTATTTTTATCCACACTTTTCAAAATTAATTCACATCAGTTGTTGAGATTTGAATCTGAGAGCTGTGAGATCCAGTTGCAATGGTACCGCATCCAAAAATAGACCTGCAGCTGATGTTTCCTGATCAAACTAGGTCATTCAGGCAGGTTCTGTTTGAGGTATGCTCCTCTCATCCAAAAGCTCCTGCTGCTTTTCATCCATGAGCGCTGTGTTCGCCGGGCTCCAAACTTTGATGGGGCTCAGTATGTGTTCGAGTGCTGAGCTACGCCCTCCATGAGTCTGGGTGGGTGGGTAAGTGCCGAAGAGCTGCCATCATGTGTGCAACAAAAGTGCACAGACAATCTGGAGGCTATATGTGTGTTAATGCTACATGAAAGTTTGTGCGTCTTTTAGTGTGTGAGCAGGCAACGTGGGTGTTGCCAGATGGAAGCAGGGAGGAAAAGGCAAAGGGACGAAATGAAGGATTTATTTTGGCCGAGTCACTTTGTAGACACTGAAAAACAGCATGTTGTTTAGCTTAAGCACATTTTTCTACAGAGGAGGCTCAGTGGGAGAGCAGCATCTTTTTAAACATACTCACTTTCTGCATTAAAGTAATGGGCCTGTGATTATCCACCTGCTAACTGCTCACCCTAATCCCTCTGAAAGTGTTTTTTAACCCTTTTTATGAACAGGATTTAAATATGCAAGCATGCCTTGGCTCTAAAAAAGGAAAGCTAACTTCCACTTTCAGAACATCTCACAGTGTCTATGATCACCTGCCAAACACTAAAAGCCTTTGCAGTTTGGTGCTGAGAACCGGCATGAATATAAAGCATTTCCAGGCGCATTCACTGTTTTAAAAATCAGAGAATTTGCATGTTGTTTTTCGCTGGGGAAAAAATCAACCTGGAAAGCATGTCTCACTTCACAGAACTGATTCGTAAAAAATAAAGTGCTGTTGTCTGTATCAGATGTTATCTCACTCAAGAGCTCATTGGGACCTTATAGTTAAGTTATCTTATGAACCATATAGGTAGTTGACCAGGGCAGTATTATGGTGCGTTCACACCACAACATTTGTCAGAGTCAAGCAACGCTCAAAAAGCGACTATTTTGACACATATACACAAGATAAATTTTTAAGCTGAAGCTAGCAAAGCTCGTAGGCGGGCCTTTCTTTGCTGGATGTTTTAAACACTCGCGGATCGTGGTTGTCTAGGCAGCGTCGACGTCGGGCAACCTCACTACAGTGAGTCGCTCTGAATTGTTGCCATGCTGCGTCAAGAGCGTTAGGACCGTCAAAAGTTCAACTAGCTGAACTTCTGCATTGCTCGCGTTATGAGCTTTGAAGCTTGAAACGCATGAAAAGCTTGAAAAGTTGACGGAGCCAATGCTCACCAAGAGCCGCAGAGACTGCGATGCTCCTCTGACAGCCTCAACCATAGACTTAACATGTAGCGCTGACGCTGACAAAGCCCGCGGTCTGAACGCACCGTTATGCGCTTTGCAACAACTAGGCCCTGATGAGAAGTCATCTGGCTCAGACAAAGGTAGTGGAAGCTCTCTAAATAGGGGCGGCCCCCACCCATTCTGGCCCGAGTTTACCCTAGTGGAAAAGGGGCTTTAGATGCAGGTGGGGCAATGAGGTGATCGGGCACTGGTAGGCTGAGGGAAGGTCAGTAATAAGCACAAAGAAGATGAATTAAGAATCAAAGAAAATCAAAAACAACCGGAAATGAATAATAAAGAATAAATAAATTACCTACAGTGGTTGCTTGTTTATTGCGGGGGCTATGTTCTAAGAATAACTCGCGAAAGGTGAAATCTGCAAAGTAGTCATTTTTATTTTTACAATTATTATTTATGCTTTAAGGCTTTAAAATCCTTCGCCACACATTTAATACACTTTTCTAGGACATACATTAATATTTTCTCATATTTCTCAGTATCTTAAATACTCTCAATGTTCAAAGATTCATAGATTTAAAGACATAAAAATATTAATATGCTGCGATTTCTTCGTCCGTCCTGCGTTGTTTTCCGCTGAAGGTCTCAGTGGCCGTCTCTTTTTTGAGTGAGGAACATAGATATGGCTCTAGTTGTTTGTGCTATTTTTTCTTCTGAACAAGAAGATTTTTATAAACAGAGCATGGCAAGCGCAGGAGATGCAACACAGACGAGATTCACAATTGCCTCCAATCAATCAAGACGCAGGACGCAATGCGCATTAGTACTTTGTAAGGACAGCATGTAAAATTGGACTATAAAAAAATCAGCGAAACAGCGAGGTCATGAAAGTTGAACTGCGTTATAGTGAGAGACCACTGTAATGCAAAGGAATTAACTGGTATAGGAATGCCCAACAAACAATAATGAATAAAGAGGCATGAACAGAAAATGGCAAGACCTAATGAATATAAATAAATAAAACTAAAATAAATAAAAAGGAGATAGTCAGAATACAAACACACCAAAACCCAAACAGTAGGGGAGGAGTCGAACACGAATATAGTATTCGGAAAGACACAAATACTTATTTCCAAAAAAATATTTGTATTCGGGGACAAGAAAAACTTTCTATCAAAAAGCTGCATTTCCTCATGAGACTGCAGTGCATGCGCCCCGGATGAGAAGGGAGTGACGTTTAGAAGTCGGGGAGGGGGAGGTAAAGAGGTGTCTGTCACAGCTGCTACACACAGCAACAGAAAAGATTCGGCTGAGCGAAAAACAAAGACTTTACTGTGAACTGTTCTGCGAACTATAAAAAGTATCTTAGCACAATCAAATGTTTTGATCATTTTCATAGAGCCTGAGTAAAAGATAGACACCAAGGTCATTTATTATTTGGTGGTGTATTTGGTGTTGACCTTAACGAACTACATGCTGCTGTGTTCACTTTGGGTTCACTAAGCATCCATCCATCCATCCATCCATCCATCCATCCATCGTCTATACGAGTTTATCCTTACAGGGGGTGTTGTGGGTGGGCTAGTGCCAATTTCACGGGGTGGTTCACAAAACAATAATGGCTAAAGACAACACACCACAAACAGAAGCTTTTCAAAATTTATCTGAATTTACTGCAAATCAGAAAAGAGAGGAAATATCAGAGAAGACAGAATGAACCGGTCTGAACAGCATTACGAAATCAAAGCATATTACAAGTTACATTTTTAGAACTCTGCAGACTTTTTTTTACAATGATCCAGCTCCTACTGAGCGTGCCAGTTTGATGTCTGAATAAATACTCTGGTGCCTTCCTGTAATAATCTGCAAAGCAATCTTAGATCTTACACCTAGTAGCAGTTAATTATCACCAGTCTGATTGCCTGCAATCACATTAACATATTGGTACGCACATCATCTAGGCTTAATTTGGCATATGATTAGCTTTTCTCTGGACTCCAACGTATTGATTTTAAAATTCTGATACAGCATGCAATTAATGTTATTTGGTGCACAAGTCTAACAAACACATAAACCTTTAGGGACTGGAGTTAATGTCTTCGCCTTATTAGTAACAGAATCCAACAGAACAGGGGAGGTTCTTGCTCATAATGTGAAATGATATCCAACCCTATTCATGGACTTTAATAACACAATTAATTATTCTATTTTTCACTATGTAAAATTTAAATCTGTGGATGTTATTTATTCACAAGGCCTACAATTTTCCATTCTATTTATAATGTTGTATAGTGTGAAAGTTTGCCAATTTAGAGTCTTTTTGCATACATTTATGATGCATTAAAGAAGCTTCAGCATGACACACATCTATTTATTTGATTAATATTACAGGAAAACGTTGAGCAAATATGTAAATGTGTGGGTAAAAGTAATCATAAATTAATTCATACTTCATTATGGTTTGTGTGTTGGTGCTCTCAACCCATTTTTGTACAGTTTTGTATATTTATTTGAAATAAACAGATATTTTCAATTTTACCAGTTTTCATTATTTCAAACGACTATAACTTCTTGATTTTAAAAGTAAAATGGAAGTAAATTAAGTTTTAGATGTGATTAGAAATGTTCCTAATATCTGTAGTTACTTAGTCAAATATATTTGTCAAATTATCATCTGACTTCGAAGGTTTCCTTTTGCATAAATTGAAGTAGGATCTTCAGGTTGTTAAGGATTTGCTGGTTAATGATTCATACGAGCAGCAGCGTTTACTGAGTTTAGCATATAAAGAGGAGACCTGTTTCAATTATTGATTGAATTGTTCTGTGGATTTGTGACCCTGAAGACGTCCTACGTCCCGATGCACTGCTCACCTGGCTGCTGCTGCCAATAGCATAGATAGATGGGGGGGTTTCCTTCAATAAACATCTAACCACATAGAGGCATTTACCTGATATCAGCGAGGAAGAGCAATAACCGGGCTCTGGTAATACGTTTTCTCCACAGGAAGTCATATCTCAGAGTGGTTTTGACTTGATGTTGTGCTGCAGTGTTTGTCCTCCTTGATTGCCTGGAAAAAAAAGTCTAAAAGCTTTATTGCTTTCAACAAGTTTTTAAATTAATAACAAGGCCGCCCTGTGAGCGAGATCTTCATTTTATGGCTGTCTGACTACAGCTGTTTGCTAGAGAGATAAAAACAGAAGGAACACAATTAATGGAAGCAGAGAACTTTCTATCAATCACAATTGCGCTATTAATTTGCACAGATGCAGCATCTAGAATGAAGGGTCACATATTTACTCAATGTTTTGGCCTATTGAATAACTACTCTTTTTTTTTTTTTTTTGTCGATTTAGGTTTGTAATTTGTCAGGGAGTCTTTGCCAGGAAGAAACACCATTACAAAGTTATGAGCTAAAATGTAGATATCAAAGTACCTGAATTAAAACAAAGGTTGATGCAATACAAAGCTCCTTGCAAAAATGTTACTACTCCTTAATTTTTTTAACATAAAAAATATGTAAAAATCTACAAAGTATGGAATGCATTTGTAGCCAGTTCTCCTTTGTATAACCGCCTTTGACCACACACCTTGCCCTTTGATTTTTAAAAATGGCTTAATATTCAACCATACTTCTTCCCACCCAAAATGTCTAAACCTAAGATAAATGATAGTGGGTCAGATTCCTTAAGCTTGCAGAGAACCCATGCTATGGTAGAAAATATAACGACATGTTGGGAAAATGTGGATCTATCGCTAGATTGTTACAGTAATAAACAAACAAACAAAAAATTCCACATTCATTTCAACTGCTTTATTTAGGTGCATAATTTGTTCTCCACTTCCTCGTGAGAATAATACTCTACAAATGCATTAATTGGTTTTCCATTTTCAGTTGAATTTGAATATTTTTTATATGGAGGATTTGCTAGTAACAGTAGTTAAAGTATAAAAGTCAAAATAACAACGTGACCCAGAATGCAACATTCTCATAACAAATGAAGAACAAGCTCAAGTTAAGCTGCTTAGTACAATAAACCTATTACATACCGAATATACAGTAAGTCCAAAACACCAAACTACATTCCCTCCCTGAGTATTTTTCACAACATCTCAACTGGGAACTCTCCAGTTTCTTTAGGCTGAATGGAGGTTTCTCCAAATACAGCGATCAAACAAAGAACAGACTGTGAATGGAGTGCTTAATAATCAGAGCTAGTGGATAAGATGTGGGCTCCGAGTGTGTGTCAGTGTTACAGTAGCTTTGTAAAAAAAAAACTTCATACTGCTGACTGAGTGGCTTTGACACAAATTCCTTCTAAACCCAGAGGAGAACAAACAGTCTCGCCTCAGTTACTGCCGCAGTCCCCCTGTCCCGATGGTCCGCAATAGCAGGATAAGATAGACGGGCAGCAAAACCACGGACAAGGAGCGACAGTTTATTGAGATCTATCTCTTACCTAACAGACTATATAAAGATGATTCATGGCTAATAAGCCTAAATCAACACTCAAGACTGTTATATCCTTACCTGTTATTGCTTTGTTTTATGTAAATGTATGAAAAAGAAAAAATCTGTGACGGGCTTAACCACTGTGTTTAATTATCTCAGTAGTATTGTAGATTTGATGCACTGTCAGGGGTCACGTTAACAGAATAATTTCTGTCTTTAACCGGTTTTCTTGAACGATGGCGAAAAAATCTGAAGTCAATCAGTCATTTTGACAGATGACAAATCACTCCAGACCACTTGGTGCAGAAGAGTAGACATTTTGAACTCTATGCACAGAGAGCAGGTAACTAAAAAAAAAAGAAAAAAGATTCCCATGAAAGCATCTGAGCATAATCTGAGACCTGGACACTGTTCTTGATGCATCTCGTTAACCAGGAGCTGACAGCATATTAAAGACTCATGGAGGCCATCTATGAGCAGCTGCTTAAAACATAAATATTTCCTGATTTCAAAACTTTGGCTGAGGTGGCAGTTGTAATTCATGGCTCAAGTGTGGCAGCAGAGCGTGGAGTCAGCCTTCAGAGCAGACCGAAAGGAAGTGGTGAGTCTGCGTCAGGTCAAACTTCATAGTTTAAGTGTAATCATTTCATTTCATTGCTCATATGTCATTATTATCATCATAACAATTGTTTGGAAAAAATTGATTATGACCTGATAAGAGGTCAAGCTACAATTTTTTTGGTGTCAGTCATTTTTTACTAATGGGGTTTAAAAAATCCATTCATAATCTATTTTTACTAGTAGTATTTAGTTTTAATTCTTCTTAATTATTAATTAAGCCCAATAACAGGACAGAGAATCCACATTGTGCCATCAAACATCGAGCAGATTAATAAGCTACATTTATAATAAACATTTTACCTGTTGTGGTCTGTGCCTCCTGTGTGTGTGTAATGGAGGCTGAATCTATTCTCTGTCTGGAATCATACGACTTCATCTAAAGTTTTGGAATAAAGTGGAACATTTCTCCAATTTAAGTGATTGGAATTCTGCAAAACTCTCTGATCGATGGCCCACTCGCAGCAGGAGGAAATCCTGCAGCAGATGTTTTGTTTTTATCAGTGGTTGAGCTGCAATGATTTGTCAGCACTGGTCAGTGTCTGATGCAGTAACAGATGCGCTCCAATGCCCCTGCAACTCTCCTTTGTGCTGTCAGCTCCCGTATAACAAGATTTGTTACGGTGTCGAAATCTGAGATGATGCACTCATGGTGCATCCTGTGTGCAAAGTTGGAAATTGTCCACACATCTGCACCAAGTGGAAATCTGTCAAAATGACGGATGGAGTTCTGATTTTTTTGTCACCATTTTTTAAAACTGGTCAAGAATTGAAAATATTCGGTTATTGTAACCTGATTGAACGAAAAATTTTAGCGCACCCTCTGTTCATTATAGTGATAAATTATTTATTTAATTTAAACTTAACTTTAACATTCATTCCAATTATGTGCTATAGTACATATCAATCCATGCAACAGAATGTGTTAAAATAGGTATGAAACTTACCATCAGTTGACTGTAAAACAACCAAAACTAAAAAAGGTTGTTGAAAGCAAAGAGTTAAACTTATTTGTAGCAATCAAAACATTTTTCCACAGAAACAGCTGTAATCAGCTATTTGCAGTGTCATTTTTCTTCAATAATGTGTGTTTTTTTTCCTCCTGAAATGATTGCTCGGTGCCAGGATTTAACAATTTGAAGAATTCATTGAGATTTACTTTGATTGAGTTTTGGTATCTTGTTTATTATTATTAATAATATAAACGCTTTGTTACTGCTTTATTTAACAATCAGGTTATCTAATGATTATTTTCGGTTTGTCATACAGATGTTTCTTGTGTTGCAGTGCCCAATGAAGTATAATCTCCATGTTGCTGTAGTAATAACTTATTTTCTCAGTTTTTTTTCTGTTTAGTCTTCTTCTAATTAAAAAATGTAGACTTTAAATTCTGTTTTACATTTTTAATAACTGACCCTTTACCTGATATATATATACCTGGTATAATTGTGCTCTCCAGTCAGCTGATATCTACTTCCTAGAATACCAATTTAGATTTATTTTATCATTCCTTTAGAAAATATGTTGTATCCAATATGTAGGCAGCACATGGATTCCTTCTTTTCTGATTTCTGGTAATGCAGTGATGAAGTCGTCCAGCCGTCTGTAAAGTGTGAAAAAAGCTCAGAAAATCATCGTGAGCTGCCACAGTTTGCAGGAAAGTGCAATCATTTTGTCTTCAAAACCACTTCCAGCTGAGTGCTCTTAAGCCATCATGTTGTTTCGTTGAAGGAGAATTGAGCTCAATCTGCAGCCTTATTCCCAGAGGGAGGTGGAAGGGTGTCAGAGCATAAAGAAAGGTTAACCCTGCTGCTGAAGAGAAAGCACTGTTCATAAAGAGACTGTTCATATAGTTTAAAGACACTGCAAAGTTCCTAATACATTTAAATATAATTATAAAACTTTTATTTTAAATTAGAAAAGAATAACAGATGACACTTGAAAGGGGACACATATTTTCCACAGCACTGAAGCTGAGCTGTAATGGCAGAAAGAAATATCATGTTGAGGTTGAGTCCCAGATGGTCTCTATATGTCAGACCTTGTCGTCATAAATTACATGACTCTTAATTTCTCTCTACTTCTCCACGGCTCTTGCAGGAGAGCGCTGTGAGCTGTCATCCCGTTCAGGCCGCTGCGCACCGGGTGTCTGCAAGAATGGAGGCACCTGCGTGAACCTGCTGGTCGGCGGCTTCAGATGCGAGTGTCCGCCGGGCGGCTACGAGAAGCCCTACTGCGAGATGAGCACTCGCAACTTCCCCCCAAACTCCTTCCTCACCTTCAAGGGCCTCCGCCAGCGCTTTCACTTCACCCTCTCGCTCACGTAAGCTCCTCCAACCCCATCGCCTGTCAGCGATCTGTGATTCACACTCCACCCACCTCCACATCACACACAGGTTAGCTCTTACCTCCACTTTTGGGTGTACAGATTTACATAACCTTAATGGAGGTAAGTGACACTAATAGCATCACTCGGAAACAATCATCTTATGCAGGGCCACTTTAGGATCGGGCTGATACAGAATCGCTAAGAGTGTTGGATGTGTGCGGCTGAAGGAGTGAATGTTAACTAGAACGTGAGCCGAAAAAAGCGTTGTTTTTGGAGAGGATAGTTGCATAACAGGAGGATGTTACTCCCAAAAAGTCAGGTCTTATTACAGTCACTGTGTCAGTCGTCAGTTTGAGTTTTGAGTCAGAGGTTGGCCTATTTCTGCACAGTCTTCCTCACCCGGGCAATGACTGACAGAAGCTGTCTCATCATCATCATCATCATCATCATCATTACTGTAGTCATTCCTCCTTGTGATTTCTGCTTCTGGTCAGTCTGTATAACCCTGTAGCCACAGAATCCCTGCATGCTCATGGAAGTGTTATTTCTAGGGCGTGAATGTAGATGTGGTGAAATTTATTTGATCACTTTAACCATGGCAGTTGTCAACGAGGTTTAACAGTCACCTTAGCTGTCACCTGATCTCTGTCTGTGCAAGAGAAGCATCAAAATGTTGTACATGAGTAAAAATAAAAAGTGTAGTTAACACCGTGAAGCTACAAAATGCAACTGAAGGAAGAAGATCAGAAGATTCTTGAAGGTCGTTGTTAATCTGGAACCCATTTATAGGAGCTGAGGCAATGGCTGACATGTGCGCCAAGTGGACACACTTAGTTTTACTTATATTTAAGGTAGGGCTTCATGATACCGGGAAAAACTTAAATTGTAGTATTAAAGTTAAGCATTGCGATGCTAATATACATTACAACTAGCCTACTTTTTCCTCACTCCTCTCCTTGTTTCCCTTCCTTATGGTGTCCCTATACCCTTTTTATTGAGCTTCAGCATCTTGGTCAGTAACCTCTGCATCAGGTGTGACTGTGCAGGTTCAAACAGTCTAGTATATAATATTGGCAAGCAAAATGACAATCAATGGGATCTGAAATATTATAGCCTTCAAAAAAATTATGTTATTTAAATTGTGATTATCATCTGATTTGACTATTTTTGCAGTCTCTAATTTAAAAGATTTTCTTCTTGATCATGGGTGAGTTGAGCTTTTTAAACGTAGGAAGGGTACGAGAATGTGAAAATAAAATTCAGCTGTTAATTACTACAGCCTAACTATAATTTAATTATAATTACAGTAAAAAATATTTAACTTCCCGCAATTTTATATTGTCTTTATGTCCACCATGTGGAGAAAAAAACAAATCTGAATACTTAAATTTACTAAATAGGGGAGAAACATGTTGCATTTGTTTTTTCCTTAAAGTGGGAGCTGGGAGCATTCTGTCACATAGGGATAGAATTGAACTGAATTGAGTTGAATAATCCTTTATTGTTCCACGAGGGGACATTAATTTCAGGACAGACTGATCAAGAGACCGAGAGACCGATTACACAGACAAATACAGGCATACTGTGGTATTACGGCAAGCTCGAGTGGCGCACCACCTTGCAGATATGAAAAGATATATACAGGGTTTTTTGTAACAAGAGTGGAAAAAAGTACTCATCTGTATCTTGATTCCTTATTCAAGGGAGCAAAAATCAGACAGTAGAATAAAAAAACACCACAAAAAACACTTTAGCAAGTACTCAGACAGTCACATTCACAATAACACACCCAGGGGAAAATCCTTAGTTCACAATTTAGAAGCACATCACAGAATGTGCAAAACCAAAATTGCTTCCCAAGGTTTGAGGGAGCCCAGAGGACGGTGATAGTGCAGGTGATGTGAGCGTCTGTAGCATGTGTGTGTGCGTCAGTGGAGTGTAGGGAGGAGGTAACCGAGAATCTGTTTACATTCCTCAAACAGGTTGATTCTGGACCAGTTGAAGGCCACCATAGAGTCAAAATACTAATTGTTATGGTTAGCAGGAAGAGCAATTTCTCTCTATCCTTTGAGTCTCTCAGTGGTTCCATATGATTCAGTTTCATTAAATTTTCATTTCCACCTTGTTGTGCTGATAGTTTCTCCAAGTTCAATGACACACTTTGGATGAGTTGAAGCAACGGCCAGATCACCTGTTATAGCCTCCAACCTGTGTCCCAGCTCACCCAGCGAGTAGCTGTGAGTTCCAGCAGCCCGACCCAGCCCATTGGACAGCTCCTAGAGCCAATCGCTTCCAGATCTGCCTTTATTTTCCGGTACAGCAAGTATCCACCCAATCCAATCAGCTGGAACCCGATCACCATTAATCAAAATATCCGAACGTCCTCCGCATCCTCCTGAGAAAGTATCGATAGACAAAGCGGCTGCTACTTTTTCCACATAGCCACACGCATATGTCTGAGGCAGACAAGCGAGATCCCCCTTCCCTCTACGTAACGTTGAGTATATTTGATCCATTACATTCAGAGACCAGCTGACAATTTATTTAAGGTGGGTTTAGGCTTCGTTAAAAAATGCAGAGAGTTGGTCCAGACAGAATACACACACACAGAGTGCTGTGGGAGACAGAAGGGAGGGAGAGATAAGAGCGTCCGTCCTCGCCGGGTCCCAGGATAGTTGTGGTGGCTAACTGCTATTAGCAATCAGATTCAATAATTTTATTCATAAAAACCCAGCAGGAACATTAGCAGAAATGTATGTTTTACAGCACTGTTGCCCCCACTGAAGCATCGGACATCGAAAGTTAGCCTGGTCTTGCAGGCATTACCTACTAAAAGTTTATTTCATGTTTTTGGACTATGGAAGAAATCTGAAGAACCTTGAGAGAACGCGCTAACTCCATGCAGAAAGAACCCAGGTTGGAAATTGAACCACAGCCCTCATTTTTGTGACGCTACTACCTGGAAAAACGTCCAGCGCTGGGTTAGGTCAGATAAAAAGAATTTCAGTCAAAGCTTTAAATGGACTGAACTTATATCACGGTTTTCTAGTCATACCGACCAATCAGAGCACTTTACACTGGAGCCACATTCATTCACTCGAACTCACAAGCATGCACACACACACGCAAGGCAGGTTGAGGGTTAAGTGCTTTGCCCGGAGGCACATCGAAAGAGGCAGAATCTGGAATTAAACCTACAAGCCTCACTACGAGCAAACTACTTTACCTGCCGAACCATAGTCTCCTTTATTAAACATAGATGAAAAAATTAGCTCAATTACATTGTGTTTGGAAGTTAGTTTTGATCACTGTATTTGTTTATTTTTTGCAAATAGAGGTAAATAGACATTTCACCAAATGAATGCAGCCGTTCAACTCTCAACCTTTGGTTATTCAGAGGTGGATTTGTGCAAAAAGTGCAGTTAAATGCACGCAAAGACAGAAGGGACTCCCCATCTGTGTGATGAAATAAAATCAGTTTTAAAAGCTGTTCGTTGTGTTTGATATCTGTCACAACAGGCCAAAACAAGTGTCACCTCTCAGATATCACACAGAAATGTGCAGTGACATTTAAACGCAGATGTTGCAGCGGCTGTCGCTCACAAAGGCTGCCGGTGGAAACGAAACCCCCTCAGTGAGCTTTATGGACTCAGTCCTTCTTTAAGGATCAGATGACGGCCCTTTTTGATGGAGAACCTCACAGACCGGTTTTCAAAGCGGGCCGTATTTCAGTGGCAGGTTGGAGGAGCTGGGAAGTGGCTGCTGCTGTGAGAAAGGTGTAGATTTTGTCAGGTTGATGTAGGCGAGGTCGGCGCTGTCACTTGAGCTGGCGCTGATCCGGTTTCCCACAGAAAAAAAGGCTCCACTATGACAACTGTGGACATGGATCCAGAACTCTCTCTCTGAGCGAAAACTTATTTTAGGCCTGAAACTTTACAAGGAAGTCTTACATTTTACCACTAATGCAGTTCTTTGTTTCAGGATCAGCAGTGACTCAACTTTTGCTTTTTATATTGATGTTAAAAATGATTCTGTAAATTAAACATGCTTGGATCATATTTTGACATTGTGATCAATCTTGATGAAGAATTTTGAGGAAAAATATGCAATCTTGTTAGTATTTATGAAGAAATGTCATAATTCAAACCTAACATGAAATAACAGAACTCGGTTAAAAAAATATATTTTATTTCTGCTACAGGTTCAACATAGATTTTATATGTAAATAGATCAAATTTATACGACCAGATTTTTGTCTGTTTGACGGCCAATAATCGGTGTTCTCTCTTAGATGAGATCAAGACCACTGGACTCTAAGCCTGGATAGGAAGGCAAGATTTTTATGCCGATTTCTGGCACGATTCTCCCATTTCAACAAACTCAAGGATGCTCCTAATATCGTGATGGCTATAAGGATAATCCAATCTGATATTCCTGCCATTTGTGTTGTGTAGTTAGAGCTCCCAGGTCTGCTCAGAGGGATCTCTGGACTTCTCCGATAACAAATTGGGAATATTCAACATGTTGTATTGTCTTGGCCTGATATGATAGCGTCAGTTCAGTGCAATAAATATGCAATACATATCATCTAGACGTACAATGTTAGTGTTTCTTAAATTTTTTGGGGGGATTTTTTACTAAGTTTCCTAGGAATAGGCCAGACCTTTTCTTAATATCTTTTAAAGTGGGCTTAATATATAATTTTCTAGACTTTTTGAAGAGCTTTCGATGCTCTTTTTTTAATCATTTTTAGAAAACCTGTTGGCGTACTTGCATTCATTTGGTATGGAGGGCTTTATATACAGCTGACACTATATAAAAACCAATGACATCATAGACGTTGTGCCCATCAGTAATGCTAGTGGCATAAAGGTATTTAGAACATACAGCATGCGATGCTTTGCAGAAGCATTAATAGATTTTGAGCTTTTTTCACATTTCTTTTATTTAGTAAATCTGTCAGATGCTGCCTAAGCCTTTAAACAACGGTTCGCTTTGCTGCAAGAAAGCTACAGTAAACGCTACGGAGCAATGGTGCAGATTAAAGCATGTTCATGTGTTGGATAGTCCTGGCCTAAATCTAGTAGAAAGTTTATTTGCCAAGACTTGAGAACATCTGTTCATAGATGCTCTAAATTTATTCTGACTGGTTGTTAATACTTTTTCAAGGCAATGTGCAGAAACCACTGAACACTTCTTTGCTCTTTGGTCCTTTTTGATTAAAAGCCTTTTGGTGCTTAAATTCCGGGCAGAATAATGTGAAAAACTGCAAAGGTTTAAAGACCAACTTTAAAACACCTCAATAAATCCTGAAAAACTGCAACTTTACACATAATTACCACAATTAAGAAATGACAGATATGAAAAATTGAAGGACATCAAGACTTTCCTTTGCACTGCCCTGTCTTTAAATAATCAATCATAATAAACTAGCAAGTTGAAGCAGTAATGCGGCCATTATGACTAAAAATGTTAAGCTATACAGGAAGCTTAGAGGTCTCCCAAGTCATTACAGTTCATCCTTTTGGGAGCATGAACCAATTTCCAGATTAACCACCCATTAGTCACGTTTCGTGCTGGAAATATCAGGAGATGATTTAAGGTGTTAGGATTGATCCTACTTTTTTTTCCTTTCATATTTATTTCTTCTTCAAAACTTTCCCCTTCAGTCTGTGAATGTAAACATTTTAAAAAGTGTAACAAATATTGAAATGTTAATTGAAAGGACTTCGCTCGATCTTCCTCTTTCCACCCCACCGCACCCACCCTATGCATTTTGGCGTGTTATCATAGCGTGACACGGTCCCCCGCATAAGGCCAGACTGGTTGTTATTTTTACTGATGGGTGCCTAATGTGACGCGCAGTGATGCCAGTAAAGTCACTGTTTAGTTCTGGCTGATTACCCTCATAGTTCAGAGGGCTCGAGGGGGGGGGCAATGTGGAGCATCCTTTTAAATCGATACGTCAAAGAGTGAAAGACACTGTAGATGGAGATTCTCCCCGGCTTTCTAGGCTTTTTGCTGCCTGACCGCCTTGCCTGTATCTCCACCTTTTATCTGCTGTAGCATCAGCATCCTCCTTTCCTCTGAGGTCATGATTAGAGTTTTTTTCTTCCTGTAAGCAGGTCAGTGTTGCAATGCCCCCTGGCTGCTCTTCATGCACTAACCGCATCACGACAACATCCCCTGAAAACCTGATGACCTCAAGAGAGAAAGGGGGGTTTGCAGCTGTTAAAACTGTCTTAACAGCACAGATAGGCATCCAGATGTTTGAATGGCATTTCTCCTCGGAAAGTAAAAAGAATTCCCAGCTCATTTGAAAGCTACATCTCCATTAGAGCGAAGAGAAAGAGTCACAGTGACCTTTGTGGAGGAGAATTAATCCCCTCTTCTGAGGAAGCTTCATTTTAGTTCAGTAAGTGACCAGAACATTTGGATGCATGTCTCTCAGTTTGCAGGTGTGCACAGCAGACCCATTGTTTGGTTAGTTATGTGGAAGATGCTATCTTCTCTTCTATGCATGAATAAAACTTGCTTTTAAACATTGCAGTGACCCGTTTCTACAGATCACAGCTGACATGAAAGTTTTGTATCCCCCTGTGAACAGAAAGTTTGAAGCAACATTTAGATGTATTTGAATGTGTCGACGTTCCCCAGTCTTCTAATGTGGCTTTAAGCATGCAGTAGTGCTGCGGGTTAGAATACTGGAAGCTTTCCGTTCTGTCTTCTATGTGAAAAAAAAACAAAAACATTTTTAAAGATGTTTTTGTTATCAGTCTAGACAGTCTTACTACGCTCTGCTTCCTCACTTGCAGCACTCTGATCCCCCCCACACAGCTTTGACTTTGCCCTAGTTTTCGTCTCTTTGTTTTAGTGTCATTAGTATCGTGCATCTCCTATCTATCCACGAGGATTCATTTACTGTAAAATAAAAATTCCAATTTTCACTGTGACTTCTGCTTTCAGTGAAAATCATTATCTGTTTTGCAATCTGAAGAATTTAACCTTATGATGTAACTGATAATAAAATTAGATTTATTATGAAATGTATCTGATATGAATGTGAGGAAACATAGATGCTCCTAACTAGGTCAGAGCAGACCTCTACCCTGTTTCTTCTCTCTCACATCTTCCAACATATGCTGTTCTTACTTTGTTTATCAGTTGTGTGGTATAAATAGACTTACTCTGAGTAAAAACTATATTTCATCAGAACTGTAATTTTTAGCTACAAGCAACAAGAAACAGCCGACTAAATAGGAGTTAATCCTAAATGTATCTTTTTTTTTTTACCTCTAAAAGTTAACTCAGATCTTCTTGTGTTTATGTGTCAAACTAAGGTCCACAGTGTGATTATACTTATATAAAATTAATATAGAGTTGATCGGCTGGTATACATGACATGCACCATTTACATTTTAAATCCCAGAATGCTCTGCTGGTTCCTTGTTATGTCAGTCAGGATTGTGTTGACCCTGTTTGTATGTCACCATCCAAGTGTAATGTAATTAAAACAGATTTATAGGAAAATAAAAAAGTAAAGAAAGTGACATTAAATTGTGAAATGTGTTAATACAAAGCATGATATTATGTTAATAAAAAAATTAACACGTTTGATATTATTGAGATATATTTAAACTGAACTTAAAATGTTTTAACTTTTGTAGGAAAGCTGCAGTAAGCTGAAATGTTTTCTGCTCAAACATAAAGGAACCAACAGTTTCTGCACATCTCAGGTTTTCAGGGAGTTTGTTCCAGAGCTGAGAAGCAAAGAAACTAAATGTTGCCTCTCCTTGACTGGCCTGAATTCCCTGGGTGTTCATACCTGGTTATTCACTCTGAAATATATTTTATCCCAAGGCCATTCCCAGCCTCTCATACCAGAAAAGAGCCAGTGTTTCAGTTTTCAGCTGGTATTTGATTGATTTAATAACGTAATTAAATAGTCCCAACATTAGGACTTAGACATTTTGTGCATTACATTGAAGGAGATTCTGACATATCAAATCACTGATATTAAGTACACCCCGACTTCAGCCTAGTTTATCCTTCTCCGTCAGCAGGTTTGCACTAACACACGTATTGACCGAGATAATTTCCTTTATACTTCTCTGTTGGTGTCAGTGTTGCAAAGCAATGACCACCAAGGACAGCAGGGGGTGCTGGCGGGTCTGCCTACCATTGCAGTGACGGCTCTGGTGAACTAGTTTATTTACTTCTACTTGTAAAAACCAGATCACGTGCCGCACGGATTAAACATTTTAAAGAAATAATGTTGTTTTTCAGATTTGCCACCAAAGAGCCAAACGGTTTGCTGCTGTACAACGGCCGCTTCAACGAGAAACATGACTTCATCGCTATGGAAATCATCGACCAGCAGATACAGCTCACCTTCTCTGCAGGTACACATTCATGTTTCTTTATTTAGCTCACCCTCTACAGCTTGAGCGCAGTTCCTAACCTCTGCTGTTGTTGCTCAGGAGAAACCCAAACTACAGTTTCTCCATTTGTGCTGGGAGGTGTCAGTGATGGTCAGTGGCACACCGTGGAGGTTCATTACTACAACAAGGTCAGTAGAAACTGCTCACTTTATCCTTCATATTTGTATTTTTAATGGGTTGAAGTTATACCAGAAAGGTTTGATGCTTAGCTGATCATCTGCGATTTTTGTAGGAACAATTTTGCGCTGAGTGGTATTTCCCATTTTTGTACTTGTGTGTAGAAATGATCCTAAATATAAATACAACTCTAACCGTGCACACACGGTATGTTAGTATGGGGGAACTGCACAAATGAAGCAGTTTTACTTTTACTTTAAATATTTTTCCCATTAGATTATCACCTCTGCCAAGGAGCTCATGTCTTTCTGTCTTTCAACAGTTGTGGATGGATTTGCATTCAACTTTCTTGAAATGTAAAAAAATTAGTATGAAACAATGAACGATTAAATTTTGGGGTTAAACCAGCCTGAAAATCTTGTGAATCGCTGTCTGGCGGTGTGGGAGGTGTGAGGTGCTTTGCGGAGGTCTGTGCTCTCCACATGCTTCTTTTACTTGTAGCATCAAACTTTTAAATGTCTGTTGTTACTCTTATAAATGAAAGTTTTGAAAAAGGGATGGTCCTGCTTATCAGTGCAGCAGGTTGTTGCTTTTTCTGTGCATACTGATGCCAGCCAAAGCGGTGTCTCCAATAACGCATGGCCACACGCGTGATCCGAGCACCACTGGTAGAAGATCTGCCGCAGCTGTGTCCCTAGGGATGTTTTATTTTATTCAGTTTTATATCAAACCTTTTTTTTTTTTCTTTATTTCCAGCAGGAACCTCTCCATTGTTCAGGACAAGTTTAACTTATTTAATGTGTTTAAAGAAGTTAAAGGAAACGTATGTAGGATTGTGGCCAAAAGCGGTACTGCAATCACATTGAAAATACTGTAGAACTGTGTATCCCTTCCTGACTCGACGTTGCCAGCTGCTGTGGGATCCAGCAGGAACGGCTGACCCTAACTAAATAACATTAGCAATGGTCATACAGGTTAACTTGCAGCATGTGTAGTCCACAATGTACGCGAAGAACAAATGAGGAATTATTTATACCGAGGTATAGGCTACGGGCCCTGATGCTGATGTTAGCAATGACGACTCGTCGTTTTTATCTCCCAAACAATTCCATACCTTTTCAATTTGATGACCACTCTCCTCCATATGCGCTAACGTAACGTTACTTTCCACGAACATGCATAACTTTGTTCGACTGTCGTGAATATTTGAAATGTCAATTTACATTAAGTACAAGTAAGTTAGCCAAACATAGGTGAATCTTACCTGTCCAGGAGAAGATTGGCGACGTTGACGTCTGTATTCAAATTCTTCTCCATTTTCAGCCGTCTCCATCTTTCAAAGGCATCTCCTATACAAATCCTTTTTTTATTTCGGACTTTGTCACGACGTATTTCGGATTGATAACGAGGTCTTTTAGGTTTCGTAACGTTATACATGTTTTGTCCGTAACGTTCGGAGCTTCAGCTGTGGCAAACAGAGCAGAGCTGGCAACCCGGATGAGGAAACTATACTGACTTCGTGATTTGTAGATAGCTTAAGGGTGGAGCCTCAGACCAAAACAGAACATGACAACAATAACATCACTTGAGGGCTGCAACTTTCACTTTTCTAGTGACATATCAGGGCCATTTCATGATTAATTAAAATAAATTTCTTACATACGTTTCCTTTAAGTAGTGAACAGAGGCAAATGGAATTATTCTTTGCCACATTTTTTTAATATCCGCAGAAATATAACTGGCAGGTGGGAGACATGATGCAGAGGAACCGCTTATAATCGAGGGCAAAAACTATCTGTGTTAAAATTAATTTGCATCAACTATGATAGTTTTCAAAAAGTCTGTTTATCATGACTTTTTCTTTTCTTTTTTTTTTGCACCACTTGTGTTTCACCTCTCAGTGTCAATTAAATTCCTGGTTTCGCTCTTTAGCCCAATTATTTTTGGAAAGAACGCAAGGAGTTCATTCATGTTACAGAGAATGTGGTGTTACTAAATATGGTTAATTGATTAATTAAATATGGTTAATTTCTGTATGCAAAGGACTGAACAGAGAAGAGCATCTAGGTAAGCAAATGTTTCTCAACAGATGATTGCTAAGGTACGTACTTACGAGTGGCCACCTTACAATAGATAAATGCGACTTCGTACAAACATTCTAAATTTTATTCGTAGGATAAAATATAGGACAGTTACTACAAATGTTTGAAAAATGAGGGCCCTGATTAATTGGCTCAAGTGCGCAGAAGCAGAGACACATCTAAAAGTTTCTGGACACCGCTCCTTGAAGACTGGAGTTCCCGACCCGTGCTTTAGAGAGTCAACACACGGACAGGGTGAACATGCGAACCTACGACCTTCTTGCTGTAGGGCAACTCCAGCTCCACACTCAACACATCACCAGAAACCTTGCACTGCTGAGCTGTTATCTCTCTGACAGACTGATGATTTAAGCGTGTCCTACACTCACAGCCAAGGTTTACGTTGAACTGACAGCACACACATTTTTTACTTGTAAGCGCATTTGATGAATGAGGGCCTTTTTGAATTTTTTTTGTCAAACCTTGATGAGGTTCAAAAGGCCCTTTGTAAATGTGGACCACTTAGCATTCAGTCACAGGTTTTGTTCTACGCAGACAGCAGACTGTTGCTGTCCGGCAGGCGCCGATAACTGGCAGCTGTCACTCTTCCTCTGCGTTCTTTAACATGTTCGTGGACAGTCTGTAAACCGGGAGCAGACAGGGAACTGGGGGCTGTTCTCTGTCAGACTAAAGATTGTCTGCTGAAAAGGCCAATGATGTGGAAGAGAGCCAGCACGACTCCGACACACGGAGACCCTCGGACCAGACGTGAAGGGGGGGTTAGATGGATGAAAACCACAGTGGGAAGACTTTGTTTTTCCAGACATGCTCTGATTGTTTTAAATATGTTTGACTGCTACGTTTCTGTGTAAGAATATCAGAATGGCTCAATCAGTGCAGGAATGTATGGAGCTGTTGTCCGCTTTCTCAATACTTTCCCACCAACACACACACACACACACACACACAGGATGTCACATTTTTGTCCATTGAGGAAGTCACTTTGCATCATAAAGATGCTGCCGGGCAACCCTCCTGCAGTCCACGTTTTCTATTCAGTGTGTATGATGGCATGAGTGAGTCAGACTTTCGGATGAAAACTTGGAGATGCTTTGCTTTTTAATCTTTTTTTGTTTGTTTCTCTGCACACATTAACACCTCAATAATCCCTCAAATCGAATGGTTCGCCGATTCTCTGCTGTTTCTTCTAACCTGCAAGTTTCACTGCAAGAATGCAACATGTGATGAGATGGAATACCTTCAGATTTCAGTGAGCAGGGGCGCGGCTATACTGCCTAACTCAGCTGAAACTGAAGTATTTCACTTGAAGCATTTATGCATTTAATTGAGCTTAAGATTTTTCATGGGAAAAAAATTTGGATTTATTGGTAGAGAATGGCTAAAATTCTCATTAAAATCTTTTGGTAAATTCTGCTGGAATTTCTGAAGATCTTTTAAAGTTTTTTGGCTTCTTTTTCGCACATTTACTATCCAGTACTTTCCTACTTTAAGACATATGTTGTTGTTTTTTTGTTTTTTTTTTTGCTTGTTTGCTTAGGCGTTTTATAGGTGTGGTAATGCTTGAGTGTAAATCCAAATTCTGACTTTAATTATACAGTAGTTTCCTTTTAAACGGTAGGTATAGTCATGGAGAGAACTCTGCCTCCTCCAGAAGTGGTTGCAGGAGAATAAATTACCTTTTGCAGCCATCCTTAATTTTCTTTATGCTGTGTTAGATAGCAAACAGGCATAATGTTCAAATTGGTCTGGATTAAAAGGTCTCTCACTCTGCAAATAAAGCGTACTTTCAAGATTCTCTCTGTACCACCATCTTACCCTGACGATGTAAAACACGCTGAAATGACAAAACGAATGTGATGCACAATTTGATGCAATCTGCTGGGATTTCTTAAAGACAAAACTTTTTAGTTTAGTAGAGGGTATGTTAGGGGTGTCAAAGTATCACTTTAATTGTGATTAATTAATTACAACCATTTTTAACCCGTTATGTTTTTTAATCAGGTTCATCTAATTTTTAATAATTAACTAATTTGGGTTTTGGAGGAGCAGGGGGTTGCAGACATTGTTGCATACGTAGCTATATATTTTTACAATTTTTAGACCCCTCTAGCGTTTCTCTTTAAAAAATAAAAGCAAATAGCGACAAATCTAGCAACTGCAGTTGGACTGAGTCCAGAACACTAATGAACTGGGCAATCCTCGAAGCAGAAGGTTGCAGACGCCACTTGGAACTAGTCACATAAAAAACAGAATGTAAATGCTGGGACTGCATCTCTTCAAGTCTGTTGAATACAATAAATGACTTCATTAAAACAACTTTTATAGTTTGATATATATCAAACCTTTGTTTGACCACACTAATTTAATCAATTTAAATGAAAATACATCAAGATGAGGGCTTTTATCAGCAATTATTAGGTGTGAATAAAAAAGAGAGTAATTCACTTAATTAATAATTAATCTCAAAGTTTTTTCATCTCTTGAAAGCACTAATGTTTGTATAATTGTACTGAAATTACATTTTTCTTGTAAAGTGCCTTGACATAAAATCTTTTTTTTAAACGGCACTAAGTAAATAAACTGAATTGAATTGAAGAAAATTAGTTTAAAAAAAAGAGCCAAATTTAACTAAAAAGAGTTAAAAGATCCTCTGAAATCCTGTAAAACCTTTGATTAAAATGATGGACGGACAGAGCCTGATATCATCTATTGCGATATTTTTCTAATTTTAGCTTTCCCAGTTAAATCTAACGGCTTATAAAACATCTCTCCTGAAAAAGAAATAAAAATGTGTTGTTGTTTTTTATTTTATTTATTATTATGCTTCCCAATCGATTCTTGTGAAAGGTTTTTTTTTTAGTTAGTTTTTAGTTTGTATGAAAAACATGTTGTATTTTCAGTCATTACCTTCAGTGTTTGGAGTGGGGGAGGTTCCTGCTGGCCTAGTCGAACTAATCCTCCTCACCTTCCCATTATCCCATTATGCTCCTCATCATGCGAGGCGCTGAGGTAGGAACACAGCAGCACCTCCCTCTGGAGGTGTCCCACGGTGGCCCTCTCTGACCCGTCCCTGTCCGCAGGGGGCGGGTTAGGGTGAGTCGGGGGGGGTATTTTAGATTGAAATGTGGCTTTCAGTGTGTAGGGGGACTGTGGAGAATGGCAATGACCGCTGCCTTTGTGTTCTGCCCTGCTTCCTTTGGGGACCGTGGGCAGTGAATGATGTGGCCTCGGGGGAAGGTGCCCCTCTCCTTCTCTGTTCTCCAGAAAAAGCCGAGCGACAGAGGAACGAGAGGAGAGTGAAGAAAAGGCAGAGAGAAGTATGAACGAGTCGCGGCCAACCTCTCCTGTTGCTATGGTTTTCCAGTCAATCTCAAATCCTGTATTTGTGCCGCCCGTTGTCATGCTCCTTCTCCACTTTTGTCACCCCCACATGTGACAGGGAACTCATATTCCCATAATCCCCTGTAGTGGCGAGGGAGAGCAGTGTTGAATGCGCTGCAGAGCAAATATGTGCGCTCCAGTCAACTCTGACAGGACGCTGTTTTGTGCAGCGGAGAGACGTCCTGACAGACGGCCTTTATTGGAGAGTCAAAAGGCGTGACTGATGACAGCAGAGGTCGGTCCAAGCTGGAGCGCTGCCTTTTCCACAGCTTTCACAGCTCAAGGGAAACCGTGGAAAAGAGCATGTCGGATGATTTCACCTTCATCAATTCACACAAAATGTTTGCTTTTTTCATCATCGACAAATTTGTAACAAATTGCCTTCAAAGAGTCTAAACCGGAAAATAATCGCTTCCTTTGCTGGGTTTGTGTTGTTTTTTTTACATTTCACTGCTGAGTAATGGGGAGTTTCACAGCGTATTGTGACTTTCTGTGGGAAAGGTGCAAAGTAACACAGCCCAAACGGTTATATATTATCAAATAAGCCTTTCTGAGGGCATTAATTCTCCAGAAAAGCTCTCTGTGGTCCGATCTTGTTATTAAAACCCTGAGCTTTTCTAAAGTGAGACGGTCAATCCTGAAAATTGATTGCTAAAGCTGAGCTGCAAGGTGTCCAGCAGAATAATTAGGATGCTGCTGATGATTCTTAATGAGCTGTTTACCTTCAAGACAAGACATAATGCTCTGAGCATGCTCACTGACACTTCTCACCATTTATCTCCTCAGACTGAGAGGTCAAACTTAACCCTTCATCCCATCTGCAGTATTTCTGTTTAAACTCAGATCTACTCATCTATTTCTATCCAACAGATTGTATTTGAGAGTTTTACTATTAAGTATATGTTTATTTTGGTGAAAATTAATTTTAAAGGTAATGAAACATCAGAGTAAACAACATACAGTGCATACATG
Organism: Apricaphanius iberus; assembly: GCA_028564705.1. Taxonomy (NCBI): domain Eukaryota; kingdom Metazoa; phylum Chordata; class Actinopteri; order Cyprinodontiformes; family Aphaniidae; genus Apricaphanius; species Apricaphanius iberus. The sequence continues at coordinate 945,261 of JAPXFQ010002889.1, forward strand.
GTGGAGTTAAGTTGGAAGAGTTTAGCTAAAAATGAAAAAATAAACCAACTTTAGCAGTTTTTCTTAAAAAAACATAAGAAAATTGTTTTCTTTTTTTCATCATATTGTTCAATAAGCTTTGGTGTTACAATTCTTACGAGCCTATAAAATTTATAATTAATGCAAAAAATCACAAAAAATAACTGTTTTCAAATTAAAATATCTGAAATATGTCAGCAAATTTTAAAACTCTATTCTGATACATGAATTTTATTTAACTTGAATTAACATGTTGCTTTAACACTATGGGTCATTTTTAAGTATTTAACCACACACACAGCATGTTGAGCAATTACTGCCATATTTTACTTTAAGGCATTCCTAAACAGATTTGCCATATATTTACAGCATAAAAGCTGTAAAATAAAATAAAAAGCCTGAGAAGACAAAAGTTGCTCTGGAGATTGGGTGAGGTTCAGAGATTGTTTTCCCTTTCTTAATGATTTATAAACTAGAACGAGTAGGGTTGGGCGATATGGCGAAATTTGTATATCCCGATATAGCTCAGTTCATATGATGATAACGATATACTTCATAATAGCAATGTTTCTGTTAATTTATTTCATGAATAGTTTATAAAAATGTACTACGTGGAAATGCTGTTTTAAATGATAGATGACACCACCCAGACTCATCATGTAGTGATCTCCTTCCATCTGCTATGGATATCAGTGATCTTTTAGGAGAGCGGCTCAGCTCTATACTCTGCCTTTGAATTAAACACATTATTTGAAACGCATCCAAATTTTGGCAAGATACCTGCTGTCACTCATTTTCTTAACTTTACAACACATTTTGACTGTAGGGCTTTTTTCTTTCTCTCCTCTTGCACCCTCTCATTTTTATTTGTGTCACTATCTGCGTTTCTCCTATGTAAAAGAGGGTAGTTATGTCGATATGTGTTTCCCCCTCAAAATGTGTTCTGACTCCACCCACAGTTTAGGCGGCTGCTGCTAGTAAATGTTAAACAGATGGATCACGTTAGGTTTAGGCACTGGTTCCCGAATAGTAGGATTAGGAAAATAGTCAAGTTATGGTTATTGGTCATTTGGATATAAGAAAACAGACGCAGATCAGACAGCAGTTGTTTCTAAAGTTTACCAGCTCCAACACTACACATTTATTTTATTGGAACCACTACAACGAATACAGAGAGAGGCAATGAGCAAAAGCAGCGTTGAGTCGTGGCATAAACTCTGATACTCTGAGCACACTACTGATGTGTTGCTAGCGAACGATACCGGCTTTTAAAGCCGGTATCGTTCCGTGACTGACGCTTTTTTTCTTCTCAAACTGCGTGTCGGGAGGGGAGGGTAGACACGCAGGGAGATCAACTTTGAGTAGTCTGGTAATCTTGTTTAGATCCCTGGTCTGAACGTGTTGTTTAACGTCTTCCTCCCTGTTTTTTTTTTCATGTATTTCAGCATGTGCAGGAATGCCATAAGGTGCATCTTGATGTAATTTACTGCCGTAAAACCCTATCATGGCTTAAATGATAGAGATTCATACAAAACGATCAGAGATACCGATACTGGTATAGGGTATATCGGTCCCGATACCATCTAATGTATGCACTTATCAGTATCCGTTAAACTTAACCAATACCATGAACATCAAAATACATACTCAACATGTGGAAAATCTTTAATGAATTCATAAAATAATATTTATTTTTCACTTGAAATTCAATTTTTGTGGTAATTTTATACTTTATGTCTGTTATTTTGTCTTAATTGTGTTTTGTTAGTAAAGTCTGGTGCCTTTAGTCTCTTCAAGAATGGTATAAGGTGGAAGTTATACAGTTTATTAATTCAACAATTGTATCGGATCGGTATAGAGTATCGACAAATACACAAAATCCAGGCATCGGTATGGACTGAAAAAACCCAGATTGGTGAACCCCTATAAACGATAGACATTTTCTATTATCCTGACGATATATTTTGTTATATCGCACAGCCCTAAGCATGAGAATTTTAAAGTGTATTCTCTGAGCTACAGGCAGCCAGTGTAAGGACATTGGAACTGGGGTGATGTGTTCTACTCTCCTGGTTCAAGTGAGAACACTAGCAGCAGCATTCTGGATCAGCTGCAGCTGTCTGATGGACTTTTTAGGTAGACCTGTGAGGACGCTGTTGCAGTAATCAATCCTAATAAAGATGAAAGCATGGATCAGTTTTTCACGGTCTTTCTGTGACATCAGTCCTTTAATCCTAGAAATGTTCCTCAGGTGATAGAAAGCTGATCTTGTTATTGCCTTTATGTGACCCTGGAGGTTCAGGTCTGAGTCCATTATTACATCTGGATTATGCACCTGATCATTAGTTTCTAGTTGTATCCACTGAAGCTGTGTGCTGACTCGTGAACGTTCCTCTTTAGTTCCAAAGATAATTACTTCAGTTTTGTTTCTTTTCAGCTGGAGAAAGTTATGGGACATCCAGGTATTGATTTGCTCGATGCATTTACTTACTGCTTGGATCCGTATATAGTTACCTGGTGACATTGTGATATACAGCTCAGTATCATCTGCATAGTTATGGTAACTAATCTAATTGGTTATTATAATCTGGGCTAGAGAAGAAACAAGCACAGAAGAAACATCTAAGGGGCCTCTTACTTTTTCACTGTGCACTATTTTTATATTGGAGGGTCAGAGGTCAATTCTCCTCAGGAAGAACTAACAAATGCTTTCTGCCACAAGTTGTGAAGCCTTTCATATTAAGGTGTGTTAAATGACAGATTATTTGGCCACAGGTCTTTAACACGATCCCCATCTCAGATGTATCACAAGACTGCAGGAGTTCATTGGGCTGCAGCCTCTCAGTTAAAATCTCATGTAACTGGAAACGCACAGAGAATTAATCTAATCGGCTCAGCGTGAAAATCATGTGAGCGACGTTTAATTTTGGCAGCGCCTTGAGCTGAAATTAAATCAGTCGTCATAGGATTGTCTGATAGAATGCCTTTGATTTTTAATAAAGCAGCTGAAGATGTTTTAGCAGCCAGTTAAATGTACACTTTCTGCATGTCTGCTGAATCTGTCTGATCCATAACAGCTGAGCAATCAGGAAATGATCCTCAGACTCCCTGGAGTCACACTGAAAGAGTTCTATTTTAATCTAACCTCATAAAGAGTTAAAGTCCTTACAGTAAAAAAAACAACTAATGTCACTTGTTGTTTAATATCTGTGCTCATGAGATGATAAAATCTGTCTGAGCAGCTGAGTGCTTGGTGGCCATGAGAGGGCTCACAACTCCAGCTTGAACCCACACTTAAGGTTAATATGATCTCTGAGTGACCCCGGAGAAACGGGCTAGCGTGTGAGGAGGTCACAGCCGTTTATTGACGGGATCATAACTCTTTCCACCCGAGAACCCTCCTCCTTTTGTTACTATTGATTTCACAGACAAAGAGGAAGGTATTTTTTTGTCTACAGAGGGGACTCCTACAGGGAGCGAGCTCCTCCATAGTGTGTGTGTGGCTTAGACTGTTTGGAAGTTTTTAGAAATCATGTAGAAAATCTGCCCACATTTAAAAAAAAATTTTTTTAAATGTAAAACAAAGCAGATTTCAGCGATACTTTATGAAATCTCTTTTCTGAGTCTTTAAAGATCTCTTGAGTGTTATAAAAATACAATCTTTATCTTTCAGGTAGTTGGGACTCTGAAGCTTTTCCTTTATCATCCCGTCTCAGTCAGGCAGTTTCTATTGTTCCTGCTGAGCTTAATTAAAATCTTTGTACACACTAACATTATCTATGACGTTTGGAAGATGAAAACTTTCTTTAAGGCATCCTGAACTGTGCAAAAGTCTTCCCTAGTTTTTATACTGTAATTCCAAACAATAATCAGTTGTTTTCGCCTTAACCTTGGTCTCTAACCTGTGCTCGTGCATGTCGCTCAGTATTTCTGGATTCTGAAAAACAGAAAGAAAAATAAAGATTAAAAAACCTCTTTATCCTTTTTTAATTAGTTTGTTGAAGAGAACAAACAGAGCAAGTTGGAAGTTAAAATGAAAAGCTCATAACTGGTGGCAGAAAGCATCTGTCAGCTGTTACATCTGGCTCTCAAATGTATAAATACTGTGCAGTGAAAAACTAAGTGGCCCCTTAGAGATTTCCTCTGTGCTTGATTCTTATCATTGCACTAAGTGCAAAAATAAAATCAGAACACCTGTAGGAATATTTTTAAATGGTGAGCAGAAATGGCTTTGAATACTTAAAACTTTTTCAACAGAATTTTGAGAGTATAAATAATGAATTTTATCGTTCTACCTAAATCATGTAAATCAATAGCTGTGTTGTTGAAAGCGTGTTATACAAATTAAGCTTAGCCTAATTAGAAACGGATCTAAGGAAAATAATATCTAAAGCTAATCACAAATAAATAGGAAAGACGAAAAAATTGCAAATAAAGAGGAAAATCAACAGCAACATACTGGTGATAATGATTAAATAAATTGGCATTGGTTTATAACTTTTGTATTGTATGGAGGGCCAAAAAGTCAAAATACTCTTTTGTCACATTTGCAACCAACCACAAACTTTGCTACATTTTAGTTTGATTTTATGTAGTACATAACTTTAAAGTGGTAATGATACAATGTTTAAAAAAATATGAAAAGGACAGTGCCTTTCTCTTTCTCTAACTTCCAATCTTTCCAATCTTTTTGGATATGTATCCACCAGCTTTACACATATACAGAGATTTGCTTTGCCCATTTTTGATTGCATTTTAGTCTGGACTTTGATTGGGTAACTACAAGACCAAAATATGCTTTGATGTAAACTGTTCCACTTTCATTTTATATTATATATTACTATAGGGAGTAATTTCCCTGCAGACACATGAACCTCCACCCGAGTATCAAGTCTTTTCTGGCCTCTAAAGGATTTTCTTCCAGCATTACCATATACTGTATCTAGCTCCATCTACCTTCCCATCAGCTCAAACCCGCTTCCTTATTTGCATCAATAAAAGCATCCCCACAGCATGATGCTTCCACCACTATGTCATATTGTAGTATTAGTGGTCCTCCACCCAGCATTTTGCATTAAGGCCAAAAAGCCTTGTGAGAAACATGTTTTTTTTTTGTCACTCATTGATTATGCTCTACTTATTTCTTAGCTAGCTAATACAAATATCTGTAAGAGGCATTGAATGTAATAGTTGTAATATGATTAAAATTTGAGAAAGACTCAAGGGATACACAAACTTTTGCCATAAGTGTTAACATGTTTTTGACTGAATTCTGCCCTGAAACAGAAGAGCGGCGTTCTGAAATTTTATTTGGACCTTGAGGAGTATTTCTATCTCGTTTACAGCCGATCCTGAACCAGGCCGGTCTGCCACAGGGCCCCTCAGACCAGAAAGTTGTGGTGGTGACGGTGGATAACTGTGACACCTCTGTGGCGCTGAGATTCGGTCATATGATTGGAAACTACTCATGCTCGGCCCAGGGAAGCCAGTCTGGATCCAAAAAGTAAGTGTGTCAGTAGCAGTAAGAGGAAAATGTTTAACAAGTTTGTGTATTTTTAGTTGCAAGAACTCTTTAAGTTTTTTTTTTTCGTTTGAATTCAGTTTTTTTCTGAATCAGATTTCTTAGGTTGCAGCTGGGAGACGGAATTTAGATGTTTTGAAATATAATTACTCATTATCACCTCGCTTTCTTTGTTTAGGCGATTATACGTTTTTTTGTTTTTTTTTCTTCAGGTAAACATTGCAGATCTAAACAAGGCATATTGAATTTGCCCTGTAACTTCCCCGGTCTCTGCGTTGTTGATGAGTTTTAGTCGAGGTGGCATTTGGCTTTGGCTAAACGTGTTCCTTTGTCTGATCAGATCTCTGGACCTGACCGGACCCCTGCTCGTCGGAGGAGTCCCCAAACTCCCGGAGGATTTTCCTGTCCGCAACCAGCAGTTCATGGGATGCATGAAGAACCTACGTATTGACAACCAGTATGTGGACATGGCTAGCTACATCGCAAACAACGGCACCCTACCAGGTAGTCGGCCTTCTGCTTTGTTGCTGCTCTCTTTATTGGTAGAGCAGTGGGTTGTGAAAAAACCTACAGAGGAAATAACTGTAATGAAAACAGCTGGAAGAGAAAGTCAGAGGGAAATGATGGCTGTACCTGCTATGAATATTTGATTACCCACCAGGTCTGCTTCTCTGATGAAATAATGAGTCAGGACACATCAAAAGGATTATTCCTTTTCTTTCCCACACCTCCCAGGATGCTCTGCCAAGAGACATTTCTGCAACAATAACCCGTGTGTAAACGGAGGGACGTGTGTGAACCTGTGGGGCTCTTTCAGCTGCGACTGTCCGCTTGGATTTGGTGGACAGAACTGTGAGAGAGGTGAGGAAAGAAGCGAAATACGTGGGACATTGATGTTGGTATACAGATTTTATGCTGGGAAAATGTTCCTTTTTAGCCACTGACAGCGTAGTGCAAGATCTCTGTTTAGAAGAAGAAGCTCCAGTTTGGCTGTGTGGACCTTCACTTTTACTCTGACCAGCTTCCCTGCTGAACCCACACATTCACAGAGGGAGTGTTTTATTCATCCATCCATCCACATTTCAAACCTGACCACTGTGAAAAATATCTTCTTTCATAAATACAAAGTTAAGTTTTCTGTTTATATCCACTCTGATGAATCACAATTTGGAAAATTAAAACCCAAAGATCTTTAAGTTCATTCTGGCTGCCGTCTGGGCTTTCACGTCTCTCTTCAGGAAACAGCCACGGCACCTCGGGTTTATCCGCCATCATTAATCGTTTGCTTCGATCCTTTTACAGAGACAGCTTAATGAGGGGCAAAGTGCCCTGCGTCACGCGGGAAGAGAGTCTTTTAGTGTCACTTTCTCTCAAGCTTCTCTTTCAAAATACTGAGAGGGGAATTATCTGCACTTTTACTAATTGTATATTTTTTCCTCTTATACTAACAGTGTGGTGAGCATTTAAAGCCCTTTTTGGAACAGAAAGTTGGTTCTCCTTCTTCATAAATTGAAAGTTTAAAGATATAACCTGCACAGGATAAGCTGAACTCTATTGTTGGCAGTAGTGACCTGCCATCATTATAATCATGTCTCGTCCACTAAATCTCTCATCTGATTTAACTCTGTCGCATTTTTCAGTCTCTATGTGCGTTTCCTCATCCTGTCTCCCTGTCTGTGTCGTTCCTGCAGTCATGGCCAACCCGCTCCGTTTCCAGGGTAATAGCCTGCTGCAGTGGAACAACCTGGAGGCGTTGGCAGCCTCCGTCCTCTGGCACGTCGAGTTCATGTTCCGCACCCGTCAGTCCAGCTCCCTTCTGCTGCACATCTCCTCAGGCCTGCAGCACAACCTTACTCTGCAGGTGAGATCAGCTTCAGTTCATTATGCTTGCATCATTAATGATGCTGGGAGGGAAAAAAAGGGTGTTCCTGTAATTTTTTTAGCTCTAATTTCAGCTGCCTTCCTGAGCCCGTCTAGACTGAGGACTCTTTGATGTTGCGTAACTCTTTAACAGTCTGTTCTCAGCAGCAAACATCTAAGATGTGCAGCAGTGCAGAGTCTGAACTTTTGAACCCACAGAGCAGATTGTCTTTTTATCTCCCCCTATGTCTGTACTCTGTAGCTGCGTGGGGGGAGCGTGTTGATGGGGCTGCACAGGGGGGAGGACTCCACTCTGTCGCGGGTGGAGGAGGTGTTGGTGAACGATGGAGACTGGCATCATCTGCAGCTTGATATCAGCAGTCTGGGAGGTGCCGCGAGCCACCACAAGGCCGTGCTGTCTTTAGATCAGGGGCTGTACCTGGTGAGTGTGTGAAGCTATGTGTGAAATGCATGTGATACAGCAGGTGTAATGCATTCATGCCGCTTTTCAGGCCAGTATGGAGGTGGACGGAAAGCTGCGGGAGTCCAAGCTGAAGACTGTCAGCGTTGGTGGTTTGGCAAAGCCTGATGGAAAAATTCAGCACGGCTTCCGTGGTTGCATACAGGTTTGTCCCCTCCAAAGCTCTCTGAATGCTAAAGCATATAAGTTCAGAAGAAGATTTTAGAGATGCACCACTGATCATTTTGTGGAGATCTTCACATTTTTTGTAAAACTTTGAGCTACAGTTACGGAATCTTTTTTGTGTTTATTTTGAGATTTTTTTTTGGTGGCATCACTGACCTTTATTTATTTATTAGTAGGTCAACAGAAACAAGCATAGGGAGAGGGATGAAAGACATCCAATAAATAAACAACTTCACAGAGGACTGTACACTAAAAAAAAAACTTGTGTGAAAATTATAAAATTATGTAAATCATTTGGGTTGATTTAGCAATAATGAATTTTGTTGAGTGAACTAAATGTAAACATGTTGGGTCGGAGCAGAGCATTTATGTTGCTTTAAGGCACAAAAATCAGGATAAAGGGCCTTTGTTTTCTGAGAATCTGCACTAATCACTTTTCTACACAATAATTCAGAAACTTTGTATATAATAACAGATATTACTTCATTTCCAGTGTAAACTAAAAATTATTATATTATAAAGCCCTGCCAATTCCCTTTTTTTGTGAAAAAAGGTGAGAAAATAGTATTACTGAAACATGTTTATGATGTTTAGTTAACACTGAAATGAAGTAATATGTGTTATTATATATATTATATATATATATATATCCATCCATCCATCCATCCATCCATCTTCTTAACCGCTTATCCAATTCAGGGTCACGGGGCAGCTGGAGCCTATCCCAGCAATTATCAGGCGTTAGGCAGGGTACACCCTGAACAGGACGCCAGTCTGTTGCAGGGCCAACACAGAGAGACAGACAACCATTCACACTCACATTCATTCCTACGGACAATTTAGAATGATCAATTCACCTATCATGCATGTTTTTGGACTGTGGGAGGAAGCCGGAGTACCCGGAGAGAACCCACGCATGCACGGGGAGAACATGCAAACTCCATGCAGAAAGACCCTGGACCGGGATACGAACCCACGACCTTCTTGCTGCAAGGCAACAGCGCTAACCACGCTCAGAAAACTTGTATAATATATATATATATATATATATATATATATATATATATATATATATATATATATTATACAAGTTTTCTGAGTGATTGTGTAGCAAAGTGGACCTGATGAATGACCTGGATGAATGAGAATATTCACAGGCTTCTTATCAGCAAATTAATCCAAAACACCTGCAAACAGTTCCTTTAAATGTTCTCTCAGTCTGGTTCAGTAGGACTCACTATCGTGGGGAAGACTCCTGAGCTGACAGTTGTGCACAAAACCCTCGATATTCTAAGTTTTCGAGTTTTAGCTGTAGTTATAATCTGTGCAGAAGAATGAAAAAATTTGTTGCACTTCCTTACATCCCATTGAGTCAAGCTGTTCTGTGGCACAGACTTTGAAAAAGTACTTAGCATCACTGCTAAAATAAGTAGCAGTAATTGTTTCCATACAGGGTCTGCGTGTTGGCGGGGCCCTCAGCTTGTCTGTGGCTAGGAAGGTGAACATCGAGCCTGGCTGCAATGTGCCGGACCCCTGCAGCTCCAATCCCTGCCCCGCCAACAGCTTCTGCAGAGATGACTGGGACAGCTATTCCTGCACCTGCCTCAGCGGTCAGCTCATGCACTCATTATAGACCGTTTCATGAATCCAGAGCATGACAGCTCATTGTCATCTGCTGGATTTCTCTACAGGTTATTATGGCACTAACTGCACTGAAGTGTGCTCTCTGAACCCCTGCGAACACGCTGCTACGTGCACCAGGAAGCCCAGCTCCTCTCATGGCTACACCTGTGACTGTACCAGGAAATATTTTGGTCGATACTGCGAGAAAAAGTACGGCCGCCCACACTTATGCTGTGTATTTAATTTGCCAACATTAGAACTAAACGGCGAGTGTGTTTTCCCACAGGACTGACCTGCCATGTCCGAGGGGCTGGTGGGGTCATAAGACCTGCGGGCCGTGCAACTGTCCCACAGTGCGAGGTTTCGATTCTGACTGCAACAAGACAAGTGGGGAGTGCCGCTGTAAGGTGAGTCTGCAAGCCTGAATTATTCATCTTAAGCACTCGCTCTTAATTTCAGATATACATCTCCTGTATGTCTAATGTCTTTTTTTGCCTTTGGAACCATGAATTTGCCAAAAACTAAAAACCTTCTATGCCAACTGGAAATAACTTTAATTTATCTTTATTCATTATTTGCATTATTTTATAATATACAAAATCATTGAATTTCATAATGTGTCATAATGTGTTTTGTAATATGTGCATAATAATCTGCCTTCTTGATAATCCACACAGCACATCTTTGTAAGAGAACTATTGCATTAACAGTTCTTTTAGTTGTCAATCCCCAGATTTCCACACAATATATGAGTGATCAATAAGTAATATGGAAAGCTTTATAGTTTAATATATTTCTTTATTTGTACAATAATGATATCATCTTAGAAATTATTCTGTCAAGTGTTTGTTTTCCAGCTTTGCCCCAAACTCAGGCACTCACTTGCAGCCGTAGCATGTTTTCATCTCTTTTAGCTTGACATTTTTGCAGACACAGAAAAACAAAACTGCCGTTACTTAGCAACCTGTCTCCCCCCGCCTTCTTCTCCAGGACAACCACTACCGTCCCGAGGGCAGCGACACCTGCCTGCTGTGCGACTGCTACCCCGTCGGCTCGTTCTCCAGAGCCTGCGACCGAGAGAGCGGGCAGTGTCAGTGCAAGCCTGGCGTCATCGGGCGTCAGTGTGATCACTGTGACAACCCGTTCGCTGAAGTTTCTCCCAACGGCTGCGAAGGTCTGAAAGGAGCGGCTCTACATTTCATAAGAGTTACATACATTTTTAAAAATATCTCCCATTTTTCTCCTTCTCACTTCCTCTCCTCCACGCTCCTTCTCTCGCAGTAATCTATGACAGCTGCCCTCAGGCCATCGAGGCTGGGATATGGTGGCCCAGGACTAAGTTTGGTCTCCCTGCAGCGATACCCTGTCCCAGAGGGAGTGTTGGTATGATGGGTTTTGGCACCTCATCAAATTATCATAAAATAATGGCAATATATCCACTCTGCTTGGAGCCGTCTCTTGGCTCATCTCCACTCTGATGGCTTTTTGTCCACGTTCCCAGGCACAGCAATCCGGCACTGCGACGAGCACAAGGGCTGGCTTCCTCCCGATCTGTTCAACTGCACCTCTGTAGCCTTCAGCAAGCTCAAAGCCTCGGTATGTTGCTGCTCTTAGCAACAAAAAACCTAATTTTTGTTCACAATGTGGTAGATGCATGAAGTAATTACATGTGGAGACAATAAGGGCATGAAATGGAGGAATATTCTCACTGCTTCTGCAAGAGTTCAGCTCCTTTCTCTGGATGAGTGCTCTGCCACTCATCCAGAGAAATCATCCAGACACACTGCGTTTATGTATAATGAAGGAGTGGGAGAAGCACGTTATTCACTTTGCCTTGCAAAGTCATGTTACAACCTGAACGTCAGTGTATTTTATTTTGATTTAAAGTGATGAACAAACACAAAGTGGCGCATTTTTAAAAGGAGGAAGGATGAAGATGCCTGGGGTTCAGAATCTTTTAAAAATAAAACACCAAAAGGTAATATTTGTATTGGTTTCTAGGCTCTTTGCTTTTGAGATATGTCCCCAGCTGCTTTTCACATGGAGAAACTGACATATTTAGCATCTGCAGATGTTGATTTTTGAAGTTTTGCCACGGATTCTTCTGAACGCCTGAGCATGCTTTGACCTTAACCGTTGGTTCTCAACCCTTGTCCTCAGGACCTCCTTACCTGCTTATTTTATGCTCCTCTCTGCTCCCACATGCCTAAAATAAATTAGTGATTATCAGGCTACTGCAGCATATGATGGAATCCTCTCAATCAGGTGTGCTGCAGCAGAGACACATCTAAAACATGAAGGACGGCGGCCCCAGAGGACCAAGTTTGAGAACCAATGATGTCAACTATTCCCTGCAGCTCTGGCTGACTGTTTTCCCTTTCCTTCAGTCTCATCTAACAGGTTTTCTTCCTGGTGTGGGAGAGCATCCCCACAGTATGATACTGCCTCTGCCAAGTATGTCTCTTTAGCAGGTCTCTTTGAAAATCAGAGCTGGTGTCGTAAAGGGAGTTACATGTAGAAATAAAGATGAGGCAAAGATAGATTAAGTGTTGTTGTGTGGATGGTGTGTTTCAGCGCCTGTTGGTCTTCCTGTATATATAGAATTTCTTATGTTGGCAAAAAGCTCTATTTTGGTCCAATTAGACTTTTTTCCACATGTTCAGGACTTGGCAGAGGGTCCTTTTTTGGGGACCATAAAAAAAACCCAACTCAAACTTAAATTGTGTTTGAATTTCTTCTGAATGGAGCTGCCTGGTGTTTTGCAATTACCCTGATGAAAGAAAAGAGGAGAAAGACTCTGATCTACCAAAAGAAATCTTTCTCTGTCGTTCAAGGGTTGCTGGATTTTCACATCAGCAGATTTTTGACCCTCTCCAAGCACCTTGGGAGCCAGTCAAGTTGTGCCAGAAATGTTTTGGATTGCTGCAATTCCTCCAGAATCACTATGGATGCTTTTATGATTAATTATAATTAATTATTTATTATTTGAACAGTTCTCTGTCAAATATTCAAACCTTGTCAAGTTGTTTCTGAACCAAACTGTGCCTTAACCATCCCATAACTTCCTTCTTGACCTGTCTGCTGTATTCCTTGACTTCATGATGCTGTTTGATCACTAATGTTCTCTAACAAACCTCTAAATTCTTCAAAGAACAGCTGGATTTATACTAAGATTAAGTTAATCTAAAATCAGATGGTTTAAGTTATATATTATATATTGGTCTATTACATAAAAATATACTGAAGTTTATTATTTTAAAACATGGAAAAATGTAAAGAGTATTACTTAGGGATGCTCTGTCGTAATGTGCTCAATGCATGATACCATTCTAATGTATCGTATCTGTTAGTTAATCAATAACATGAACCGATACTAAAAATACGATAAACTCTGCAATAATTTCACAGAAAATGTTTGTTATTTTTCATTTGATTTTTTTGTGTGTGTCATTTTTATCAGTATTTTATTTTTTATTCAATTCACCATCATTTCTTGTAAAAAGCAGAAAAGAAAAAAACATCTTCCAGATTATTGCCTTTTTTGGTGTCTTTTAAGTATCTGCATTGATACTAGGTATCTGTAAGTATTCAGATCAAAGCATCAGTACCGTAATGGTTTGAAAGAAGTGGTATCATTACATCACTATATGAAAGGATTACTTCCTGATGGTAGCAGAGAAAAAGTCACACAATCTTAAAAATACTTGAATGTATAAATAAAATGTACCAGTTACTGACTTTGTCTGAATTTCCTTCCTCCAGTCAGAAAAGCTGTACCGTAACGCATCGCTCCTCGATCCTGGACACGTTCAGCAGACCGCCGCCCTGCTGGCCAACGCCACCGTGCACACAAAGACGTTCTACGGCAGCGATGTTAAAGTGGCCTACCGCTTCACTCAGATCCTGCTGCAGCACGAGATTAACCAACAGGGCTTCAACCTCACAGCCACGCAAGACGTCCACTTCACTGAGGTTAGCGGCAGCACGACAACTCTCACAGAAAGCCTTTAAAGAACGCGAAGAACAAGACTCAAATACCAGCGCCACTTTTTAGGACATCAGAGCTTTTTGTAGACTTGAAGGGAATTCAAAAAATGTTTCATCCCTGTGATTCTGAAGTTCTGAACTACTTTCTGACAGAATCTGATCACGGTGGGCAGCAGCATCCTGGCTCCAGAAACAAAGACGCACTGGGAGCTGATCCAGCATACTGAGGGCGGCTCGGCCGCGCTGCTGCGACACTACGAGGAATACGCAAACACACTGGCCCAGAACATGAGGAAGACCTACCTGAGCCCCTTCACCATCGTCACTCCTAACATCGGTGAGGATGTCAATGTGGTTCAAATACAACCTGAAAAGTATTTTTTTGTTTTAGTTTATTTTTTGTATTGTATTTTTTACTATAATAATCATCATCATCATCATTATTATTATTATTGGCTGTCTGTTAGTTTTTATTATTATAATTATGCAATATACTAAATATTATAGGCCTATTCTTCATTTTCACACCCAAATTTCTGTTAATTTTTATAATGTCTAATAATTTAGCAATATGATTTATTTAACTAATCTTCAAAATGACTATATTATTTTTTTAAAATCTGCAAAAATTATACACAGAAGATTACACCATATATTTAACTCTTTATTAAAAGAAATACAGTATAAATGCATATGTTTGTCAAAAGCTAATGCCCCAAAACCCCTAGATACTGAGTGCACACAATCTGTACAGCCTTTCAATTTAATTGAGGTGTACTTTCCTTTTCTATCTAATAATATAATAATTAAAATGAATAATTATAAGGATGTGACCCTTCGAGGATAAGAGGTTTATATCATGGATAGATTATTTAGGACGGTGTTATTAATAACAGTCGGTGATGATAAATTGACCTAACAGGTTAGATTAATCTGGTTATTTTGCACACAAAAATGAAAATGTCTGTGCAGTGAGAAAAGAAGAAAATAATATTAACATACAACTTCCCTGTTAATAACTAACTTTCTCCAGAACTGAGGTGACAAGAAATCTAAGTAAAACTCCTACATCTAATATTTATACCTGATGTGAGTTTTTTAATGTTATCCTATATTTTGTTGTATTTTTATTTTCTCCAATCTTTTTGTTCCTGGTAGCCTTACGTTGACATGTTTAGTTAATATCAGGAATCAGGCTAAAATACATTATAGATCATCTATTTCACAACCTCTAGTTTGAGTCCACTCTGAAGCGGAGCTCTCTAATTTATCATCCTCTTGTGACTATTTCTACAGTCATCTCCGTGGACCGCCTGAAAAAGAAGAATTTTGCCGGCGCCAAACTACCGAGGTACCAGTCCCTGAGGGGCCCGCGTCCTGCAGACCAGGAGACGGCCGTCACCCTCCCCGATTCGGTCTTCCAACTCCCACTGGACAGCAAGGGCCACAGGCATCTGGACGTTTTCCCAGAGTCCTCACAGAGGAACCGCTCTGCTAACAGGAAAAGACGGCACCCGGACGACAGCCTGCAGGACGCTGTCGCCAGCGTGATCATCTTCCACAGCCTGGCCTCGCTTCTACCCGAGAGCTACGATCCAGACAAAAGAAGTCTGCGGTGAGATGAAGCTCTGTCCCTTCAAATCAAACTGCTGAAACCTTTTAAAGTTTATTACTATGAATGTTTAATATAAATGTGGAAGAGAGCGGTACATTATGAATAAGAAACAGAAAACAGAATAAGGCAGCCTTCATTTGTTGTATGAAAAGGAGTTTTTTTTTAAATTGTGTTCTTTTCGGGTGTTTCCATAAATCATCATTTAAATTTATTTGGGATTCTATATATTTAGATTTTTTTTCCATTCCTGTTCAGATGGCAACGATTATACAACCTTTGTGACCTTTAATAACAAGAATATGGTCCACAAGAATAAATTCTGTGTAATTTCTCTCATTTTCACAACTAAAAAGTCCCTTAGCAAGGTAAAGAGACCCCTCTTCTTGGCATAATTGGTCTGGCTGGTTTACTGGCTTGACTTAACCCACTGGTTACAATCATTGCAGGGGAGATGTGGTATGAATGTATAAAAATCCAATGCTAATATAACCGGCAGGTTGTTGACGAGGCTCCCACATAAACATAAAACATCACCAAATGTGCTTGTATACCAACTTCCTTCCAAGCCACAGAGAATAAAATATGACAAAGCATATCTTGCAAATACTCAATTGAGCTCATAGAAAGTTTTGTACATAGTGGCATTGTGAAAAAACGCAAACAACTATGGAGGATTATATTATTCCCTGCATCTATGATTCATATCAGAGTCCAGCAAACTATGGGTTATTCCTCTGTCCAAAAATACCATCGGCAGACGCATTTCTGAGTTGTCGAATTACATGTTGGAACTTTGTAGAGATCTGCACAGATGGGGCAAAGATATGACCGGGAAGCTAGTAGCGCTTCGGGCTTTCATGAACTGTGTGTCTCGCAGTAATGCAGTGCACACACTGCATTTTCAGCTGCGATCCACTGGTGTCTGAACAGCCAAGTCCCAAGCTGAATGATGTATTGATAGATCTCTTATGCACAGTCAACTACATCAAAACACAAACTGTGAAAGCCTTGGTTTTGCTGTACTGTGAAAGAAAATGGGCTCAGACAGATATCTGTTATGTTTTTAAAGAGTCGGGATAACAGTAATGTTCCAAGCTGAAAATTATCACGACATAGTTCTCGCCTTCCCAGGTGCTGTTCAGGCTCTTTAAACTGAGATATAAGATTCTCATAGTTTTGAAGAAAGAGGGTCCTGATCCTGGCCAGAAATTTTACTGTAACAAGTTTTTAATGAAACTTGTTGTGCACAAAATGTATCGAAAGCAATGTTAACCATGATTGCTCAGTAAAATAATAAAAAAAGTGATAATTGCACTGGGGGGAGTGAACATTTAATTATAAGCCAAAGGGGGGCCCGACAGGGATATTTTGGGAACCACTGAGTTAACCTTTTAGGCTTAATCTGGACTTAAGTTATGTAGCATGTCAATGATTAAAAAGAGAACAGAATGTTTTTGTTAAGGTGGCCTATTCAAAGTCTAGATTTAAGTTCCGTTTAGATGCTGTGGTATCACCTTGAATTTGCCGTCCATGCTTGAAAACACTACAGTGTGGCTGAATTTAATCAGTTCTGCAAAGTAGAGTGAAACAAGTTTCCTTCTTGGGGATCGAAGGGAACCGGAACAGAAAAACAATAGCGACATCTAGTTTATCTAGGTTGTAGTTGCAACAATATGATAAATAAAAACTTTTAGTATGCTTTTAGTTTTCAGTCAAGCTTGATGTTTTAATTTTAAATATACTGAAATATTGAATGTGGCAAAAAAAGCAAAGAGTGAAAAAATCTCCAAAAGGGGGAAATGTTTTTTTCTCAGCACTGTAGATTTGAGCTGGAATGATAATTCTAACCATGATGGATGAGGGAAATCCAAAGTAAATCTCATTCAAACTCTTAATAAATAACTGGCTTAAAATAGATAATTAAATACTATTTGGCTGTTATTTTGCATTTTTAGGGATATTAGATAAACATGCAACAGCCACAAACATGCTTATAGAAGTGAAGTCTTGGTAAAGTTATTGTTTTACTTCTTGTTTGCGACAGCGTGCCAAAGCGTCCAGTCATCAACACGCCTGTGGTCAGCATCACGGTGCACGACAACGACGCGCTGCTGCAGTACGCGTTGGACAAACCCATCACCGTGCAGTTCCGCCTGGTCACCACCGAGGAGCGCTCTAAACCCATCTGCGTGTTCTGGAACCACACCATACTGTGAGTGTGAGGACAGACAGGGTGACACACCTGCAGCGGCGTCCCAGACTCCCATGTTGTCTCTGGTTGTGTGTTTCAGAGGCGGGAGCGGCGGCTGGTCGGCGAAAGGCTGCGAGGTGGTTTTCAGGAACAGCACCCACATCAGCTGCCAGTGCTATCACATGACCAGCTTTGCTGTGCTGATGGACATCTCCAGGAGAGAGGTAAGTCACTCCAAGATGTATGGAAAACACCGACATCGTTGCAGCTCTGCGCTAAACCCTGATGTTTGCACTAGAACGGAGAGATCCTGCCCATCAAAATCCTGACGTGGAGCACAGCCGGGGTGACGCTGGGCTTCCTCTTCCTCACCTCAGTCTTCCTGCTGTCCCTGAGAGCCATGCAGTGCAACAAGACGAGTATAATCAACAATGGAGCCACCGCTCTATTTCTGTCTGAGCTCATCTTCATCCTGGGAATCAACCAGGCTGACAACCCGGTAAACACTAAGCACCGATCTGTTCTTTCCTACTCACGTTTTTCAAAATTTTTTGTATCAACTTAGAAAATGTTTCACGGAATATGATTTCCAACCATCCTGTCCTAAGGGATAGGATGTACCAAATGTTTAGCGGAATAGGGTTAAGGATTGTAGATTAAGGTTTCTTTTTTCCAATGCAATCTTAAAAATAATGTGTGCTCCAGGCTGATATGACACATGTGCGTATTACAGAGCAGACGTTTCTGTGATCATGCTTCTTCTCTGTGTAATATGTTAAAAACACTTCCTGAACTAAGTGCCAAGGGATGAAGGGAGGGGCAATCTTGCTAGTGGTAGGGATAACCCTATAAATGGGATTCAGCCTAAATCTGTCCTTCTCTCCTGCAGTTTCTCTGCACAGTGATCGCCATCCTGCTGCACTTCTTCTACCTTTGCTCCTTCTCCTGGCTCTTCCTGGAAGGGCTGCACATTTACCGCATGATCAGCGAAGTCCGAGACATCAACTACGGACCCATGAGGTTCTACTACCTGATCGGCTGGGGGGTCCCCGCCTTCATCACAGGTCTGTGTCCATATAATCAAATTTGAAGAAAAATAAATGTGTGTTAATGTGAGCGTGAGTGGGTGAATTGACTGAATTTAGTTTAAAGCACTTTGCGGTACTCTGAATTAAAAAGTGCTCTATAAATGCTGGTCATTTACAAAACTACCATTAACAAACTCTTTAAATATTAACATATGTCTCTACATTCGATGAGTACTTTCCTAACATTTATGATACTGAAACAATACTGAACATCTATTTAAACTAAACACTTGATTTGACAGATAATATTTAGGCAAACAATTTTTATGTTAAAGCTTCTATTAATGTGGCCCTCCAGAGTCTAGAGGGCCACATTAATCGTTACGATGGGCCGGATTTGGCCCACAGGTCTTGAGTTTGACTCATGTGGTCTGAATGGATGCAACATCTAAAAATTCAACGTTTAATGCAGCAGCTTATTTGTGTGTATTTACATCTCCATTCATGAACCGCACCAGATTTGCAGCGCCTATCAGATGATACTCCATTAATACTGTTTTATCTATGCTCTCATGTATTACGTTTTTTAAGGTTAGCTCAAGTCAACCGTCCATTACAGTTAAAAGTGCAGCAAAAGTGGTGAAAAAAAAAAAGTCACACAGATGAGATTCTAGCTGTCGTGTCTGGGTTTTGTGGTGTTGTGTCCAGGTTTGGCGGTCGGATTGGACCCTGAAGGCTACGGCAACCCAGACTTCTGCTGGCTGTCCATGTACGACACGCTGATCTGGAGCTTCGCTGGACCCATTGCCCTGGTGGTGTCGGTGAGTCCCACTCATCCAAATAAAGGCAGAAAGAAAGAAAGATAGATAGATAGATAGATAGATAGATAGATAGATAGATAGATAGATAGATAGATAGATAGATAGATAGATAGACAGACAGACAGACAGACAGACAGACAGACAGACAGACAGACAGACAGACAGACAGACAGATAAGACCTTTATTAGTCCCACACATGGGAAATTTAATCATTGCAGCATGAAGAGGACAGTGCAGTCAAAAACAGGGAAGATAAAAACAATATGATTTGATATTGAAAAACATATTTTAAAAAAAAGTACCATTTTTTTTATTATTAGAAATTAATAATAAAAAGAAAAAATCTTTCTAAATCAACGTCCGGCTACAAGGGCATCATTATAAAGTCTGACTGCCGCTGGAAGAAATGATCTCCTGAACCATTCCCTCACACAGCGTGGATGCAACATCCTGCTGCTGAAAGAGCTGTTCAGTGTTGCCAGGGTCTGGTGCATAGGATGGGAGATGTTATCCATCAAAGATTATATCTTAGCCACTGTTCTCCGCTCACTCACCACCTCCACCAGGTCCAAAGGGGATCCAAGAACAGATCTGGCCTTCTGAACCAGTCTATTCAGTCTCTTTCTGTCCCTAGCTGAGATGCTGCTACCCCAGCACACCACACCGTGGAAAATAGCGGAGGAAGAACAAGCTGTTTGACTAAATTGAATGTTACAGTAAAATAAAAAGACGTTGTCGTCCATCAAATGTGGTTTTTTTTTAGCCTGATTGATGTGACACATCTCCTCTTTCATCTACAGATGAACATTTTCCTGTACGTCCTGTCGTCCAGAGCCTCCTGCTCTCTGAGACACCACAGCATTGAGAAGAAAGAGCCCCAACTGTGAGTGTCCAAGTACTTCGATCCACGTTCATCTTCAGTGAAATCCTTAAACAGCTCTAATAGATGATTCACGACAGACCAGAGAGAACTTTCATAGTCAGATCCATGAATCTTCAAAGATCCTCACTAGCTTCCCCCGTCTTTGTTTGGTTTCCATCCTGCAGCTCGGGCCTGAAAACTGCCGGCGGCGTCCTTTTCCTGGTCTCCGTCACGTGTTTCCTGGCACTTCTCTCTGTCAACAGCGACATGATCATCTTCCACTACCTGTTTGCAGGCTTCAACTGTGTGCAGGTGAGACCCATGCCTTGATCTCTGACAACTAAAGGGCGGATTTCTGTCACCACGCGCTGACCTTGATCCTTCATGTTCTTTTCCGCAGGGTCCGTTTGTTTTCTTTTTCCGCATAGTCTTCAATAAGGAGGCGAGGAAAGCCATGAAATACTGCTGCAGCAGAAAGCGCCCGGATCACATGATCAAATCTAAACCTTCTGTGAGTTCCCCTCCACAAACACAGAAGAAGAATCTCTCTAAGAAGATACATTTTATTATGATGTCAGTTCATCATTATCACAATCTCTGTCCATTTATCAGTAATAATATGCAGTACTGTTTAAAAATGTAGGCAGGTTTAAAAAGGCTGTTAATAAAGAATGCTTTCAGAAAAATACATTATGATTCTTTATTTTTTATCAATTTACAAAATGAGGCGTGAACAAACAAAAGAAAAATTGAAAGTAATTCAGCATTTATTGTTACTACCGTTTGACTTCAAAAAAGGAACAATTCTTAGATACACTTGCAGAAAGTGGAGAGAGAGAGAGGCGGGTTACATCCTGGACAGGTCGTCAGTCCATCACAGCTAAATACATTAATTAAAGAAAAGATTCCCAGATACTGTATCCAATGCATCTCACTGACCGGGAGCTGCGACTTTGTGCACTGCAGCGGGTTAGACGCGCTCCAAAGAGCCTGATGTTTGCCAAAGACGGGTGTCGTACGACGCCTGCTGCTTGCTTTATCTGCAGGCTTTCCTCTAGTAGTTGCAGTAAAACAGCTCATTCTGAGAGTGTTCGACTTCTGGCCGCTTCAACGGGAAAAATGTTTTCTCATGTCTGAAGTGAGTAACTTAATTGCAGTCTCCAGTGCCGGAGCGGAGCACGGATTCTGTCTGCAGATAAACAGTTAAACCCCCTATGAGGGGTTCATCTATTCTGTCCAAGGCTAAAATTAAAAACCTCATGACAATAACTTCTGCAACAATCCCGCAGGAACTGCATCGTGTATTCTTAGAATAATTGGAAGCGTTTCATTTCATTTCAATGTGTAGTTCTCTGGTCAGGTTGTTTTGATTGAGCACTACTTAAAATGCATAAAATAATGATTAACTCGTCAGGCGTTTGCTGGAGAAAGGCACGCCTCCTACCCCTTCGCATAGGATTTAAAATTTGACTAATAAAATTAGATTTTGGCCAAAAAGATTTATTTTAGC
This sequence comes from Apricaphanius iberus, assembly GCA_028564705.1. NCBI lineage: Eukaryota > Metazoa > Chordata > Actinopteri > Cyprinodontiformes > Aphaniidae > Apricaphanius > Apricaphanius iberus. The sequence goes on from JAPXFQ010002889.1 coordinate 966,944, forward strand.
TTGCCAGACAAAATGAAAATGTGTAGCGCAACCTCGGATTGGAAACCCCTGAAATACAGACAGATGTATCTTGGCTTTCATTTTTAGAGCAGATGGAAACCTTCACTACCACTGACCTTCAGATAATTTATCACAGCTCAGGTTTTCTAAGTAAAAAAACATGAATAATAAAAGAAATCCTACATTTTTATTTCTATAAATCAACAATTAAGAGCTAACTGTGTTATCATCTACAGGTTGTGAGTCTCAGTAAGTGGTAAGACAGCAGGTTTATGAAACTTAGATTTCTGCACTATTTTATGTTTCAGTGACTATATTCCGCTATTATAAAGCTACATAAAAAAGACCTAGGTTATCGGACTTTGCGTAGATTTGTCTGTATACTTGTTAGAGCTTTACGTTTTATTTATTTTAATCGATATCAGTTAAACACACTAACGTGTTGGTGCTGTTAGGTCTGGCTTGTTAGTTACTTTAAGTATTACAACTTTATTCAAAGCACTTCTTATTCCAGAGCTACAAAGGCAACACAAGCTACATGGATGGAAAGTTGTACCACCTCCCCTTCGGAGACTCCAGCGTGTCTTTGAACGGCACCATGCAGAGCGGAAAGAGCCAGCAGAGCTATGTGCCGTTTGCCCTCCGGTGAGAAAGATTATTTCAGGATCGGATGTATGATTGTTCTGGGTGAGCGGATAAACGTTGAGTTGTGCTCCTTCTTCCTTCAGGGAGGATGGACTGAACAACAGCAAGGCTCACATCGCCCTGAACGACCAGACGTTGCTCTTCCACGAAACGAAGGAGCATCCGGACGGTATCCTCACTGATCCCTCACCCACGCAGGTTCTCGTTCAGGACTTCACCTAACCCTCTGCCTGTCCACAACGTAGATCATGACAGCGACTCGGACAGTGATCTGTCCCTGGAGGACGACCAGAGTGGATCCTACACTTCCACGCACTCTTCTGACAGTGAGGATGAGGAGGGTCCGGTCCCACCAGAGGAATGCTGGGAAAAACTGGCATCTAACGGGACTAAGAGACCCCAGGCACAGGGTACAGACAGCAAAATCATCCAGAAAATGTTTGAGATTCCCACCCTTCTGTTTATGTATACGTTTTGTGGGAGACCTAATCGTCACAGAGTGATCTTTGACCGTGTCTCCTTTCACAACCTCTCCTCGAGCCTCCTTACATCAGTTTATCAGTTAAAGTCTCAGCAAAATTCAACAAACTTCATAGGATTACGTTTGTGATGCTATGACAGAAAACTTTTTTCCATTGCCTGACACCAAACTCATTTTTCCCCCTATCTTCTTTAGACAACAGCTTAGGTAAAATGTACTGGCCCATGGATTACACGGCAGCAATGGGTGACAGCGAGCTTGCAGGTGGTGAAGGATCAAAAACGGACAGCCCAGAGTCCGCCCAACCATTTCTGGGCTGCAATATTCGCTCATTATCAGACGACAGGTCGCAGGACTGTATGACGGCACTGCTGCCCGTCTTTCCCAACCTCAGCGCCCATCCTCACAGAGGTACATCCTGAAAATTACACACCTCTGCATGAGGGACAAATAAATCAAATCATAGCTCTACACAGAGATCAGAGATTGTTTCTTTTTTATGCGACAGGTTGAAATAATTAGAAAAAAATGTCAAAAAGTGTGTATACTAGAGCTGCAGATATTGATTATTTTTCTAATCGATTAATCTAGCCCTTTATTGATTAGATTAATCTGATAAACTTTTTTTACTTTTTTAAATAACCAAAAGAAATCATGCATAATGAAAGATTTTGTGGCTGTAAAATGATCAAGCATTTTCCTTTTATCTCTCAAAAAAACTCCAACTCCAACATTTGGCTCCAAAACTAAACCTATTTATTTATTTATTTATTTATTTATTTGACAAAATAAAAGTCAACGGCAATAATGTAAGTTAATTAACTAAATAGTCCATCCACTTTTTTGTGAAAAAGCTTTTGTGAAAAGTTTGAAATGTTTTTGTGATTTTCTTCTTCACCAATCACTTAAATTGTTTGAAAAGCAAGCAGAGTTTGAGATGACATTGTCACATAAACTTTAGCTAAACAAAATGACTTTAAAAGTCCTTTCAACAGATGAAAACTCTAAAATGTGACCAGCTCAGATCGGTTCCCCACTAGAAGAACATCTTTGCTTTTATTTTGGTGCTACAGTCACAGACCCACCCTGGGCCTCTTTTAGCCCGTCTTTATTCACCTCCTGGATACGCCCCTGCTCAGCAGCACTGAACATTTAGGAATATAGTTACTTATTAATCATTCTAAAAACTCACAGGAGTCTCTGTGTCAGGAGAGTGAGAAAGATATATTTTTTTTTATTCTTACTTTGGTCGCAGTGCAGCATTAAGTCTGTTGATTTTTGACGCTGTAACTGTGATGCTGGGGCGTTTTTTGTCGCAGATAGTGACGTTACGGCACTTAAAACTCTATTTTCATCCGTCCACACGCAGATACTGAAAACAGAGAAAACGCAGATCTCCACTTTGGCCAGAAATTGTTTTGAAGATTCTTTTTTTATGCCAAAAATGTTTGTGTTTACGTGTGGATGACAGGCCAAACCGTAGAAAAATATCTCCGTTTTGTGAGATACCAAACTACGTGTGGACAAGGCTCTCTTGCAATTGAACGTTAATAAGTTTACTACTGAAAAACATAACAGCTAAACATCATATCTGGTCAAACAGCATAATGACATCGTTACAAATACAGTATTAAAATTAGCAAACATCAATATTTAGAGGCTTTAGGTTATGTTACCTTGTTTCAGCGACGCTTGGTGAAAAATCATGTGGATGTTTTCTGATGCTGGATCATTGAGTTTGTACTGCTGTGGTACGCCAGGTCTACTTTGCAGTATCTACACTGTACTTTGTTCTCTTCTCTTTTTTTAATGTAACAATCCCAAATTTACACATTTTCTGATCTTTATGGGCATCTTTATAGGCATTTAACGAGGCTTTGTGGCAGATTTTTTGCCTCGAGCAATTTTTGGAATCGAGTAAATCAAGTAACTCGACAAATCGCTGCAGCCCTAGTGTATGTATACATGGCAATAAACTGAAGTGAAATTGAAAGTAAATCCAAAATAGATATGTTAAAATATGAATCAACTATTATTTAAATATTTCTATTTCAAAAATGTATTTAATATGTATTTAAATAATGAAATGTGAAACCCTAACATTAAATTTACCATGTAGTCATCATCATTCAATCTGTATAAAGTGATACAATTCAACAAAGAAATAAACATATTTTTGAGCATTAAAAAATTCTAAATGTGTATGAGCAAATCTATTTATTATCTATATTAATTATTTTTTTTATGTTTAAATCATAAAACATTATGTTAAAATACTTAATTGAAATTATTTTTACATTATTTTGTAATGTAACAGAAAATACCTCAATAAATAAATAAACATCCATTTATTTATATGGGTCTGTGATTTAGTTAGATACATAACGTTATGCATAGCTTTCACACAAATATAATAAATACTCTAGTTAGTGAATATTGATTTAAATAGTTATAGATTTTAATATTATTACTTTTTAAAGATAACAATTTAGAATTATGAAAAAAAAATCTTTAATTAAATCTTAATTTATTTGTTTGTGGCACATTTGGGCTTCCATACTGTGACCATTACCTGATAGATAATATTATTTACTTTTAAGTTTGTGTATTACTAATTATATATTATAAAAAATAATAGTGAATTTTCATTTCTTGTTTCTCATTTAATAAATAATGAGAGATTTGAATAATATTTCTTTAGGTAAATATTTATTAACTGAATTGTTGTGCTTTGCGGTTCCTACACTTTTGTACAGGGATTCTAAAGAAGAAGCAGCTTTCTCCAATCGTAGAGAGGAACAGTCTCCATCACATCCACAATGAACCTTGTGAAGGAACTCCTGGCACGGCGTCTCCGCAGGGATCGTCCTCCAGCGAGACCCGAGCCAGGCCGCCTAAACCCAACGTGCCAGAGCAGCTGAACGGCGTGGCCCTGAGCATCAAGGTGGGAACAGTGGACGGTGACTCGTCAGGATCAGAGTGAGTATCAGCAGGCAGTCAGATATAAGCTGCTGTGAGAAATTCAGGGAAGACTACACGATTGCTTTCAATGTCTCCCCCTGCTGCCAGTTTGTGGTTCTGTCATTAAATGTGTCCTTCAGCCGTCCCTGTCTGTCCAGCAACAGTCACTGCTGTCCTCAATGACTGTTTTTTTCATTGGTCACCTCCATGTGTAGCTTTAATGTCCAAATGAACACAGCACCTGTCCCAGCATGAAATTTAATGTAATTAAATTCAAACTTCAAACGGAAAAAAAAAAACATTTCAAAAATCCAACTTTCTATTTCAGCTCAATTATTCATTAGAATTAAAAATACATCAAGTAATATTCCTTTTTTAACTAAATTACTGGTATCTTTATTGATGCTCCTAAAATGGCCTATGGATAATGTAAGTTCGGATCAGGATGCATGATGCTGTGGGCCTTCAAAGGTCCTGAGAATCTTTTTAGAGTTTCTAGTATCTTGGACTGGCAATAAATTGTCATTAAGTCTTCCTAATACTATAAAGTAGAGGTACAGCGTATGTATTTATACCTCTTATGGATATTTAAAAGTACCTTTAACATCATGGATGCTAATATTCCTCTTTCTCCGTTTTCCCAGTCCTAAATCGAAAATCACAGATTTTTGTTCTTTAATTTTATAAAATGAAGCTCTGATTAAGAACCAGTTAGGATCTTCTTCACATTGGTGCATTGTTTTAGCATCCATCGCCACCCCACAGCCATCACGCGGCTCTGCTTTATCGTCTCACAAACTTACCTTCATGTATCATTTTCTTCTTCGTGTTCTGTTGCATTCATCCCTAACACTCGCACTCATCCTCCTCCTCCTCACATCAGCTCCTCTGTCTCCCACCAGCCACTGCAGCAGCTCCATGTGACCCCGCTCATGGAGGGATGTATCTTTGCAGGTCATAGAGCCTCCCTCCTCCTCTCACACAAGGAGCTCCAGACTCCACCTTGAACTCGACGCGGAGGAGAGAAGACGACTCCTCATCATCATAACGCTTTGAAGGAGCGAATGTGTGAGTTAAAACTTGCGAGCCAAACTTCAGGAGTCACGGCACACTGACAAAACAAGCCTCCCTTTAAAGAAATTGTGTTTACATACTTGAAGAAATGCACTTTTTTATTTCTGTTCAGATTTATTGATGGTCATAATTTTTTATTGTTTTTTTTTTTTTCCTGGATATAAATACTGTTTTGAAGGCTATGTTTGGGTGGGTCTTTTAGATATAGACTCAAATATTCAGGGAAAGCTTTTTTTTTCTGTCACTTGTTAACTGTTTTGTGGTGTTTCTTGGTTGCTGTGAGCTGCCCGTCTCTGTGCCTGCTCCAGGAGGTCAGACTAAGGTCATTGAGTCAAAAGAATAGTCAACGTCGGTCAACTTTGGGTTTCTTATGTATTTTTGTGTACTGATGGACGTTGAACCGAACATAAAAACAGAAGAAAGGAGCCAGTTTAAACCAGGAAATAATGTACGCTGTTTAACAAAAAAACACAATCTCTCTTTGTTCTGAAAAACAAAAAAAATCAGATAACATTTTTAAAAAATCTGGTCCTTCAGGATGACTGAAATTATTTCTATATGTTAAATCTCACAATGATAAGAAATATTTTCAGATATTTTTGAAACTTTATTTAAATTCAGAAGTTTACATATATTTCTTTGTATTTTATTACTTTTTAAAGTGTATGACTACAGTCATGTCTTTTGGGTTTCCTTCCAACATTTTGACGATAGTTTGCAAGAGTTTTGGCCCATTCCTCCTTATAGAAGTAGAACTGAGTCAGGTTTGCAGCCCACTTCTCTCGCACATTTCCTGACCTCAAGATTTCATCGGGACCGAGATCAGGCAGTGTGGTGCTCACTCCCAAACATCTGTTTAGTTTTTTTACTTAAAACAGAATCATTCGGATAATTATGTATCTGGAGAACTCAGTGTTTAAGCTATAACTAATTGGCTTCTTTATCTTCTCTATCTTTAGATTTTGCTTCAATATTTCCACCTTTTCCTCATAATTCTGTCTAGTTTTTCTGAGGTGTGCAGGTCATTGTTGCAGCAAAACATTGTGCTGCGACCTCTGTGCTTCATATTTCCTCCTAATGTGACAATGATCATTGTGGCCAGTGTTAGATTCACCTAACTAGGAGACATGTCTCCTAAAATAAGCTCTTTTCCCCTGAAAGCATTTGCAAAACTGTAATCCGGCTTTTTTATATTGCTTTTGCAGGAATAGTTTCTTCCTGCCTGTGCAGCCTTTCAGATATTGTTAGGTATAGGACTCATTTCTCTTTGTTTTCTTGGTTCCCAGTCGGAATCTTTTGTTCTGGGGTTTACACCTGCAAATAATTGTCTGAACAGAACAACGTGCCACCTCCAGATATCAAACAGGATTTCTGGTAGAGCTCAACATTTTTCTCCATTATATCCTGGGGGATTTGTTCAGATTTTTTAAGTTACACAAAGATGCAATTATGTAAAAACAAAAGATTCATTATACGGGCTTTCCAAAATTGTTTAAAGCATTAAGATTTGTGTGTGTAAACTTCTGAATTTGAAGAAAGCAATGAAAAAATCTCTCCAAATTTTCTGGCAGATACTTTTTGATAATCCAAGTTAATCTAAAACAAGAAAAGTTTAGTCTGACCTAATCCCAGACGATGAATAAAACAAGGAAATGTGTCTTTACATACAGCATAGTTTAAACAAGTGCAAATGCTCCATAGAGGATACGTCTCGACACTGAAGGTTGGTCAAATGTGCATAATACAGGAATCAAAGAACGTTTAATAGATCTCCTGCTTGTCGGTATAAACCACTCTGAGCTTGTTTTCCCAGACAACATTATACATGAGGTAAGAATACATTTGAGCTCAGTAACTAAAAAGCTGTATTTTATAGACTAGAGAAAGAACTATGACTTTTTGTATAAAAAAAAATACATGAGCTGTAATCCATTGTTCTGTACAGAGCAACCTGTAAATGAATCAAGAACATATCTTTAAATGTATTTAGAAATGCTCTGAAGGAAAGTTACTGCTGTTGTTGATGCCATTTTTTATGTATAAATGTTATGCCATAAAGAGAAACACTGCAGAATCATTTGTGGTGTTATAACACTGATGTCCAAACAAAGGATTGTCTCTTTTATTCTACCATTCCTGTTTTTACAAAATAAACTGTTTTGTACCACTTCTGGCTTGAAAGTTTTGCCTTTGAATGCTTCAAACTTGCCACAAAGCAGACCTCTGTTGAATCTTTATTTGTCATTGTGAGTGTAAAACTTTAACAAATGTATTAATTTAACTGCTGCTCTCATTTTTTCTTTGTTTTTTCAAACCTTTATTCTAACCGGGAAAGCCCTCTTTGAGATCAAAGATCTCTTTTGTAACAACGTCCCGACCGAGGCAACCAGCAGCACAAAAACACAATTAAAAAACATTTGACATCTAACGAGAAAGTCCAATCATAAAATAAAATAAAACGCATAAAGGTTTAAAAGATGAACGGATCATAAAGTTTAGCTTTTAGCATACCTTGAGAAAATATTTAAAAGGTAGCAATTTGTAGTCAAATTGGGACTTTTTCCCAGTTTATGAATCTTTGGAGGAAACAAAAGGAAACAACTAATTTGCTTGTTCACTGGCATTCTGGAGCTCAGGCACTCAAGGCCTCAAAGCGGCAAGAAGCGACATTAACATTGTTAATGTCAACATTGTTAATGTCGCTTGTTAATGTTAAGAGTTAGCATGTTTTGCAGAAGAAAAAAAAGGCTATTTGAGGTGTTAAGACTAAACACATGTTCTGTCAGCTATTAGGCCAACTTTTAAAAATAATTCATACACCTTGAACCTTTTCACAATTAGTCATGTTACAACCCCACGATGCAACATATTTGCTTGGTAACCTACTCCGCGAGAAAGCACGGCAAAAAGCAAATGACAGGAAAAGGATGCATGGATTTTTAAAACATATGTTCAAAACATATGTTCTTGAATGAACACTTTGTGGAGACATATTTACAGCTGCTTGTCTGTTGAGAACATTTCCACCAGCGTTTTCACAAAAATCAGTAGTCTGTAGTGGAAGAATTATTTCAAGATACGTTCTTTTCAGTGATTAATACTTATTAGTAAGAGCACCAGAGGAATATTCCAGAATCTTACACAGTCATGAACATTCTTGTTAATTGTCATGGACATCTTGCCTACACTGATGTAGTTGAATGACACAGCAGTTATTTTTTTATTTAGTCTAAACTGGAGCTGATGTAATATATACCAACACAGAGGCACACATACAAGCAGGAGATGCAATGTCGGGGGAGAGAGAGCATTTAGCCAACAAATCGGTTTCTGTCCAGTTCCTAATAAATGTTAAAAATGTTATATCAAAAGCCCTCAATTCTTTGTAAGGTTTCTACACGCTGCAGCTGGTATTTTGGCCCATTCTTCCATGTAGATCTTCTCTAGAGCTGTGATGTTTTGAAGCAGTCTTTTGAACCTTGAAATGCTTTTTTCATAGCGACTCCTTCATTTTCCTGGTGGTGTGTTTGGGATCAGTGTCGTGCTGGAAGACCCAGACACATTTTATTGTCAATGCTCTCATTGATTGGAAGGAGGTTTTTACCCAAAATCTCACAATACATGGTCCTTTTCATCCTTTCCTTAAAACATATCAGTCGCCCATTCAAGTTTACAGAAAAACAGCCCCAAAGCATAATATCTCCATGTTCTTGGGATGCAACAAAGAGTTATTCTCCTTCCAAACATGGTGAGTGGCTTTAATACCAAACAGTTCTATTTTTGTCTCACCTAAACACATGAAATTCTCCCATTCCTCATCTAGATAATCTAAATGGCCTTTGGCAAACATTAGATGGGGCTGGACACGTGCTGGCTTAGGAAGGGGGACTTTCAAGTGCTGCAGGATTTTAACCCATGATGAAGCACTGGGTTTTTAATTGTAGCCTTTATTACTGTGGCCCCAGATACGCCCAGTTCCCCCTCAGTTTCCTGTTACAAGATCTTGCATAGAGTCCCAGGTCATGGGAGATAATCAGTGATCAGTTTTCTAATCATTGCTTCAACATCAAGAGGAGCCAGTTGAGTTGGCTCGGGTATCTGGTTAGGATTCCTTCTGGATGGTTCCCTGGCAAGATGGTCCGGGCTGGGAGGAGACCCAGGACACGCTGGAAGGACTACGTTTCTCGGCTGGCCTGGGAACCCCTTGTGATTCCTCCCGAGGAGCTGGCCAAAGTGTCTGGGGAGAGGGAAGTCTGGGTCTCTCTGCTTAAGCTGCTGCTCCCATGACCTGACCCTAGATGAAGCGGAAGATAATGGATGTATGCTTCAATGGCTGATCTTTTCTCACCAAGCTGCTTGCCTATTGTAGAACTCATCCTAGTGTTTCATAGCTATACAATCTTGTCCCTGGCGTCTTTAGACAGCTCTCTAGTCTCGGTCATGGTGGCGGTTGGAATCCGACAATTTGCAGGTGTAGACTGGTGTCTTTTTTACAGATAGTGAGTTAAAACAAGTGCGATTAATAAAGGTAACTAGTGGAGGGTAGAAGAGCTTCATAAAGAAGTAATAACAGGTCTGTGAGGGCTAGGATTCTTGCTTGTTTGTAGTTTCTCAATACTAACTTTCTGCACCATTATACAAACATTTGAAATCATACAGTGATTTCCTGATTTTTTTAGTTTATTTGTACATTCTGCCTCTCACAGTTGAAGTGCAAAAAAGATGAAAAATTAGAGCTCTAATTTTTTTATTCATCAGTGCCTAATACTTTCTTGTCCCGCTAACATTTTTCCAGTTCTACACTTTCCTTTCTCAGACGTGTTGAGCAGAGCTCTATGACATGCTTAAATTGTTTGTTTTAGACTCCAACCCAGTTCCATTTTTCTACACAACTTTATCCCTAACGAGTCTGGCTATACTGGATTTTATTTAAAGGTGTAGTAGTAAAAGGAGATCCAAATACAAATAAATGTTGCAGGTAAATGACTTCACACCTAGGGGCTAATGTGCTGGTCTGCCAAATAAAATCCCAACGAACTGAAAGTCATGGGTGTCATGTGAAAGAAATTAATAAAGGGATAGACTTACCGTAAAAGGGGCTATAAAACAAAAAATTAGCATTAAATGTAAAATAATTTTGTTGTAACAGCTCATTTTATTTAAAAAAGATGTTTTTGAACAGATGCAGGCAGTTTAAATACAATCTAAAATTATTCTTACATTTTTTTATAATACTGTGAACAAACTACTTTTTAAAACAATGTGCATCTAATAGCATTTCAATGATGAAGTAGCAGTTAGCACTGTTGCTACAATGAGAGAAGCATAGTGTGGAGGTTGTATACGAATACACAAAAAGCAACAAACAGTAAAATACACGCGTTTGCACACTCTTGGTTTCCGTCAGCTCCTCATAAATAACAAAAATCCACCACAGGTGAAGGAGCAGGACAGTTTTCATCGGTTCATCCACTCAGCTCTTCATAAATACAACAACAAAAAAAGGAAAATAAGGGTTTCTGTTAGTTAGTTTGGAGTGTTTTCAGTTTGAGTCTTCAAGGCTGCTGCTTTTCTGCTCTGAGCTGCTGTTGCAGAGCCGATACATGATGCTCTGCAGGCTGGGCTGAACGATGCCGAGCAGGGGTCGGAGGGATGGGTCCCCGTTCCAGCAAGCCTCCATCAGCTGCCAGCATTCCTCGTCGAAAGTGGGCAGCCGCTCGGGTCTGGAACCTGAAACGACGGATATGAGTGAGCGCCGAACGAAAGCTAACAGAAACCACCACCGTCATGTGAACAGACCAGGAAAACCAAGTAACCATTCAGTTGTTCATAAAGAATCGTTCACATGTTGATATCCAAATATTTTTTTGGTATTTAAAAAAACAAACAAATCAAACTTAAACAAACACCCAAATTAGCCTTGATTTACTTAAACAAAATAAGAAAACTACATCCTACCCCCTAATAGCTAGCTCCTTATGACTCTAAGTTGGCATTATGGTGCAGCCCATGATGCTGAGCTGCAGCAGCAGACACTGTTTTATTGAAACGCTGTATATACCCGATACCAAATATGTCCAAATGTTTGGTGTCCAAGTCATTGTTTACTCTTTAGTCCAAAAAAACATTCTTGAGGTCTGTGTTTGTCTATGTTCTCGTATGCTGGAGTTTTTGTACTTTCTTTCACAGAAATGGTTTCTACCTTCTACATTTCTACCATGGAAGATAAACGTCTTCGGTCTCTTTTTGACCATACCGACATGCACTTCGATTTCAACAGAAGCAATTGGTTGCTGTAGGTCCCATGTTGACATTTTATGGTTTTAATTCTTTTCTTAAGCATCTTGCGCTCTGCAAGATGCAAATGCTTCTCAGAGTAAACTTTTGTCTGCTGTTTTAGATGTCCTCCAACGGTATACTATTTTCTTGACTGATTTAAAATACTTTAGAGACTTTTCAAAACCTCTAACCGAGCCTCAGTGAAGGATTACTGTAGGATAAGATCCATGCTACAGAAGGCCCCAGGTCTCACCTTCTCTGGAACCCACCTGCTTTAAAAAACAATCTTATCCAACCTGATGTTTAATTCATTCTGCCACCAAGAAACTCCTACAGAGGCCACTCCTAAACAACAATAGTTGATATCAGCTGATTGATCCAGATGGATTCTGTCACCCAACCAAGAGTCCAGCTGCATGCCCTGCTGCATTTCTTCCAGCAGGTGGCAGTATAGACATTATTCTGAATTGTTGTAATACAGCTTTTCTCTAGGTGCGTAGAAGATACAGAAACCCTTCACTAAATGGAAGCAATTACCTCTTTAGTCTCAATTAAAGACACAAACCAGTCCTATTTCACCAGATGTTTCCACTCAGCCTCTGTAGCCAAAGGTAAAACGTCTTCCCTCGCGAGGGACACCTTTACCTTTTTTGACGTTGTTCCACAGCTGGTCCTTGCTGGAGCATTTCTCAAAGGCGTCTGGAAGCTTCACTGAACCAGTGCAGAGATACCAGAACAAGATCCCAAAGGCGTACACGTCAACCGAGTTATCGTACTTTCCTGTGGGGAGAAAACATCCAACAGAGGTTTTAATCTGCATCTGAGTTTATCTAAAAAAAAATTACCATCTTACATCTGAATGTTGAAGATCTTGCAAATCTTACTTTTCTGCTGCTTTTATGAGGAAAACCAAGATGTTGTAAGTAATGCAAAAATAACTGATATGCAGTGCTTTGCAAACGTAATCAAACATTTTCAAATTTTATTAAGTTCAATTCACAAACCTACATATATATATTTAATGGGATTTTATGAGCTAGACCAGAGGTCAGCCGCCTATGATTGCAGGGCCACTTCTCCCCCTGTTGCTCAGAAATAAACTTGGAAAAATCAGTTAACAAATATGTACTAAATTAAATATTTTATTTTGAAAGGAAATTAAACGACATTTTATTTCTATTTAAGACAACTTTATTTTGAAAAGTAGGTAATCTCAGTCCTTTTAATAAATATGGAAAACGAAGAAAGATTTGCTTCCCCCGCGATGGACTGGCGACGTGTCGAGGGTGTATCTAGCCTGTTTAACTCTGGGTATAGACAACAGCCTTGGAAACGCTTCGAGGATAAGCGGTACAGATAATGGATGGATGGAAGAAAGATTGGCATCCCACTTAGAACCATAAAGCGCATAGTTTAAAGTGATAGTCTGGACTTTGTAAGAAAAAAAGAGAGAGACGGACACAATTTGAAAAAAAAATACGACCCAAGCTCCCAAACCCTTCCCTTTCTGATTGGCCAACTTTTCCGTGCATGCGCCAGGTCAATGGGCCAAGACGTGCGGAGGAGAGATAGAAAACAACCAGAGTGTCAACAATGGAGTTATCAGAAGTGAGGATGCTTTTTTGGTTTGAAATATGTATCTTCTACTCTTGAGTTGAGTGTTGATCCATGGCTGCACTCTGTACTAAGGCTTGATTCAGAGGCTCCGTGTAAAACAGAACACTGAGCATGCGTGCAGTTAAGAGCTCACAGCGTTCGTGATGATTGACAGCCATTGGCATCACTTGATTGGTTCAAGTGGACGGCACCGTGGCTTCTGAGCCATAGCTGAGATACGGGAAGGCTGGACTTACCCGTAACATTATAATTCATAAAATGACTTCTTTTATATCGACATTTAAGGCCAGGAGGACAATGTAATACAATTCTTAAAATTTGTAGTTCATTTAGAGATCCAGACTGTCACTTTAAGCCTAAAAAGCACTAACTCAGTTGTAAAAGCCTTGCACCATTGGTGCCTTTCTCCTGTACATTGTCCCATATGGCATAAAAACAGAGAAGAAATGCTAAAGCTGCCATTTCTTATTGCCTTTGGAATTAAAAACTAGGGGTGCACCGATCCGACTTTTTCAGTCCCGATACCGATACCTGGGCTTTGTATATCTGTTGATACCCGATACTGATACTATTGTTCAATTAATAACCTGTATAGCTTCCACCTTATACCTTTCTTTAAGAGACTGAAGGCACCAAACTTTACTAACTAAACATAACTAAGACAAAATGACAGATGTAAAATATAAAATGACCACAAAAAAAAATGTCAACTGAAAATTTTACCTTTTTTTGTGAATTTTGTCAGTTCATGTTATTGGTTAACTTTAACAGATACGTGTAAATTAGACCGTATCGGTCCATCCCTATTAAAAATCATTCCTTATTCGGTTTAATAGGAGACACAGTGGAAAGGCCAAAGAGACTAAGGCTGCAACACCCCTGGCCGACACAAAGCAGTTCATAATGTTGTATTGGAAGGAGAATGATGCAGGATCTTCAGGGCATTAATCAGAGTAGCAGCCCACAGTCCCTCTAGAGGAGCAGCAGAGATCCACAGCTCAGGTGGGACTATTAGTTCTGCACTACGTAGATCTGGCCTTTGTAAAAGAGCATAATTTTTTTTTTTTTTTTTTTTTTAAAGCCGCCTAAAACAGAGAGACGCACAAACTCCTTGCTGTTGGGTCCCCTGCACAACATGTGGAATATTGCAGACATATTGAAAAAGGTTGACTACGGTAGAAAACAAACTCTGCACATCTTGGTGAGGGGATGGTCTTCTTTAGACGGAGTGTGAAGCTGGTCAGATCTAAGGGGAGGCTGGATGGCGCTACAGACAGCAGCCCAGAAAGAAATCCTGTTAGATTCTTGGAAAGATCTGAGACAAGGACAGAGGATAACCTTCCAGCAGGAAAATGGTCCTAAACATGCAGTCAGAGCGTATCGTTTTCCCTCCACTTCACAACTATTACCTACTTTTGTCCGAGTTTGTCTGTCACATAAAATGCCTTCAGGTCTGTGGTCTTAATGTGACAAAACATATATGATTGTTCAAACGATGCAGTGTAAAGATGAATGAGGTGGTTGTTACCTGTAAACAGCTCTGGAGCCATGTGGATGGGAGTCCCAACAATGCTGCCAGACATCATGGCCTCTGGTTTGCAAAAACCCAGATCTGTGATCTTTGCACGATTTTGTTTGTCCAACTTAAAGGGAAAAAAAGAGAACAAGATGGTTTAATTAAACTATGTGAAATAACTATAAATATGTATGAAATAAAGCAGCAAATATAAGTGATCTGGCCTCCATATTAATATACTAAGTACAAAATTCAATCTGTAAGACAAATACTACTTCAACTTAAGAGTTTTGGATAAATTCGGAAATCGTAATGTTTAGGAAAACTAAAGAAATAATAATATTCAGAGGTCCAACATTTTCTGAGAAACTTATATTTTCTGAGACTATTTTCTAACTAATGGAGTCACCAACTAGTCATGACAGAAAGGTTAGAGCCGTCCAACTGTCTACATCTACAGCTGGTTCACTCTTTAATTGATCTCACCAGAACATTTTTCAACTTGATGTCTCTGTGGACGAGGCCCTGACCGTGCAGGAACCGGATCCCCTCCACCACATCGAGGGCGATCTGTAGCCTCTCTCTTAGGGACAAACCGGCCTGGAAAGATCAAAAGAAAGGAAAACTCAAAATAGAGTCCAGAGGTTACAACCGCTGCAGTGCTGCTCTCGGTCGACCATATCAAGTGACCTTTAACCCGGTGTAGAGATCTCGATGCAGCCGCTCCATGATAAGAAGCACCGCGATGCTGGAGCCGTCTCCATAGGTGTAATCAATCACAGAGCCGTGCAGGTCGACCAGCCGCTCATGCTTGGGCAGAGACCTGAAGCAACACACACCCACACAGAAAACAAAGAGATTATTGTCATGCAAGCAAGACGACTGCTCTATTTTTAGTTTTTTTACCTAAAAGTCCATGTTTCCTTCGTATCAGTAGGACCTAAAGACCTGCATTCCTGGTGTTAACCGTTGCTGTTGCTTTAGAAATAAGCGTTACACATGCGTCTGAAGTGCTAACCGTCACAACTACTTTTCCTATTAAAGGGCGTGGAGAAACTGCTGCTACTAGGAAAACTGGTAATTTGACTATACTAAGTCAGTTCATTCTTCATACAGGTGAAGACAAATGTTAACGTGCACATTGTTTTTATGACCTACAGCAGGAACAGTTTAAGCCTCATTTAACGTCTGAAACTGAGGGGGGAAACATACTTTTAACCGTGTTTTTTTGGGGGAATGAAAAGAAAAACTGTCCAGAGGTGTCCATGCTTATACAGCAGTTTACCTTGTGTAGTGAAACTCTAAAGCCAAGTCGTTCCAGTGTTTATCGTCAGGAGGAATCACAGACTTCAGGGCACATGGGTAGTGCCCTCCCCAGTTTTCACACATGTATACCACTCCATACTGGCCTCGGCCCAACTCCCGCCCAAGCTTAGGCTTGCCTGTGACAAAAACAAAAGCCAGTTCTGTTTAGACTGCTTCAACCACCAACTCTGGTAGGCATAACAAGCCGCCGACAGACAATCAATGTGCGTTTATTCAGGGACTAGTAGGTGAATTTGATCAATTCACACCCCACGGGAGAATGTTGGCAAACTTAAGAGAGCACAAGTAAACTTCTACAGATGATCTGTGAAAGGCAGCGATACAGTTGTCAGTAGTTCAGGAACAGAATAGTAATTTGGTGATCCATTCCTGGTTGGAGAACTAAAATCTCAGACTTAATGAAGAGCCTGCGCTACAGGATGAATCCCTGGTTAAATGGCTGCTTTTTAAAATGAGAAGTGAGAAAGAACTTATATGATTGGCTTAGACGAGGTCAGCAGCAGACGCATGTCGCACCTGCATCAATATTTTCTTTAGCCATTTTGTTTCTTTTAGTAACAGATTTTTTTTTTTTTTTTACCATTTCACCCACAACTTAACAACCTAAGACTTTAAGGAAAGTAAATATGGTACTCAGCAGCACTGAAATTTTATTTCAGAGTTCTGACTTTTATTTATTGTCTTCTGGGGTTTTTTGTCTGTTTTTGAATAATCTTTGGATGTCTGGTTGGCTGTTTTGTAAAGATCTATATAAATCAATAAATTAAATGTCTCATGTAAGTCACCAACAGCAGAGTTATTCTGGTTTGATCAGGGGGTCATAAATAATGTCAGATTTAATAAGAGACTACAGGGCAAACACCAGCTGGTATAACTGGGCTAGTAGGATTGAGCCCTCCTCTGTGTCTAAAAAATTAAAAATTATAGAATAGCTATCTGATAAAGAGCATGGTCTATAGAAAATGTTCAGCTAAATCGATTAGCTTTTTTCAACTATTTCCTTTAACCATTGGGTCATTTTAATCATCATCATCATCATCAGGTAGTGTCCATGACTCCAGTTGGAAGGTTTACAACACAAATCTCATCAGTCAGATCAGATATCAGCTGATTGGGAAACGGAAACAATCACAATGTTCCTGCAGGTTGTTAGGGAATTAAGATGGTGGTGTGAGGCCATGTGCTTGTAGGGACACTAAGAAATGATCATAACTTGTGATTAGGGATGCAAAGATACCACTTCTTTCAAAAATACGATGCCGATACTTCTACCACACAAAAAATGCAATAAATGGGAAGAGGGACTTTTGTTACGACAAATTATGTGAATTAGAGTAAAAAGAAAAAAAATAATTTAAATAAATTTTAAATAAATACATTTTTGCAGCTTTTATAAATTTTTTACATCAGTATCACTTCATGGTATCGGTCAATAAAAAAAAAAATGCTTTAGCTCATTCACCAGCTTAATTATATAAAGTCATCGTGAATAAAGAGCACTGTGCAGGTGAACAGTTTCTTCATCTACGGCTCTTAGTTTGTTTAAATACATGTTGCTTATTATAATGTGCATTAATAACAGAGAGTCATTGAACAAAGAGGTGAATAAAGGGGCACGTTCACTGGTGGCTCACCGTGCAGCAGCACGTCTCTCAGAGAGCGGCTCTCTAAGGACAGCCGAGCCAGCCGAGGAGCGTGGTCCTTCCTGACACGTAGCCACAGGTCCTCGGTGCGCTCCAGGCGGCCTGTGTGACCTTCTTCCAGCTGCAAACAGACAAATAGGAAAAACATCTTAAGTTGTTCAATTAAAGATGATATCAGACTTAAAATTGTCCTAATTGTTTTTTTTCCTAACATGCATTGCTTGATATCAATAGCCCTTCCCCGACTTTGGGTAAATTAGTTGCAACCCCTTTAATACAGCTAGATTTATTTAATGAAAACGCATTGTAAAAACAGCTTCATGTCAGGAAATGTAACATCACTCATGATTTAGTAATATATGTTAATGTAATTGTATGTTTATTTCATCAATAAGGTTGGATGCAACTACTTTAATTATCTTCAGCATCTTCAAAAAAAGGATGAGGCCACAAAGTTTGGACACACCTTCTCATTCAATGCGTTTTCTTTCTTTTCATGACTACATTGTACATTCTCAATTAAGGCCATCAAAACTATGAATGAACACATGATCTATGGAATTACTGTATGTACTTAAACAAAAAGGGTGTAATAACTGAATACATGTGTTATATTTTAGATTCCTCAAAGTAGCCACCCTTTGCTCTGATTAGTGCTTTGCATTCTCTTGGGCTTCAAGAGGTAGTCACCAGAAATGGTTTTCCAACAGTCTTGAAGGAGTTCCCAGAGATGCTTAGTTCTTGTTGGCCCTTCTGCCTTCACTCTGCGGTTCAGCTCACCCCAAATCATCTCCATTGGGTTCAGGTCCATTGACTTTGGAGACCAGGTTATTTCACAATTTTTTGTAAAAGTACTACATAATTCCATATGTGATCATTCACAATTTTGATGTCTTCAGTGAGAATCTACAATGTAAATATTCATGAAAGTAAAGAAAACAATGAATGGAAAGGTTTTAGAAATATTGGCCCGTATTGATAGGATAGTATCTTGCAGTTGACAGAGATTTGTGGGATGCACATCCAGGGCACGAAGCTCCCGTTCCACATCCCAAAGACGCTCCATCAGGTTGAGATCTGGTGACTGTGGGGGCCATTGTAGAATAGGGAACTCATTGTCATGATCAAGAAACCAATTTGAAATGATTCGAACTTTATGACATGGTGCATTATCCTTCTGGAAGTAGCCATCAGAAGATGGGTACATGGTGGTCATGAAGGGATGGACATGGTCAGAAACAATGTTCAGGCAGCCCGTGGTATTTATACAATGCCAAATTGGCACTAAGGGGCCTAAAATGTGCCAAGAAAACATCCCCCACACCATTACACCACCACCGGCCTGCACAGTGGTAACAAGGCATGATGGATCCATGTTCTCATTCTGTTCACGCCAATTTCTGACTGAACCATTTGAATGTCTCAACAGAAATCGAGACTCATCAGACCAGGCAACATTTTTCCACTCAACTGTCCAATTTTGGTGAGCTCGTGCAAATTTTAGCATCTTTTTCCTATTTGTAGTGGAGATGAGTTGTATCAGGTGGGGTCTTCTGCTGTTGTAGCCCATCCACCTCAAGGCTGTGCGTGTTGTGGCTTAACAAATGCTTTGCTGCATTCCTCGGTTGTAACGAGTGGTTATTTTAGTCAAAGTTGCTCTTCTATCAGCTTGAATCAGTCGGCCCATTTTCCTCTGACCTCTAGCATCAACAAGGCATTTTCGTCCACAGGACTGCCACATACTGGATGTTTTTCCCTTTTCACACCATTCTTTGTAAAACCTAAAAATGGTTGTGTGTGAAAATCCCAGTAACTGAGCAGATTGTGAAATACTCAGACCGGCCTATCTGGCACCAACAACCATGCCACGCTCAAATTTGCTTAAATCACCTTTCTTTCCCATTCTGACATTCAGTTTGGAGTTCAGGAGATTGTCGTGACCAGGACCACACCCCTAAATGCATTGAAGTAACTGCCATGTGATTGGTTGATTAGATAATTGCATTAAGGAGAAATTGAACAGGCGTTCCTAATAATCCTTTAGGTGAGTATATATATTTATACCATGGTTGGGGTGAATACTCGATTCTGATTGGCTGGAGGGTGTAAATTAAAAAGTGATAATGTACACCTAGGAAAGGCGTCCCGTCAAATTGCCTGATGACAGTTCTAAATTATTGCGCTGGCTCAAATGGCAACAGAGTCTCAACGTTATTTGCATCATCCTCTGGACACACACGAGCAGTAAGTAGTGCACTGGCCTTCTAAAATTATATTTTGTATCACGTAACGTAAAGCCATCATCTCACTTCCCCTCACTGATAAATCGCTGCGGACGGGTTGCTCTGGCCACGTTGCTTGGCAACACCTGTATATGGGAGATATTAAATAGTGCGCTCGAGTGATATAAAAAAACCTCGCGATTTTAACTCTAAAACACATTACAGAATTATTAATTGATTAAATATGTCTTTCTTTTGTAAGTGACCATGGTATAAGCGGGATAATGCCCTTCGAGGTGTACATTATCAAAAAATAATGGACATCGCGGTTCCTTCCACCTCGTCCGGCATGATCCCTTACATATATTTTTATTTTTATGACCTTTTTTTTTTTTGCTTTTTAAGTTATAGATCAGTGCTACAAATCTCTAAAGCAGGGATGCCAAAGTCCAGACGTCGACACCTACTATTCTACAACTTGTAGATGCATCGCTGCTCCAGCGGGCC
Organism: Apricaphanius iberus; assembly: GCA_028564705.1. NCBI lineage: Eukaryota > Metazoa > Chordata > Actinopteri > Cyprinodontiformes > Aphaniidae > Apricaphanius > Apricaphanius iberus. Next base: position 987,215 of record JAPXFQ010002889.1, read on the forward strand.
TAAATCCATTAGCTGCATTCCCTCACCAGCAGTCATTCAGCTCTGCAGAGTCCAGGTAACGAGCCACTCATTTTTATCAGTTGTGTAGGAGAAGAAGTGCATCTAAAAGCATGTTAGCTTTTAAGGACTGAATTTGCTCCCCTGCTACAGACTCAAAGCTAGGCCGTTCTCAGGGACGAAGGATGACCAGCTCTCACCTTTGACGCTGATGTTGTAATTCATCAGACTCTTGATTGCAGCGGTCCTGAACTACAGTCAGCTCCTGCTTGATAAATGATGTATTTTTAAACAAGCTGCAACAGTATATTTATGTCTTTAGGCTGTGTAAACAGTTCAGTCTGCAGTTTGAAAGATTTTTGTTAAACTGAGCTTTCAGTGTGTTTAGGGATAAATCAGTTGGCAAAGTGACCCTTTAATAAAGGCTCAATTCAGAACTCATTAAATACAGTTAAAATCTGATCCATCACCTTTAACTTTCTGAATAGGTAAAAAGACAAAAAAACAAACAAAAAAAAAAACTACCCATTTATCCATCGTCTACACCCACTTTCCCATGTAGGGTAACGTTGGGTTCTCCAGCTATCATTGGACTAGATGCAGGGTACACTCTGAACATGTCAGTAGTCCATCACAGACCAACAGAGACAAACAGGACAAACAACCACAGACACAGGTTTGAATTACTTCCCATTTTAGGACCGTTCATTGACTTCCATTGTTTTTAGTAACTGGATTTATGCCTAACCCAGAAGCTTTCCCTAATCCTAACAATTACTTATCTATTCCTAACCCAAAGCCAAACTAAAACTCAATTCACACCATACCTCTAAACCCAACCCCTAAAAAGGGGAGTCCACCATATTAGGAATGGGCTTCGGTCCTGACAAGGTCCATCTGTCCTAAGAATAGTAGTAATACAAGACACCCCACCCACCTCCCAACACACACATCTCAAAACATTATATGTTTAAACCAGTATGATGCATGACCTCCTTGCTATCCTGTCTGCTCACTGTGTATTTAATGTAAGATTAAAGAAGGCGATGTATTGTCATTCAAATGCAAATAGTTCTGTAGATGTAAATATAAATGAAATGATCTGACTGCATAACATGTAAAACGTTGGTAAAAGAGGAAAGAAAACAGAAGTTTGGAGTTCCAATTCAGTGTTGAAAACATAATTTTACAAATTATTTTTACTTGCAAGTCCAGAACTAAATAATAAAAAAAGTTTTCACTCTCCCAATAAGATGCTTGGGACCGGATTGGTTCTAATAAAGTAAACTTTAAACGTCAATGTCAACTTTACAAATAAAGAAGTAAAGCTGAACAGCAACGATTACACACAGCCAATAATACTTCATAGAAATAAAACAAGACAATGATGAATAAATTTGGATAAAGAAAAACTAAAACCTAGTTTATACTTCTTCATCAGCAAGTTTGCACTCAGACGTACTGGATCAATGGCAGACAGAGAACAAGTTTTGATGGAGCTTTTTACTAGAAATGAAGCTCATAGAATACTCTAAAAAATAAACACACGTCAACAAATAAACAATGATCTGACTTTTTGTCCTCTACATCTCTTGGTGTTCTAATTCACCAAAATATAATTTCCCACTCAGACGTACTGGATAAAGCCGTTTATGTGGTAATGTCAGATATTCGCAGCTAAAGCATCAAACATGGCAGCTTGAATGCATGAAGAAAATCAGCATTGAGAAAAGCCGAGCCATATTTTAACATCATGCTGCAACATCCGGTTCTTACTCAAGAACATTAATACCTGCTGGCAAACATCGCAACATTTGCACTACGTTACATTCATAGCATACTTCTAACTTACTGTTTGCACTTACGGCTGGTATTAACCCTTCTCAACGCAAAACCACATACTGAGATTGCAACGGAGGAAGTTTTATCTCCGATGGTTACTGAAAGCTCTGCTTGTTGTTCTGGCAGTTCAAACGGGGCTGTGACAGACTGCTGACGTCATTTTCATTGACTGTCGTCTTTGCTGAGGATCGGCTGGATCTCTCGCTGATAGCTAAACGCAGTTAGTGAAATTCTACCCTCTGAAACGTTGTCAAAGCCTCATAAGATTGCTATGGTTGATTGTAATTAGTTCTGCTCCTCGGATAAGCAATTAGTGAGTATGATCATGTAGGCTTTAATGCGAGGCTTGTGATTATTATTATTATTTTTATCATAAAAATAATCTGAGATGATTTGTTGAAGGTGATGATATGCAGACATGCATGTTAACAGACTCTTGTCATAATATGATCTCTGTTCTATTCTCACATCCAATCAATATGTTGCAGTTTTATTATTAGTTGTTAAATTAAATCTCTGCAGTCTGTCTACAGTAAGTATATAGCCTTACTTTGGCATTAACAAATTCTCTAGGTCCAGAATTTTTGACGATTGTTTAGCATATTATGGAAGCCTGTGAATATTCTCATTCATCCAGGTCATGGTTATCTCAAGGAAATTTCAATCAAACGCAGCTGGACTTGGTAATTTGTCTTGGAAGACGTTTCACCTCTTATGCTCATGTTTCACTCTTCATGCTCGCCGCAGCCAGGCTGCGGCGAGCATGAACATAAACTAGAAGCATAAATAAAAGCAAGAAGCATAAACTAGGTTTTAGTTTTTCTTTATCCAAATGTATTCATCATTGTCTTGTTTTATTTCTATGAAGTATTATTGGCTGTGTGTAATCGTTACTGATGAAGCCTCTCATATTATGGAAATTTCCCATCTTGAACACACCAGGTCCAAATGAATAAATTACCTCTACAGCAAGCCATGGATTTCAGCTGTTGATCAGACATCGATTTAAATCAGTTGTATAGTGGGGATAGACTGGACTGGAAAGACCCTGGTATGGAACTTGTTTGGCACAAAATCCCCACAGCATCCCGGGGAAAATTGTCGTGCAAGATTCGTTCATTAAGGGGGACGGAAAATGTCCTGAGTTAAAAAATGATCAGGCCTCTGCAGAGCTGGATGACACAGTGATGGGTGCATTCAGCCATTTGATTCAGATGTGGTGGAGCAGGGATGCATCAAAAGGTCATGCTTGTTCAGTAGTAGTTTCGGAACATCGGGGTAATTTGACCAGACCTTCCCCATGTGCACGTCTCCACTTCATCAAGGCAATTTAAGGAACCGACAGAGTTCCTTATGGCGGGTATGTAGATGGGAATGAGCGGAGTGAGTCGCTCAGTGAGAGCTGTGGTTATGTTGTGCTGATAGTTTTAGTTCAGAGGGAAATGAGCAGAGTTCACCAAACAACCAGCTTTGTATAAAAAAAAAAATTAAATTAAAAAAATAGTTTCTGGTAGAGGCCGACCGATACGTTTTTTTTTTTTTAAGGCCGATACCAATTTCGTTGGCCGATATCCATGGCCGACATATATACTTCTTAGCAGCACATTGATTGTGAAAGACAATTGAACACTTATTGTGTGCAAAATAAATTAAAGAGTCAATAAAACTCTTTAAATAATTATTGAACTTTAAATATAAGACATTATAAAAACAAACTCAAAACAGTAACCTTAATGGAAGTGTTTTAAGAACAATAGAAAATGAAAAAGATTTGAGTTTTATTTGATTATATAAAATAAAATAAATTCGATCCAGGAGGCGCCGACAGCGACATAGATTATACGCGTCAATCTGTGTTATTTTTGTTTTTCCCCGCGCATGCCCAGTACATGCATAGGTAGGCATTGGATTGCGCAATCATGGGACCTTAAACGGACCGTAAACGGGGCGTAAATGCTCGTGTTGAGTGGATATCAGGAAATGCATAGGTAGGCATTGGATTGCGCAATCATGGGACCTTAAACGGACCGTAAACGGGGCGTAAATGCTCGTGTTGAGTGGATATCAGGACATCAGGAAAAGATCTGCTTAAATTACCCTGCCTTGTATTTGTGCATGAATTTAGATTTCTAACAATAAGCAATGAAAGCGGTAGAAGATCTACGCTTTCTGGTTGCATCCTGAAATATCAGAAAATAGTTTTCTTTTTTATTATAATTTTCCCGATGGTTTGCTTGGGTGACCTTTTATATACAGTCTCCTGTCAGCGTTGTTTAAAGGTCTCAATGACCAGTTTTTGTTTGGTTCTTAACTCTGGTGGTCTCTAGAATGAGTGAATGCTTTGTGAGCCGTTTAACTTAAAAAATAAAAAATAAAGTTCTCTCGCTCCCGTTTCAGGAGGATGAAGTTTATTGGAGGAGCAGGTAGGGTGAGACATTAGGAATAACTAATTATTATTAATGATATGCAAATGCCTCTGTTTGGCTAAAAGCAATAAAACTTTTATGCTGCCTTCAAACAAATAAATTCCAACAGTTTCCTCCTCAGTAATGTTTTCTTGGATAAAAAAATGCTACCCTGATGTGTTATGCTCACAAATAAAACAAGGCCGAATACGTTCCTTTATGCTGTGGAAATGCTGAGGTTTATCTTCTTTTAGCATAGAAAGACTCTGCTCTCTCCTGGCCGTAAAATTAATCCAGCCTTCCCGTAGACCATGAATACTAATTTACTTTGTGACACAGAAGGGACTGGCTTTATTAGAATATCGTTTTTTTTCATGTCTATTTCTTTTCTGCAGCTAATGCAGGAGATGGGCTTGGAGAAATGAATGTGCACCATGCTAACGCAGCTCAGAGTGACCGATTTTTATTTCCATATTAAAAAAAGACGAGTATTACACGGCTTCTCAGTGAACGAGACCTTTGATGCAGAATTGGTAACAATAAAGTTAAATATGTTTTCTTGGGTGCATTACCTTTCTCACTGCTAAATCATATTGCTGGATGAAAACAATATTATTCAGGTTTTCAAAATGCAACAAACACATTTTTCTGGTCTACCTGAACTAACCAGCTTTTTTTAAACTACAGATGTTGAAAGGAGTTTGATCTTGACCAGAGGAGGTTATGCGTTGTATCAAACCTGACTGAAGTTTGTACATACTACCAATAACAGCCCAGCGGTCAAAAATCCATAGAGGGTATAGTGCTAACCTGGCGTAAAGATGCTGCAAAGGCCTCATGAGAGCTGTTCAGCCGGGTTCTGAACTGGGAGCAGATGCTACGAGCCAGTTTGGCCGCGCTGAGACTTTCAATAGCATCCTGAGCGACTTTTCGCTTCCACTCGGGTGTGATGGCAGGGGGATTTACCAACGTTATCCTGTGAATTATCTATAAAACACAATGATGTTGAAATAGAAAAAAAAAAAAATACAATCATTTCAGAATTTACTAAATTCTTCTTTCATAGGTTTTCTTGAGTCCTCACCTGTTTGATTTGCTCCCAGACCAGTCTAGTGACAGAAGATCCCGAATGAAAGGTGACCTCAACGTGATAGGCCGCATTAAGTAGCTTAATAATGAGAAAAGATGAATGGGATTAAAAGTCACACCTAATGATACATGTCATCTAATAATTCAGACGAACAAACATTCAGATTTAGATACAGTAATTCAGGGGATTTTATGTGTCAAACCAACACTAGCCGTATTAAATTGTAAAGAGGAACTTATTTTTTTACAAATAAAAAGGTTGAAACGTATCCCTTGGAGTAAACTTTGAAGAACCGCCTTTTCCAGTTGTTACAGTTACCAGATGTTGTGGGGTACGTCATCTACCATCTTTGCTCATCTAGAGGTTAAAAAATCTTCCCAATCTTCTTTTTAAAATAGCTCAAATTCAGGTCTGGACTTTGATTGGGCCACTCTAACACATGAATGCCCTTTGCTCTAACCCAGTGGTGTCTAAAGTCAGTCCTCAAGTGCCGGTTTCCTGCATGCTTCGGTTCTTTCCCTGGTTCTAATGATGGGCCATTAGTAGAAACTCTGCAGGACTTTGCCATGTTAAGGAGATAGTTGGACATTTTGAATCAGCTGTTTGAGCAGAGATATCTAAAACTGGCAGGAGACCAGTCCTCGAGGACTGGAGCCAACTTAGACTGTAACTCTAAATGCATGTTTTCAGTAATTGTTCTGCTGGAAGGTGAACCTGTGCTCCATTCTTAAGGTTTGTGTTACTTACAGGTTGTCTTCCATGACACAATAGTAAAGTGTGAAGAACATATGAAATAAAGATACATTTTAAGTTGAGGATTTTTCTTTTCATTGAATCATTCAAGGAATTGCAGCATCCCTAGTTGTCGCATTCTCAGTTTCTCTCCCTCCAGATTTTTCACCCAACAAACTAAAGTGATATTCTCGCTTCTCTGCATTGACACAAAAAGGTCCCACTTAATTTTTAATAAACTCCTCCCCACCTGTTTCAGATGATTAGACGTAACATTGTGCACCGAAGAATCATAGTTGGACTTCTCCAGACTGTTGAGGCAGCGCTCCAGAGTTCCTACGAAGCTCTCCCTCAGATAGTCCACAGAGCTGATCAGCTTATTCGCCACCGCCTGATTCAAACGCACCACTATCAGCTCCTGGATCAAGTGGATGCAGGACTTTATTTCCTTTGACGTAACAGGGTCTCCATTGGTAGTTACAATGATGTCTGCAAATAAAGGAAAAGACTGTAAGATAATATGTCACATGCAAGTGTTATTAGCACAAACAAATATTATAGATGTCATGAGCTTCTCATTGGAGCTGGAACATAATGGGCTTGTGCAGCAGTCCAAACAGCTCAGTGTCTGTATAGTGGATCTTACTCAAGTGTAAAATAGATTGTATAAACATAATAAATAGAAGAACACGTTGTTATTCTGCTTTTCTGGTGCTGCTCAAGAATCTAAAGACTGTGGTAATCTGTAGGGGGGGGTGGAGGCCAAGGTCCTTCTGACTACCAGGCAGCTATAATTCAGGCTTCTTAAACAAGAAACCATTGCAATCTTTTCCCCCAAAACTACCCAAAAACCTTTAATTTTTATGAGTCATTTTCATGCTAATAAGTATGCAGGCTCCTACAAATCTTGTTTTTTAAAATTTGATTCTTTAATATTCTTTTCCTAGATTTATTCCACTAGTTTCTGACACTGTGAAAAGCTGCAATAAAAAGATATTGGCGTTTATCATTTGTTCGTTTTCCCTGTAAATCATCCAACAATATTCAGTTCCAGAATGTTCCAACTATGTCCCTCGAGCAAATACAGCTGATACAGATGGACACTTTTTGGACGTTTTAATTTTTTTTTAGGATGAGATTGTCACCAACATTTCAAACTTTTAATATGGAAAATTTTAGGCAAAACACAACGTGGTATTTTAATTTCATTAGCCATGTTTTTTGAATCATTTAATACCAAGTATGGTCATAAAAATCTAGCTGAGAAAAACAGAACTGCCCAGAGAAATTTATTAAGACTTTGCTAAATACAGCAACTGGTTTCAAAGAAAGCTCTCCTTTTTGTTGTAGGAAAAAAATACTAAATGAAGAAATAAAGTCTTAAAAAAAGTTATGTAATTCTGCTTTCACTTTGAAAAAAAGTATAATGTTCCCTGAATAATCTCAGCTTGTTGACTTTCTCAACAACAAAACTGATGTACTAGATTAAATACAAATCCAATAATTTAAAGACGCATGAATCAGTGAGGTACATGAAACAGACACCTCTATTTTTCAGACATAAGTTGGTCAAATATTACTGCAACAAACGGATAGCTCCAAGCTTGTCTTGGGGATAAAGTCTTTTAAAAACCTCTGATTTTGTATAATATTTAGACACATGCATATTTGATATGAACTCAAATAACTGAAATATTCAATATAAATCAAGCAATTCTATAAAAAAAATGTCAGTGTCTGTTAATTTTTTTTTCATAATAAAATTGAAAAATGTAAAAAAAAAAACATATCAGCCAAATAAAGTAATAATAATATAAATATGTAAATAAGCAGAATTTTTTTTAAGAAGAGGTATTCCTCAGAAATAATTTACTGTTTGCCCAGTTTTCAGCTAACAGCTCAATTTGTTGTAGCTAAAATAGTACAAATGTATTGGTGGTAGTTTTGTTGCCAAGTAGTGTGAAGTTTTGCCTTGTTCTGTCTGATTGAGTCAAAGTTAACTTTAATGCTCTCACAAAAAGAAAAAAAAGAGTGCAAAAAAAAGAACATTAAGAGTCAAACTCTGAAAGAAACAAATTTTAAATATCTAAACAAACAGAAGTTCTTAGAAATTAATATATTAAAAAATTAAGAAAACAACCATGACCGATTTGCTGTTTTAGCTCAAGTATTTCAGATATTACAAAAGTAATCTGAAAACTTACAACCATAGAAAATATTTTACTGAATATGATACAAACAGACACTAAAAGGATTTGCCTATCTCTAATATGAAAAAGGCTTTTTTATAGAGTTTAATATTAATCAATAAATAATGTGTTAACTAGGACAGTAATAAAGCATAGTGAGTAGGAAACATGGAAATAAAGCAATGATCCCCAGTAGCTGCAGTATGAAGGCCTCAAAGGAATTAAGTTGCAACATTGAGCAAAACTGGGAACAAAATTGGAGAAAGAACATTTCTAATCAAATCCAATCACTGATTTCTTGTCTGAGTGTGTTTATAACCCAGAGCTGGAATGAACAAATGGATTTGAACATGGTGTAGCGTCTAAACATGATTTTACTACAGAAAAAGAGCAGAACAGAAATCATATTTCTTGAACATTCCCAAAGGCATTGTTGGTAAAAACCAACAACGCCTTTGTTTTTTTAGCAACTTAATAGTTCAGCCATACTTTTAGGACAGATTAAAACAATTCAGCCAGTCCCTTTTAGGCTCTTAACGGGAGACTTTTGTTTTATAGAGAAAACTGAGCTGTTCATTTAGATTTTCTCCCTAACAAATTATTCATCAGTTTCACTAATACACAACACGAAGAATAAACTATTATCAATATAAATATATCCTTGAAGGACTTATTTTTCATATCAGGTAAAGAATAAAGAGAAAGAGCCTGTATCTGAAAGGGGAAAATAGGAGACTTTTCTTTGGGTGGGGTGGTTGGGTGTTGGTTGAGTATCAAACAGAAAAACCGCTAGAATCAACGCAGAGCATATTTCTCACTTGTAATAACTAAACTTATTCTGCTTTTTTGTGAACCCATCAGATGAACAAAAAAATGCTGAAAGAGTTCTGATGAATGTTAATGAGGGAGATGACATTTCTTCTGTTTTAGCTTTTCTCTGTTGGCTCTCTGTTAAAGATAGAATAGAGATTAAGGCCACGTCCACACTAAGACAGATAATGCCTTAAACGTATAATTATTTAGTCTACACCCCCCTATCGTCCACACTAACCCCGCAAAGAGAGATGCTTTTTGCTGGAGCTTTTGTTAAGCTAAGCCCGCCCACGTCCACTACTGTTCTTTTGAGATGGTAATGGAAACACAACCTACCCGTTCCATACTGTACCGTACTGGCCCTAGTGAATATGGGGCATTAATGTACATTTGACTGATAATGCACATTGGCGAATACATCATAGGCTATATGTTATTTCAAAGTTGGACACTATGTGTTATTTCAATAGGATGAAACTACAGCAGGTCTGATGAGCAGTGGCTCAGGGAGAAACCAGGGGGAATCACAGGTGAAACATGTGTCCGCATAGATTATAATAGGCTAACTACAATACATTTTAGATCATAAAAACACAATACGTTTAATTTAGAACAAAAACATATTCTTTATTTGGTTAATTGGTTATTGAATGTGGTCTTGTTTGGTTTATACAAAAGTGAACGTATCCGGTTGGATGGTGGGGCCGGGGTGTTACGCCAATTTGTGTCCCCACCAATGTAAATATCCAAGTTACCCCCTTGGTTAGCGTTATGCTTGACACAGGACAGGTTAGTCCAGCAAATATTTTATCTTCCGTTTAACTCGGACGATTTACGCTGCGGCTTCCGTAATAGTAAGGACGTGTTATAACGGCGAGTTGCTTGCATTCACTGAGTGCACCACTAGTTGGAGGTAATTCTTACACACGGGGGCTTTAAAGGTTGAATACGGAAGATTTTCATAAAAAGCTATATTTAAAAAAATATATACATCAGGGCTTTTTTCCTTTAAAAAATTACATTTGAATTAAAATATACAACAGTTAGTTCTGACCAAGTAATTTGATTGGACAAGAGACTTTCTAAGAGTGCTGATATTGGAGTACAACAGAACTAGGACTCTTTACAAACAGTATAACAGAAATGTTTTTTTATTTCCTACTCCTTCCCAGACTCCAGTGAAATAAATGCCTACCATGTCAGTGTTTTATCTTTAGCACTGTTCCTGTTTGTGCTTTTTCGCCGTCAGAGCTCATTTCTTTGCCTTGTTTCTAATGGGACCTTTCACTGGTCGTCACCATGAGCTGACAGAATTTATAGAAGGATTGTTCTCCCGATTCATATTCATCATCCTCACACTAAGCATCAAGTATAACGTTTTTTTCCGGGGGCCTTGTTTCAGTGAGTTTTCTCGCTGTGGCTGGCAGGTTTAGTCTGCATGCATACAGAGGAGAACTGAAAGCCCCTCCTTACACGAGCGGTAGCCACCAGATCACGACAGGAACAGCATTTAATTGTGTAGTTCTTTTTTTTTTTTTTTTTTTGATTTCGCATCTCCCTTTCCCACAATTTTGGATCTTTTCGTTCACTCTGCCATCGCATCTGTGTAACTACTGGTGAGCGGAGCTTCAAGTGAGAACACGAGGCGGAAACGTAAGAACGCAGCAGTCACCCCTCCCACCTTCAGTCCCAGTGACGTGTGTGCTTGTTAAGGAGAAGAATATGAATATGACCATGAATATGACCATAACTTTACCATTAAGAGGACCGATAAGGCTGAAGCTCATCAGTCCGGGTGGACCATCAGAATCAGCCCCGGGGCTAATTTAATACCGGGTTTCGGTACCCATCCCTAGCTATATATCAGTCAGCCCTCTGCAAGCTCTTTTTACAGATTACTCAGGTGACATCCATACATAGAAATATAATTTAGGCCTTCTATAATCGAGAAAGATGAAAGCAATCCTTTTACAAAAAGGGAAGTTATGTATGTCTACTCACTAACCTGTAAACTCTAGATTAGCTGCATCCTCTAGCAGCTGCTCCTTCATGCTATCGAGGGTCTCCACTATCATCTCCTTCATTTCTTCCTGTTTTCGGTTTGCGATGGCCATCAGGGAGTTGAAGAGTTCACCCTCTTTCTCACGAGTGTACTCCAGCCTGCGGGGAGTGATCTGTAGGTCCCTCTGCATGTCAAATGCCTTCAGGGGAGTCATTCAAAGATGACAAAGGTGTGTTAGTGTTTGAGCTACAGGATGATACGGGGTCAAAATACAGTGACAACAAACTGGTCATCGATTGACGATAGTAGGTACAGCTAACCAGCGCTAGCATGCGTCATCTTCTGACCTGGTTGATGAAAAGGTCGAGACATCGACAGTGAAGTCCGTTAAGTAAGTTGGCAGCCTCTACTTGTTGGTTCTGGAGAACTTGGCGAGCAAACGACCCCAGCAGCCGATGCAGCCTTTCGAAAGACTCGGCCAACATGCTCTGGGGTTTGGCCCCTGGGGCGGAAATCTGCGTCGGGGCGCCACAGGAGCAGTGTCCAGTGTGAGTATTCAGGAAGCCGAGTGAGAGCAGCTGCTTGTGTAGGGCGCTTTTCTCCTTCTCCACCCGACGGTTGGATTCTGGGGAGGCTGTTAGCGTGGAGTAAGGCATACGAACAAAACAAATGGGAAACGGGAGCATCTCTTTGACCTTCCGTAGCTCGGCTGCCTGCTCCGAGCTGAGAGTGTCCTGGTTGACAGAGTAGATTATGACGGGTATCACGTTACGAGTGCAGTCTTCCAGGGCTTCCTCTATGGGCTGGACACTTTGACAGGGGACCACCATCACCTTTGCTTCCTAAAGAAAAACAAAAATGGTCATATTTATTTCAAGCGCGTGTATAAACCGCTTTGCAAAAGTATTCATAGCGACTGAAGTTCTCTACACCTCATCTAATAAAAGCCACATATTTTTGTGTATTTTCCTGGGAATCTTGAGGTAAACTAGCAAAGCAGCACATAATTATTAAGTCAATGAAATAAGAATAAATTCTGAATATTATGGTGTGCATTTACAACAACAGATTTTTGGGTTACGTCTCTGCCAGCCTCGTACTTTGAGACTACATTTTGTCCACTTTTTCTCCCATTCTGCACATAGTTCAGTCTCAGATGGATTGGTTTTAAACATTTTGCTAACACAAGCTTTCAAGAATGGCCACCAACTGTTTCCTTCCGCCTTATTCTTATTTATTTATTATTTTGCTTTATTCTTATTTACTCTATTTAAGCATTTACTGCAGTCACCATCTCCTGGAAAATTAACTTCTGCCCCAGTCTCAAATATTTTCTTCTCATTAACATAAGCTTCCTTGTTCCTGCTAAAAAAAAGCATCTCCACGTCATGATGCTGCCACCAACCCATTTTGCTATGCTTATCTGCACGCACTCACACCTAAGGGCCATTTAAGTGTTCGATTAAAAAAAACTTACTGCTGTGAAGTTAGTCGGATATTTGACAAATTAGTTTCATTAAAGAGGAAACTCCCTCCAACGTGTCACGGAGAGCTGCGCTCATGGAGCGCATAAATCGCTACCGAAGACTCGCTCCTGAAGCCAGTGGTTTCCGTTAGGGACCATTACTAAATTTTCATACATCACAGAAAAAGAAATCAATACCTGTGCGATCTCCTGACAAAGTAGCCACAAACTTTAGCTAACCGGTCGAGCAGAAACTTAGCGACGGAGGAATTAGTGGGGAGCCCAACCTGTGCTGTCGGCACACCCCATCGTCCACCATGTCGTTAATGGAACCATTAATGGAACTGTTTTTTGTTTGTTTTTGTAGTAATATTTAAAGTACGACTTCTAGTTGGTGGCTGTTTTCATCTTCATTTCAGTGGATCAACTACATCTAGTAATAAAATTTGACATTTTAATATGAAACAGGTTGGAGTCTTTAGAATGCTGACAGTTTTTCTACAGTTACATTCGGTTTTAAAAATCACAATATTCCCCACAATATATCGTATAATCCCTCCAAAATGTTGATACATACATCACCAGATTTTTGCCAATACTCAACCCTACTTATGTGGATTGCATAAAACTATATATACTCATTAGCCTCCTTTCATCTGTTTACCAAGATTGCTTTTCTTCAGAAAGGGTTGAAAGACACAACTAAAGCCTAGTTTATTCTTCTTCCACAACAATGTATTTACCCTTCACTTGTTACTGTAACCAACGCTGAACGCTAATTCAGCGTTCATGCTCAATTTCTGCTGGTTGATAGCTTCATCATTCAATTTTTTTTTCAAATGGTGGTTTGCAGCTCTTACGTACTCTTCCCATTTTCACATGATGGATTTAACAGTGCTCTGGATATTAAAGGAACGTCGCAGGATTTCTAAAGAAAATAACCATGCATGTCCAGTTTTTTCTTGCTGTTAGGTGAAGTGTCATACACCACAAACACATTGCTTTAACCATAACCACAATTATATTTTCTGTCCACTAATGCTTCCTAACAAACATTAAAAGTCTTCGCTCAGATTAAGTTTGACAAAAGTGGATTCTAGTTAAAAACTGTGACTTCTAAAGGCATTTGGTTGCACTGGATTTTATTTAGGTGTGCCAGAATAAAAAAGGGGCTTAAAATTCTCAGAAATGTATTAGTATAAAACATTTTAAAACCATGTAAAAATGTTCTTGTAGTTCCCAATTATGTAGGTGTGTTACACATATGAAAGCAAGGCTTTCTGAAGATGTTTTGTCTGCACACAGCAACGTCTGCTATTAGCTCCCTGGCAAATAATATTTTTGCTCTTCACAGAGGTCTGATTTATCTGGTTAACTTTGTTACAGTCTCATCAGGTTTACTGGATAGCCAGTATTATCTTCCAGGATCTTTATTTTTTTTTTTACCTTCGAGGATCTGATTACACTTAGCAATACAGCTAAGACAACAACAGTTTATGCCTCTATTTACAGCGTAAATAAGGCAAGCTTTCACAGTGATGACTGCATCCAGGTTTAAAGCACTTTGAGCTTCAGAAATCATAAAACTAATCTTAACCATTTACAATATGATTTCTGGTAATAAAAACAAAACAGTGTGATTGCTGGGTGTATTGTGTTCTAAGTGATTACTCTGACATTTTTCCCTGACATGCATCACGGGTAGTTCAATAAATACAACTAATTTTGGTAATTATAAGTGACATGAAGGGGTGCGCTGCTCTGTGACTTGTGAACATTTTGAGTTAAACTTCTTCTATAAAAAAAAATAAAAATAACAGTAGCATAATTTTACACAATTCAGACAAATAATTCAGCATAAACAGTGATTTATTTAGTGAGGAAAACATCCCATTTAACAAAATATCTGTTACTAATTATTTATAACCCCTATTGCTTTGGTTCTAAACCATTTTTGGGATCCTGGACCCCTTGTATATTTTTGATCAACACTGAGGACCCCCTGAAAAAAAACAACAACTTTGTTTTGCTATAAACACACTAGCACAACCCCCCCCCCCCCCTTAAGGATCACTTTGTCCTTGAACATTATAAAAGCTCATCCACTGATATCACCGGCATGTGAGCTTTGAGCTCACATTGTTGCAGTTGTGGACTCAAATGGGTGTGGTTAACAACTTTAGATCATTACCTGCTTGGGATTTCCCCAGGTCTCAGCTATGTTACATTTAGTGCTTTAAATATGACCAAAGTTGTTGCGCACGGTCCGCAAATCAATCAATACATTTCTCGCACTTGTTGAACAATCTTGTGTTATCCCCTTATAGTTCCTAGGGGGTACAGGTTTGAGAATACCTCCAAAGGTTAATCAGGAGTGTAATATTGAAAGGGAAAAACAAATGGCATGTAGATAAGGCATAGTGTTTCCCCAAAGCAACTTTCTTTTGGCTGCAGATGATAGGCATTGTACTAAAATAAACATGGCTTCTCCTTCAACCTTTTTTGTTAAAGTTCCAGTTGTTTTAAACTTTGATGAAAGATTATTTTATCAAAGACATTTGATGATTATTGTAGATCAACATACATCTCTTCTATTCAAAACTAATGGTCTATCGTCTCCCCTATTTTAAGGAGCAGCTAAGAGAAACTGGTCTCCTTTTCAAGACTTATCTCAAATCCAAATGTACAAACCCAATCACTCACACACTAATCCTGATCTGTCTGATGCTGTATCAGTTGTGGACATCGCAGACATCTAAAGTCCCTCAAAGTGGCCAAACAAACAACTACAAAGAAGGGTTTTAAGCACAGTGCTTGAAATGTTACAGA
Organism: Apricaphanius iberus; assembly: GCA_028564705.1. NCBI lineage: Eukaryota > Metazoa > Chordata > Actinopteri > Cyprinodontiformes > Aphaniidae > Apricaphanius > Apricaphanius iberus. Next base: position 1,002,579 of record JAPXFQ010002889.1, read on the forward strand.
CTACAAACATGGAGGCTGTCCTTCGATGCAATACTGCTTGGCATATTGAGCTCTTCTTTCCAGAGGAACATGGGTGTGTCATCGGAACGTCTCCTGCATTAATCAGATACTGATTCTCTCACCTACAAAATGATTTCCGAACTTTAAACTCTGGCGTTAAAGCTGAAAACCAGATTATGCTTTTATTTCATCTCGTCGTGATTTTTGTAATGGCCTTTATATGTGTTAAAATAAGATCATAACAGTCACCAGTCCCTACAGAAAGCTGTTTAACAAAGTAGATAGCACATTAGTCCTCTTTACATTGGCTAGGGGCATATTTTAAAATTATTTTTATTTGTTTGGTCAAGAGCCACCCGACAAAAGATCTCTGAGCATTTAGAACCCCTGTCCTTGCCTTCAGTGATCCTCTGGTTAAAAGGATGGTAAAGGTTGGACATATTTTAAGACAGGGAATAAATCACTAAAAGCGGTGGATTTCAGGTTCTGGAAGGTACTTTCTCCATCTTTGTGCTGTCTTGATTCTGCTAAGTATTATACAAAGTAGTCGAAGACTTGTTTATTCATATTTGCTCATCTTTTTTATCTCTCCATTTAAATAGAAACATCATTCATGAATAATTAATGTTTGCTTGCCAGGTCACTGTTAAATTTCACCTGTGTTTTTAAACCGGGTTTAAGCCAAAAGATGTTCAAAATAAAAAGAACATCCGCTTGTATCACATGTTGCTTTCTAATTCTGAACACATCACAGCACAAATACTTTCTGTGCCTTTAGGAATCTGTGTAACGAAGGAGAAAAAATAATGACACAAATACAGAGATTTTCTTCTAAGCCTTGATAAATAACATTAACAAAAATAGAGTCACAGATGGTCTGAAAGAGAAAGTGTGAAAAGGAGGAGAGAGATAGGAATGACCAGCCGTATAACAAAGGAGACAGTCAGTCCTGTCTCCAAGAAACTAGAGGCGAGTCGGCCTGGGTAGTCTCTTTGGAATAAAGATAGCCTGCAAACATTTGTTCATGGCAAGTTGAATTCAGTGCAGTGTTTGAGTTGCTTTTATGCAGCCCTGTTTCCAATAAGAACTAATCAAAAATAATATTGGACTGCTGATTCCAAGTTAGAGGCAGGCTTTAATCCTTAATCTTTAAAGAATGATGGTAACCAAGTGCTATTTGAACAAAAACTAGATTACTTGCTGGAACAGTGTTTGCTGTGACTGCTCTGTAAATACAGTGAGGCAGAAAAGTATTTGGCAGCTACTGATTTTCAAACCTGTTCCACTTACAAAGTTGACAGCTCTGTTATTTCTATCATATGACACTTATACTATGTGAGACAGAATGTAAAACGTAAATGTCAAAAATGACGTATGATTTTTAAATAATTTATTTGTATGATGGTGCAAAAATATATACATATTTAGTAGCTACAAGCGAGTAATAATTCTGGTTTTCACAGACCTGTTACTTGTTCTTCAAGAAGTTCTGCTATCCTCCACTCATTACCTGTATTAATGACACCTGTTTAAACTCATTATCTATATAAAAGACACCTGTCCACGCCAAAAACAGTCAGACTCCAACTTCCACCATGTCCAAGACCAGAGAGCTGTCTAAGGACATCAGGGACAAGATTGTACACCTGCACAAGACTGGGATAATCCAAGCTACAATAGACAAGCAGCCTGGTGAGAAGAGATCAACTGCTGGAGCAATTGTTGGAAAATGGAATATATATATATAAATAATATCGTTGACCTGGAGCTCCATGTAAGATCTCATCTTGTGGGGAACACATGATTTTGAAAACAGTGAGCGAACCGCACAGAACAACACGAGGGAACTGGTCACAGTCAAAGGCAGCAGCACCAAAAACCTATGAAAATCTATGAAAAATGCCATTCTCTTCGAGACTGAATAGCTCCACCGTTGTTGTTCTTTAAAAATTTGTTGGGGATGCCTGATGAAGGTGAATGTCTCTCCAACTGGTGAAGACAGACATGCAAAGGACATCTACTGACTGGAACTGGGGTCCATTTTTGAAACTTCCCTTGCCATTTTGATCAGGTGAACATGCAGAATGGTCCGGAACAGTGATGTTATTCTCCTGGAAGAAGACCCTTGTCCTGCGAACAGTGTTTACTTCAGCATTGTCCTGTTGAAAAACGTAGCCGTTACCACACAGACTAGGGCCCTCAATCATGGGGGATGCTCTCTGCAACATCTGTACACAACCAGTGGCTGTTCGATACCCCTGCACTAAGTCCCACAAAAGAAAAAAGTATCCCAGGCCATTGTGGCGCAGCCTCCACTGTGGTGTGTAGAAAACATCTCATGTGGGATCTGCTTATCATGCCAGTGTTGACAACCATCAGGACCATCAAGGCTAAATATTTTGGCATCACACAATAATACTTCCTTCCTCCTTTTATAGTCCCAATTTTGCAGAAAAGGCCTCTTTTCTTCTTTTAAACCCTGCTGTGTCAGATGCTGTGTGATGGTTACTGGGTGGCAGTCGGCACCAGGATTTGGCCTCAACATTTGTCGATGGTTGTCCAATGTTTTTGCAGACTGCCAATTGTATCCTCTGGCTCAGTGTTAATGAGATTTCTTTGAGTCTTCCACTTGATTTCTTTGCTGCACAACTACAGATGTTCTGATACCACTGTCGAATACAGATTTCGATACTGGGCCTTTAGGTATCAGCCAATAGAGAGCACTGATCTGACTGTTTCTACTCGTATCCTTTAAATAACCAAACTCCACTTGCTCTTTCACATGATGCTAAGAGAAATGCTTTATAACCTTGCTGCTCTTAAATTTAGCACCATTTGTACCACATCTGGAAACTTCAGTCCTGCATAATAGGTAACAGGATTTGCATTCTAGCAACGTGAAACGAAGATCACGTATGATTTTATCACTGCCTGTGTGTCATGTGGTAGGGTTGGGCAGGAAAAAACAATAATTGCAGGAAATCGGATTGTGTTTAGATAGAAGTACTTGCCGATACGGATTCCTTCTTTTTTGCATTATCGGCGAGTACTTCTTCTGCAGGTATCGGTATCAACCCAACCCTATCTACAACTCTCAAGATCATTTCAGAAATTCCAATAAAGGTCTTAATGCGTCTCAACTCAGCAGCGATTGTGCGCTGTGAGACCAGACCACATAGAAAAAGTTAAAGTTTTTTTGTCTTTGCCATCAGAACGTCACAACAGTGTGACTTCCCGACAGAAAATTAAGGATGAATCCACATTTTTGTGCAGTTTGGGCTTTTGAAAAGGCATATGGTCTTAAACTTTGATCCGCCGGTAAAAATGTTTCAGTTTAAGCATTGTTTTTTAGAAATTGAATGCTCAAAAAATATTTTTTCTCACTCCTATTTCTTTTTGTCGCATATTAAAGCTCTACTTGGAACCATGTTAAGATCCAACAAGGCAAAATATGATTTTTTTTGCCATTTTCCAAGGGGTCTTAAACTTCTGATAGGTACTACATATGGTAACAAAAAAAACTAAAAGAAACCAGGATACCTTAAGAGTACCTACTAACACTGATTTCATTTCTTTACAAGTAGACCATCTAATATGACTGAGTGGACCTCTGGCAGTCAACAGATCTAAACACAGTGCAGCCCAAATAATTTTAGATACACGGAGGGAGGTTTTCCCTTTTTCACGTTTGTTAAAACAACATTTACGCCAAGCTGGGAGCCACACCTAAAGTCCAGGATGAAGGACAGCTAATTAGCAAGTTGCTTCTCATCTGCAGGGCCCTGAAAGCATGGCGCTGTGATTATAGCAGAACTGTGTGAATACCACAGCTGGTAGAGAGATTCTGCGGCTTCTTTTACTCACTGTTTAATCACAGCTCTGCCTTACCAATTCGGCGAGAACATGAAGCTCAGGAGCACGCTGCTTTGGCATGTGACAAACTCATGGCTGTTAATGGGAACAAACAGAGTAAGAACACACTTGTCGTTATATCGTTAGAACCCTAAGTACAACACACTTTGATCTAAAAAAAAAAAAATCCATCCATGCAAATTGGAACATTGGTGTAAAATGCGTTTATTTTGCTTAAAGATGTTTTCCTTTCATGCATTTCTTGGTTTAGTTAAAGGGAAATTGTAGCCGAGGTCACATTTAAAACAAGCCAATGTCAAGACAAAGATCATTACCTCTGGATATCATGCTTGCACACATCAAACTTTGGTCAAAATTTATTTCTACTTGCTAAATCTTTTGTATCAGACACTTTATTAACTAATGTCAGAGATAAATCTTAATTTAAGATTAACAATACCCAATCTACTTCTTGTCAGTGAACAGGAATTTAGCTTTATCCATGGCAACTGCATCACAGCAAAAAGCTTGAGATATTTTTTATATGACCCAGTCATGTGAATCACACCAGACCAGCAGCATTACGTAAGGGGGCTGGGACGGGTGGGTCGTCCCGAAGCAGAGCTCAGCCCAGTTTCTTGGGCTGTGTGATGCTTGCTAAACGCTCTTGGTTGAAGCGATTAGAGGCCAATTTCCATGCGTCCCACATGACAGGAGTGACTGCAACAATTCCACCGTGACTGATTTTTTTTTCACTCCCCAGGGATATTATGATTTTCAGATCATGCCGTGTGAAATGGCTGCATGACCGCAACATCTCCGACGTTTACTCCTATTCTCAAACAACTATGATTCTGTTTTGTTTTTTAATTTAAAAACGCTCAAAGCAACAAGTGAGAGCAGCTGCTGAAAAGTGCATTCCTGAACAGCAGAATAAATCAGGTAAAGTGGGGGAGGAAAGTGAACGGCCCAGGATATAATCTGCTCAGATCTGTAATCTGTCTGTGAGCTGAGCCACGTGAACAAAGACTTGTTTAACTGAGATAAAAACAGCAAAGAACAAACGCACATGCATCTGGAGGAAACACAGCCTACCTTAAAAAACAAAGAAGAAATGAAAGAATTCTATATGGCGAAAACAAAGATAAATTCTCCATAATTTATGCTTTAAATGATGAAAATGAAATAAGGATACAATGGGCATCACTATTTACGTTCTGCTACAATTTTTTTTAATATTTAAGTCAAGATACACCTCTATTTTAACTGATCCATTACATCTCGGGCTGTATGCTAAGGGACAGTGTCCGGGTTGAAGCTGGACCTCTGTGCCAGGGTCTTTCAGCTTCCAGAACTTTTCTCTCTTTAGCGCCATCAATCTTCCCCTTCAACTCCGACCTGCTTCCCACAGCAGGGATCTGCCACCAACATATTTAACCATTTCGTGTCATGTATGGATTACTTTTACCAATCAAAAAGTAACTTAAAAAAGCATCCAAACGTTAACGGTTCCACTAGATCTTTCTACTTATCAAAATACTCAGCTGATAACAGGAACGTGTATTGGTATGAAGCTGGTGATATACAGGAGGAACGATAGAATATACTGTGATACTATGAGTAAAAAACTACTCCAACCTGTTTCATCCATAACACATCTAGTTTTATTACTAGATCTAGTTGATCCACTGGAAAAAAAGAACGTGAAAACAACCACCAAATAGCAGTCATACTTTTCATTTTACTATAAAAATGTATGTCATCATTAATGTTCAACTCTAATACAAAGAAAATGATACACTGCTTTTGAATATCGATACAACATTGTGACCTAAAATATTGCGATATAACGCGTATCGATATTTTCTCACATCCCCAGTTGATTGTTTGATTTTTGCAATTAGAAACAATTAGGGTTTTTTACTTTTCAAATGAAAATAATTAAATTTGATATTTCAGCTTTGACTTTTCTAACAACATCACTAAATTGATCAGAGTTTCTAAAATTTGCTGTGGAACATCAACAATATATAAAGAAAAGATTATAAGACTACAGTGAGTGATGACAGGTTAATCAAGCCAATAATCCCACCCCTCTCTGTGAGCTGCTGCATCATGGTCTATCTGTATCAGCCATGGGCATCAAGGGCAGAGAAACTCCATCCGGTTAGCCAGTTGTGCTGCTGGGATGCAGAACATATGTACATATATAGATACCTACCAAATAATGCAGCCAAAGTTATTAACATTTTGCATATATGAAAGGATAACTTCAATTTGACATTTTGTGATGTTCTGACGTTTTTAAAGAAAGAAAACTACATCTGATGCAGCACAGCTGACAAACCATCAAACGGTGGAACTGCCATAGTTCAGCTAAATAGCCAAAAATTAAGCGTCTGACCAATTGCGTTTAAAGAGCTGAAGCAACATGGAGTGAGAATGGTTGCAGCCTACCTGAAGCAGAGGGTGATGCAGGGTGATTTCCAGCTCTGCTAGTCTGTGAGCTGGGTCCTCACAGTCCTCATGGATTTCCAGGTCCTCCCTGGGAACCGTATCCCAGCGACCACGGTTTGCAGCCAGCTGATGGACCAGCTCGTACTGGCCGGGCAGCGCCAAGCTCAGCCGCGTCTGCCTCCCGTGAGTGAAACACAGCTTCCTCCTCTTGCAGACGAGGCCCTGGGCCCCGCCGCAGGCCTCTCCGGCCTCCGTACCGAGAGGCAGCAGCCTTTCCCCCAGGAGGCCGTTGAGCAGCTGGTAGCGGGCGGCGCAGTCCTGGCCCAGCACCAGGACGTACGGGGCAGCTCCCACGGTGCTACGCAGGAACTCTTCCTCATGAGTGGGGAAAGAGATGCAGCTAAGCTGGCCTGCAACAAGATTTCATCCAATCAAACACTAGAGCTGCAACTTCAGTGCTACATGGTTATCAAAAACAATGATTTACATAAATTCAGATGAACGACTTGAGGACAGTTTGCCTTTTGTACCATATGTTCCTCCCCTTGATAGACGGTGGATTGCTACCAGAAAAAACATCAAGCTTTTTTTGCATCTGATAGCAGTCCCCAGGCTAATAGTTTAGATGTGAGCCAAAGATGAGGAGCATGATGCACAGAAGAACCAATTCAGCTTTCTTCCTGAACTTTCAAGGATAATCCTCCAGGGCGCTGAGTCACAGTCTCAAACAGTTATATAACAAATACAGGACAATAAAACTAGGTTTATATGCTAACTGCTCTGGATGTTTAGCTTAACCCAGATTTTTTTCCATTAATAATCTTTTTTAAAGCCTCAATACAAATACACAGTGTTTTGAGGATAAACATCTTTCTATGGATCGTCTCCAGACATATGATAAAGGGAAAAATAACAAATTCAGTGCTTTTTTTCCAGCATCATATCGCTCTTAGAGCAGTTCCAGGTGTAAAAACCAGAACAATTTTTTCTATTATCTCACTAAATACTGTTCTACTTGACCCCATTTTCTACTGGGACAGTAACTGCAGCCGTAATTATTATATTAAATTACTAATATCAGAGCCAACCTTCCTGTGTGTGTTTTTGCTTTTTGAGCTACAATAAATTGATTTTGCACATATTTACATAAATGAACAAGAAGAGGAGTGTGGACTTAATGCTAGACTAATAAAAAACAGCAAAATGTGAATCAGAGAAGCACCAATCAGACTAGTTTTGACTGACAGCAAGTCGTGATTCTCTGCTAGGTCTGACCTGCTGACTCTTCATTTCATATTCTAAGCAGGTGAACAAATAAGAGAGGAAAAAATGTGAAACAATTTCTTTAACAGTGCCAGGAGTTTCCCAATCATGTGGATTACAATATTATTCTCATTCCTCAAATTTTTCCTGATTTTCTTAACTCATAAAAGTTATTCAAGCTACATGTAGTCAGCTGATGGGAATCAAAACAAAAAAAGATGGAGTTACTATTGTTTTTTATATTTATTAATAGTTTTTTGAGGGAGATGGAGTTGAGTTTTTGGCCAGCTGGTGACTTATTAGGGTCATTTAAGGTATAACTGGCAGACAGATAATAAAGGTTAAGACACCAGGGGCCGTATTCACAAAGAATCTTAGGGCTAAAAGTAGGTCCTAACTGCCGAATTTAGGAGTAACTCCTAAAAAATGTGAGCATGTCACTCTTAAATTTAGGACTCATAGTTTCTTAAGATAAAAGTAATTCACAACCCTTTTTAGGCCTAAAAGTAGCTCCTAAGTCTGGGAGTCCTTAAAAGAAGTCAAGACCAGCCAGAGTGTTGGACACTCTGGATGATTCGGAATTAACCAAACGATACCGACTAAATCGTTTATTGCAGATGTGGAGCGGGATGCAATCACATCTCCAACTAAACGTAACAATCTGATCAGTCCAGAAATTAAATGTTCAGCGACACTAAGATAAGGAAAATGCAACGCGGACGACTTGGGTATATCACAACCATCTATCAGCCGATCAATCCACCAAACTCTTAAAGCGCTCCGTCGACCACACATTATCCAACAATTCATCCGTTTCCCATTAGACATTCAGCAACTGCATCGAATTTAAGCCAATTTCATGGTGATTGCAGGTATGCCGGGGGTGCACAAAGAAGAAAACGTGCACATCTTCCAATTTATGCAATATATGTAGGGATGCCTATATGACGGACGTTGCCTACCTGTTGCAGCAGCATCCTTTTTATAAGCGGCGATCTCGAGCCGACACTGGGACTGTAGAGAATACCATCTCTTCCCACAGTCTTCTGACGTTTCAGACACCGCTGGATAAGATGCATTTATTTTTCTGCTAATTTCCACCCATGCCCCCTTTTTCTTCTTATTCGTAATCCCGGCTCCGAATCGCCCTTTGAGGACCGTCCTCCTCTCCAGTACCAACTGTGCCAGTATTAATAATTGGTCCAGTGACCAGTTTGGTTTCCTTGTTCTTTTCTTGCCACTCATTTACAGTTCACAAGGTGCTTTTCATGGTAGTGAGGGGGTCTATTTAAGATGTAGCTGATGTGCTCATTAGACTGCCCAATTGTTTACAGCCTACTTGCAATCACTTAATATGATGCATCCATCCATCCATTATCTATACCGCTTTCATCCAATTCAGGGTCGCCGGGGGGGCAGGAGCTTATCCCAGCTATCAGCAACCATAAGACCTTTTAGCGCGAGTTAGGAGTAACGCGGTACGATAAGAGTCTTTGTGAATACGGTCCCAGGTTTAAAAATCAGTGTTTATTCGGAAGACCAGCTTGGTAGTCCTTTGATTTTTAGTTTTAATTTGTTTACGGTAGTTTGTTTTTATAATATTGAGGCACTTTGGCCATCTTAGACTGGAATAAACTTGCTACTGATTGATTCATTGATTGATTCATTGATTGATAAATTTGTTTGTGTGATATAAATGGACCCATTGACAGACTGGCGACCTGTCCAGTTTGTTCCCTACTTCTTGCCCAATGACCACTGGAGACAGGCTGTTCATGGATTTATCTAAGCAGCCAGTGGCTCTGCGCGGTCTAGTTTGTTGTCTGATTCTAAACCAATAATGAAGTTTCAGTTTGCACTGCTTACACAGAAATACCCACAGTAGTGTTAAACTCACATTAGACTGAGAATGAGCATAGTGAATCTAAAACACTGAGATTTAGAAAGCCACTTTACCAGTTAGATCAGTCAACAATTACCCTAAACAAGCTCACACATTGTGAGGATTGTCACACAATCCTGAAACTAAGGCAATTAATAAAATTTTAATCGCAAAATTAAAAAGCTCAGTCACAAAGTATATTTGTTATGCCATCTGACTAATCTGCTGAGGTACCGTTTTAACAAAACTAGGTAATATAACTAATCTATGTAATCACCTCAAGTCCCATCATCCCTCTAAATACAAAGAGAGACACGGAGCTTTGAAGTGACGTTCTTAGCAATACAACAGCAGCAGGATGCATGCTCTGTATGTGACATTAATGGTGAAGGCTATATTTAATTGTTTGTACTATTATTGTTTTGATAAGACCAAAATCAAACCGAAAAAACGAGATTGTGGATTATAGTGAAAATAATTGAGATGATTTTATTTGCGTAATCGCCCAGCCCTACCTGAAACTCGTCCCATTTTTCAACAAACAGACCACAGGAGTTGGAAATTACTTCACCTGCAGAGCCAGTCTGAAAATGGTTGCAGCTGGAGCAAAGTTTCCCGTCTCAACCAGATGTACAGAAAGCAGCGACTTTCGGAGTTCACCGGTGCAGATTTTTGTTGGTTATAGGGAATATTTACTAGATTTATGACGGCCATCTTTGAGAAGTAGGACCATTTTTATTTTCTTAAACTTAAAGATATCGGTACCGAGGTACAGCCAGGTTTTAATGTTCCTCCTTTCACTGGAGATGCAGTAAAGAAAGCGCCAGAGTCAGTTTCCTCTATTAGTATGGAGCTGCCCCTTCCTGCTGCTCAACACTGGTTAAATCAAGGTCCCTGCACTTTTGTCACACTTACAGAAAATAAATATTAATGTCACAAAAAAACTTTCTAAACACAGCCCAGAGTTACTTTACAAAGAACAGGACAGAAACATGTTCACATGCACAACAAGCATATGTGAAAGTTTACCTAATAGCAACAGGTTAGAACAGTAGCAAGTTTATTCTAAACTTTTGCTCAACTTTATGCATTAAATTAAGAAATGTAATGCAATAATACATATTTATCATAACCCTAACCCAACATAATGCATTATGAATCACTGTTGCTGTACTGTTTTATATAAAAAATAAATTAGATCTTCTCTCATATTTGTGTGTTTGTGTAGAGAATTGCATTGCAGTAAAGCCATTATATTTTCACTCAACATTATCAAACTAAAATAATCCGGCCTAAAACTAATCATAATGAAAATGCAAATGCATTTCTAGATGCAGCAACATTAATAGAAACAGAGAGTTGAGCTTGAAGAAATCCAAACCTTGCTGAAAATAGCGTTTACTATTTACTAGTCTTAACTAGACCAATCAAACTGGGTTCTGTTTTGTAATCTTGACCTGATTTTTACCGGATGCAAATGCCACTAAGGAGGCATGATAGTTTCCCTTTAAATGTTCACAAGGACATAGGTGTCATTTATAAAACTTTGCACAGAATCTTTTCTAAAACCATACTTAAGCTTATCAAAAAAATAATTAAATTTTTTGCTAAACACCAAACAGGTTTTTGATCTATCAAACTTGGAGTAGACACAGCAGCATGCAACCTCTGCTTTATAAATCCCACTCTCCCTAGAAATGTGCTCAGGTGATTATGGATCATATCCCACCTCCAACACACCCCCTTTTTTCCATAAACGGTCAATGCAAATGCCCTTCTAGATATTCTGCATGATTTAAGCCATCTGGTATGCGGAGTTTTACAGAAAATCATTGCAACCAAGAAGCAGAGAAACCGCATTCCACTGAGGCTGATGATCTGGTGATTATGGGTGACATAGAGGCATGAAAAAACCTTTAATTTCAATCAATAAATCAATATGTATCTATAAAGAGCTTCATCAAGCCAAAAGGTGACCAAAGTGCTTCAAAATAAAAACAAAAAATATACTAAGCGATGAGAAAATGAGCGCCGGCATGCTCATTATGGAGCGTAACGAAGGAACACCGTTGCAGTATTGAAATTTGCACTACTACTGAGTAATCTGAACACATTCATATGAACATACTGTTATAAGATTCTAAAATGCAGTATATTTGAGGACATTCTGATTTGAATTCTGAGTTTAGACACACAGGGTGGAGGCTGAATGTTGATTGTGTGCTCATGTGTGAGCAGCAAGTCTGAAAACGTGGCTCAAATTCACGATTTTCCCATCTGCCAGTATTTCCGCCTTGTGTGCAAACAAGGTCCTCAATGTGTTTGAAGTTGCACACATTTTTCGTCCATGTTACTTCCTTTCAATTCCAAACTTGCCGTAGAAAGTGGCTTATGCAGTTTTTAGACCTCGTTGTGTGCTTAAAGCAAGCTTTACAAACGAGACCCCTGCGACCAATTTCAGTGCCTGATCTAGTCAGCAGATAAAAAACATGGATTTAGCTGGTTCCACTGAGGACAGCTTTGTGGTCTTAATATTTTGATCAAGGCTAATCTTCAGCTTAACATTGTTCATTCAATGCTGGGGAAACTGTTTTGACCTCCTCTTAACAGCATTACTGATTGTTTGAACCACTCCCAAAGATGTGCTATATCACTGTCACACATATACCGACTCTCTAGTCGTTTTTTTTTTAGGTCTGAGTTAAATGGATTAAAAGTGGACCCGTGTGGTCGTTCTAGCAGGGCAGTGATCCCAAAAACATACCAAAAATAACATTAAGGTCAAATACACAGCAAGGAGCCCAAGATAGATTAACACAGCGCTAAAATGTAAGAAAAATGTATACATCTAGCAGTAAATTGGGCAAAAAAATACTGGAATGAACCAAAATTTTCCTTTGATTGGCTCTTTTTTCAAAATGCTGGGTAAAAAAACAGATTTTTTCTTCCTGGCCATCAAAAACAAACAACTCTATACGTTTTTCAATCAATTAACACAGAAACCAACATAATAATATGTGTAGATGCACGACTTTTGGTTTAATAAAAATCAGAAAAAGGTTTGGGATGTACTTTGCGGCTTGTACACATAAATTGTAAACCTCTCATTTGGATTTGGATCCAAATCTACAGCCACTAAAAATAATCTGTAAAAATTGTTTCCTGTCCTTTATGTTATAGTCTTATGTAAAAAAAAAAAGACTTCAAAGAGAGACGGAAATCATTATTGGCCAAAAAAAAAGGCTGATTGGTTCATCGCTACAGGTACAAAATTTCAATTTCCAACCAGTAACACCACAAATGTCAGCATAATCAGTGCATGCAGTCTGCATATGCATTCAAGATGAAATTATTTCATCACATCCAATCAATGCTTCGTCTATCAGTAAACAGATATCAGCAATCAGTGTGCCACCAACAATCTGTTAACTCCGTGTTTTCCAGGTTGCAAAACAGCGATCCAGCTGTAACTGAACGTTAACGATCGCCTCACTCAGACGGTGTTGCTGCATGTGTGTTTTTAAGCTCACCTGTCTCCAGAGAGGCTGAATCCGAGCTTATGGTTGCTGCACACGCATTGCTGTAGTTCTGCCTTATTTCTCTGAAGAACGCGTTGGTCTCCTTCAGGTTTTTCTTCAACTGGATGGAGTGCTTGTTGTAGCTGCTGAATATTCTCTGCAGGTCCCGGGCTAAAGGAGTGTGTTTTTGCTGTTGTACATTTCCTTCCATGATCAAAAGGTTAGGCTGATTTTTCCCCCCAAGCAAACGCCAATGCTTCTTTAAATATTTTTAAGCAGCAACAGAAATAAAAACGTCCTTTTTTTGTCACAAACTAGTTAGTTGTCATGTTTGTCCTCCTCTTGTGGCAGCGATGCGTTAACTAATTCAACAAAAATACGACTTAATGAAAAGCAGTCGGTATAAAAGTATCTTGAGCAGGAGTTTATCAATACATTCAGTCTCTTTTCGGAGGATAGGGAGTGAGGATCTGTTGTTTTCCTTCTTCTAGCTAGCTCGGCGACGCGTGCAAAAAACGGATAGAGGCGAATATTTACCAACGAGCTAATGTCTGTTTCAGACTGCGTTAAAATTTTACTCTAGGTAAAAACAAATACTAGTAGCTAGACGTTGTTTAGCTCATTTATATGCTAAGTTATCTGTCTGCAAACAAGCTCCAGATAAGTTAGCGCTGCTAGCCGGAGGGCATCGTCTGCCCGTTAACACCTTAGCCTGGCACGATAAACATGCTCTTTAACGTCACAATAACCGTCCAGAGGAAGGCTGTGCAGCCCCGAGTTTAAAAGGCAGCGCCCCAACTCCGGCGAGCAACAAACAGCCGAAGCGGGACCACGGCGCCAGCCTTCTTCCCGACGAGGCTCGTGTCGGTGGGGAGGGAAGTCTTTTCCTAAAGCGGCTGCAGCGCAGGGAAGCCAGCAGACATGATCCTCCAGCCCGGAGAGCGACAGCAACGCCGCTAAACGAGCGACAGCTTCAGTTGGCGAAGAGGGAGAACGGGAGAGGCTGCGGTGTCGCCGGGCGATATGTGTCCACACCGAACCGCATAGCTGGAGCGGGGACCAGGCAGTCAAATCACAGCTAAACAGAAAGTCAAGCAGAGCGCAGTTAGGGATAACATGGGGCGGGGCCAGATGTGACAGGGCGCAATGCTACATGGGAAATGTAGGAAAACTTTCGGCTGAGCTGCGCGGTGCCTTCCTGTTCACTCAGCAATTGGAAATTCTGAATTCCAAGTTTAAAAACGAAATCATCTGGAACAACCTATTAAATCGTTGTTGTTGTTTTTTTTGCATATATTATAAATTAAATAGTATATAAATAATAGTAAAAAGTAGGGATGAACAATAGGGCCTACCGCTTTTCTCAAAACCGATACCATACCGATACTTGGATCTGAGTACTTACCGATACTGATTACCAAAGGAGATACTTCTACCACACAAAAAAAGTGCAATTAATAGGAAGAGAGGTTTTATTTTCTTATCTGCTTGTTACAACAAATGATAGTGAATTAGATGTATATATATTAATCAAAATGACCACAAAACTAATATTTAAAATTTAAAAATTAACATTTTCTGTGAAATTACTGCGGAGTTTTCATATTTTAAGTATCGGTTCATGGTATCAGTTAACTTTAGCCGATACCGGTGCGAGTACTGTATTGGTGCATTTCTAGTAAAATGAAAAGAATAAGAGGTGATTTGGAATATAGGTTGAGAAAATCAACTTCAGAAATTAACTGTGTTGATTCAGACAAAGTTTTATTTATTTGCAATTTTTACTTTTAGGCTTAAGAGGTGTTTTCTGTTTGTCTCATATGACAAATTCCACATCACCTTGGGTGTCCAAAATAGTGTACACCCTACAGTGAAACATTGTGGTGGCTTCAGCATGCTGTGGAGATATATCACCTTCAAAATTTTCAGATAAAAAAAATCAAATTAATACACTTTCCAAAAACTTGCATTAATGCTAAATTTTTAATTGGAAATTTAGTGCATTTTATTTTCTCTGGAGGCACGAAACACATCTCAAGTTCCATGTCACCCTAAAAACACAATTTTCACTGTGAAACACTGTGGAAACTTTTTCTTGGGTGAAAATCTTCTTAAAAATCATCATTTCATGTATGAATCAGCTGAAAATATTTTAAGAAATCTACATTTAAGCATTTTCAAAGTTTGAAAATAAGATGGTCGATTTTACTTGTCTGTGAGGTGATTATATAGCATCATACTGTGGAAATGCTTCAGAAAAACAGAAAAAAAGGACATGAGAGGTAAAGAGGTAAGAGCTGATTCACATGACAAATTCTTAATATAATCACAGTTTATCTGTGATTGCGCTGACATACAGACGTGGACAAAATTGTTGGTACCCCTTATTAAATCAAAGAAAAACTCATAATGGTCACAGAAATAACTTTAATCTGACAAAAGTAATAATAAATAAAAAGTATATAAATGTTGACCAATGAAAGTCAGACATTGCTTTTCATCCATGCTTCAACAAAATTATTTAAAAAATAAATGCATGAAACAGGCCTGGAAAAAAATTATGGTACCCACAACTTAATATTTGGTTGCATAACCTTTTGAGGCAATCACTGCAATCAAATGATTCCTGTAACTGTCAATGAGACTTCTGCACCTCTCAGCAGGTATTTCGGCCCACTCCTCATGAGCAAACTGTTCTAGTTGTTTCTGGTTTGAAGGGCGCCTTTTCCAGACAGCATGTTTCAGCTCCTCCCAAAGATGCTCAATAGGATTGAGATCAGGGCTCATAGAAGGCCAGTGTTTTCCTCTTAGCCCTTCTTGGGTGTTTTTAGCTGTGTGTTTTGGGTCATTTTCCTGTTGTAAGACCCGTGACCTGCGACTGAGACCATGCTTTCTGACACTGGCCAGCACATTTCTCTCTAGAATCCCCTGATAGTCTTGAGATTTCATTGTACCCTGCACAGATTCAAGACACCCTGTGTCAGATGCAGCAAATCAGCCCCAGAACATAACCGAGCCTCCCCCATGTTTCACAGTAGGGACCGTGTTCTTTTCTAGATATGCTTCATTTTTCCGTCTGTGAACATAGAGCTGATGTGCCTTGGCAAAAAGTTAAATTTTTGTCTCATCTGTCCACAGGACATTCTCCCAGAAGCTTTGTGGCTCGTCAGCATGTAGTTTGGCATACTCCAGTCTGTTTTTTTTTATGATTTGTCCTCTGGCTCAAACAGCGAAGGATGTTCCGATCTGACACTGATGTTCCTTGAGCATAAAGTTCAGCTTGGATCTATTTTGAAGTCTTTCTAGGCTCTTTTGTTACCATTTGGATTATCCGTCTCTTTGATCTGTCATCAATTTTCCTCCTGCAGCCACGTCCAGGGAGGTTGGCTACAGTCCCATGGATCGTACATTACTGAATGACATGTGCAGCTGTAGTCACAGAAACATCTAGCTGCTTGGAGATGGTCTTATAGCCTTTACAGTTAACATGCTTGTCTATGATTTTCTTTCTCATCTCCTGAGACAACTCTTTCCTTTGCTTCCTCTGGTTTATATTGAGTGTGGTACACACCACGTCACCAAACAACACAGTGACTACCTGGAGTCCTATATATAGGCCCACTGAGTGATTACAGGATTGTAGACACCTAGGATGCTGATTAGTGGACATACCTTGGATTAACATGTCCCTTTGGTCACATTATTTTCATTCTTTTCTAGGGGTACCATCATTTTTGTCCAGGCCTGTTTCATGCATTTATTTTTTAAATAATTCCGTTGAAGCATGAATGAAAAGCAATGTCTGACTTTCATTGGTCAACATTTATATAATTTTTATTTATTATTACTTTTGTCAGATTAAAGTTATTTCTGTGACCATTATGAGTTTTTCTTTTATATAATGAAGGGTACCAACAATTTTGTCCACGTTTGTACAAACCTAAGGACTTCACATAAGGTTCACGCCTTATTAAATGAATGCTCTATGTCATTCATAATTCCATAAAAGAATTGTGCATTTATAAGGAATTTAAAGTTGAAAAGTCAGATGGTGTGTCGTATTTGTCTCTGAAGTCACAGATACATCACAAGTTCCCCATGAAACATGGCGGTGGTAGTATGATGCTGCGGGCATTCTTTTTTTTTTCCTTCTTTTTTTTAAACGTGATTAGGTATTTGTCAGCATAAAGTACAGGAAAATACAGTCCTGAGTTTAGTCAGCAAAAATGTAATTAAATGTAAATCTATTTAAAAAAAACTGTTGCATAACAAATATTATATTAAAGAGATTTTTTTCCCTGATTAAGATCTTAATTATCAGCAATGACAGAGTACAATACTGAAACTTTGCTTTATGTTGTTGTTTTTTGGTCTTTCATTAATATTAACATTTGTGTAAAGACATACGACTATAACCCTTTTAGTACTAGTGTTGATGCATTTGCAGTTCAAGTCAAAAATCTTGACAAATTTAATTCTGATTTGGATTTGGGATCATTGTCCTGTTGGAACATCTGGGTGTGTCCAGGTTTCAGTTGTCAAAATCTGTAACAGATGATACTGAATCTCTTTCTTATTAAGATATGCGATGGCACCGAAAACATAAATATTTCCTCCTTTGGACAACTTTATTTTTTACCGTCACAATTTTACTTAAACAATGAATAAAAATTAAGGCGTTCCGCTTTTAGCTTCTGCTGTATTGAGATAGGATCACAGTTTTCATCTGCTAGATCAGGGCTCTGCGACCTCTAATGGCTCTCTGGTTCACTTAAAGCTCCTGTCTGGATTATTTAAGGGGGAGAGAAATGTTTCGATTCCAATGTACCAAGTCCCCTCCAAAAAACTTTCAGAAAAGTTCAAGAATAAACCAGGAACAGGTGATTAGAAGTTGATCCAAAACCCGCCACCACTGAAAAAGTGATTTTGGTGAATAACTACTGAACTAATATTGATATCATCATGAAACAAGCTGCTATGTGTTTTCTTGTTTAAGGAATCAAAAAAGTTACAATTAGAACACATAATTTACCTCTGCCTTGGTGGGATCTGTGCTGAGAGCTTTTAAAGTACACAATGAAATGCTGCCCTATGTTTTTTTTGTTGTTTCCTTCTTTTGTTCTGTGTCTGCATGAAAACACATACTGGTTCCACCTTTGCCCCCCTGATAAACCGCCAACCGCCACTACAACTAGTCGTGACAGTTGCAGCATCTTTGACTTTTCTTGGGGGGTTTTTCAAATATGACCAGCTGTAAATGGCTCTCAGCTTTGGAGCAGGAGCTTCTTCATTGGTTGTTACCCTTTTGCTGTCCAGTAAGGATGGGGATGCTTCGGTTACAACAGTTTCCAGTTTAAAGTACACCTAAACCTCATTGGTTTTCCAATTAATTCTGCCTTTTCCTCTGCTTAAATGTGGAGGTCTGAACCAGGAAAACCAACCGATTTAAATCAGGTATTCTAATCCTCCAGAGAAGCGTGGTAAATATTTGAAATGATTGTGAATCTTGGTTCCCTATGTGAGTTATATTCCACACCGAATCAGATCTTACTTCTGGAAGCTATATTCTGTCAGTAAAAACAAAAACTTTGTAGTAAACAATAACTCATATTCACTCTAAAGCCGTATTATTAATATGAAAAAGACACATTTCCAATTACAATACTAATTAATACTTTTGTATTCCCCATCCTACCACCTCTGTCTCTCTTTTTGGAAGTGTTGATGATGTGATATTTTTTCTAGGTCATGTGTTTGTATTGTTCTGAATTTTGGTCACAACTGTGAGACTTGACGCAAGTATGTTCATATGCATTGTTCATCTTGTGCACAATGTTCCTTTGCATGCACGAGTGAATAAATGTCTGGCACATTGCTCTGCCAACAGAATGTAAAACAAAAGGGATTGCCCACGGGGGGTTAATCAAGATATAATGTCTTGATGAGCGGCTACTTTTCAAAAATTGAATCTGATGACAGCTGATCATAATATCCTCACTGACACGTCCATCAGCTCTTCCCATGATCATATGAAAAATACATATCTACGCTGAACATCAAATGTAAGAATAATAACGTACTACACATTCTTCCACTGTTTCATTTCATAAAAGTGGTCCAAAATATTTAACCTACTTTCCGAAAAGGGACGACGCGATGCTGACCTCTTGTGGCCTTCATCTGCAACGACATGTCATCGTCAAAACTTGTTCGTTTCCATAATTATCTCAAGCCGCCGAACAAAAAGAAATAAAATTAATAATAAAACTGATTTAGAGTATAAAACAACGATTTTAGATAGTTCTATAGTGCGGTGAGTTCAGGAATAGGAAGGAAGGAAACATTATGTGTCCAGCAGATGGCGTTTTCAAGCACTGACCAGGTATAATTCCAGATCTCACTTTTTATTTGACAAGTGTGTCGCACGAAATTAAATTATGTAAATCCAACATTAATCATTTGAGTTTAGGTCGAATTAACTAAAAAAATGTATGAAGCATTTACCAGGGGCTAGAATCATTATTTTCAGTGTAGTATGCTATTTTTAGTAACTGCACAGTATCTTTTGTAATGCTTTAAAGTTAATATTTTATACAGTGATAATCTATACCTGTCACTTTGCTGTTGCTACACCTGAATTTCCCTACTTTCTATTCTAAATAATGATTATTCTGCATTAAGATACTAGATAAGAGTTAGACGTGCTAAACAAATATGAGTCACATGAAACCCTATACATTTCAAAAAATTGAATATTTTAACGCTGATGTTCACTCTGCGTTTTCATTTTGTTCATAGCGTTTGTTCTATTCATCTGTGTGTCCCGGCTGTAAGAGCAATCACTTAAAAGCAGCAAAAGAGGGCTATAAAAACCAAGAAGTGTTAAACACATGGAGAAAACACTAGAAATGAAACCGATCACAGTGAAAGTAGCACCGAGGGCACTCGGGTTTTACAGACTTCATCCCCATGAAATAGATCCACCGCTCCTTCGTCACCTGAAGCGCCTCCTCCCCAGCTTGACGTCGGTGTGAGCGGGCGGTGCTTCCTGTCTCCTCCCGTTTGCATGTGTACCTGTATAGCAGTGAAACACCATCGGCTCTGGGCTTCATGTTTTTCCTCTGTGTCCGCAGCGTTTGACCAGAGGAGCCAGAACGTAAATCTTAGTTTCATTTCAGTCTGAACCAAGAGGGAACAACCACGGCGGCTCCGGAGTCCCTGACACGCTTTGTAACGACACCTGATTGTGAAAGCAGCAGGTAACAAAGACCCCACCACGGCGTGTCCCAGCATGGATTGCCCTCAAACTTCCGGCGGTGCAGTTTCACCCGATAAAAACGCTGTTTTTGGGAAGGCTGCGTCCCAGCTGCCTGCGAAGAGGCAAGCCGTGAAAAGACACCATCATAAACACAACCTGAAGCACAGGTACGAGTTCCTGGAGACTCTGGGCAAAGGGACCTACGGAAAAGTAAAGAAAGCCAAGGAAAGATCTGGGAGACTGGTAAGATATGTTGTTTTTAGTTAATATTTAATGGCCACCTCAGGTTTGCAGGCTGACTCAGGTGAGTCGCCACCTGTTTACAGGTATAGAGGGTTATTCACAGGAGCCTGCTGCCATCAGCTAGTTTGTATTTTAAATTCAAGTGAGGGGGGGCGAAACGCGACAGAGTTTCACTTTGGAGAAAAGGCGATGCCATAAAATGTGTTCTGCTTGTACCCTTTCGATAAAATAGTAAAATAAAAACATAAAAGTATTGATTCCTCGCCACCTGTTTCAGTGGACCAATCAGGAGCAGAGTTTGTCTAACGTGTAAATGCACTGTTGTCCACTAACCTTTCAATATATCTATCTAACATCAGAAGGGGGTAGATTTTTAGATTTTTACTGAATTACATGTACTTTTGTAGCTTTTTGGGAGTGAAAATGTCGTTTTTCTACATCAGTGTTTTCCAACACTGGTGTTCTAGGCACGCTGCCCTGCATGTTTTAGATCTTTCCCTGTTTTAACAGACCCGATTCAGATGATTGCAGTTCATCAAAACATTTTCTCAGCACTTAAGTATCCATTTAACCAAATACTTTTTTACTCGAATAATGTTTTGAAGGACCACCTTTTACTTTTACTTGAGTAGAAATGTTATAGTGGTTTTACTGATCTGAGTAAAATTATTGACTAATTCCTTCCTATTTACTATCATTGCTTATATTTGACACGCACACTCATGAGTCATAGCAGAAAGGCATTGTGTTGCACTAACAAAAGCGGTTATTCCCCGAAAGGAATCTCTGACAGGAAAGTTAAATAACTTTCTTTCCTGATCTAGGAGGACAGGAATATTCAACACGGCTATCAGATTAATTCCTATTCCCTATAACCTAAGAGGAAATGGGAGCCATTTAAAAGACATATGACGTATAAATGAAACATTATATATGTGGATTTTTTAATCATCCGTCCTAATACTTAGTATAACATCTATTATTTTTCTGTTTTGGCTTCAGGTCTTGGAAGACATATTTAAGTTGGTGTTCATTCCTATGCTGAAACGGAAAGACAACGAAATAAAACAAGCAAAATGTAAATTTCTTCACATCTGATTTTGACCACAAAAAGAATAATGGTGGATCTTTCAGTTTATGATTTTGTACTTTGAAACAAAAAGTCATAAAACATTTGGTTTCTGTTTCCCGTTATTGTAATCAGTTACGGCTAAACACTGAAAAAGCACAAAAGTTCTCAGAGTTTCTACAGTGTAAAGCACTTTTAAAAAGATGCCAGAGAAAGTGGTAGATGCTCCGCGGTTTCAGAACGGGCCTTCCCCTTCTGTGTGCTGCACACTGCTGGTTAGCAGTATGAAAGAGGTCTGCTACACTTTACCTTTGCCAAGAAGAGAAATGTAATTTGGATAAGGTATTTTTAAGAGGTGCTTAAAAGGTACACTAATAATAATATTCTAGACAATAATCAAATTTACTTTAAAACCCTATTTAGCAGATGTTAATGGCATCATAACTAATATGTTATTTAAATAGTCTTTTTTACTTCTAACTAACTTAGATTATGGTATACAGTTTTATTTTTTGTTTAGAGTGGGATATTTTTACTCAAGCTATTTATACAGAGATAACTGTATACCCATCCATGCTTGCTGGTTTTGATATTTTCTGCTGAATTCAAAATTAAACAATTCACACAGGACTGGAAATGCATGGTTCAATGCCGTTTTTTGTTTTTGCTTTCATTAAACGTAAATTACAGTGAAATGTGGTGAGCAGGACACCATGAGCGAAGGCAGGAACATGTTAATGGTCTAGATTCAATGGTCTGAGTGAGATCTGTGCTAAAAATAACACACTGGGCTCAGAGGTCATCATGTCTTGCTCTTATCAGATGCTTTCGCCGTTAAAAGATAGTGTTTGGTATGGCCGAAAGCCGTTTCATCTCAGAGACGCGAGGATTGGGAATTTCCCTTGAATCAGTGCAGCAAACATGTAGTGTTTCAAGTTCAGTCTTGTCTATACACCCTTTCTGCTCTTCCGCTGTCTGAGCTGACTTACAGCTGAACAGTTTTCGTAAGAAATGAGTGGGCGTCTGAGATTCTTTCCTGCAGAAAGCTTCCAGACACATCTTGCCTCAGGTCCTTGTTTTTAATAAATTAATTCAGTCAAAAGAAAAGTGTCAGAGCTAAAACCAGCCAAATAACAACACCAAATGGAAAAGGACAAGGCAATAATTGGCAACAATGAAGGCTCAGCTATGATATGTGGTTTGACTCCGGCAATTGTGACACAATGGAAGGCTTTATCTCACATGTCCTATCACTGCTGCTGCCCCTATTGTCTAAGATCATACATTTGATTACATAATCCTATTTAGGTTGGGGTCAGTACATATGAAGTACTGCTAATCACATACCAGCAAAGGCTGTGTGGGTTTGGCTTATATATTGATTTATTATACCTAATAATATATTAAGGTTTTTTTCTGTTCTGAATAAGTTTGATTCTAATGAAGAGGTTTGTTAAATTGTAATAAAGTGTTTTACAAATAATTATACCTACGACAACAGTTTGTAAACAGGGTTTGCTTAAAGGAGGTAAATGGATATCATCTAATTTAGACTTAATGCCAAAGATTGTAAAAGGAACTTTTATTAACTCTGTCTCGTTTGTGTACGGAGAAGCACTTTGGTTAGGATTACAGTTAAGGGTTTGTTTGCTGTGGGACACATGCAGCTTATTTAGAGTAATCACAGAGCAGCATCAAGATAGTTTCTGATAGAAAATTGATATAATTAGCTTTTTACTATTTTGCAGCTTAAGATGAGCAACATTATAATTTCCTAATGATTCTAAATTTTTACTTTTACATTTTATGAATTAAAGTACTAAATGTTTAATTGAAAGCAATGTGTAAGGTTAGATGTGCAATGAAACATTTAAATTTTTTGTTTTCCATCCATCCTTTAGTTTTCTATACCGCTTATCTTTAAAAAAATCGTAGTTTTATTTTAGTTTTTTTAAGCGTACTACCATTACTTTTTTGATGTTTAAAAAAAACATAGCCAGCTGTTGAAACAGCAAACTCATGAGCTGCAATAGCTTAAGTCTACTCTATGATTTTTATGTTGTAACCTCATTAGTATTTATTCTATTTAATATAATTGATTTCTTCTTCTTCTTTTTTTAAACTCCTTTTGCTTCAGATGGTACAGCTAGCTAGCAGCTATTAGCTAGTTAGCATTGGCTATTTTGTGGTTGATGATTAACGATTTGATTTGTGTGTACATTTGTAGGCAATTTAAAAATAAAGACTATATATTTTTTTATTTTGAAATGTTTTTCTTTAAAAAAAAAGAGTACTACTGTGTTGGGCTGTTTAGTTATTAAAATAGTTTGATATAATGGCAAATATTTTGTATCAGTTTGTTAGCTTGTAGCTTAAAAGTACCATAACAAACAGTATTTTCTTATTAATGCTGATTTTCTGCATTTGGCAAGCTGAAATTTGTGATGTTTTTGTAAATATATTGTCATCGATTTAGACTTGTCACTACATACTGTATACCATTTAATGTTTTGCATCCTGATGTTAACATGCCAAAGTTAGCATTATGGCTTTGAAAGCTATCCATCTGGTAAACCTGAAACAATTAGATGTGGAAAGTTAAATCAACTTCTTTTTACAGCTGTTTTTTTTTATACCTTATTAGCTCAATATGTAGCTTATCTCTAAACCAAGCAATTTTTCATTGGATGAACAGCTAGCCAGTTGCTGTTGCTTCGTATGTTTATGATTTTCCTTGTGTTAGTACAGAATGGTAGTGTGAAAACTAAACATTTAACCACTGGTTGTGTATTGCGTAAAGCAGATTGGCCTCTAACAAAGACAGCACACAGTCTGAAAACCTCCACAGGGGTGTGAGGTCGTCATGAGTAGGATTTTACACCCTCTGAAAGCTATGCTAACAAACGCAGGAAACAGCCAGTTCCCAGAATCAGGAAAAGGAGTCTGTGTGGTGTGAATGCTTGTGCTGACCCTGGAGAAAGCATCCATACCAGACAGTCTGACTCAGGACCAGAGACTGCTGTGTGTCGAAAGTGATTTGACAACTCCCTGCTTTACTCATTCACCTGAGTCTGCGGCCTTGAGGGTTTAGAGATAAGCCGACAAAAAAAAGGAGGACACCCCACAGGCTGGGCCATCTGCCGCCTCATGACACCCCTGAAGCTTTGGGTAGACTGATGACGCACATCGAGGAATCCCAGGCATCTCAGCTGCAAATAGACAAACGTGACATACAAACATGAATACAGCTTTGTCAGAAAAAATGTATATAGGCCCAATAGTTCCCATTCTGATATTCCTCTATGATCAACAAAGAAAATAATGGTAGAAAATAGTGTTTTTTAATTATTATTTTCTAAATATCCATTCTTGTATTCAGTTGTCCTTATTAGAAACAGCACTACAGAGTTTTCGGTCCACTGCCCTCCTCTGTTGGTCAAGGATTTCATTGTTACGAAATGGTGGTTTATTTGTTCTTGTTTGTCTCTTGCAGCAATAGAGCAGCTGCTGAGGCTCCTGATCCCCCTTGTTGTCGCCCCCTATTTTATATGTAGCCTAAGTGTTATCGTTGTTTTGTTCCTCTGTAGTTCTTACCTGAAAAAAAGCCATTTCATCCTAAAACACTCAGATCTAAATTTAAATCCAGTTTAATCCAACAGTTAGCAACTTTATATGAAAACGTCTGGTACAAAACTACCAGAACTGCAAAGGATATTAAATGATCGAGCAAAAATGATAATCACCCGCTGCTAAATGCGGTTTTTAAAGTTTAATTTGTGTTAAATGGAATTACCATTTTAGTTTTTAATTCAATTTTTTTCTTGGGGGGAAACATAGCTTTGGTTGCCATATAAAAGTGTAACTTGGAGATGACGTTGGTGAAATTCAAATTAATATTTTGCCCAAAGCACTTTTCCTAGAAACGTAAGTTACATTAATTAACTTTGGTGTGACTTGAGACTACAAGGGCCGCTGCTTAGTTTTTTTTTTGCTTTGTTTTCACAAACCATTGGCCAGTATGACATGGCTATCGTATTTTAACCTTTAAAAAACATAAAGTTTAATTTTATCTCTAAAGTAACTCAATACTTTCCTCCACTGTGGCCGTTTATGTTCATTGCAACTGGACATACAGATTTACTGGTATTTTTTCTTTTATTATGAGAAAAGCTTTCTATCTGCCAGCTGACTGGCAGTGGGCAGCAACAGGTGGGGGAGGGACAACACTGAATTACTCTGTTTTTTACATATTCACTTGCCTAAAATTATCCATGCTTAGTTATGAAAAAAAAAAGAAACATCAAATAAAACATTTTAATTCAAGCGTTTTGTCCCACTTTTTTTTTAGGTGGCTGTAAAATCGATCAGAAAGGAGAAGATCAAGGATGAGCAAGACCTAGTTCATATTCGGCGAGAAATTGAGATTATGTCCTCGCTGTGTCATCCCCATATCATCTCCATATACGAAGGTACAAATTTAACCCTCCCACTTTACTAAGAGTTTAGATTTAGCACGTAGCTTTCACAATGTTGACGGCAAGAGAAGTGGAAGAAAAAAAAGAAGTCTTGCTGTCAGACCCAGAGATTCAGTGTTCGGTCACGAATGTCTTTGTGTTGAAGACATTCGTGACTGAATCTTATATAAGTACAGCCCCAGCCTCTCTCTGAGATAATACGTTGACTCTTTTGTCCCCCGTCACTCACCCCCTTAACGAGATTGTTATTATCAGTGTTCTTTTATCCTTGTTGGAGGAATCCGTGACACAGCATCTCGTTATGTTCAAGCAAATTCTTTTCTTTTGCCTTTTTTTTAGTCTTTGAGAACAAGGACAAGATTGTGATAGTGATGGAGTACGCCAGCCAGGGGGATCTGTACGACTACATCTGTGACAAGAGGAAGCTCTCCGAGCACGAAGCCAGGCACTTCTTCAGGCAAATCGTATCTGCTGTGCACTACTGCCATCAAGTAAGAATGATTACCCATTAAGTTCAAGCACTTTTGGTGAATGTGGGATTTATTTTAGGTGTTTTTTTTTCCGCTCCACTTGTGCAGACTCCTTAAAAGGGGTTCTGCATTTTACAGGGCAGTACCACCTCCAAAGTTACATAATGGGCATAATTTACTGTCATCGTGCAGCTCTGAACAGGAAGGCTGTGAGAACGATGCAGAGGGAAGCGGGCAGAGCCAGTGTTAGGGCTAAAGGCCAACTCTGGCATTTCACACACACACAGTCCAACAGTTTAATGAGGGTGTGAATGAACACGACCGCTCCCCGACAAAACACTCAAGAGCTAGTTTTTTCAGTGGTCCAGAGCAGGATGACATTTAGGGCTCGCTATATTTTACTGCGCTTTGGACAGCAGGGAAGAATTTATTGTGTTAATTGCTCTGTCGTAGACTGCGTCAGCCATCTGCTTTATTTCACTTTTATGGGGTTCTCATATCTTGTTAAATATTTAATCTTCCATGCTTACATAACATGAAAGGTCATCTACAACCGCTTTATAATCTAATATATAAGCGGGAACAGGTTTGCTTTTCCATAGCTGCGTCTTGGATATAGGCGAATGCAACCAAACTCGAATGGATCACCGTGCAGTTTTTAATACACAGCCATACACCGTTTCTTTGTTTTTCTCTCCTCCAATGGAAACTAATTTGAGTCACAGGTATTCCCCCCTGCAGAGTGGAGGACAAAAACGCATAGCTGACATACTTGAAGAAAATGTTAAAAAGAAAGAAAAACGACTTTTGTGTAATGCAGATATTTTAACCGTAACTGATATGTGATGTTGAGGAGGAAGCAGATTTTTATACCAAAAATATGTCACACATTTTTAAAAAACAAAACTTTTTTTTCCTCCTAGAATGGAATTGTACACAGGGACCTGAAACTGGAGAATATTTTACTAGATGGCAACGGCAACGTGAAGGTATGCACACTGTGTCTACAGCCCTGTATAATTTGCACACAAGACCTCATGAAAGTTGGGGATATTTTAATGACATTTTCCTCCCTGCGCTTCACCTATTGTACCATAAAACACTTCTGAATCTTTTATATAATTAACACTTCCTCTTAATTAAAGTGGCTTTCAAAATTGCATATTTCAACTGTAGAAACACACCAATTGTGCATACACCTGCCAAATTCCCAAGTTGTACAATTCAACTGAAAAACAAAAAAAATCAGTAAGAAAATATATATTTTTAAGTGCAAAAAACGGTTGCATAAGAAATCCCTTTGTTTTATGCACCATTTGATTGAAATTCAACATGACTGAAGTTGTTGGGTTTTATGTTAAGGTAGAAAAAATTATAAATAGTTGAAAATCGGTCATTTTGACACAAATGTTCAATTGTCTGCTAGAAAGCTCACCAAGGAGAAGGATTTTCATTTTTCAGCATCTTTATGAATCCAAATAAACAAAATGTAGCAAAGTAGTGCTTCACCTGAAGGAAGGTAAAGTTTTGGAGTGGAGCAGATGGAGTCCAGATCTAAATCTGACATAAGTCCTGTCGTTGTAAATGTTTCTCCGTCCCATATTTGTTTTTCAGATGGATTGTACAGAATATAATCTTCATTAAATGCGGAACATTATTTATCAATTTTTGATTTACTTTACAAAAAGCTGTCACTTTACCAAAGCTTGCTTGCATTCTTTAGGTTCGTTGTATGAAAAAGTATTTGAAGCATAAAAAAAAGAATATTCTTCAATGAGTAATTTGTTTAATAATGAAAGACGAAACCTTTAAAAAGTGTAACTGGAAGTGACCCTTTGACTTCGTATTCTTTCAGATTGCCGATTTTGGGTTGTCCAACCTCTACCATAGAGATGAATATCTTCAGACCTTTTGCGGCAGCCCTTTATACGCTTCCCCAGAGATCGTCAATGGACGGCCATACCGTGGGCCCGAGGTTGACACCTGGTCCCTGGGTGTGCTGTTGTACACTTTGGTTCATGGCACCATGCCCTTTGATGGACTCAACCACAAAATCCTAGTCCAGCAGATTAGCACAGGGAACTACCGGAAACCAAACAAACCCTCTGGTACGTCTAAGTCCTCACTTGCATGTGTAATCTTGTTTCTAAGTCCAACTTGTGCAGTAGATCTACAGCGTTTTCCTCTTTTTGCTCTCACAGACGCTTGCGGACTCATCCGTTGGATGCTCATGGTGAATCCTGAGCGCAGGGCTACGATCGAGGAGGTTGCGGGACACTGGTGGCTCAACTGGGGCTACCAGCAGCCGCTGCTCTGCGAGAGGAAAAACAGTTTGACGGAACAAACCCATTCGCTTGGATCTACGTCGAATCCCACAGGGCTGGCGACTGTTGCTAGCTGGCTGCGCCGAACATCCAGACCTTTACTGGAGAACGGCTCGAAGATGCGCTGTCTGCTCCGCTCGCAGGTTGGCGGAGGCGAAGTAGTCCGACAACGCTCTCTGCGAAGGTCTCAAAAGGAGAATAACGTCTCCCAGACGGTTAACGAAGCAAGCACAGACTCTCGGCCCTATAAGGGTATTCTAAAGAGACGTAACAGTGTGAAACAGAAAGCAATACACGAGAGCCCAACTGTCGATCCGGCAAATTCCCACAACACTTCTCATATCCCTTCTGCTGCAGCGCTGCCCCGTAAAGGCATTCTCAAGAAACCTGTAGAGCAAGAGTCGGGGTATTACTCTTCTTCGCCTGAGCACAGCGACTCTGGATGGGTGCCACAAACCAAAGAGTGCCCTTCGGCTCCAACCTGTAGGAAAGGTATCCTCAAGCGGAACGGGAAGTTCTCCTCAGGTGGCCTTCAGGAGTTTGGCTCTCTGGATCAGCTGGCGGCCTCTTTACCAAGAGGGGCCACAAGGTCCAGACCCAGCGGGGCCATCAGTGAAGACAGCATTCTGTCCTCTGAGTCCTTTGATCAGCTGGACCTGCCCGACCACGCGAGAACCACGACACAAATGGACAAACAGGCCAAAACTAGCATGAGAGGCAGCGTCTCAGCAGACAATCTGTTGGACATGGCTGAGGACCGGCTTCTGGCTGATGGAGTGCTGAGGCCATGGGCCTGCTACGGGTCCGGGGCGGCCGACAGCGCCTTCTCGATTAGCGACTGCGATAATGTGACAGAAACGTACAAACAGGCCGTGGTTACCCGAGGATCTGCAGCAAGCTAAGAATGGGACTGTAGGAAGATGGGAGTTGTGGAAATACTGGCACACTTTGGCCTTCTGGAAAACTTGAAGAATTAAACGCAACCAAAAGCTCAGAAAGATCAGATTCAGTTTTTTTAGGTGATTAAAACCTGAAATTTAATTTAAGGAAAAACCTGATTTTAATTCTACTTAAACTCAACAGAGATAAGGATCAGGTAAACTTAAAATGTTTTTGAGAGATAAGAGCTAAAGCTGAATATTTCAGAACTGTAATGTTCAGATTTTTCTAATGGGTTTGTCTCACATTTTAACAAAAACTGTGGTTTGGAGAAGATATTTCAACATTGGAAAAGAGTCGATTGGAAAACTTTCCTTTTTATAGTCTCTTTATAACCAGTGTTTGATGATGGCCTACTTTTTCACATTTATGACAGTTTATTGCTTTCTGTCTTCCATTTCCGTCTGTGTGTGTCAAACTGTTTTGACCCATTTAAATTTCAGCTTTGTGAATTAAATGTTAGGATTATTTGCCTGCTGTATCAGATTTTGCTGTGTTTCTGCTGATATTTTGTCGACCAAAGAGTATAATTACTTCCATGTCGGTGTCTTCTGAAAAACAGGAAGTGCCAAAGATTATGTTTGCCTATAAGTGACACGTAATCTCAGTGTTTTTTTTGTTTCTTTTTATGTTCTCCCTGAAATGACTTGTTTGGATGATGACTTGAAAAGATGTAATTATGGGGTTAATAACGTGTACTACTGGTTAAACCTGCTTTGAGCCTCCAGGCTTGCTCTAATGCAAATGAACAGATAGCCTTTGACTGTTTGTGTGCATGTGGCAGGTTCTAATGGAGGGTGAGGCTCGTTAGGTCTTTATTTCTAGCATGAGAATGGAAAACACGTGTTTTGCTTTTCGTCTCTGCATATCTCTATTGAAAAAACAAGCATGGAGTTTTGAAGTGTTGGAATATTTTTGCATTGGTTTGTTAAACTTCTACGATGGTAAAACTTGAAATGAATAATCATATATGCAGATGATGTTTTGTTTATATTATTATTATTATTATTTAAGGCTATAAATTCTTGGACATCAGCCTGGCTCTGGATAGTATCATATACTGTTTTCCAAAAAGCAGTATAGATGTTGCCTAACTCTATTGATATCAATTCAGGCCTGCCAGAGCGACTTTTATGAGCTCTAACTTTATTGTTGAAGCTGCACATGCATGCAAAACAAGACAAGAAATGTTGTTACAACTGGAAGTTATAGGACAAACAGCTTTGCAGATTTGATTTCAGTGAAATACTGTAATGTATATGTGGGCATTTCGTCGTCTTCTCTCTCAGAGAAGTTTTCAGGCTTTGTTTTTGCATTTTATCATGTCTGTGTCTGCCAAAGTTTCTGGCTTATCATTAACTTTGTTTTATCTACATTCCTGGGATGAAGAAATCAATTAAAAACAACACAAACAAAGTATCTGCTGACTAATGTCGTTTGTGACCCACATGGGTGTTCAGGTTGTTTTTTTTTTTTTACTCATTTGAGGTCTTCCTTGTTGAAAACATGCAGGAATATCAGTTTGAAATCAGAGTGGCAGATGAGGTCAAAAGAAACTCAAACATCAGTAGAAAGCAAACATTGCAGTCAAGCTTGAAGTGCAACTTTGTATTACGAGAGTAGACAATGGATCAGCAAGTTCAATCAAAATAGAACAGTTTTTTAATTTATATAAATTCAGCAACAGATTTTTTTTTAAGTTAATCACAGTGAAATAAAAAGAAGTCAGATGGATTCCTTCTAATTTTGCTGCTTCCTGAATTTGGTTTTCTGGCTGCGGTTTAAATCATCTGAACGGTTCATTGCACGGAGGAATGCTGGAGCTTAATTTTGTGAGACGGCGTAAGCGGTGTCAGCAAAACATCCTGGATGTCTGCAGGGGTGCAGCTGATCTCTGAGCCCTGTGCATCTGTCCTGCCAACTCCATCCTGGAAGCAGCAGGGCGGACTGAGCTCCAACATGCTTTCCAGCAGCTCACAGCAGAGGAGGATGGTTTTCTGTTCGGGGCCAGATTGAAAGAAAAAAAGATGAACGTGTGGATTTAAAGATGATAGCATACTATAATATATGGAAATAAGCAGTTTAAACACTCTTAACAATACAAGTGTATCAAGATCAAGGGAAAAAATTCTAAAAAATTCATCCAGTAAATTGATTCAAAAAGAGACTTGAATCCATTAACTGCTGAGAAAGTGTTTGGATATTTCTTTTTTTTCTCTTTCTGTTACACTTAAATGTGTCAGATCATCAGCAACACTGTTCCATCTGACAAAGATATCTTGAGTAAATAAAAAAGCCATTTTAATATTTCAGTTTTAAGGGAAACCAGTATAAATAGTAACCTGGAACTATCTGCAAAAGTAGCTGTTCTAACCCTAATGGCCATGAACCACCGCAGGAATGTTGGCCCACTCTTCTTTGCAGAACTGGTTTAATTTCTTACTGGAGTGCTTAAAAGCATACATGACCTGTCTGAGGTCACACCAAAACATCTCAATTTCAGACTTTGACTAGGCCACTCAAACACCTTCATGTATTTATTTATTTTCTTGAGCAGCTCAGAGGTGGACATGCTGTGTGTTCTTCAAATCATGTTCCTGCTGCATAGCCCAAGTTTCCTTCAAAAAATTATGACCTGATTCTGTCGTAGAGATCAGAATTCACGGTTGCTTTCATTTCTCCAATTTGTCCAGGTCTTGGAAGGATCAAATCAGCCTCAGACCATCACATTACCGCTAGTATGAGTTTGTTTCAAACACTCGAGCAGATGGGGCGCACATCGTACGCTTTTGTCTAATAAGAGCGCTCTACTCAAAGTCGAGACTAATTCAGCGACAAGCCTTTGTTGTTCTTTGTGATCAGCACTAGTTTGAGCCTTGGAACTCCTCCATGGATGCAGCTTTTGCCTGGTCTCTCCTCCTCATTGTTGAGTCATAACCTCTGACCTTAACTGAGGCAAAACAGTCCCGCAGTATTTTGGATGTTTTTCTGGGTTCATTCCTACTGGGTGAGTTGTCATTGCACTGTTGTAGTAATGTTGGTGAGCTGACCATTCCTGGGAAGGTGCAATATTATATCCTATATTTGGACGATGGTTCCCGCTCCCTTAGAAGTGGCTTTGTGAGCCTTTAAAGCCTAATTGGTGGTGCTTTTTTAAGCTCTGTTAGTCTAAATCATTTTGTCAGATGGGTTCTACTAAAGTGATTTCTTTATCTTGTATTTCTGCCAGTAATCACACCTAAAATGTGTGGCTGAACAGAGCTCAGTTTTCCCAAACAGTCTGGTTAATCAGTTAATTTCTGGTTTAACAAGGCAGGCAACTCCATTTTTTATATGTCCAAGGTGCTCATAGCTTTATTTCCTTCAGGAAAATAAAATAATTACTTAGAAATAGCCTTTCAGACTTTAATAAACTTGGTTGATTGGTTGTAATATTTACATTTCATTAAAAAAAGCAAAAACAGAAGAAATGTCCAATATTTTTTTACAGCCATTTTTTTCTTGAGGCTGATAAGGAAGTTTGGGGAGGGTAAAAAAAAAGCTAAAAAAAACATACCAATCACTGTTGACAGGGCAAAGTCAAAGAGATAGCAGAAAATGCTGGCTAAATATTAACCTTACCACATCAGCAGCCACCAGGCTGGCCAAAAACTTGATAACTGAATCTGATGACTCGTGACCGTCCACCATCTTTAGCTTCTGCATGGCCTCGCTCACGCAGGCGCATGTAAGAGTGGAGGGCAAGAAGGCTAAAAACCTGCAGTCTGAAGAAACAAAATAAAGAGGGTGGGTTACTAGAGTTTTTTTCCATCATGGTGAGGATTTCTGAGATACTTAAAGGCTGCAGGGCAACACTCAGACACACCCTGAAAGACAAATAGAGAGAGGAAGTGCTTTTCCAGAAGCCGTTCACCTAATATCCCAATTGCTGCAGGCGGGAGAAATGGTGAGACAAGTCCATTCTACCTTTGTGTCACACCTTTTTTGAATGCAGTGAAATGGTGAGATCCGGGAATTATATTTATTGTAAGCGCTGTAACGCTATAGTCCGTCTGAAAGAGAGCTAGCTGCAGGTATCACCGTGACCTGCTGCCTCTGGCCACCATCACATAGAGAATCGTGGGAACTGAGCCAGCGGAATAGTTGGACCTGCCTTTCAGGGCAGAACAATGTGGGATTACACAAACTCCACGCACTAGCCTCCAAAACAAAGTGCTGACACATCGTGACCACAGCAATGGCCGCTGCCAACCTTCCGCTGCTTGATTCATTTCACAGGAGTAAAAATTGCTTGATTACATAAAAGTTATCAGCTGTTTGGTCACTCGAAACATTTACCACTCAATGAAATATGTAACCAAGCGAATCAATCAACTTTTGTTCCTCTTTATTGGAGCCAACAACCTCATGTGTCGGTAACAAACTTACGTAACCTACCCGTCGCTGCCAGAGCGATGTAGGAGTGAACACGACGGCGGATGTGCCCGAGGTGAGGGGCCCGGACGAAAGGGAGGGCATGAAGAATCGGCTCCAGGAAGTCAGAGGGGACCACAGAGGCCAGACACCAGTCTAACCTGGATACCACCGCCACCTCCCACTGCTGCAACATACACATTCCTCTAAATAAGTCCACCATGATAATCCCACCGCAGGAACATTCACATACATGAGGCCATAGGTTATTAGTCCCCTTAACCACACACTGACACTCACTGTCCTTCCAGTGAGTTCAAATCAAAGGCTCTTTAGTCTTAATTCTTCAACATGAGCTACAAAAGCAGCTGACTACTAATTTTCATACAGAAATAGACTGTACCAACATTTCAAACTGATTACATTGCAATCAAATATGTTTCTTTTGTATTATTATGTCTTTAAGGCAAGCGAGAGAGACTATTGATCCACACTGAGAAGCCTTTGAAAGTCACTGGGAATGTTCTTTATTACATATGAAGAAGTGTTCTGAACAAGGTCCCGGCACGTTTTCCAGCTTAGACTTGTCCACACTCCTCTGCTCTTTTCAGACAACTTCTAAAGTTTGAAAGCAAAAGTTCATGTTTGCAAATTCATTGAAAATGTTTTTTTCCCTCCAACAAACAGGCTAAAAATATGTTGGATAAAAAGATGAATGGATTGATGCTGTTATTGACAAGGTGTAAGCTGGTATAAATGGAATCTGTTCAAAAGCAGGGAAACTACAAGTAAATAGATGTGATCTTCTGATCAAGAGTGGGTTTATAATGTAAAGAGCAATTTTTTCCCCCAATTAAAATTCCCATCACCTACTGGCAGAATATGAGGCAAAATTGCAGACCAACCAAAGTGTAGAGGGGCTATGGTGCGTTCTATTTACCTCGTAAGTGAGAACTCGTAGCTGGGTTTGACGTCACGCCCGAGTAAACAGCGTTCCAATTACGCTGTTGGATAAGTTGGGATTCCAATATGGCTACGCCCGGGTTACCGTAATAGTAATACCTCTTAAAACCGTTATTTTAAGCTGTACTTTACATATACAAAGAAACCCTTTAATGTTGTTAAGATTAGAGTCGCAGGCTCTACATGTAAAATGGATTTTAGACGCATTCTTACAAGTGTGCCTTATAAAATAGAAATTTTTCCACCACAGCTGGTTGATTTGAGGGGCGGCCATATTGAAAATCAAAGTCTATCTAAATAAATAAATCTTCGACTTTCCGAGTGGAAAGCCTGACTTCAGAGGGCGTTCCAGTTGATTTTTCCCAGTCGGATGTCTGAATTTCCGAGTTCAGAGTACAAATAGAACGCACCATTGGATAGTACTGCTTTTTTAAGTTTATTTGAGTTTGAGTTTATTTATTTAAAACAGGGACAATTCAAATATGCAAAATTATAGCCTAAGGCTAATTTGCATCTTTAGTCACTTTGGGAGGTTGATGTCAACAATATAAAATAATGAAATCAATTAAACAAAAGTAACAACTATTAGAAAAGTTAGCTGTCATGGCCAGTATGAGCAGGAGGAGTAAGTACAAAAACGTGTCCTTGAAAACACAAGAGGACCAAAAAAAAGAACGAAACAGTATTGTGAAACATACAGGCTAAAGGGGACCTTACGTATTTTACTTGAGTTAAATGCTAAAACGTGATATCAAATTCAATATTTCCTAAAATGAAAAACAATGATGTTTATGCATATATTCAGTAGAAGTTGCGGATGCTACTCCAACAACTAGCTGATATACAAGTTTAGGCACAGTTGTGGCAGCAGTGTTGTTCTTCCAATAGCCAAGCTGTAAGATGTTTGGTAATGGAGGTCAGAGTTGGGAGTTCCCATTTTGTGTTTGGTACTGAATTCAATTCAATTTTTATTGCTATGGGCCTTCTCTGGCTCTGAGTAAATTTTACAATGATAGTTTAATTGCAACTGCAGCTATGCCTAAAACATATATTTGTTGCCAATTAATTACACCTAGAAAGTTTGAGGTTACTCAAGAGAATTTTGAGTAACCTAAAAATATTTATTGAATAGTTTTTTTCCCCAAATGCGAAGCTTTGTGAAAGAGAAGGAAGACAATAGATGCAGCAGATTTACCAGGATATCTGAGACTGAGACGGAGTTGTCTGTGTAGATAGAAAGCTTGTCAGCTGTCAGGGGGACAGTTTCTCTCATTTTGGAGGCCAGGAACATGCAGACTGCCCCTAAAAGCTGCAGCTTGGACCTCTCAATGGGAAAACGGCTCAGGTAAGAGTCCAGGTAGAGCACCGCCTGCGGAAACACCTCCTCCTCACACAGCTGCTCCTCGCACACCTGCCCAACAGTGCTTCGATTATTATAAAGAAAAATATTACTAAATGTAGGTGTTTTGAGAAATATTAGACAGAACTGACATGCCTTGAACATCCACACAGTGAGAATCCTCCTCATGTGCGGCTGGATGTCCTTCTGGACCTTCCCAAAGAAGGAGGAGGACACCCGGCTGGTCTCCTCCAGGGCCCGCAGGTTGTTCAGGACCCTGAGGTCACCGATAACAGAGAGGTCATTAACCGCTCTGAGGACCACACCCTGCCCCGCTCCAGGGACAGGCTCCATCCCTGAGTCATATTTAAAAATTTCCATCTTCTCCTAAACCACCTTTGAGACAGAAACTTAGTATCCAACCGACCGTAAAGACGCTAGCTAACCTCAAAACCCTTTTTTGGGCTAGCATTAGCCGCTACTTTGCTAAGTGTCCCGTTACCATGGCGATATAAAGTCCCGTAAATGCATTTACCCCATTCCTCTTTTGATTTTTTATGGAAGTACAAATGCTGAGAATTAAGTCCGAATTCTAAAATTAAAGTTTAAATTCTGTAATTAAATTTAGTATTCTGAAATTAAAGTCAGAATTCTGTGAATTATTTGGGAGAAAAATATATATATATATATATATATATTCAGTGATCCTAATTCTCTTCCGCAATGTTTGCTTTTTTTGTGCCCCCCTCAGATGTTAAGCTCTCTCAATTCAATTAAAAAAATACTTTATTGATCCTAGAGGAAAGTTAAGTGTTGATGTAGCTCATACTAATGAAGGATCAATTCATATTGTTGTTTATACACACATAGATAGATAGATAGATAGATAGATAGATAGATAGATAGATAGATAGATAGATAGATAGATAGATAGAGCCCTCACTTGACTCAGCTAACGTCTGTGTTTGGGATTCAACAAAGGAACTGGGTGAAATTGCCTCCATGAGGGCAAAAACTAATGCTGAACACATACAACAAAACAGCTCATATTTGCCACACCAACAAAAAAAAAAGAACAAGCTGATGATCCAGTTTTTCATGAAACTATTCTGCAGATGGACAAGAAAAACCTGGAACTTTTTAAAACACACACATTCTATTACATCTAGTGACAAATTAACCCAGCAGGTGAGAACAAAAAATACCCACCATGGGGTTATGCTTTTGAGCCACTTTGGTGCTTCAGGTCCTGGACAACTTACCATAAATGATGCAACCATAAAATGTCCTATCAGAAAATCCTGAAGGAGAATAGCCAACAGTCTGATCTGTAGCCCATGTACACTCGGGTTAAGCAGCAGGACAAGGATCCAAAGCACACCAGGAAATCCCCCATATGAATGAATGGCTAAAAATTACAGATTTTGTAAAAGCATGATGGCAGCCGCTGAAGCCAAGGACGGCAGTTATTAGATTTAGTGAGGAATTAGCTTTTCCACACAGGCAGAGGTCAGTTTAGAAAACTCATCCTTTAATAAATTAAATCTTATGACAATTTCTTGTATGTACTGAAGTTAAATATTAAGTTTGAGGTTGTGATACCTTACTGTGAAAAACAAAGGACAAATATAATATATATATATATTAGATTGAAATAAACCTATGTAAGGAGAATATGTTTTCCTTTCCAACTCAACTCCAAATCTGAGAAAACCCCACATAGATGGAAAGAGGGAACAAGTGGTTGGATTGCATGGGAATGTAGAGAAATTGGTAAGAGAAATGTTTCCTGACCTTAGCCCACATTTGCTGGACTTTATTAAGAAGAACCCAGTAAGAAAGTCTTCTCAAACCCCCAGTTGGTCACAGCACATGGCCGCTTGTACTGAGCCAGGTTCTGGTTCTGCTGGAGGTTTCTCACTGTTTAACAGTGACTGGTAGGATGGGCTCCGTTTGACATCGTACAAAAGGTTTTCTTTCAATGCAAGTCTGCATTTTCTCTTTGTGGCGGCAAACTGACAACAGCAAAAGGTGCTCTAAAAGTTTATTGATAACCAATTCCTGCCGCAGTGACAAAAATAAATATATATAATTTTTAAAATAGAAAATTTTATTCCCTTCTCGGACGTTAACGACTGAAGAAGTTATAACCTGAAGACGCCAATTCAAGCTCCTATGGCATTTAAAAATAAACAAATTAAAAATCAATTACTGTATCTATGTAAGTCATGAGGTTTTAATCCATATTGCTAATTCACCCGACTATGAATCAAATTCACACAAAAATGCCCTCCGTCTTTATTGCAAAGATCAGACATGTGATATCGAATAACGTCTTACATCACCAATAATGACCATTTGTGCAAACACTATGGGGCATAACCAGAGTTACAACTCCCAGATTCCACAAAAGGTCTTATTATTTTATAATTTCTAACATGACAGTAACCAAAGTCTATTTATAGCTGAGGGAAGAAAAGCAATGCAGACTGAATCAGTCCATCTCGACTGTAGCAGGGAGTCCAACTTCAACATCTCTCGACTCAGAGTTCTGCAGCTCTCTGCGAATCTCTGCTGAGATCTGAGGGTGGGTTTGGATCCTGAGCAGCTCCAGCAGCGCTTCCTTCTGCTCCGAGGCCAGGTCAGCCTTGTAGCGCTGGGCCAGGGTGAGGAGGCTCTGATGCCACAGCACAGGAAGAACACGTTTTTCGCTGCGGAAGGAAAGGAAGTGGGCCACCAAGGCATCCAGGACACGGAAAGGCAGGGCGTACTTCTTGTCCAGCAGGAGACGCAGGAAAATGCTGTTGGCACCGTTGTACTCCATCTCTGCCAATTTAAGCATTGCGGCGCTGAAAGACACGAGCGATTAAACCCGTTATGCAACACTGAGCTTCCATCGCACGGTAAAACGGTTTTAGGAGACAGTGGGTCTGACACATTGTCAGACCCATTGGGATGGTGGCCTGTTAGGACCAGGGTGTGGGTGAGAGGAAGACGCCTTACCTGGAGTGCAGCACAGGGATCGAGCATTTGGTTAGTATGCTTCCAATAATTACGGCTTCCCTGAGGGTGCAGGTCCCAGATTCACATAACGGGATCAGTATACCTGTGTTGCAATAAAAGCATAAAGTATTGGATCAGTACTCCAACCTAAAGTAATGTAACACACAGAAGCTGGAGGGAAAAATAACACAGAACGTAAAAGTGCAGCATTGCCTTTAAAATGCATTTATACCTCATGAACTATGTCTCATTTGTTACATTATAACTACAAACTGTGATGCATTTATTTGGATTTAATGTGATAGACACAAAGCAGTCCATAATTCTGAAAAAATATATATAGATTGCATTTTTAAAACAGAACACATCAAAAGTGTATATTTTTTTAGGAGCAAAGCTTATTAATGTGTTAAAATGTCAAAGTTCAGACTTCAACTAAGTTAATCTGTTGAAAGGCTAAATACAAATATCCTCTACTCTTTTAGGATTTTTAATTCTCATAAAAATTTTGCAAAAATAAATCATCCTTGTCTTTACAATGAAAAATGTGCACAACTTTGTTAGTTTTCACCACATAAAATCCCATTAAAAGTCAGAAGTTAGTAGTTGTAAGATGAATTCTCTGCATTGAGAGGCCACTGCCAGGGACATCCAAAAGGCTTTGTGCTTCAGCCAGAACAGAAATCTAGATTATTCCCTCAGCGAGACAAACAAGCCAAAACATTTCGCAAAAAGTCACAAAAGAGTCCCTAAAGAAGGACACCAAGGTAAAGAAATGTTACCAAGCTAGGCTAAAGATTGATACAGGATGAATGCTGACTTAAACCAGCAACACTGTGTGCAAGATCCTACCGAGGGAGTTGTTCAGACCAGTAAACCTCAAAAAGGCAGCAACAAATGTCCCTAAAGTTTTAAAAGTATTCATAAGAGAGCAGCTTATGTGTGCAGTCACACCCTGACCCCAGACCTGAAGCTGCACAGGCAAGCATCCATCATGTCCTTTAAACCTGGGGATGTTTTAGGCGCTACCATGCTGTAACACACCTTGCTTGGATGGAGGGGATATTAAGATTGAATCAAAGGTGCTGGAGCAGAGG
This sequence comes from Apricaphanius iberus, assembly GCA_028564705.1. Lineage (NCBI taxonomy): Eukaryota > Metazoa > Chordata > Actinopteri > Cyprinodontiformes > Aphaniidae > Apricaphanius > Apricaphanius iberus. The sequence goes on from JAPXFQ010002889.1 coordinate 1,043,144, forward strand.
GAACATCTAAAACATGGGCCCAGGCTGAGGAATGATTCTCTAACCTGCAGACGGTTGAGGTTTGCATCCTTTCTGCGATAAAAAGTGAAATTTTTTTTTCTCCACATGGGTCTCTTTGTGTCAACTTCAAGGTCTTGACTGAAAATCCGTTGACATGTACGATCCCAAATATTACTTAGGTGTTATATTAATTAATAGCTGTAAAAAGTTGCACTTGTGATGGTAGCTGTAGCTATAGTTTAACAAGATTTAAGTCCTTTAAACTTTATTGCTTGTTAATCTAACGCCATCATATCAAAAACACAGAAAAAATATAAAACACCTGTTTGCTATGAGGGAAAATATTTATTTTTCTGCTAAATTTGTCTGAGTCAAAGAGTATCATCATGCAGCCATTAGTATTAATCTGAAACCAATACTCCCATCTAGTGGTGGTGACCAGTCTAGCTTTTGTTGTTCTTTTTATAGTTTATTTTCCCTCCCTCTGTTATTTAGGACATGGATTGTTTTTGCATAATTGTTCTATCAAACTGGAGCAACTTGCTGACACAAGAACCAACTGGATTAAAAGAACTCTTGCACAGTCGCAGACATAAGAAGGCCCATCTGACCCAGTTTGGTTGGTCGTTATGCAGCAACAAGCCGTGTCGTTTACTCAACAGGCAGCTGCTAATCCTCTCCCAGCGTCCCCCAGAATAACATGTATAAATCTAGCTCTCAAATTAGAAAATGTGTCAGATCCCAGGGAGCCTGATATTTCTGCTCTGCGACAAGCTGTCAAATCCTTTCATTCATTTACTTCGCCCACTTCTGTTCCTGCAAAAGGCCATAAAAACGGGATCTTGGCCCGGCCTGCGGAGGACGTGAAACGAGGACCTCGAGTTTAGCCGTCTGGTAAGCCGTGTGTAAAAGATGCAAATGAAGCAAATAAAAGCACTGATGGACACTAAAAATGTCCAGGACCTTCAGCTGTCTCCATCAATGTGTCTTCTATTCATGTTTTCCCCCAGATACAACACCCAGCTGTCAGAGTGATGGAAAGAGAAAACGCGATGAATCAGGCCGCCTTCTTCCACTGCGCTGTGGTCCAGATCTGATGCTAGCTTGCCCTGTCATTGTTTTTTGGGGGTTTTTGGCAGTGGACAGGGGTCAGGTTTTGCACCCAAACTTATCTTCAGCCTCGAAGACGACGAGCTGCAATGAACCGCGTGTTTTGACATCTGGCGCTCAGAACCAGCAATAGCATCTTCAACAACTTGAGCTAACAATAATCAGTCTATAACTGCATCATGGTCTTCCACAGCTCGGCATCACCGTTTTCTCGCAGGAAGAAGTTCCTGGGTTCAAATCCCAGTCTTGGCTTTTTCTGTATGGAGTTTGCATGTGTGGATTTCTCTCCGTGTCCTCAAGCCTTCTCCAACAGTCCCAAAACATGATTTTTAGGTCAACTGGACTCTTTATATTGTGCTTGGGTATACGTGCGTGAGTGTGTCCGTGGTTGTGTCTATGTTGCCCTATGATAGACTCTTGCCCAATGACCAGGAATAAGCAGGTATAGACAATGGGCGGATCTCCACAGCTCCACTTTGTTCTACCTTGCATGTCATACGCAGATTTTTTTTTTTTAAAGACTTGATGTCAAGGCCATCCTCTGAGGCAACATGTTAGGTCTTTGCATGCACCAACACTGCAGCAGGTAGCAGAACATCACTGCATCACCTAAAAAGTAAATTACACAGCTGCAGCTGATCCAGAATGCTGCAGCGCATTCCTGGAATCAGGAAAATAGAGCACATCACCCCAGTTCTACAGCCTTACATTGGTTCCCTGTAGCTCAGAGAAAAGACTTCTAAATACTGTTATTGGTTTATAAAATCATTCAAAGGCTTAGCACCAAAGCATGTTGAAGATCTGTTGTCACCATACCAACCCCCCAGACCAATCAGGTCCTCTAATTCCAGTCTATTCAGCATCCCTTGAATAACAGTGTGTTCTATTTGTACTCAGAAATGTCTACTTCCAAGTGGTTAAAAAAATCCTCCGGAACGCCCTCCAATGCTGGACTTCCCACTCGGAAAGTCTCAGTTTTTTGTTGTTTATTTTGCTGTGACTTTGACTTTTAAAATGGCTGCTCCTCATCTCATCAATAGTAGCTGTGGTAGAACCATGACTATTTTACAAAACACACTAGTAAGAATGTGTCTTCTTTCTTTCTTCTCTCTTGTTTTTCGTTTCCGTGTCCATAACTTCGGGGAATTAAACCCACAGCAATCTCTGAAAAAGACTTTTAACACATATACAGTACAGACCAAAAGTTTTGTCAAAACTATGAATGAACACATAACGTATGGAATTACTGTATGTACTTAAAAAAAGGGTGAAATAAGTGAATACATGTGTTATATTTTAGATTCCTCAAAGTAGCCACCCTTTGCTCTGATTACTGCTTTGCATTCTCTTGAGCTTCCAGAGGTAGTCACCAGAAATGGTTTTCCAAGAGTCTTGAAGGAGTTCCCAGAGATGCTTAGTACTTGTTGGCCCTGTTGCTTTCACTCTGCGGTTCAGCTCACCCCAAATCATCTCAATTGGGTTCAGGTCCAGTGACTTTGGAGGCCAGGTTATTTCACACTTTTTGGAGAAGTACTACATAATTCCATATGTGTTCATTCACAGTTTTGATGCCTTCAGTGTGAATCTACAATGTAGTGATGAAAATAAAGAAAACGCACTGAATGAGAAGGTGTGTCCAAACTTTTGGTCTTTACTGCTTATCAAGTGGAGTAACTTTTCAAAAGCTGTACTGCGCTGCTTAAGAAAGCAAATCTTTTGGGTTTCTACTTGGTACACAGACACCAGCTCTGAGAGCCACACAGGACATGTTACAAAAAAAAAAATCCATCTTACATGCAGAGCCTGCAACCCTAGACTTAACAAAATAAAAGTGGTCTTTTCATATGGAAAGTGCAGCTTATAACGATGTTCGTAAGAGTTACTACAACTACGGCTACCATATTGGTAACTACGTTACCTGGAACGCCGTTTACTCGGGCGTGTCGGCAAACCCAGCTCTGAGGTAAACAGAACGCAAGATTAAAACTAGGGATGGAGAAGCAGCTCTCAGTTTCTATGCTCTAATCTGGAATAAACTTCCAGACGACTGCAACGCTGCTGAATCACTGAGTTCTTTGACATCAAAGCCAAACACCCATCTGTTCAGAGCTGCCTTTGAGCAATGTTTTCATTTATCCGTATTGCTGTTTTTACTTTATGCTCCATTGTTTTCATCCCCTTTTATTGCCATTTTATTTTTTTCTTCTCTGTTACTTGCCATATGTTATGTGTGTTTTATGTTTTATTATGGTTTTTACTTTCATGTAAAACACCTTGACTGTAAAACCTGTGCTATCACAATAAAATTGCCTTGCTACTCCTTACCCAGATCTGAAGTCACATGCAATTCTGATAGAAGTGTAGCTCTCATTATGTTCCTAAATATACGATCATTTAGTCATCACCCAGGGTAAGTTTGTGTCCCACCTTTAAACCATGCTCCTGGTTTGAACAGGGCCTTCTTCAGGGCGCTGTAGAGGTGAAAATTGAGTCGTTTATACTCTGCGATGTCGTCCCGAACTCTAGGCAGCAGCACCAAGTTGTAAAATCTCTGGGCCATTCGCTCTTTGAGATTGGAGGAGAATATTCTGCAACAACAAAAATGTAATTTTACCATGTTAAACCCTCCAATGAGCGCCTCGGTTTAACTTAAACTGAGATACAACACAGACTGATAGACCACCTCGTTGCTTGGTACATGGCAGCCGCAGTCCAGGATTCAGGCTCTGTCAAATACAGAACCTGCTCCCAGTTTGAGAGGGCTGGGATGATTTTGAAAGCCTTAGGCAGTTTACCGCTGCGGTACTTGGTCAAAACCTGGCAGAGAAGAGAGAGAGAAAAAAAAAAGATGGATTCAGTTTATGCCGTTTCCTGGGCTACATTTATCTAAACTTTTTTGAATAAACAAACCAGCTACAGCCTACTCCATTAAATTTACACAGGTCTGTAGTAGAACTGAATAACTACAGGAACAGATGCCATAATGTTGAATGTCGCCATGACGATATAACTACCAATAAATGAATAGCTAACGAAACAGCGTAAATCTATGGGTTCACTCAGAGCTGGGCGATATATCGATATTAAAAATATATTGATATATTTTTAAACAACGAATGAAATTTGACCATATGCATCGATATACATGGTTCAAACTGCACTGTGATCCTTGCTCCAGGCAAGCTGCTGACCAGCTCTAAGCACTGCTTCCTGAGCCCCCGCTCCTTCTCTTTCACGCACAGAGCAGGGGAGTGGCTGGGATTTAAAAAGCTACTCAAAACCACGGACTCAAGATATGCGCTCCCCAGTCGCAACTACTTTGCACGGGAAGCATTGCCACAAATGTACACCAGAGACAGGCAGCATCTTGCTGACCAGCTAGCTTACGTGCAACATTTTGCGTCGATCAGTGACATATGGTCGAGCAGGACGTGTGAGCCTCACATGAGCTGAGATAAAATCATGCATGTCTCCAAACAATTAATTTTCCACAAACTTTGGGTTTAACTGTGACTCAACATTTGCTTTTACTTTGTGCTAAAAAAAAATATCAGGATATATATCGTATATTGATATTGAGCCCAACTATATTGGGATATGACTTTTGGTCCATATCGCCCAGCCCTAGGTTCACTACAAACCCACTCAATGGAAAAAATGTAGTTTTTTGGAAAACTTGCACATGCTTTGATAGCAATAAAACAACTTAGCTGCAGTTTTAGAACATTGAAATACCCTAAAGCATTAGCCCATACAAGATGATCATTTAGTTAGCAGGGTTTTTCCTTAATAGAGGTCTCAGTGGCACTGTCTAATTTACTGCTGCCACTGGCTCACGATGGGGATGTTTATAAATAAATACATTCACTGCTGTCTATCGGGTCTATGTGCCCAATGGTTGGGACTTAATTGCAGTTACTCCAAACAGACGCAGCCACAGTGGTGGCGCTGTCTCGAGTCCAGTGTTGCCAATTTAGCGACTTTGTTGCTGTTTGTAACGGCTTATCAGACCCCTTTTTATCTAAAAATGCCAAGCGAAAAAGAAATTTCTGACCACCTTTATCTACTTTCTGTCAAACGTTGTTGCCAATATTCTCTGCAGATTAGAGACTCAACTTTCTCTGCAACAGCAGATCAGTGCATGCAGCTCCCAGAGAGAATACACTGATTTCACCCAGCCACAAACAAATTTGTTTTATCTTTAAAATTAACTGAAAAGTTAAAAAGAAATATACTGTAAGATCGATCTTTGTTTTATAAGCAACACAAGAACATCGTTCTCCACTCTGCAGAAACTTGTCTCTAACTACGCTGCATCCTGATGCATTCAGGTACCTTTGGCAATGTAGGATATGGTGATTTTAAAAACGTAGTACATTTAAAACGTGACAAAAAACACTAAACATAAGCCACAAACTCATGTTTAATGGCGGTTGGAAATCAATGTTTGGTGCATATTAAATATGCCTTACTTATTTTTACAAAGTATTGGGGAAAAAAAACTATATTCACTCCATTAATTTAATCTTTTTAAGATATCTCAATTTTTTTAGAACTAAAATGTTAATTTAAAAGAATGTCCAGTTGTAAATTTTGTACCAGTTCCTTTCTCTCAACAGTATGTTTCAGGAAATATAATTTTAATGTTCTACAGTCTCTTCTTAAAAGTACCCTTTCCCTGTAGCATGTTTCCTCTGTTTAAATTATTTATAGTTTAACTCATATGAAATAATCCTAATCTATATCTAACAATTTATTCCTTTCTGTAATTTCTTTTCATTCTGTTTCCTCACTATACAAACTTTCCTGCGAATGTTAGAAAGCAACCTACCATTTCTTTTATCCCATACTTTCTGCCATCCTTCCTTGACCTTCTGAGGCTGCCTGTTTCTGTTCTATTGGTCATTTTATTTTGACATGTCTTAGCACACAGGTTTTGCACACTGTTTTTTTTTTTTATTACAGACACGTTTTATTTGCATTGAATGTTTGAGGAGAACATGAAGACCGCTACATGATCGTGTCATCATCGGTATGCTAATTATGTGAGTTTAGCTTGCAACTTCTAGCGACTTCCTGGGTCAAATTCAGCTATTTTCTGTGGGAGACAGTTTGCAACACTGGTTAAGTCGCCGAACAGAGAAATGTCATCGAATGGAATCCCCTAGATCTAAAAAACATGGAACCAGTTGTTTTGAACCACACTGACTGGCTCAATGCTGTAAATACAATTGGTTATTGAACAACATGTTATTTGTTGATTAATTAGGACTTCGAGTACACAGCATTGATTGTAAATAATTTCCAGGATGTGGTGGCATCACGAGTTGATAGTGTTATCGGGCAGAAATCAGAGCATCCAACAATCTGTCAAAACTCTTCTGCAGTATTACCAACTATTAAATTCCATGAATTTTTTCGATTCCGATTCTCAAGAGTCAAAATTGATTATCTCTGAACCAATACAATCTATTCCAGTTCGGTATTGGTATAGGTCAGTGGGTTTTTTTAGTGGTTACTTACATGACTGTAATTCAATTACGCGACACTGAGTTGGGATACGGTTCACCAGGGGCAAACTGTATCCCTTTCAGACCCAATCCTTGAAATGCCCGTCTAAAATGTTCCTAAAAAGGGGAAACAAACTTAAACGATTAAATCACATTTTTTGGTGTCTGGATCAATTTGTTTGAATTTTTTAAATAAGTAAGAATCGATTGTTTTGTTTTTCTTAACACAGATGGTCATGTCATAGAACTGCAGCATGAGATGAGCAGACGTTACAACCAAACGCGTAGTGAAGTTATCTAAGAGAGGATTCCACCAATGTCTGCTTATGAGAGAACATCACTGGATGTATCTGGTACTGAGTATTTAAATAATCTTAGCTACCCTTCGGACACCCCAGCCTAAACCAAATGCCTCTGGAGGAATTCAGATGGGGATCACTGTACGGTGAGTAGAACAACTGGCCCGTATTCCAGAGAACTCACCTTACTCACACCTTTGTACACCTCGATTATTCTCGGGTCCAGCTGGGGCATCGGCTGCCCCGACACCTCAGACATCACCGTTCCAACCTCTGTCTGCTTCTCTGTGATCTTTTCCATGATGATGTCCGCCAACGTCCTCCTGAAACATTCACAAAAACAAAACGGGTTTAGATCTGGGAGATAAATATAACCTCGCTCTGTTAATCTAGGGTAATCGCCACAGTTAGGTTCAAAATGGATTCTGGTCACTTCTCACCTCACTGGAGGGTTCTTATTCATGAACATCTCAATGGCCTTCTCATCGTCGGCGTCCACGATGACTTCAGAGTCGCATTCTGCATCGGCAGCACCTGCGTCTCCCAGCGCTGGCCACTCCTCATCAGAGTCGGCATCCTGAGAGTCTGGGCCTTTAATGGCATGATATGGTGTTACACTAGAATCTGTGACCCTAGGAGACACTCTTTCACTGAGCTTAGGTTTAGGCAAGCTTAGGTTTTGAATTAGGTTTAGGCCTATTTAGCTAGGAATTTATGATTAGGGAAAGGACTCTGGGTAAGGGCATAAAATTCAAATTTAATCACTCCACTCAGAATGGTCCGAAACACTAGGGTCATAGATTCTGATGGGTCACAGATTCTGGTGTAACAATGGCAACAACAAAACGTTACTTAGTCACAGTGCTTTTAGACTTCCTGCTTGTTTTTCCATTTCAGTATTCCATTCTTTCCCAGAATAACATCTCTAGAGTCTTCCAGCAGTTATAAAGACAGTTTGGATATTAGAAGACAGAGTATTTAGCTAGTTGAGTTTTAGTATCATGATGTCCAACAGGTCACAAAACAACTTAATGCAGCTTAATGAGCTTCGACTTAGCAGGTTGGCATTAGACCATCTCTATTTAAAAATCCAGAACTTTTAGAATCATCAAATATTACCTGCACAATCAAAAAAAATGAATAATAATACTCTAAATTAGTATTTTTTATTTTTTTTGATTGTGCAGGTAATATTTGATGATTCTAAAAGTTCTGGATTTTTAAAATAAAAAATACTAATTTAGAGTATTATTATTCATTTTTTTTGATTGTGCAGGTATTATTTGATGATTCTAAAAGTTCTGGATTTTTAAAATAAAAAATACTAATTTAGAGTATTATTATTCATTTATTTGCAAATAGTGATTTGTTGAAAACACAAAGGCTCTGAAGTGTTTCCTACAAAAATCCCCTAAAAATCTATTCTGACAACATATAATCAATTAGCATTTTAGTATATTCATAACCTACTTTAAACATCGACATAACTATATCCCTAACCTGTCTGCTGTGTCCCTTGGTCTTAATGATGCGGTTTGTTCACCAGCACACATCTAAGGCCTTCACAGAAGGGCGGCTTTGCACTGAGCTAAAATGATGCACAGGTGGAAGGCTTTGTTTAAATGAAAGACTTTTAAAAACAACTTGTTGCAATTGGTATGATTTAGGCTTATCTGATTAAAACGGGCTGAACAGATCTTTTTGTTGTCATACCACATCACAGATGTGAAAAATTGTGCATGTGAAGTACTGTTGTCTTGAGAAATAATTAACTGAATAAACAAAACAAAAATGTTAAGCACTCAGAAATAAGGTTACTTATTGTTTTCTTGGTGAATAAGAAAAAAACCTTGAAGTCACTATCAGCCATTCACCATTCCTTTTTAGTGCTTGATGTTTGTGTCTGTAGTTTTTACAAATGCAAACTAAATGTGTCCATTAAAAACAATAAGGACCCTGACTGTTGCATATGCATATAGATGAGGACATTTTTACCACACAAAAAAAAAAATACAACAGTAAAACAAACTTTTCTGTAAGTGTGTTTTTTTCAATAAGACGTCAACCTGTTAAAATAGATCATAAACGTCTCCACAACTTTACCGAGAACCGTGACTGGTGCCTTCTTCTTCTGCGGGGCCAGCCCATACTCAGTCTGCAGCTCCTCCTGTTGAATCCGGGCCTGCTGTAAGATCTTCCTCGATAGACGCTCGTCTACGTACTGATCCTCGGTTTCTGAGCGGACATCTCGCCCCTTCACCCGGCCTCGGGCTCTGATCGTGTCCGCTTGGAGGATCTGGTCGGCCAGCGCCACCGCCGCTCCAGCTCCGCTCTTCTCTCCTCCTCCTCCTTTGGATTTCTTTACTTTGGGCATCACCGCAGCGTAACTCAAGCCGAGACGACAGCAGCAGTGTTATATGTTAACATCAGTGCCTGAAAGCATAGGCACAAACCGTAAATAGTGCAAACACGTGTGAAGGCTACCTCGACGGAAGTGACGTAAATCATGACGCACAACATCCAGGTTGGCGAAGTTTGTGGGGAAAAAATCCTATTATATAAATTATTTCATACAAGAATATCCACGGTGTTTCACTTGTTTATTAAAATACTTCTGTGAAGTTTTTATTCGTAATAAAGGTTAATTTAACTACATGAGATTAATTTATATATTTATGACCCGGAAGTACTTAAAGCTAACCGACAAGGCAGCAGGAGAGAACGAAAAATATCAATGGGAGTAACTTGGTGAGTTCGTAGTTTTATTTTTATGCTGTATTTATTTTGTATACACTTCAAAATGTGATTTCGCACATTTATTCTCAGCATATCTGTTTCGCTTTACTCGCTCAGCGCTAGAAGGACAATCTGGCGTGCCTAATAACAGACAAGTGGACCCTACCTACTTCCATGTACACGCTTTCTGATTGTTGTGTTGGCTGCAGTGTGTGCCAGGTTCCTGTGGTGGAGGGGAAGAGCGTGCAGCAGACAGTGGACATCCTGCACAAGAAACTGGAGCAGCTGGGCGCTGTGAAGCAGGGCAGCTTCTGTGTGGACTGCGAGACGTACCAGTCTACAGGCAATGCTGGCGGTATGGCCTCAAATCTATACTGCGATATAATCTAAAACATATTCGGTAACGATATGTATTTCGACATATCCTTTTTTTTTCTGTAGATATTTCAAAATGACTGCTTATGAACATTCTCACTTTTCAGAAACATTGCAGCAGAACTTCAAAAAGGTTTAGAAGGTTATTTAATGAACATTTATTGTATAAACTACATTAAAAAAATATTCCAAGTATTTTTCCAAAAAAAATGTAACACAAAAATTCTCACAACATAAATAAAGATATTTTGAATAAAATACAAGCCGAATGATTGTCTTCTTTCCACAAAAATAAACCTGCATATATTTGAATTAAAAATGCTTCAAATTCAGCAGGTTTCTTTTCCATCTTTTTACAAAAGACAAACTTTTAAACTTTCAATATCTTGTGTGAAGACAACTGCTGAACATCAGCATCCTTGCATACCTGGTACAAAGTCTAGGCACAGCTTGATGACATCATCAAAATTCATAACCGCGGTATAGTCAAAATCTCTACATTTGGATAAATCATACCATTTCTACCTTTTTATATTGCCTACTACTAGCGGTAGATTTCAGGAGTCTACCACCTATCGTAGGAAAGAGTCAGTCATTGTTCTGATGTCTTGAGATGTTGCTCCATTGTTTCTACTTTGTTCTTTCCTCATAATGCCATATTTTATTCGTTATTTTATTAAGTTCACCAGTCCATCTTCCAGCAAACATGCACATTTTCGTCCAAATGTAACGATCGCAATGTAGTTAAAAATTAATTATTTATCCCTGAGTGCATTTATTAACTAAAATATGTCCTGAACCTACGTTGGTTTCATAATAAGCTGATTTCATGTGGATAATGAAACTCTTGGACATCCCCTTGCTGTTTAAATTTGAACTTAATTCTTTTACATTTATTTGGCATTGCCTTAAAATTTATCCTCAGGCAAGCCTCCATTTATCTTAATTTCTGATGGTTACAAAGTCATGGAATCATCATCTGAGTTTCTCCTTTATTTTATTTTTTTTAAAAGAAATGGTTGTCTGTGGACTTCTGCATAATGTGGTGCGTTTAAGAAACAGTTTAGCCTTTTTCATGTTATTAAACAAGTTAAATTAAAGTGGTCTCTTGAGTCTGAAAGCTTTGTAGTAAACAGGGTACTGAAGGCGTACTAAACAAAATGTGTTTAGTTATATTTTTAAGTGAGTTTAATAAGAGCAATAGTTATTTTTTTCTCGTAAGGCCAAGTTAGTTTGAATTGCTCCTCCTCAGACTACAATACTGAATAGAGCTTTGACTTGATTCTAAAATGTAAAAAGTGGCACCAAATCGACTTTGTTGCTTAACTTTGAAAAACTTTCTGCGTCTCTTTAGTCTGTGTTACCTTTCTTTTACAGGTCAGCCCTCCAAGCTCTTATACGTGATGCACAACTCCGAGTTTCCCCTGAGCTGCATGGCTCTCTTTGAAGGAGGACCCTGCCTGACAGCAGACGCAAACTTTGACGTCCTCATGGTGAAGCTGAAAAGTCATTTCCAGAACGCCAAGGGACACAAGGTGGAGTGTCGGGGCTCGAGATATCGCTACTGTGACTTCTTGATCAAAGTGGGCACCGTCACAATGAGCTCTAGCGCCAGGGGGATATCTGTGGAGGTATGGCCAGAGTTTAATATTAGTAGTAAGGGAAGAGATGCACCTTGTCAGTCTGCTAGTTTAACCATGGTTTTGTTTCACACAGGTAGAATACTGTCCCTGTGTGGTCCCAGGGGACTGTTGGAACCTCATGAGGGAGTTCATGCAGTCTTTTCTTGGCAACAATGTTCCAGAACTTCCAACCGTGTTTGCTGCCAAACCCGAGGGTGTGTTTGCTCCAGCGGACTGTGTTGACACCATGACTCAGTACCTGGAGCTCTTCAACAAACTTCGTAAATTACAGATCCCAGGAACCAATGTGCGTTGACTCTGTAACCTTTTTTAAAATAATAATTATTACTGTATTGATGTGTTAATTCTGGTCCCATGGATCATCTTGACATGCTGGATTTGTTTCAAGCCTATTTTTTATATTGCTATAGCTTCAATTGTGCATTATTTTCCCAAACTTAATGAGTGTTTTGTAATAAAAAAACTCTTAATAGTAAAATGTTTTCAGAGTCCAAATTTTTACGTTTATACGCATTTTGTATCCGTTATACTGTAAAACTTTGTAAAAAATGTATATGTTGTTGTATGAAAGTATAAAATCCAACATTTGAGCTGAACAAGCCACCCAACGTGCTGATTAAAACGATGTGTTTAGAAATGTGATACAAGCAAGATTCTAAGGATGATACAAACATTTCTTGGATTTCGTTTTTATACAAACAATTTAAATATTTGCATTTTTATTTTACTAAGCAGACAATTTTTTACTGTAATGAAAATTCAAAAACCTTTTTGAACAGGATTTTTTTTTTTTTTTTTTTTTCAATAATCCATGATTGTCCAATAATCCATTCCGTAGATGATTCTGCTGAAATAACTGAGTGGTAATCACAGGTCAAGAATTTGCTGAACAGATGATAAATTAAAAAAATAATTTTTAGATTCAAAAAAATTGTTTTTGTTTTACATTTTTAACAAACACTGATATAGAACAGACTAGAGTAACCTTTGTTATCCTACAGTAGGGAAATTCAGAAGCACCAGCAGCAAGTTAAAGGTAAATGGAAGCCTGCATGTTTAAGCAACGGTAAAATATATAACAATAGACTGTAAAGTAAGGGCAAATTTACAACTTGTGAAAAAAAAAATAGGTAACAGGTCAAAACTGAAATGTATTTCCTTGCCATTTTAAAGTGGGGTAAAAAAGTATTTGGCAGCCACCAAATGAATTGTACCACTGAGGAAGGTCATTCATTTTCATTATAGGTACACTAAGAATAAGTCATATTGTATGATTTGTTAAAAAGTATATTTGTATAATGGGGCAGCAAATAAGTATTTAGCAACTACAAGCAAGAATTCTGTCCCTCACAGCTCTGTTAATTCTTTGAGAAGCTCCTCTATCCTCCACTCATTAACTTTATTAATAACACCTTTTAGAACTTATCTGTATAAAAAACATCTGTCCACACCTTCAAACTCAGACCCCAACCTTCACTATGACCAATACCAGAGCTGTCCAAAAACACCAGGGACAAGATTGTACACCTGCACAAGACTGGGATGAGCCAATCTACAATAGACAAGCAGCGTGGTGAGAAGCAATTATAAAAACATTTAATTAATACAAGATCACCGACAATGTCCAGACTTCTATGAGTTGAAAGTCTGTGTTGCTCAGCGACAGCCTCAAAATATCATAGCTCTAGAGAAGATCTGCATGGAAGAAAGTGCCAAAATACCAGCTAGTGTGTGTAGAAACCTGGTGAAGACCTACAGGAAACATTTTTCTCTGTCATTGCCAACCAAGGTTACATTACAAAGTAGGGTTTGTCCCAATCAGGTTTTTTTGACCTCGAGTCATTTAATTTTGAGTATCTTCCGATACTTAGTTCCAATCCGATACTACTGTAGATAATATATCAAAAAAGAAAGAGTGAAGAAACAGATCCACGGAGGTTCCTTTTCTGAGCTGAATTGTAATCACTGAAAATGTGGTATTAACTTTAATTGTTCACAATGGGTATCTCAATACAGCAGACTTCCAAGTCACTCACGGTGTCAAAAACATGCCACTAAGCACCCTGGGAAATATGATAATTAGGTAACTCAAAATGTTTGAGTTACTTGTACTTGAAACAAAATAATATGCTGAACTAACTCAACACATTTGAGCTGGAATACGTTTTTTTCAGAATATTGAGTTTCAGCTACTCAGTGTAACTAAGTAATCTGAACATTTGGGTTTACAGTGTGGCTACACTATATCTTGGGCATCTGTCTACAACACTTTTTCTGTTGCGGACAATGAAGTACAGTGGCCGCAGTACGAAATTACTCGACCTAATCTGTATTGAGAATTAGATTTGGCCAACAACAATGTACCACTCAGAGACAGCGCCCATTCTAGGCCACGATGCCGCTACAGGCTCGGTATCTGCAGCTGCTGGGAGAACGAGACAACGGCTCGAAACGATATGGCTCAGAGCCAATCGCCTCCTCCACAGAAACTCTATCTCCCTGTACTCTGTTCCCTCTGGAGAAGGAAGTGGAGAAAAAACCTCAACCTCTAGATTATTTCCCTCTGAAGCAATGGAGCTTGCGTTACTACGTCTCTCTCTATGTCTTTCTGGCCATCTTTGACTGCGCCGCAGTAACATGTCAGTCACAGCCCAGACCACGCCCAGCCCTTCATCCCCCCCACTTGTTCCCTGGGCAGAAAAGTGGGTGGGGTTATACTCTGGCAGGGGGGTGAGTTACGTTTTAAATCATGCATGTCTGAGTTATCCTCATGTATCCTGCTCTCTGGGCTAGAAAGAGCTGCTTACTGGACTCAGATGCAGTGGTTTGGGCTCCGTCTAAAGTCTGAATGGGCTCCGTTTATTCTCTGATCAAACAGTCAGAGTGACACAGTGCTGACGGTGAGGGGAGAGCGGGGTCACAAGGCTGCTCGCTTACAATTTAAATTCAGGACAAGTTAATACTATATTACACCAACGGTAACATTTGATCATATATATTTATATCCCAGACGTTTAAAGCTGTAAAATGGCATGAGATAGCCCCTTTAAGGTTGACCAATTACAATGAGCCCTCCTAGATTCACCAAATCTGCACTGAAACCTGTTGGTAGTGAAGGTTTTAACGGAATAGGGGCCCCTACATCATATTCTGCTAAAGGCCCCATACAACCCTGGTTACATTTTTATCAAAAAGTGTAAATTTTCCAAAAGTGCTTAAAAGTGAGTTATATTCTCCATTGGTACTACTGGTCGTCTAAGGTAGTTGCTGTGGGAGCAGAAACTTTCTTGCTTTCTAGCTGTTCCGCTTTTTGTGATTGTAATCGTTAGCAGAGACTGAGGCCGCGGTTTTTAAGAGAGATCACCACCAGCGCTCATTAAAATCTGCACATACTACTCCTCTCTTATCTGCATATTTATTAGATTAATTTATACCATCTTGACAGACGGGAATAATGTGGGGTACCGGGGTCAGGCAGTGGTTATTGTATTTGCCCGGTCTGCAGCCCGAGCTTCGGGGTTATTGTTCCATGTGGCCAGCAGCAGCACATTGGGTGGACGGAAGGACGGTCCATCCTGCCGCCTGTTGTTCGGCCGCTTAGCCAATGAGAGCCCAGCTACCGCTCAGTCCCGGTCCAATGAGAGCGGCTCTGTCCGGACTCGTTTCTGGAGTTGGGTTGTTCAATCTGTGAGGAGGACAACAATCCGCCGCAGCTCTCTGAGTGAACCGGATGGATGCTGACGATGGTAACCTTACTTTTGCTTTTGTGATTTAAGAAAAAAAAAAAGGAAGAAAAAACCATTAACGAGCGTAGCCAAAGTCCGGCGTCCGTAGGCGGCTCTACACGGAGGATGTCACCGAAGAGTTATGAACGGCTCGCTCCGGGAGATTAGCTTTGAGTTAACGTTAGCGACCAACAAGAAGCGCTGGGTTAACTTTGATTGTCCTCGCTTAACAAAAAAAACAAAAACGCGTTAGCAGCCTAGCTAATGCTACTTCTTGTTCTGCAACAAGAACGGTAGCCGCTCCAAATACAGCGTGAATAACGAGGTGGGCTGCGGGTGCAACACGGCAAAGGGGAGTTTTAGCAGCGGCTAAGCCAGTGCAGAGCTAGCGGCTAGCGGCGGTAGCTAACTTAAAGCTGGCTCGGCTGCCTCACAGCAACAAAGTTGTTGGAGGTTCCTGGAGAGTGGCTCTCCGGCTGTTCTTTGTTCTGGCTCAACATGGGGATGGTGGGCTAGAGGCTAGCATGGCCGGAGGAGAAATCTCCCCCTCCCCACACACACACACACCTTGAGCCCGGACAGCGGGGAAAGACACGGAGGAGCAGCGGACGAATGTTAAATATCAGCGTTAATGCCATTGTGGTATGGATATGCAAGCGGGAGAGGCTGTGTGTGTGAGAAGGGTCCGGCTGACCTGACCCTGAGAGTCCATGGGGTTTTATTCTTCGCTTACATTTAGTTTTCCTCTCTACGAGGAGAAGAGGGGAAAACCACAAAGGATTAACCAGATTATAGTAACAGACGAACCTTTTCTGGATTTTTGCCTGTGAGTGAAGAGTGCTGGGGCAAATAATCATAAACCTAATTTAAAGTGTAAGTGCATCAAGAAGAGGGCCCCCAAAAATACCGAAGTATAAAGTAGCCAAACCAGAAATCACTCGAGTACGGGTTAAGAAACAAAACAAGTATTTTGTATACTAGTTGAGTTCACCAGGTGGAGACAAATGGAATTGTATTTGCATTATGCACTTAATGCCATTATGTGAACTTAAATCTGGTATGTTAAGTCGTAAAATTATCCAAATATAATGAAAAAAATAACTAAATGCATCCGATGTAATTTCTTTATACATACACACACACTTCCCGTGATAATATATATATATTAAATCACGTATGAGTTATCCTCATGTATCCTGCTCTCTGGGCTAGAAAGAGCTGCTTACTGGACTCAGATGCAGTGATTTGGGCTCCGTCTAAAGTCTGAATGGGCTCCGTTTATTCTCTGATCAAACAGATCTGACAGTTATATATATATATAATATATAATAGTTCCCCGTTTCTTCTTGACCCCCAAAGGGCTCAGCAGACGCAGAATAATATTGGAACAGAGCTGGCGTTAAAACAAGTGGTCTCACTTTAACCTAAGCTGTAGGTGTGAGTTTATGTGTCGTGGATTTTTGTGGTTATAACATGCTTGTTCTTCTTTCAGTGAAGCATCCCAGTTATTAGTAACCGTATCCATAACAGAGAGTCCAAAAGTCGAGTTTGTGAATGAACGGGTTGAGCTCCTCTTCGAATAAGCACAGCTGAAATCCTTAAAAGAAAAATTATAACGTAAGGCAGATTTGTTCCATAAAACAAAACGGAAAATATATAAGTGAAGCTTGCAGAGAGATTAAACAATATTTTATTTGTTGATGTTGTCATTAATCCACTATATGTTCACCAGTAACGCTTACAGTAATAAATCAACAGTGGGGGGCGGTCATAGTCTCCTCTCTGTTATTTTCTGATCTGTAACTCACATGTATTGTTTTTTATTTTGATACACAGATTTGACCAAAAATCTAGACACCTTTTGAATTAAGTGATAGTTTATAGGTTCTTGTGTACGGGATAGTCAGTTTTTTTCTTCCTACGCTTCATAGACTAACAAAAGTTTGGCAAACTGATATTGTCCTCTTAGGTGAAGCGTGCCGTTATTAACCTGATAAACATTCCAGCTATCGCTTTGCAAAGTGTAGTTTTAAAGCGTTATTTTTCCTAAGAGTGATGATCGCCGCTCTATTAGTCTCAACATCATCCGCGTTTTTAGCTACCAGACATAAAATCAGCTTTACAAAAAACAGAAGAGTTGCAGTTATTTTTGCAGCCGGCTGACCACCAGCATACAGCAACAGGTGGGGGCAGGACAGCACCGTGTCGCTGTTCTTTAAAGCCTGAGGAAACAGCTCTCTCATTATGCAACCTCTCATGGCTGTTTTCTAGTCTCCTCCTGCTGGTGCCGGTGCTGACGGCGGATGTGAGTGGTCGGCCTGAGGCTCGTTGCTGATTTCAGTTCTGCAAATGACATGATGAGACTAATCTGATCAAGAGAACGTCTTGGAACAGTAAGTATACTTGTTTTATGCACCCTCTCTCTGTATTTATGCCCAGATGTTTTACTAATTAGAAGCTAAAGGTGCATTTCAAGGGTTCAAGCTCCTTGAACTTGTCCACAGTTCGCATTTTACAACCTCAAGTGTTCTTTATTGAGATGTTATGTGAAAAGATGAAACGGGTGTAGTGGATAAAGGGATAAAAACGCTTAAAAGGGTGGAGTACATTTGTGTTAAGTCCATCTGTGTATGGTTTAATCTCAGTGTGATTGCAGCTGCTCTGTTAAGGCCTCGGAGGTTATTGTGAGCACTGAAACAGGGTTTTGGTCAACAAGAAACACAGCAGACAGGTCAGGGATAAAGCTGTGGAGACGTTTGATGCAAGGTTGAGGTATTAAACAATATCCCATCCGAAAATGGAGTTTGGCACTGGTGAAAACCTAGCAAGACATGGGCATCCAGC
Source organism: Apricaphanius iberus (assembly GCA_028564705.1). Taxonomy (NCBI): domain Eukaryota; kingdom Metazoa; phylum Chordata; class Actinopteri; order Cyprinodontiformes; family Aphaniidae; genus Apricaphanius; species Apricaphanius iberus. The sequence goes on from JAPXFQ010002889.1 coordinate 1,061,386, forward strand.
TGAACTGAGAAGCAAAGAGGTACATGGTAACTCTGAAGGAGCTGCAAAGATCCCCCTCCACAAATCTAAGAAGACATCTATATTTGAAGGAAAGGGGAACGGAACAAAGTGTGCACTTTAGAGCAGGATAGGGACTGTAGAAACGAAATGAGAGCGAGAATGGTTTAAACTGAATCCCGTTTCATCTGTTAGACTGAAGAGTTATGACCTGAATCTGAACGAGAATCTGTGCCAAAACTTTGATGTTCACGTATTCCTCTAATCTGTTTGAGCTTGTGCTATTTTCTAAAAGAAAAATGGATAAAAATCAAAAGGAAGGTGGTGCAGGTAGGGACCCCAAAGGTGGTTACAAAGTATAGTGGTGGGGAAGGAGATGATCCGTGGCAAAGTTCACTGGTAACCATAACGGATTGCTTCTGTTTCTTTTTAGGCCAGTCTCATCTGTTCAACCCCTAACCTGCCCCTCTCTCCCATGTATCTTCTCCATCAGAATGAGTTGCTGCTTCGCTGCAGGACGTGTGTCCTATAACTGAGGCCACATGTGTATCCGGACAGATGGATCGCTGTAAGCACGTGGTTCGCCTCCGTCTGGGCCAAGACCATTCCATTCTCAATCCACAGAAATGGCACTGCGTGGAGTGCAGCACCACGGATTCGGTGTGGGCCTGCCTCAAGTGCTCCCACGTCGCCTGTGGACGCTTCATAGAGGAGCACTCTCTCAAACACTTCCAGGAGTCGCAGCACCCACTGGCCATGGAGGTGCGTGAGCTGGACGTCTTCTGCTTCGCCTGTGGAGACTATGTACTGAATGACAATGCGGAGGGAGACCTCAAACTCCTCAGAGGCGCTCTCTCTACAGTCCGGAGCCGAGGTAGGCGGTCTCTGCGCTCTTCCACTGGGGGGGATTGCGCCCCCTGGGTCTTGGAAGGTGGGCCGCAGCCCGTCATGCAGCTGGCCCTGCGCCACAGGAGGAGAGCGCTACTGGGAAGGATGCTTCAGACGTGGGTCAGCAAACACCAGGAGGTTCAGAATCGGCGCAAGGAGACACTTGAGGAGGCCAGGAGACAAAAGAAGGAGGTGAAACGGAAGCTCCTGGAGGATCTCGGCGACATTCCTCCCAGAAAGAGTGCCAGGCTTCTTACTCAGGGGCCACGTTCCACCATGACGCTCATTCCTCGCAAGTTCCGCGACCCCCCAGAACGCCTACCTCCACTTCCCAAAAAGCCTTCACTTCTCGCCCTGCCCCGCAGGCCTCCACAGATCAGCAGAGGCGCCAAATTGAGGAGATACTACTCCACTCACGCGGTAACGCGGAGGAGACGTGCTCCAGGTGTTACCGGTCTGCGCAACCTGGGAAACACGTGCTACATGAACTCAATATTGCAGGTGCTGAGCCACCTGCAGAAATTCAGGGAGTGTTTTCTCACTTTGGACCTGTGTGAGACTGAGGAGCTGCTGGCCAAGACCAACCACTCCCAGGGCATGAAGGGGGTGACGGGGGCGGTTGTCAGTAGCGGAACCACACCACTCTCAGAGTACCCTCTGGGTAGTATGGGGAAAGCGGGATGCTGGAATTTGCCCGTCGACAGAAAGGAGAGCGTCCCTCCCTCCCCGCAGGCTGCAGAACTGGTCCAGCCCAAAAAGCCTCGCTGCTCTACTCGCCAGCAGATGTCCTTGTGTCACGAGCTGCACACACTATTCAGGGTCATGTGGTCGGGCAGGTGGACTCTAGTGTCTCCCTTCGCCATGCTGCACTCCGTTTGGAACCTCATCCCGGCTTTCCGCGGCTACGACCAGCAAGACGCCCAGGAGTTCCTGTGTGAGCTGCTGGACAAGGTGCAGCAGGAGCTGGACACGGAGGGCTCCAAGCGGCGGATAGTCATCCCCATCACAAAGAGGAAACTGTCCAAGCAGGTGCTGAAGGTCCTGAACACCATCTTTCACGGGCAGCTGCTGAGCCAGGTGAGACGTGCCGACGGGTGGTAGCATGAGAGCAAAGCCTCCTCGTTGGGTAATAGTTGTGCAGCACCTACTAGAATGCATTAATCAGACATTTTTGATCCAATATAATTTCCCAGTTTAGTTTTTTATATGGTTTAGAACACATAAATGAAAAGCATATTTTTTATGTTTAGTTATTAGTTTTAAGTTCTACAGAAAATTGAGGAAAAATGATATAATCACAAGGGATGTAAGAAAATATAGATATGCTGATATTTGATTTTTATCACGATATTGTATTCAAAAACAATTTATCGATTTAAAAAAAATATTTATTTGAATTGAGCCATTAATGATGACAGTGATTTTTGTAGCAAAATTAAATGTACCATCTACGGCAGCAACTAACGATTATTTTAATAATCGATTCATCTGTACATTATTTTTACGATTAATCGCTTTTAATAATTATATTTGGCTATTACTTTCACCTATATAAATTTTTACGAACAAATTTTCTATAAGGACAAGGAAAACACAAGATAATTGTGCATTTCACTGCAATCTATTTTATTGGAGTCAACGGTGTAAAATGTGCAAAATCTTTGTCCAGAATCATTTTTAGGCATAAAAATAAAAAATGAGGTAGAAATCCTTACAAAGTAATGTACAGAATATTAACAAAAATATCTCAGCCCATGACCTTTATGGCCAGCATTATGGAGGCAACATTGGGGCTATCAGAGTTATTTAGCCTACCTTTTACTAAACACAATATTCTTTATGGTTTGTGGGGTGTTGGGGTAAATGTGCCTTTTTAGATTGGGATCTTCTGCTTTTAGTTAAATGAACTTGAACATTTCACAAAAATGACTTGAAATAAACACAGAGGGAACATTTCCCTCTCCACATTCACTAAATCAGTTTAGGGATTTTCAGCATCACCTTAAAGTTTTTTCTCTTCTAAAGCTAGCAATTTAGCTGCTGTTGTTCTTATAAAAGTAGTATTTATTAATAATAATTGTGCCGTTCACTTTAATTAAAATGACCCCCAACAGAAAAAAATCCTGAAGGAACTCATCTGTAATTTTTGAAATTAAATGTTTTAAGGTTGTAAAACACCTTGCAACACAGTTTATACATGTTTCTTGGACAATATTGAAAGCTTCTCATTTTTCTCACTAGTTTAAATACTCTCCAGATTAAAACCATACATTTCTAAGCATAAAAGTTTTATTATACAGTAGGCCTGGGCGGTATACCGGTTCATTCCAAAAACCGCTGTTTATTTCGTTATATGAATTTTTAATATACCCCTAAACCGGTGAATACCTCGCACATCTTTCGGAACGTTTAATGGAGGGGAAGTGTTTCATCCAGGACCGATTTCACTGCTATACGCTCTTCACCACAGTGTAGAAAAAATAACGTTTTTAACTAAGTACATCTGCTGGTAGAGCGAAGCACACAATTCTGATGAAGTATTTCCAAAAAAGAGGAGCCTCGTCTATAGTTTAAAAAGTTTATCTGCTTTAAAATGTCAGACGAGAACAGAACGGCATACCTTTTACAAACGGTCTTGAGAGTAACCAGTAGGGGGGAGTGTTGAGCGCTATTTGATCGTCTGCAGGTAAACACGGTCAACGGCGGCAAAACCAGTAGGAAAGAAATCATTAATAGCGGTAAATATGTTTTACGTACCATCTACGATACTTCTGCCGTCTTTTTTTCTGTTATCTGAGTATTAACTAGCTAATGATCACCTACGGTCGCCATGTTTATTTTACTTCTTCTTTGGCAAAATCCGATCTGAGTCTATACTCTGCCCCCTAGCGGGATTCTTCAGTACTACATGCAAAGCAATTAGGACATGCAATTTTGCTTGTGCCAACGTGAGGTTTTAAAAAAAATTATACATATACTGTGGACCGTGGACCAAGTACCGAGGTACGGACCGTACCGTGGGCTACCTGTACCGTTGCACCCCTAGTTGCTATCAGTCAAGATTTGGCCCAGAAGTTGATTGAGAGCATGCCCAGTAGAATTGCAGAGGTCCTGAAAAAGATTGTTATTGTTGATAAAAGCCTTAGAAACGTATGAAGTGCTTGCAATTATGTCAGTACATCACAGAAACAACTGAAACAAAGATCTAAAAGCAGTTTAGCAGCAAACTTTGTGAAAACTAATATTTGTGTCATTCTCAAAACTTTTGGCCGTGACTGTACTATAAAAAACGCAGCGAAACAGCAAAGGTAAACTGCGTTATAGTAAGGGACGACTGTATTGAGCGTATTTATTTCTTATTAGGTGTAAGTGACTTACTGCTGGCTCTTCCTCTGCCGCATCATATCCGACATGTTTTTGTCTCAGATGTTCATTTAGAGAAGTCCTGCTTCCGTGCCGTGCTAGATAATCTTTTCACAGCATCTAGAGTGAAGTGCTCTCGCACTTTTGAGGTCTTTGTTCAGGTTTTTTCCTCAGTTCTATTATATCTCCTTTTCTCTTGTACCATTTCTTTCTCCGACGTCTTGTTCAGTGTGAGCGCGCGTCAGCCATGTGTGTGGTACGTCATGAAAAACAAGGGTACCTATTGAGTAATTTCTTCTACTGCTCCACTTGTAAATCGGTGGCTCATTACTGCCACTCACTGGCTGCATATATAACAGATTGTAACCAGTGTAACAGATTGTATTAAAAATAGACCGCTTAAGGTAAAACGTGATTATCAAGATACTAATCGATGACTTAATTAGTTGTCAACCATTTAAAAAAATCGATTATAATCGATTTAATTGATTAGTTGTTTCAGCTCTAGTACGATCGCTAGATGATGGTTGTTTTCACCTAATAGAACTGGATGTGTTATGTATGAAACAGGTTAAGGTGTTTAGAATGGAGTTTTTCTACAGTCAAATTATGTTTTAAAAATCACAAACTAGTTTTATTCATAGTATCATGATATCTCAATACATTGTGTTGTACCCCCTGAATCGTATCGCCAGATTCTTGCCAATACACATCCCTAGGTTGGAGTGTTTAGAACGCTATGAAACTTTTTCTATAGTTATTTTTTCAAAACTTGTATTGTCCCCCCTGTATTGTTAAGCCTAGTTTTTGCTTCTCCGTTTTGACTGAGACTGATTAACGCAACGCCATTATCCGTCACCTACGCAAGGACGCACGGTGTAGATGTCCAATTTTTAACTATCCATCTCCGTCAACGCAGAGCGTATGCATCTGATTGGGCAATGGTGCTCCATAGTTGCTGTAATCAGTAGGTAATGCAGCGTTTGTGCACTACATGCTTTATATTGAAAGGATAACTCATCTAATCTGTTCTTTTGGGGATTTTGAACACAAGGAGGTGTAGGAAAACAACAAACAAGGCTGCTGTGTTTTGTTTCCACGTGTTTCTAGAGTGTTCTCTGATCCGCACTTCTAGTAAAAAGCTTTACAGCTTAACCAAAGCTAACTCTCTGTCGTTTATTGCTCCTTGAGGAAGAAATGCGTTCACAAGCCTAGAAAAAAAATGAGGCGACGCTGTGATAGTAGGCAGAGACGCCATGAAAACTTAGCACTCCCTGCTGTCATGGTTGAGCAACGCTGAAAAAACAATGGAGAGCGGAGTGGAAGAGCGGAGTACTATAAATGAAAAACGTCTGCGTCTTAGTGCAAATTTGCGGTCGGAGAAGCATAAACTAGGGTTTATACATATCATATCACCAGATTCTTGCCAATATACATCCATAATAATCACCATTTATTTAAAGGAAATAACCCTGGTCATTTAAGTTTCTTTTAACTCAAAATGTTTTCTCTCATGGGAATTCTTAGCTCTGATGGATTAAATGCAGATCTGCTCTCATAAGCTGGTGTTCCCTGGGCCAAAATCTTTGACTCTAGTTCATTGGACCAAACAAAATGTATTAAAAAGGAATCCAGGCTCCACCCAAAAAAACCCAAAATAAATCACAAAACATTTGCATTTATCTGCTCAATAATAAATTAAGCATGCAATATTTTGATTAAACAGGTAAAGTAGTGACATTTTCTATGTAGAAAAGCAATTAGCAAATAAGAGCGGGGCCGAAACTCGGGTTATGCATTTTTGCCTTATAAAAAACTCCCCACTCCATTTCTTTTGGGCTCTGTTGGTGGGTAATATAAGAAAAGAATTTGGGCCACTTTCTTTATAGAGGCTTAAAATGACAGTGTGTAGTTTCCCTGCTATTAGGGGACAGTACAACCATTACTAGCAAGCAGTATTTTTGTAGAGTGACAGCCTTTCGAACTTTTTGGCCTTCATGGCCAAAAATCCCTGGGAGTTTCGTCCAATTTTCAAGCTAGTATAACATTCGTTCAACCTCCAGCGAAATCATATATTCAGCAAAATGACGATGAAGAACATCAGACTCTCTTTCATCACTGACAGCGAGCGAATAGGTAAATGTGTAAAACATTTCCCTATTCGCCATTTATGAATGGTAAAAGTTTAAAGGATTTTGTAGGTAAGTGATATTATTCAGATGTTTTCTTTAAATTAACCATATTGTTAGACAGAATAACAATGGCTGAGGAGGCACCTTCGCTGTGAGCTGGCATCTCAGAGGGTTGCATGGTTCTTTGATCGGGTTGGTCGCGGTTGGGGATTTTTAATGTTAATACGTCGCTTGATGCCGCCGCTAGCTGCTCCTACCTGTGCTCTAATGTAAATGCAAAAATATTTCTGTCTAAAATAAGCGACTGCTCAGTAAAATCACTGATTTCACTCACAACCTGTGTAGCTTCATCATCTGGTTTGTGTGGTCATTTCTCTGAGTCTCTACTGGACTCTAAGAAACACAGAAAGGAGTGGGAATTGAACCCTGAATTAAAGGCTGGTTGAAGTCGGACAATAGCAAGAACCCATCACATTGTCAAGCACATTATTTAAATTAGGCCACCACCGGGCATTGATACAGAAAGGGACAGGGGGGATGTTGTCACTGTTATCGTCCATTTACCGTTACCAAGGTTTACGGTGATGCTCCAAAGTCGGTAACGGCATTTTTGTCCACAGGCTCACATAGAAGGAAACATGGCATACAGTATGCCCTCGAGGACACTAGGACCCACGTCCATGTATCTTAGACTCGCTGTTTATGGTTATTTGTTGCGAAGCCACCAATACTTTTCAATTGTTCTGTATAATTTTATTGATTTTCAACAATATGTCAATGGATACTTCCAGAGATTAATGGTAAAACCTACAGACTGTCACTTTAAAGTATGTAGCCAAGTTGAATAAATTCGATAATAAGAAAGAATAGAAAATGTGTGACAAATACTCAGCGTTGTGCGCAACGTTTTCCATTATGAGAAGACTTGCATTTCTTTATTCAAGGAATTTGGGGGCTGTGGTGTTTGGACTTTTCAGTATTTTATTTCCAGTTCACCGATCAGATCTCATCAAAATTAGAAATTGGCAGATTCCAACCTTATTTACCTTATTTATTTACCTCTTTTTTTTAAACTTCATACGTTGCTTTTTTTTAAACTTATAAAACTCTGTAATTTGTATTGTTTTGGTTTTACTTGTTTTTAGGTGAAATTGTGTGCCTTAGAGAAAAACAGGATTTTAATCATTTACATCAAAGACATTTCAGTAAAGCGTTGCTCTCTTGCTGATCAGATAAACTCCAGCCATGTCTGGACTTATACTAAAAATACACTTTCTATTCAAATAGCTCATGTCTTTTGTGCTATGTCTGATTTAAACTTTAAACACTTGACTGATAATAGAGATTACTAAATTTAAGTCTCCATCTTAATCACAACATTCACACTGAAGAGTGCAGCTTCCTTCTGCTTTGTTACACAAACAGAATTTAACAATAAAACATTGCATTCATTAGGTATTAAGTGATTTCGAAATGAATTCACTTCACATAAATACATAGAATACATAAAAAAGTAATTTTATTGTGATCTTTTCCCTCCTCTGATTCTGTTTTTAGGTGACGTGTCTGTCCTGTAAGCACAAGTCCAACACAGTGGAGCCTTTCTGGGATTTGTCGTTGGAGTTTCCGGAGCGGTATCACAATAGGAAGAAAGGCTCAGGCGCTACAGCTCACCGGCGCAGCTGCACCCTTATAGAGATGCTGTCCAAGTTTACAGAGATGGAGGCTCTGGAGGGCAACATCTACGCCTGCAACCACTGCAACAGTCAGTGGATCCTTCTGTCAAGTCACATCAGCTGCATTTTTCCTTTGCTACCTGTAAAAATTCACAACAGAAGTTCCTTTGTGGGGGGGGGCACACACATATAATATTTAGTTATGTTTATATCATTGTTATTTACCAAGATTACCGATTAGGAGAACAAGAGGGCTTAAAGGAGCGATGAAACATTGTGCTTTTAAGAGACGAGAAGCAAACATCTGAATGACAGGGTTTCAGTGGATAGTTAAAGAAAACTGAGATTTAAACCACCTCTTTATATAAAGTCTAATAGAAACAGGGTTACTGATTAAAGCGTAACTGAACCCCATGAAATAGCATCATCAGGCAACACGTAGCACACAAGATAAGCAATTTCAACTCGTCACCGGGCGGGGCGAGCGTGTCTGAGAGAGGGAGTGCCTGTGACGTAGACGATGGAAAAGATGTACCGCTCGAAGCCAATCACAAAAAATTCAAATGCAGTGCATCAGGATTACCATGAGCGGCAGCACTAAGACGTTTTTAGACCAAAAAATGTGGAATTTAACAAGTTTAAATGAAAATGTAAAAAAATGCCCTGAAACTGAATGATTGTATTGATAAAGAATTTATACAGTTTATAAGCAAAAAAAAAAGTTTTGGGGTTTAGTTACACTTTAAAACCAATATGTTGACAAAGTTCTGGATCAGTTTTCCCCTCTTCTGCTTAATCATTGTATATCGCTTTATTTTTTTCGATACATTTTTGTGATAGAAATGTTTTTGATGAGTCATGGAATTGAATATTCCATTACATTTTTATCTTTTTAAGTTTATCATGGTTCTGATCCACGTCAAAGACGATGGTGACTAGTAATCAGACCAAAGTGACTCTGAGGAACCTCTCGTAAATAGATTATAGTCACTAACCTCATAAATACTATTAAACTCGACTATGTAGGTTATAAAAACCAGTGTTTGACGAAACGTGAATAACACGTCTCCAGTGGGTACAAACACATTCATGCCGGTACAAAATGTCCGCTGGCACACGACTCAGTTTCATAACTGAGAATGTCTGCTATGAAAAGAAAACCCAAGCTCTTTCTCTGCAGCTTTTGGTTGATTTGATCCGAACTAAGCGTGGTGCTGCCCGGCAGGCAGTGCATGTGTTACATTAAGGAGGGGGAGAAGGTACGCCACTGAATACAAAGGGCTGTAGTTGATTAATGACCGCAGAAGATCATTGTTCCTGCTTCTCAGTTTGGGATTGTTCATTACAAAGCAAGTTTGTAGTTCTGAATAAAGTTTTGTTACACATGCCTATATCTGAACATTGACAAATTTAAAATATTAACCATTTATACATTTATTTTCAAAGTGGGTTAGTTTTGCTTGTATATGCAACAAAATTACTCATTCATATACAAAACTCTCCTTTTACAACACATTTTCTATAATTAGCAGGCTAGTCTTTATTTTCATAGGTTTAAGGATATCAGCTCCTAAATAGTTGGTAGAATCCCACCATGTGTCGACACTTCACATTCACTTTAATTTGTCTTTCAATTAAAAGACAAATTCTAGCCCCTGGCAGCAAAGCTCAGTTATTTGCACAATACTTTAATAGTTTTATACAAGATCTTTATTTACTTTTTGATTAAAATGTATAACTTTTTATTAGAGCCGTTCGCACAGAGTAATTTTATCATAAAATTGTAATGAATAAAAAATAAATAAAAATCAGGAAAATGACACCAAAAAACTGTTTTAGATGTGGGGTGCTGTTCTCCTGAGAAAGGAAGGAATAACTTATTTTCCTCCCTGTCTTGGTTTCAGAGAGAAGAAGAAAATCATCCCACAAACCTTTAGTTCTGTCAGAAGCACGAAAGCAGCTTCTGATCTACCGCTTACCTCAGGTTCTACGGCTGCACCTCAAACGCTTCAGGCAAGTTTCCCGTCCGGCTCACTTTCCAGCCTCAGCCTTTTTTTTCCCGGATGTGAAATCGTAATAATGAAACTAAGACGTGCTAACGGTTTTCTCATTGCCTGTGTTACGGCAGATGGTCGGGCCGGAACCACAGGGAGAAAATCGGCGTCCATGTGGCCTTTGACCAGGTTCTGAACATCAAACCATACTGCTGCACAGACTCGGGTCACTCTGTCCACAGAGGAGGCTACACCTACGATCTGTCTGCCGTGGTCATGCATCATGGTAAAGGCTTCGGCTCAGGGCACTACACCGCATACTGCTACAACACAGAAGGAGGTGAGAAACCGTCCGCGTCGCCCCGCCGTCCCGTCTGGATCGCCGTTGTTTAACTCGTTGTATTGTGCTCCTCAGGTTTTTGGGTCCACTGTAATGACTCTGAGTTGAAGGTTTGCAGCGTGGAGGAAGTGTGCAACACTCAGGCCTATATTCTTTTCTATACCCAGAGGTCTGCCTAGAAACCTCTCCCGCTGTGACTCCTACTGAGGGCTGCATTTAAGAAGACGCTGTCTCTGAAGCTTTCCCTGATGTCACTATGAAAGGGTCTACCAAACGATATGGTAACCAGGGCGAAGGGAAACCAATCCTACCGATGTTTCTCATAAAATCAAATATCAACGAAAAGTTATTTTATTTCACTTCAAGGTGAGGAATTCATATATGTAGGTCAATTACAAACATAGTGATATAACTGTTTATTCAGGATATGATAGTGATAACTATTAGAACTATTAGAAGAATTTATTTTCCCGGCCAAATGTCGATTTTAAACGAATCAATTTAAAAAGAAAATACAAATAGTTAAAAAGTGTGTCTGTATACTGCACTCTGTATTCTCTAAATACTTTTTTCTGGGCTCAGAGTTCCTTCATCAGCTCTGCAGAGAGGCCAGCTAGAGAGCATTTTGGACTGAATTACTGAAAAAACTTTTGAAATATTTGATTTATTGAGATGCATCTGTAGTTGGGGCAGATGGAAGTGGTAATTTTTGCCATGTCTATTAGTAAGCGAACATTAATAATGTTTAGAAAACTGAATCATGTCTGTTAGAAGGAAAAACCTTTTCCTAAACGAGGCTGCAGGTTTTTACGGCCCGCAGGACGGACTTTTCTTTCTTTCTCTCTTTTCCTATCTTAAGTTCGTGGCCTGAAGACTGTGGGAGCAGGCCCTATCCTGCTTAACTTCAACGTATGAGTCCACGTTTTTAAGCCACAATCAGAATGGTGTCCGGAAGCATCCGGACGCTCCACTCAGACAGCATTTTACATTCACAGGCAACACGGATCATGCCGTTTTTAAACACTTTTTTGATATTTACGTGTACACGTTTGATTTCTGAGCACTAAATACTCCAAGCTCCACACGGAGCCGGGTTCTCAGACTTAACTCCAAACTCCGTGCTGCCTCCTGTTTTCTAATTATTGTGTAATATCAATTATGGAAGCTTTTAATACTCACCGTGTCATTTTTTATTTTTGTTTTCTTCTCCAATGTACGCTGTGACTGGATACTGTGTCTTAGGATCAAGACTCTCAGAGAACATAAATAGTTTTGGGATTGTTCTAGTCTTTCTGTTTTGACTCCATGAAAAGAGGCGAATAAACCAAGTTTCCAACAAATGAGAATGAATAAAGGGAAGCTGCAATTCTCTGGAGGAGCTGCTGGTCCTACTGTACGTTTGGCTTTATTCCTTTAAAGAGCAGCTCCTCCTGCGGTTTAACAGTTCGACCGCTGCACCTCTGTCTAACCTGCTGGCAGATGAGAAACGAGTAGAAAAAGGAAAAAAAAAGGCAGATGGCGGTAAATCTGAAGAATGTTTTTGGGAGATTTGGAGAGGTATCCATGTTAAAGTTGAGCACCTGAAAGCAATATATTGTACATCATTCATCTTAAGGGGAAGTTAAAATAAAATCAGGAATTCTTCTGCTTATTATCCAAGATTTTTCTTTTTTGTGGGGTTATTTTCCTACTCTGCTGTTTCTATCGAGCTCTTTAGAATTTGCTAGGTAATAAAGAAAACTGTTGTGTTTGATACGAGTCAAATGCAAAATACATTCGTGAACTCTGTGAAAGTTGGAACAATCTAAATGACGATGAATGTCTTACTTTATAGTGGTCAGTTGTGGCCATGCCACTGGCTCTGATCTCCTTGAGTTCTGTCTTGTACTGTAAGAATACCTGTCATAAATGTATTGTTCGTAAGGGTTTTGCCTGACGGTAATTATTAAAAAGACAACAAACACATCTGGATGTTTTTTCTCTCTTTCTTTTTGAGTTTTAACAGATTAGTGTGTTTAAATCATAATCTGCAGCTGAAGTCCTGCAGATGCGTTTGCTTCTGACATGCCTGAAACGGGTAATTAGGTCATCAGCAGGACTGCTGGCTGCATGCTGTGGAGGAAATTCAGTACTTTGATGCAGAAAAAGGGCGCAGGACCAAAAATGGCTCCTAATAACGGCTAAAAAAACTAAGGAACTAACTAATGTTAAAGAAGGATGTGTAATTGATGTGGATTATAGCAGTTTTTTTGTTGGAGTAATAACCAGTAAAAGCACCAGTAATGTATGCTTTTTATATTTAGGTCTTGTGGCCATAACGGCCTTGTTTTGACAGGTTAGTATAGGAACAGAAAGTGGGGATGACGGGACTCTAAACAAAGGGCTGCACACATGACACTGCATATATATTAGGGCTGGACGATAATTCGATAGCAATGTATATCGATCGATAGATGTGTGGTGCGATAGAAAAAAAGGGGTTGATAAAACAGTTGTTTCCCCTCATCTTTTCATTATACCCCAATCAGGCAGCTTAATACAACAATCATTACTTACTCCAAACGAATCATTTACAATGGCCCACGCAGCTCTGTCAGCCGCCCTCGCTCCTTTCAAACTATAAAAAGGATGAAATTATTTGAGCCGAAGCAGAATTTTTTAATAGTCCCTTAGCGAACCTTCACCGTAACTTCGCCGCGCTCAGACGTCACAACAAGGCAGCAGCGGAGGAAGTTGTTCCGGATAAATGTTTCAGAGGCTCCGGTGAAGGTTAGGTCCCATTTTGAACCGATCCTCCACGCACTAAAACACTAAACTTAGAAATAATGAACGAAATATAAAGCTACGGTCAGCTGTTTTAAGCAGGACTTCCCTCTCCAGCTCGCTACGAATCTCTTACAGAGACACAGGAAACGTACCCAGGTCGCGTTGCGTTGCTAACATCTGTGGCTGTTAAAATCTCCCTTCGGTTCTGCTCCTGGTCCTTAGAAGCGAAAAAACGCTTTAAAAAACACAACAGGGGTTGGATAGACCTGCTGGCTTCAGCTCTCAGTGACTGAGCTGCAGTGTTGGAGCCCATCAACACTGGTTGGTAGCTAGTTAGCTTTAGCTTTAGCCTACAGCTGAAGAGAATTTGAATAAGCTTTATTGACAAACTAAACCAAGGGTTTCAGCCATTAATATTATAAAGTGTCATAAAATGTTTAAAAGATTAAAAAGCATAAAAATAAGCCTTTAATTTAAATTACTAACAATTAAAATATGTATAATACAATAATTAATAATATTACTTTTCTTTGTATTTACTGATGTTACTCAGGTCTCTTGGTTTGTTTCTGTGTCTTACAAACTTATGATAAAAAGGAGTGTTTGAAAATTTTATTAATGTAATTCTTAGTTAAAATTAGTTCATTGAAGAATAACAAAATGACTGAGGAGGCACTTATAATATATTTTTTACATTATGTGATTTTTTTTTAATCGATATCGATCAATATGACAATTTTTTTATCGATATGCTTGTTTTCTATATTTTCCAGCCCTAATATAAATATATATATATATATATATATATACACACAACAAAAATATAAACGCAACACCTTTGTTTCTGCTCCCATTTTCCATGAGATGGACTTAAAGATCTCAAATTCATTCCAGATACACAATATTAGCATTTCTCTCAAACATTATTCACAAATCAGTCTAAATGTGTGATAGTGAGCACTTCTGCTTTGCTGAGATAATCCATCCCACCTCACAGGTGTGCCACATCAAGATGCTGATCTGACATCATGATTAGTGCACAGGTGTACCTTATACTGCCCACAATAAAAGGTAACCCTTTTTGTTGAGTGTATTTATACACTTTATTTCATCATTAGATTGTAAACTTAGTTACAGGTGCTGGTCATAAAATTAGAATTGAATTCCATTCAAAAAGTGAAACTTGTATATTAGATGAATTCATTACACACAAACTGATCTATTTCTAATGTTTATTTCTTTTAATTTTGATTATTATAACTGACAGTTAATGGAAGTCCCAAATTCAGTATCAGAAAGTAAAATAGAAATTAAGCCCAATGCAGAACATTTTTTTTTAGAAATGTTGGTCAACTGGAAATTAAGAATATGAAAACAATGACCATGTACATTTACCTTTAGCCTGAATTACTTCAGCAAGGAGGCGTAGCATGGAGTGCATCGGTCTGTGGCACTGCTCAGGTGTTATGAGAACCCATGTTGCTCAGATAGTGGCCTTCAGCTCTTCTGAATTGTTGGGTCTGGCTTATTGCATCTTTCTCTTCACCATACCCCACAGACAAAAACTGGACTTTATTTCAAAACCTGGTCGTGTACCATTTGTGGCATTAATTGACTTTTGTTTAGCTAGGCTGAATAAAAAAAATGGGACTTTGAAATGGAAAGGTTGCAGACCCCTGTTCCAATCAGTAAACTAATTTTCATTGATCAAGCACAAAAAGCTGATTTTTTTTTCTTTTCTCCCCGTGCATCATCCAGTTTTTTCATAATCAAATAAAAGTCAGGAGCATCATGGTTTGATGCGTGAATTCGGATAAATCTCCATTATCTATTCAGCTTTATCAAATAACCTTTTTTTCAGGTGGGTTTGGTCAGACCTGAAAACTAAACCTGGAAATTGGCATCAGCCAAAAAAACTCTGATTGGAGCATCAGCTTTAAACACAATTGGCTGGTAGAAAGATGTTCATTCAGGATGAATGTGTCGACCAAATTTAGTGTAAAAAATGAAACTGATAAAGTGGATCTGTGATTTATCCAACCATCGTCTATACCTGCTTATAATTGATGAAGGCTGCTGCCTATCCCTGCCGTTCGCTGGGTGAGAGGTGGACTACCATGTCCAGTCGCTCACAGGCAACACCCTGACACAGCCCTGCACACAGTCGTGGATGAATATTTTGTATAAACCAGACCTGTTTCATTGTGTGTAGGTGTGCAAATACACCGCCGGGTGGAAAGACATCAGCAATGACGTTAGAGAAAGAGCTGTTGCTGCGGCTCAGTCTGTAAAGGGCTATAAGGTCATTTTCATACAATCTGAATTAGGGCTGGGCAATTAATCAAATTTTAATCGAAATCGCGATGTGTGTTTTAATCATTATGGCAACTGACCAATCTGCAGACTGACCGTTTCAACAAAGCTAGGTAATAAAACCAATCTAATTAATCACCTGAAGTCCCATCGTCCCTCTGAGTACAAAGTGTTGTTAGCAATACAACACTCTGTATGTGACATTAATAGTGAAAGCTTTGCTTTTATCATTGTTTTTTTTTGGTGAGACAAAATTCGAACCAAAAATCGAGATTGTTGTAGTGAAAATAATTGCGATTATTTTACTTTTATAATTTGAATCTGTCATTCTAAGGTGATAAAGATTAGTGGCGAGTAATAACAGATGGCACTAATTTTGCATGTCTAGGATGATTTTGTTGTCTTTAGTTTTTTCTTAGCTTTCTTTTTTAAAATGTGAGCTACTGTATTTCCCAGAACTGTGATTTTCTTTCTTTCTTTCGAGAAGGAGATTATTTTTTTTGGAACAAAGGATTATTTTTCGATCTGTAATGGCCGTTCATGGAGCAGAGGCTGCTGTTAGAGAAGGACAGTCGGAGTTACTTTAAAAACCAAAGATTTGGGATTTCATGTATTTTTCCATTTTTTATAATGTCACTTTTTTATATGGGTGGCTGTTCTAAACATTTATTTGATGATTGACCTCCCGTTGAGGCTAATAGTGTATTTTATCTACTAAAAACCCATCGATGCCAGCTTAAAAATGCTAGTGTTATCTTTTTTCCCCCTTTTCTTTTCACTGTAAAACAACTTATCAAGCATACTCTCATGTATGAAATCATTTATTTCTTACATTGTTTAATAAAACAACAATATTTGTTTTTGCAAACTGGATATAAACGTTGACATGCCGGGTAATTTGACACGGTGGATAGTTGTAGGTCTACACTGTTAGTACTTGTGTACAGAATCAGTCATTTCATTCGGTGCTGTGAGTTTTAACAGATTCAGTTATAACCCTCCCCCCCAAACAAAAGCCTAAAAGCATTGCAGTAACACCAGAACAGGATGTGAAAAAAAGTGGAGAAACAACATATCCGGACTTTAGTTTCTGACAGCAGAAATGGCAGAAAATACATTTATTTGTCATTAATGAGATGCTAACTCATGCCAGCTGGATGCATCTGAGTGCACATATGAGAACATGCATGGAAGCATGTAACATTCATGGAAACAAAACCATCTTGTTCTCAAACATCTGCTGAAGCTTCAACATGAAGTTTACAGCCAGAGCCACTTGATTCTGTGTGTATCTTAAGTAGTTAGAAAAACAGAGTTCTTGCAGGAAACCTTTTTTCTTTTTTTGGTGATAGCAATGGGATTCATGATTTGTCATCCACACCTGGTAGATTTGGATGAGATGAGAATGTCTTTATTTAACTGGACAGTGGTAAAGTTCTGCTGTGGTAACACCCTGACCTCGAACGTATCCCGAAACGCCCGACGAGTTTCCCTCTGGTTCTTTTTGATGAAGCTTCTTCGTGTCTCCTTGTTCTGAAGTCTGGGTTTAGCTGGGCAACAACCACAACTCCACAAAATCCCACTGCTTCCACAGGATGAACAGCAGCAAGGCCAGCAGCACGGTGGCGGCCACGCGCGCTCGGGTCTTCATCAGCGGGGTGATGAAGTTGGCCAAAGTGGAGACGAAGACCAGGAGCACGGCCATGAGCGCCAGGATGACGTTGATGAGCTTCCCCAGGAGAGCGCGGGCGTTGGCGTTCTCCACTCCCTCCAGCTGAACCACCTGTTGCTGCTGCTGCTGCAGCTCCAGCTTGGTGATGCGGGTCAAGCACGACTCCACGGCTTCCTGCACGCACACAGGCCCAGATTATAAAGAGAAACAGCATCTCAGTGCTGTGATTTACACACATTTCCATGCTGAATAGAAAACTTAATGCAGTTCCTTTTAGTAAAAAGTCGCAGGCTCAAAAAAGTTCAGCACAGAGGGATGACGGAAAAATTCATATATTATAAAGAAGCTGATGCAGAACTCTCTGACAGACCATTCTGTAAAAATAAAACCTCCTGAATACATTTACTGTCACTAAATGTTTGCATGATTAATCATGATCTTATTATTGAATACTTGTCTGCTTCTAGTAAGTCTTTGTATAAGTTCGAACATGCTTCAAGCCTGGATGGAATGCACATGTTTCAGAACTGCATGCAATGGCCATACAAGCTTTCAAAGAACGGTCAGAGTCAGGTAGGAGGAGACAGGGGCCGCTATTTGAAAAGAGAAAGCCGGCTAATGCCAAATTTAAATATGCTGTTCGGTTAATCAGCAGGAATGAGGATAGGATGAGGGAACTTCTGGAAAGAAATACAGATAATGATTAACTGTAAAGCTCCGTTACATACTAACATGGATGGGGTCAGTGGCTGTGACAATATTGATGAACTATGGAGACAGCATTATTATGAGTTAACTGTAAAAAGTGACGCCTTTGTGGAACTCCATTCTAAAGCGAGAGGAAAACAAGGCCTGTGGTTCTGATTCCATCACTGCAGAACTCCGAAAGCATGCCAGCTGTAGGGTGGCCCCTCTCCTTTCTCTGTGCTTTTCTGGCTTCTTTAAACATGGCATCTTGCCTGATTCCATGATTGTGGTCCAGCTTGTGCCTGTTATTAATGACAAAACTGGTCAAATTAACAGTAAGGACAGTTATAGACCAATTGCCCTGGTCAGTACCATCTCCAAAGTGCTAGAAAGCATTCTATTGGACAGAAAAGAAACATTCATTCTCACAAAGGATAATCAGTTCGGCTTTAAAGCAAAACATGGAACAGACATGCATATTCGCTCTGAAAGAAAGGCTATCTAAACATAAGAACCTAAACTCAACCATGTTTTTGTGTTTCATAGATGCCTCTCAGGCTTTTGATAGGATTAATCATTATAAGTTATTTCTTAAGTTGACCCAACGAGGAGTCCCTAGGTTTGTTATTAGAATTTCTGGTATGCCCACCAATGGCTCCACCTCAGATTGCTTTAGTGAAGCAATGGTGTTCGACGGGGAGGCATACTTTCACCTGTCTTGTTCAGTGTTTATATGGATGAGCTTTCAAGCCAACTAAACGAGTGTAAAACTGGGTGTGTCACTGGGGATACTGTAGTTAACCATCTTATTTACGCTGATGACCTGGTTGTGTTTTCCCCCTACAGTGCTGGATTGCAAGAGTTGTTGAGAGTCTGTTCTAACTACGGAGTTCAACGTTATATCAATTACAATGCCAAAAAAGAAACATCATGGTTGTGCAGTGTAAAAATGACACAAAATCAATTTTCCCTGTGTTTACCCACAGCAGTAGGGTCCTTGATGTATGTAGTGAGGTGAAATACGTTGGCCATTGTTTCTCTGATGATCTATCGGATGACAATGACATCAGGAGACAATGTCATAAACTGTGTGCTCAGGCCAATACACTCTAGAGAAAGTTTTTGTGTTCCCCAGCTGTCAAGTTCTCCCTGTTTCGGGCGTATTGTACACCACTTTACACAGCTCAGCTGTGGGGAAGCTACAAGGTGAAATCCATGTATAGATTCAACGTAGCATATAACGATGCACTGCGGCTGCTTCTGCGCGTGCCTAGAGGGCACAGTGCCAGTCAGTTGTTTGTCAGCCACAGGCTGCCCACATTGAAAGCACTTCTAAGAAGCCTTGTGTTCAGATTTATGTGTCGACTAGACATATCGAAGACCTCCATCATAGTGGCGTTGGTAAACCCTGTGAAAAGCCACACTCGATACAAATCTAGCATGTGGAGGCATTGGAATAAGAGCATATTTTAATGTAATGTGACACCTTTTAAATATTTTTTTTCTTTTTAAAATATTTATGTATTTTTGTACGTCTTTTATGTGGACCTTCCTCTTTGTGTCTGAAATAAAGAATTTTATATATATATATATATATATATATATATATATATATATATATTTAGATGTATACGTTTTTACATAATTACGAAAATATATACATATGTGTGTAACTGTACGTTTTCAGATGATTTGATAATTATATAGCGAGTAAATATGTTATAAATAGGTCAACAAGGAAGAAAGTGTAAATGCATACACATATAATCCAGTTAATAAGTACCTGAGAAAATAAGCATTTAAGTAAAGAAGCAAAAAAGTGATTGAAGTTATAAGTAGGATATGCTTATGATTGTGAGTCAATGCTGAAGTCAGTACCAAAGTTATTAAATAGGTAATTATTATGTTGGTAAGTAAAGAAGTTTTAGTTAGAGGATCAGAGAGAGAAACTTTTAACAAAACTGCAATCATTGTTTTTTTTTAATCTTTCTTTACAAGTGAAGAACCTGGGCGTGATTTTTGATGAAGACCAGGAGGTGGAAGCACATTACTCCGGTCTTAGAATCACTGCAATGGCTCCCCGTATGTTTTAGGATCGATTTTAAGATTATTTTAACAGGTTTTAAGTGTCTTAATTGTCCTCGGCCTTCTTAGCTTTCAGAAATGCTTTTGCAAATGAACCCTCGCGGTCTCTCTCCTTGTCATACCCAGAGTCAGGACACAAACTCATGGTGAGGCGTCCTTCAATTATCATGACCCTCACCTCTGGAACACGCTGCTAGAGGACCTCAGGGCCGCAGAGAACATTAAGGTTTTTTACAGCAGGCTCAAGACTCACTTTTTTAACCGAGATGTTAACTGATTATTATTTACTAATATCTGTTTAATCACTCTGCATGTTTTATTTTGTTACATTTTATCAATATTTTACACTAAATAATTCTAATATTATCAGTTTTTTACTACTTAATATCATTATCTACAGTTTATTTTAATATTTTAACTTCTTATTTTAATCTTGCTTCCCGTGTTTCCTCTATGGGAGCCCTCTGCTTCGGGAGCGGTGGTCATGTTTTTACTCTGAGGGGGGGGAGGGGTAATGTGGAGTCATTTTAATCTGTAAAGCACTTTGAGATGCTATTTTGTATGAAAAGCACCTTATAAATAAAGTTTGATTTGAAATCTGTAACTAAGCGAGCCGGGCTGGGATCGGTGGTTACCTGAATGTCTCTGGCTCGCTCATAGGACTGGTAGGCGACCTTTTCCTCCATGCTGGAGAGCTCCTGTTTGAGGTTGGTCATCTCGTTCTGGTGCAGCTCGGTTAGATCATTCAGCTGCTCCTCAAGTCTTTCATACCTGAACACACACAACCCAGCAGATCCCGGCGCCGTATTAGAAAATCTGTTCTGTGAACCTAATATTATTAATAATATTATTATTCTGTATCCTAATATGATTTTTCATCTCTGAATGACCTTTGACATTTCCTTTTTATTACACTGAGCATGAACACTGCTGTTCGGTTCTATTTCGATTACTTCGAGTACTAAGACGGAGCAGGGTGTGAGTTTGTCTCCACCTGTATCTCTCTTCCTGCAGACACTGCGTCATGTAGGAGTAGTCGCTCTGCAGCTGGCCCTTCATGTCCTCAATGGCGTCCTCCATGTGCGTCTGGCTGGCCTTGATCTCCTGCAGCCCCTCCAGCAGGGAGTCCCAGGAGCTGTGAATGTGATGGTGGTGGTGGTGCCCGTCCAGCCGTGGACTCCCCATCGTTGGACCTAGCATCCCGCCTCCTGCTGCTCCTACTCCGGCCCCGCCAGAGTTACTGCACGCTCCAGAGCCTGATGTTGCACTGGAGCACTCGTCGTCGCTGCCGTACTTCGGGCTGGAGACCAGAGTGGCGCTCCCGCTGAGCGCTCGGGGTGTCGGGGCGTCCTCAGAGTGGCCCCCGACTCCGTCCTCCAGCGTGTCCTTCAGGTGAGCGATGTTATCCGCACTGCCAAACTTGTTTCTGATCAGGCTGGCGAACTCTCTGGGCTTGGAGACCACGGCTGTGTGGGTGAGGGCCGAGACGCCACCTTTGACCCCCTCGACCACTCCACCTCCAAACCCGCTTATCCCCGCGCGAACGTTGGCCCTGACGTCCTTCAACCCCTGCTGCATGTCCCGCAGGACATCCTTGGGCTGCCGGGCCGGTCCATTCTGCAGAGACAGGAGGAAGCAAAGGAAAGGGGTCATTATGTTTAAGGGAGACAAATGAGGAGCGTGGGCCCTGAGGAGAGATCAGCGAGACAAGCTGATTTGTGCAGAATCATCAGTCATGTGAAGAAATGAGGACAACCCATTAAATATTAAGTTTTCCATCAAGAGAGGTTCTCAGATTTGTTTCTTATCTTTTATACATCTGCAAAAAGAAAGTTTTAATTACACTCAAGCAACACAAGCACATTTTTTTTCTCATTAAATAAATATGAACAGAATGTGTTTTTATAGCAGAGCAAAAAAAAACCCAACCCCTAAAAGCTGGTTTTAAACCCCGTCAGCTGAAATAACCTCTTCATCACCATCAGTCTGAGGACAGCTCGTCCCTCTCTTCACTGTTAGCTGCGACATGTCTCCTGTTCCACCGTCACCCTACCACCGTCTAGACCAGTCCTCTCCTTCTCCCGATTCTCATGGATTCGCCCGTATGTTCTGACTCGTTCTCATCTTGCAGTCCATTCCTGATACTGTTTTCATTTTTCTTTACGGATGACTTCAACGTTTGCCTCAAGCGCCCTCTGATACATGAAAGAAATCGTATAAGTGAGTCTGGGAAACCTCAGTCTGGCCTTTGTGTCCTGTGGAATCAGACTTTCTGTAAAAGTCTGCATTTTTACTCCAACAGCAACGAAAGCCTACTGTCGGTGATGTTTTTAGGGTTTTGGGAGACTTCTTTTAGCATTTTCCGGTCTTCTCTCTGAGTTAAACTCACCCAGACAGCCACATCTGAGTCTTTCATCCGTTTTTCCAATTTCTTCTTAGACTTCTTGAAACCCCCCTCCCACACTCATAAGGTCTCCAATTTTCTCTCTGAATGCTTCAAAGAGCTCTTTTGTAACCAAACTACACCAAACTAAACGTTTGATCAGTGATGTTGACATGATCCATGTGTGATTTTAGCCACCTTAATTCAAACAATATACAGACAAATTTAGAGCGTGTTTTATTTGGTTTCTATCAATTATTACTTGAATTTCTAAGCATTGTTCAGACGTGATTATAAAACACATGCTCCCGTAGGGAGTTCTAGCTGTCCTAAACTCGTGCATCTCAGGATGTGAAGCAAACGG
Organism: Apricaphanius iberus; assembly: GCA_028564705.1. Classification (NCBI taxonomy): domain Eukaryota; kingdom Metazoa; phylum Chordata; class Actinopteri; order Cyprinodontiformes; family Aphaniidae; genus Apricaphanius; species Apricaphanius iberus. The sequence continues at coordinate 1,084,046 of JAPXFQ010002889.1, forward strand.
CTCCAGAGTTGGACCAGACACACTCACCTGCTCTATCTCCTTTAGCTTCTTGTGATAGTGTTCTAGTTTCTTGTGCAGATGTGCGATGCTCTGTGCCGACTTCTGGTTTTTCTTCTCGAACACCTGCTTGATCCTGGACGCCTGCTGTTTGTCCGCGTTGTGGGCCAGCTTCAGGTACTCGGCCACGTTGTCGTCCCGGGCCTCCTGCTCCACACGGATCTGCTCGGTGACCTTCAGGATCTTCTGCTGCAGGTGCTCCAGAGCTGCGCGCGTCCGGTGGGGCTCTCCGGGGCTCGGACCCTCCGCGCCCCCCGCTGCCCCAGACGCTGCCCCAGACGCTGCCGCTGATGATCCGTCCGTGCTGATGTTGCTGTCAGAACCACCATGGCTGGTGGTTGGGGGTAGACCTAAGGTTGCCACCTCACTCTTGTCCAGCTGAGGGGACAGAAGAAGAGGGTGAGGCTGCAGATAGACGTTTACTCGAGCAGAGCAATTAATCGCTGCACTGAAATCTACTGATCTAGTGTACAAAGGTTGAAGAAATGATCCAGTTGGTCATGACGACGCCCCAAAAACCTCTTCCCTGTGTTCTTTGAATTTTATGAAAATAAATTGTTCAATTTGTGCTCCTCCAGCCAAAACAGGTTAGACTTGAAGAAGTACACTCAAAAAAAGAGAAAACCTCATATTTTCTTTAAAATGTTCTATCACATGGTTCAACGCAACTGCTTTAACTAATTGTTAAGATATTGGTCATGTGAGTCTAGTAACCAAGTATCGTACCAGTTACTTGTGTGGAACCACTTCATACAAAGTTTTTTTGTAGTAAATATGAGGTTTTCCTTTTTTTTTAGATTAACGTGTCACATTCTTTGAAGAAGGATGCATTTACAACGTCAAATCAGAAAATGTTGGGACTGTATGGAAAACATAAAAAAAGAAAGTACGGGATTTCTAAATTTGCTTCAACTTGTATTTCATTGCAGATAATATGAAAAAAGGATATTTTATGTTTTGTCATGGTCAACCTGATTTAATTTGTAAATTTACATCCTTTTTTTTTGTCATTCAAACCTGCAACACATTCCAAAAAAAGATGGGGACGGGATCAATATAGGGCTGGTAATCAGGTAAACTGGTTAATGGTGTGATTTGAATCAGGTGATGTCAACAGGTGATTGTAATTATGATTTGGTACAAAAGCAACATCCAAGACAGGTCTAGTCCTTTAGGAACAGAAAAAGGTTGAGGATTCCCAGTTTACCAACAAATGCGTGAGAAATTATCGAAATGTTTTAAAACAATGTTCCTCAATGAAAAACCGGAAGAGATTTGGATATTTCACCTTCAGCATTGCATAACATGATCAAAAGATTAAAAAAATGTGGAGGAATTTCAGTATATAAAGGACAAGTGTGTAAGCCTAAACTGAACAATCGTGAGCTCTGATCTTTCAGGCGAAGCTGCGTCAAGAATCGTCACTCATCTATAAGAGTTCTCACCACATGGGTGAAGGACTACTTTGTTAAACCTTTTTCAAGTATCACGATACGTAGTTTAAATCCTGAAAAGCCCAATAAAACTGTGCCAAAAGGAAGTACTATGTTAACTGTCCAGAAGCAGCATCGACTGCTCTGGGCCAAGAGGCATCTGGAATGGTACAGTTGAAACGTGTACTGTGGTCAGATGAATCAGTATTTTAGGGGGGAGAAATGGACGCTGTGTGCTCCGGACCAAAGACAAAAATGTTCATCCACACTGTTACCAGCAACAAATCAAACAGCCAGTGCCCTTGGCAAAGGTAACTTTAACTTCTGTGATGGCACCATTAATGCTAGGAAATACATAGAGATTTCGGAGCACAATATGCTGGCCTGCAAGAGGACAACTTTTCCAGGGAAGCCCTGAAATATTTCAACAAGACAATGCAAAACCACATTCCCCACACATTACAAAGTCCTTGCTGCAGAGGAAGAGAGTACAGGTACTTCACCGGCCTGCCGGCAGTCCTGACCGGTCCCCCATAGAAGATGTGTGGCGCATTTTGAAGCGTAAATGCTACAACAAAGACCCTGTAATGTTTCCCTCATTGAGACATGTTAACTGAACGAATGGGACAAAATTACACGTGAAACACTTCGTGTCTTCGTAAATGTCTTTTAAGGGTTGTGAAAAGGAATGGCAACATTACAAAGTGGGAAATGTTTCACTGTTCCAATTTTTTTTTTAATGTATTGCAAGAACCAAAATTGTAATAATGTTTTGTTTAGAAAAAAACTGAAACAAAACTAAACAAAAAAAACAATAAAATTGACAAGGAAAACATTAAATAATGTGCTGTTGTATTGTTTCCAATGTAAAAAAGTCAAGCATAATTTAACAGAGTACTGTTTTCAGTTTGATTTTAATTTATACCATCCCAACCTTTCTCGATTATGGATTGTATTACTTAAAGTGAGTTTTTAAGATAACCTGAGGTATTGTCACCACTGGCTTTATGGTCACTTTGTTGCATAAATCAGCAGAAACTGACTCCTCTAAACAGCTGCAAAGCCTTCTGAGAATTAAAGTAAATGATGGCCATAAAACTTAAAGCGAGGCAATTTGAAATCAAATTAAGGAAAGACAATTGACCAGAATGATGGAGGTCAAGCAGAGGTCTGGAAAAAAAAAGGTTGAAGTAGCGAATTTAAAAGCTAAAGCAGTGGGTTAGTGAAAATGAAGTGTAAAGAAATCCTGCAGAATCCTTGAGGAGAGTGTCTGGCAGGACAACGAACAAAAGCCCACCCAAACGCCCACCTCTGAATGGCTCAAAAACTCAAAATGAAGCATATGGAGCAGTCTAGTCAAAATGTGGACTGAAATCCACCTGAGATGCTTTGGTGTGACCTTAACCAATCTGTTCATGCTTGAGTTCAAACAAAGACGTGTCGCCAGTTAAGTGTGGCAGAACCAGTTATTAGGTGTGACAAAAAAAGAAATTTGAAAGGGGGTAAATACAGACGTGGACAAAATTGTTGGTACCCTTCATTAAATCAAAGAAAAACTCATAATGGTCACAGAAATAACTTTAATCTGACAAAAGTAATAATAAATAAAAATTATATAAATGTTGACCAATGAAAGTCAGACATTGCTTTTCATCCATGCTTCAACGGAATTATTTAAAAAATAAATGCATGAAACAGGCCTGGACAAAAATGATGGTACCCCTAGAAAAGAATGAAAATAATGTGACCAAAGGGACATGTTAATCCAAGGTATGTCCACTAGTCAGCATCCTAGGTGTCTACAATCCTGTAATCACTCAGTGGGCCTATATATAGGACTCCAGGTAGTCACTGTGTTGTTTGGTGACGTGGTGTGTACCACACTCAATATAAACCAGAGGAAGCAAAGGAAAGAGTTGTCTCAGGAGATGAGAAAGAAAATCATAGACAAGCATGTTAACTGTAAAGGCTATAAGACCATCTCCAAGCAGCTAGATGTTTCTGTGACTACAGCTGCACATGTCATTCAGTAATGTATGATCCATGGGATTGTAGCCAACCTTCCTGGACGTGGCTGCAGGAGGAAAATTGATGACAGATCAAAGAGACGGATAATCCAAATGGTAACAAAAGAGCCTAGAAAAACTTCAAAATAGATCCAAGCTGAACTTTATGCTCAAGGAACATCAGTGTCAGATCGGAACATCCTTCGCTGTTTGAGCCAGAGGACAAATCATTAAAAAAAACAGACTGGAGTATGCCAAACTACATGCTGACGAGCCACAAAGCTTCTGGGAGAATGTCCTGTGGACAGACGAGACAAAAATTTAACTTTTTGCCAAGGCACATCAGCTCTATGTTCACAGACGGAAAAATTAAGCATATCTAGAAAAGAACACGGTCCCTACTGTGAAACATGGGGGAGGCTCGGTTATGTTCTGGGGCTGATTTGCTGCATCTGACACAGGGTGTCTTGAATCTGTGCAGGGTACAATGAAATCTCAAGACTATCAGGGGATTCTAGAGAGAAATGTGCTGGCCAGTGTCAGAAAGCATGGTCTCAGTCGCAGGTCACGGGTCTTACAACAGGAAAATGACCCAAAACACACAGCTAAAAATACCCAAGAAGGGCTAAGAGGAAAACACTGGCCTTCTATGAGCCCTGATCTCAATCCTATTGAGCATCTTTGGAAGGAGCTGAAACATGCTGTCTGGAAAACGCGCCCTTCAAACCGGAAACAACTAGAACAGTTTGCTCATGAGGAGTGGGCCAAAATACCTGCTGAGAGGTGCAGAAGTCTCATTGACAGTTACAGGAATCATTTGATTGCAGTGATTGCCTCAAAAGGTTGCGCAACCAAATATTAAGTTGTGGGTACCATCATTTTTGTCCAGGCCTGTTTCATGCATTTATTTTTTAAATAATTCCGTTGAAGCATGGATGAAAAGCAATGTCTGACTTTCATTGGTCAACATTTATATAATTTTTATTTATTATTACTTTTGTTAGATTAAAGTTATTTCTGTGACCATTATGAGTTTTTCTTTGATTTAGTGAAGGGTACCAACAATTTTGTCCACGTCTGTACTTTCCCTCCACAGAAATGTCACAGATGTCTTTAAAAATAAAAAGCTTTCCTGCCGACTTGTCAATTGGGAGAAAATGTCTGTTGCCTCCTGGAAAAATGGATGTTGCAGTGTGCAGAAAGTTAATGTTGACCACACAGCACAGATGTAGACCAGGTGGATGTGAAGAGTGTTGAGCACTTATAAACTATTGACTTTTCAAGCGTATATTGGGAGGTATTGATTTTTAAATGAAGTATGAGATTGGGTCTTTATGTAATATTAATACCCAATCCTGAATCACTCAGGTCCAAATCAGGACAACCCTTGAGTTTATTTACCTGAGCAAGGAAATGGCTGCAATTCAACAGCTGTAAGACCCAGATGTAGAGTCGGGCAATGATCACAAAAAATACTGGACGAGGAGAAATGTTCATCTTTGCATCGAACACAGTGAGCAAGATGGTGAAGAAGGTAATCGAAAACAAATAACCTGACAGCAAGAAATCTGGAGCAAAGAGGGAGCTTTCTGGTGTCACAGAGTCTCCATAAATAAACACTTCATTATGGTATGTTGGAAGAAAGGAAGAAAGCATAACTTATTTCCTAAATTTGCCTGAAAATCCATTAAAACTAGCTTTAAAAGTGAGAATCAGGGAGTTTTACCATCAATTATGTGTGGACAGACCTCAGATGAGCTGTGTTATGCAAGATGACCTGAGAATCCCTGAGAACCAAAAGCTTTTTGCACAAAGCACGAGTCGAGATGTTATCTTAAATCTGTAAAGCACTTTGAGTAACTTTGTTTGAAAAGCGCTTTATAAATAAAGTTTGATTGATTGATTGATTGATTGATCTTCGAAATTAAACCTGCAAGATTTTAACCTGCCGATGAAATATGAAATATTTCACTGTAACTTGTTTCCACATAGTTTATGACTTTAGGGGAAGCCCAGAAATTAGAGATATATTTCTTCAAATCACTTAGAATAGCCAAAAATGGGAATAAAATGTTATTTATTTACTTTTTTTGGAATTTATCTACAGAAAAGAAGAAAACATGAGATGATTACACTTTTCGTATAATGATAGATTAAGATATTTTAAAAGACTTCTGACTGTATAATAATCACTAGGATGAAAGCAATATTGTAGGCTGAGGTCTTATTAAAAAAAGACAAATTTTTAGGCCAGTGTAAAATCCCTCAGCACCTGAAATGAGTTTATTTCTGACCCCTGCTGTGTGCAGCTATAATTGATTTGGTTGAGAGATCAGGAAGTACACAGAGAGGCTATTATGCATTAATTAGATGAAGCATAACTACGCCGCTTCCCTCTCAGCACACACCCTGAACCTCAGCGAGCCGATCAAGTAATTTAAAGTGTCTGTTATTTAAATAAAACGTTCAGCTGCATTGCAGATAAGGCTGTGCAGTGAAGAACTGTTCCACCTCTTAGAAATTTCTATCACGCATTTAATGTTTAAGATCATTAGACAAAGTGTTATATTGGATAAAGATAACCTGAGTATGAACTAAATAGTGATTATTTATTAAAGGAAAAACAACCTAAACCAACATAGCCATATATATAATTATAAATTAACCTCAATTAACCACTTTTTTTTGTTCTGTTTCACTAGCCACACCCAGGCCTATTTACTGCCAGTTCTTTAAAATCAAGAAACCACCTTAACAGAACCTGTCTGAGAGCACAAAGCAGACTACTCTTTAAAAGAAAAGCAACAAATCATTCCCCGATCTAAAGAAATACAAGAGCAGATGAGGAACGAAGTCATTGATAACTGATAAAGGATTACAAAGCCAATTTTATGGCTTCAAGACTCCAGGGAACAACAGTGGACGCCGTCGTCCACATACGAAGAGAACTCGGTGAACCCTCTCAGTAGTCATTGCCCTACTGAGATTACTACAAGAGCACGTCCACAACTCATCCAGGAGGTCACAAAAGAATGTAGGACAACAGCTAAGGTTGCAGGCTTCACTTGACACCCTTAAGGTCACACGATAATAATGGAACTGAGAAGAAATGGCCTCCGTAAGAGTGAAAAGGCAGAGGCTACAGCTAAGCAAAAAAGAAAACAAAGGCCAGGACAAAATTAATAAAAAAAACATCCTCATATTGGAAAGTATTTGGTGAACAGACAAGAAAAAGGTGGAGAATTTTGGATTCTGGTATAAAACACAGTACAGGTGAAAATCAACGTGGAGGTGATGGTTTGGGGCTTGGGTAAGTTGTGATAATTGATGGAGCCATAATTCTACTCTCTAAACTCCTGAAGGAGGCTGCCTGATCATCTGACACGACTAATTATTTGGGTCACATCAAGTGGCCTTTGTGAAGGTCCAAAATGCATCTAGAAGCAGCATTTTATTCTCACTCTGTTGTCTCACATTATGTCTGAAAGGTGAACAAAAACTTTTTTTCAGAGCACTGCAGAAGTTCTGGATCATTCTGACATGAACCTAAAGACAGGGGTGACGATATAATCCAAATATCCAACAAATCATCGATCCATGAGGGGATTCCCAGCTCAGGCTTGTACATAGAGGTAATCTGCAGATTGGCATGTGTGTGTGTGTGTGTTAGTTATTGTTAATGACTCTCATGTCACAACGCTGTAATCAGATTCTGCTAACATGAGCTCGCACAGAAATGACACCAAAACACCTCACTGCACTGTTTTAATATATCTGCTGCATCAGGTTTACATCTATTTCAGCTGGCATGGATGGTGAGCTGATTTGATGCTTTCTGGCTAGAGCGCAGCAAAGCAGGCGGCGTTTTCTTTTACTAGGAATCTAGGTTGCAGTCTCACCCCACCGGGGAGGAAAATGACAGCTGACTGGACTCCCTGGTGATTAATCGTGTCCTGATCTTTACTGAGATGAGTGAGATGTTTCAGCAGCGGCCAAGCGATTGCTCGTGTAGTAAGGAGGCGGTGGTGGTGGTGGTGCAGTCCAGCCTTGCTTATGGGTGTAAACAGACAGCATGGATGGGGGAAACAGAGTGGAATAAAAAGCATCTAAAATGCATCAAGAGCGACGGATGGATGAGGGATTCTGCTGGTGATGATGATGGTTGGGATGAGGGGTCGTCTGAAGCATGGACAACATGAGGGAGCCTTCTAGAGACACACGAGGAACCGTGACACACAAGCAGCACAGCAATAAATTAAATCAGAAACGTTACCATACTGCTTTAATCCAATTTTTGCAGTGCCATTGCAAGGCTGTCTTCCAGGCCCAGCCTCCTCCTCTTCCTCCCTCCTTCCTTCCTTCTCCCTCCCCCCCTCCCCTTCTCAAATATAGTATCTGCACCCCCCTTTCCCCAGCCGCTTTCGGGCGGACAACCACCTCTCTGGATCCTAAAGCTCCATTGTTGCAGCCATCGATATCTGCTGCCTCCCTCTCCCTCTCTCTGCGATCCGATGTATTTTCCTTGCTTTCTTTCTCTCTCTCTCTCCCTCCCTCTCCCTCAGAGGTTTTCCTCCGCCTCCCTCTGCCTTCCCCTCTGTACCTCCGCTTCGATCCACATGCAAGTGGCGTAGCCCTGTAATGGATGTAGGAGCTCTGGGGGACAGATGGATGGAGAGGAATCTGGGCGGGGAGGAGGGGTGGGAGAGCTCAGCGCAGGCGTGCAGGTGCTCCTGTGCTGCGGAGGCCAAAGAGAGGGATGGGAGGGAGCGCAGAGGGACTGTTCCCGGCACCGCAGCCCCTTTAAAATCCTCAACAGAAACACATAAGGCCGGATGTGATGCCAAAGTACACAGTGGCTCTAAGAGGCAACTCCCTTGTCTTCACTGAAGGATTTGGTGTGACAACAAGAGGAGTCGGTGGGAGTGACGCTCGGTTTCTCAGAGTTTCATCAACTCCTTGTTGATGTTTTTTTTTGTGCAGGTTGGTGTGTCAGCTTCGCGTTCGGGCGCAGAGATGAGAACAAGCTTTCACCACCGACTGGAGAGCAAAATATTTCCCAGGATCTGAAGCTGAGGTAGAAAAAAAAAGGGGGTGGCATGATGACAGAGAGAAAAAAATCTCTTGAAAATATAAGAGGAATAATGTCTTGCAAAGGTTTTCACACCCTTAAAGGGAAAGTTAGTTTTATTTTTTTCAAGCTGGACCTTATTTTTAGCAAATATTACATTCAGTTACTCACCCAGACAAGTTTGGAGCCACTTGGAGTCCTTTGGGATAAGTTTTTATCAGCATATATTCATATAATGGGTGTCAATTGGGGCAGAGATCAGACATTTGCTGCCTGTAACAAGGCATTATCTGCCCAAAAACTCCTTAATTAAACCAATGTTTTGTTATGAATAGTTAGCACTACTGCCCTGGGAGTTCAGAACGTCCAAGAAGTGCCTATTTGTTCCGTTTCAGGGTGAGTTAGAGGCAATAATACAACTACACTATGGTGCAATTATAATGACGTCACTGCTGTGCTCCATTCTTGTTGTAGTCTGAGCAGGATTTTCACTCTGTGCTCTACTGCGGTCGGTTAAACAGAACTACTGCAGGCATCAACATGGTTCACGTTTGCGTGTTTCCAAATTGCACTAACCAAACAACCAATAAGCCATTTTGGTATTGCGTTGCACACACTGCATTCTGGGGTTTTGGACCCCAAACTGGCAGAACCGAACATACATATAGATAACGAAAGCTGCAGAATTTATTATTTTAAACGGTGGAAACTCGACAAACTTAAAACATATATTTGCCCTAGACGGCTGTCTGTGTACGCGTAGCATAAGAAAGAACCATGTGCAACTGCGTGTGCAGCTACAGTGCAGAAACTACTGATTGTTTTTGATGAAAGAAGAGAAAAGTGGCATATTCCAGGCGATTATACCAGGCTTTTTAACATTCCACGGAGTGACAATCCCGGACCTATAAACACTGTTAGATGGCTCTTTACAACTTAACTCTTACAATTTGTATTTTTGAATGGCATAAGGCTGTGATGGTCTAAACATTAATCCCTCACATCGACTTCCAGCAGTAGGCTATGTGAAGCCTGCGTGCTAATGACTATGCTACCAAAACTAAAACCGTTAGATCTAGACGATCAACAGAAATATCGAACAATTAACATGTTTATTAACTTATTTTTTGCCTTGTTTATCCACCTCGCACGTCCATTTGGATCCTTCTTTTTTCTGTATGTAATGTACTGTATATAAAATTAATTGTAGTTCATTACAGGAGTCAGTATCATTCATACAGTGGTGCGTTTTGCATTCTCCACCGTTCATTGTGGTAACTGCCATTTCCACAGCCAACCACAACACGATGAGTACCGGGCATATATGCCTTGAAGAGGCTTTAACAGGCTCCATATTAACGAAAACACACGCATGCATACGCTGTTTAAAGTCGAGCCCGGGCTTTATTTGGGTTCCAAAAGCTGTGAACGGGGTTCCAAGCCGCATTCGTGAGCATAAGCACTCGCAATACCGAAATGGCTTATCGGACTAAGTTCACCTTCTACAGGCTCCCTTTCCACAACCTACACAGACTATTGCTACAATGGCGGATGGCTGCAACATAATTGAAATACCAGGTTACTGTAAGTTGGAATCGGTTGCATTAAAAGCCTCTAAAACACCCAGATGCTAATACTTTAGCACCTCCGAGATGTTCTGAACTCACAGGGGAATATCGCTAACAAAACATCATTCATTCATTCAGGAGTTTTGGGGCAGATAACGCTTTGTTACAGAAGGCAAATCTCCTGCCATGATTGACTTCCATTATATAGATATGCTGATCAGAGTGGAATAAAAACTTCTCCTAAGTGGCTCCAAACTTTTCTGGGTCAGTAACTGAACATAATATCAGGTTAGAGCGCCCCCTTAAGCCACTGTTTCGAGAAATACATTAGGAACCATTACTAAGTAAAAATGTAATCGTAGATGAAATATTTTAGCTATTGTAGTTGTTTTTGTGAGAATATTTGACCTCCACCAGCAGAAGGGAGTCCTGTCATCTCGACTGCTAGCATTTTTGGGGGATTTTAATGCTAACTCTGACACAATAAACTTTAAATGTTTACAATAACACATATGATGGCCCACAACTGTAGCGTTATGAGTCTGCTGCATGGCCTAGACATCAGATAGAGGCTGGATAGATGAATTAATGGCAAAAACAAAACATTGCTAAGTGAAGCTAACATTATTAGCCTGGGTGCTGCGAGCTAGCTTTACTGTTTATTTTACAACCCACATATCAAGTTGATTCTAATCTTTGATATCATTCTTTCAACAAAGTTGGTAATTAGCAGATGTTAGCCAACAAGAAGTAATGTAAAGATCCCGTCTGCGTAGAGCTGATTCTCTAAATGATCAGTTATTGTGTCTCCCGTCTGCTTCAGGACAAGAAGCAGCCGATAGTGGTTTGATTAAGCTGTATGCACCTGATCTTCCCATGTTAAACTCCATCACATCGCTGGGATTTTAATCCTCCAGTAGGAAGTGACCCCCGCAAACGACCGCATTTTTCATAGCCAAAGCAGAAGTTAATAGCCGTTTCGGCTGCACAAAACGCAACCGAGGACGGAAGATGGTTTTTGTTTTTTATTCGTTCTTTTGGAAACCGGTGGACTCCATGTCCTGACAGGCTCATGTTTGTACAGGAAGCACAAAAATGTACAATTTTTAAGAAAAGTGATTGGCCACCAAAACCAGTGAACACAGTGACTCTTGATAACATGACGTAGCGTATGCATAGCATGTGATGTCACCCTCTTATGTCACAGGTCCAGATTATGAAACTTTTTAATCAAAAACGTGTTTTGTTATACAGTGTGGAATTTTAACGACCCTCAATAAACATTTCAAATGGTACTTTTTGTACATTTTACCTCACAGTTAACATCCCCACCTTCTCTCGGGTAAACATTGTGGTGGCACCGTCATGCTGTGGAGATGCGTTTTTTTCAGCAGGATGGCTGCAAGGAGGCTGTAAAAGGGGAACAGCTGCAGTGCAACGGTTTAGATCACAACATATTGAGGCATTAAAATGGCCAAGTTGAAGACCAGCTCAGAATGTAGAAAGTAAGGCCAGACTAGAAAACCTCCGTTAACAGAGCAGCAGGAGATTCGTTTTATAAATTGACAAAGTGATTAGGCTTATATTTCATTGCGCTTATTGTTTTTGTTAGAGCTGTTGTGTTCAGATCCTCCTTTCTTCAGGTTTTGTCCGTAGTTTTGTTAATCAATAGTAAGGAATATGAAGTATATGTATAAAAAAAAACAAATTAGATTATATGCACTTGTTTTATACAACGTGTGCTTGATTTGAACATGCATGCTTTGTACAATGAATTGACTTTGGTAATTTCCTGCTAAATAGCGTAAAATGACAGGAGCTTCCTTTTTTTTACCTGAATAAATCTGTTGATTTGACATGTTTAATTTCAATAAAACTGTAATATAAAATGTTGTGTTAGGTTGGTGGGTGGTGCTCGATCAGGCAACAGGAGTGGACCGATCAGAACAGAGTTTTTATTTTATTTCACCCATAATGCAGCTCGTCAGAAGCAAGTTGCTCTGAGTTGGCTGCTGTAGGTTAAACTTTTAGAGCAAAGGTCTTAGAAAAACAGCCTAAAATATGAATATTGGCATATTGTACTGTATTATTTCTGTTTACAATTTCTTCTCTCCATTTTACTAATGATTGATCTTCCTCTTCACCTTAAGCAATATCCTTCCATTGTAGTTTTTAAATCTATCTCAAAAACTAATTTTTCTTTTAATCCTGTGGGTAACTGACATAATTTATTGTTAGTTTTTCTTGTGTTCATTATTCTTATAGTATTTCCTTTCTTACACAGCACTTTGGTCGACCTTGTGTTGAAGATAACAGTCGTATTTGCACAAATTATGCATTTGTGTCTGTGTTGGCAGTACAAGTATCATTATGTATGTTAAAGTGAACACGTGTTCATCAAATCCATTACTTAGGTAACCAGTAGAGGGGGCTGTAGAGGCAGATTTCCTTAATTATCCCAAAACCTGAAGTTATGAGCTTTCACTCTTACCTGCAGTAGATATTTCTCTTAGCATATTCACTTTTGGTGAAACAGAAATTTGCTGTCCGGTTAAGGTCGAGATCAAACAAATTTCTTCATGTCAAAGTGTTTTTTATTATTATTTAAACTGCTGTCGCATTAACATTCCATGATTGCTGAGACTCAAGTCAGTGAAGGACTTATTTGGCTATTGTATTTGTACAGCACACTTTCAACAACAGAGTAATTCAAGGTCCTTACCTAGAGGAAACTTATTCCTGGTGGTGTTGGAAGCAAATTTTGAAATTGTACCCATTTAGGGGAAAAGGTCCCACCTTTCTTGTCCCTGATTGGCTAGCCTGGTTGATTCATTACTAATTCTAGCATTCGATGAGCATTACCCTAACTTGACACCTAATGTGATCCATATCTATTTCAACATTTTGGAGCAGTACCCAGTCATAATCCGCAGAAGGCAGGAACTTGCCCCTCAACAGGTACAATTCCAGTATTGGTGTGCTGGAATATTACAGGGTATCGGATTCCAACTTCAGGGTGGTGAAGAAGCTGCCAGATGCAGATGTTTGCATCGTGAACCAAAGCACACATTCTCCACTTTCTCCATTTTGGTGCAGCTTTCGCGTATGATAGCGAAAGCTGCACCAAAAGTGGCTGCTATAGCATGTTGTGAAGTGTATTTCCAAAGTAAGTGGTTAGCAAATTAGCTACATTTCCTGTTTCTTCCAATGATCCCAGGGCTACAGACATGTTGGTTTGAAGCTCAGACGTGTCTGGGCATGCATACTTGTTGAGCTGCCCCTATAATCAGACAAAGCTGGTGCCAACCGAAGAAGGATTATTCCCACAGTTCTTCCTTAGTTTTAGCTGGTTTTATTCCTAGATATTATCTTTTTTTACTGTTTTTATATTTTTCATACGTACAGCACTTTGGTCGGCTCTCATGCTGTTTTTTAAATATGCTCTATACATAAACTAGGTATGGTATGGTACAGATAGTTGTATCTGATTGTTTTCTATCAGTTATGGACTGATATGTGGCTGAAGAATTTAAATTATTTTTTAAATGGAGATTTTTTAAATGTCGATCCTGTGGATGTGCTCTTTTTACTTGTAAACTGACTCCCTTACATTTCACTGCTTGATTTTATGATACAGAGAAATTAAATGACTCGCTTGCCGCAACGTACCGAGGCCATGTGGTTGCAAATCAAGCCCTCTGCCTTACACTCGATCTGAGGGGTTTGGTTTTCAAATGGTGCTGTTGAGGACTTTTTGTTTCAGAAATTTTTGTGGTTCACTGAGATGGACCTTTGGAAACATGAACTGTGCTAAACAGAACCCACATTTGTCCAGTCTTTTTCTAATTGTCCTGTTAGGAACTTGAACATTTTTCACACGGTTCAAACTTCGGGTGATTTTGGCAACCATCCTAAATGTTTTCTTGCTCGTAATTATCCACCTCGCTGTGTCAGGATGGACTTCAGATTGTTTGGAAATGGCCTTATAACCCTCGTCAAAATGACGGGGAGCTATAGCTGCTGATGTATTTATTTTCTGTGTTTTTTATGGACACTTTAGATTAGATTTAAATTGTTAGGGATCTTTTAAAACCCAGCTCAATTATAAAATGTGCTTAAAATCCAACCAATAAAAGAGAGTGTACTTTCTTTTTACAATGACTGGAAATTCTAACTTCAAATGCTGATAAGACATTTAGCTTCACATGTCACAACATGCATTTTATTTTCTCTTGCAAAGACAGCTTTTTTTATGAGCTGTAAATAGGCTAGTCAGGTATTTTGCGTCCTTCAACAGGTGATATTTGAAGGTCACAAGGTTATCTTGTAGGTTGAAAGCTCTGAGGTTTGCTTCAAACAACAATCTCACTGAGTTGAAGAAGGACTGATGCGCTGCTAACCGCATCAGTAAGAGAAGATTGATGTTACAAGAAGGAACAGATCCGTAACTGCATTGTTTTTCTAGTGGGAGGCTCTTGTGTTTTTGCTCAGTCAAATCCAGGTGATGATGTTTTTAGACAGGCAGCACAGAGCACACGAAACAATTTGACATTTTGTTGCACACGAAACAATTTGACATTTTGTTCCATCTTTTGCAAAAGGAAACTTTAGACTTCAATGCTTCTGCTAACTCGGTGCTCCCACCTTTAAATTAAAAATTCCTACAAGAAACGCAATACGGCAAGACACTACAGAACCTTTGTGAATAAATATATACCCGAGACCTCCCCCTGAGCTGGAATCCCGCACAGCTAGGGATGGTAAATGTAGTTAAAACCAAACCAATGCCATCTACTGATTGGGTTTTGCTTTTACATTTCTGTTGATTTAGATCAAAAACTTCAGTTTAATTCACAAGGATTTCTTAGTTTTTTTGTTGCATAATTGGGGAGTGGAAGGGACAATGAGGTTTCAAAAAATAAACTCTGGAAAATTTTGTCTGTTCTTTGCAAAAATAGCCCCCGCTCTGTCAGATTTGATGGAGAACATTTTTTAAGTCCTACCACTAATCTTTTATTCAATTTAGGTCAAATTTTACCCGCTGTTTCGGGGCCATTCGAACACAGGCCGCCACCAGGTTTACATGTAGGCCAAAATGTTACGTTTTATCCTGTCTAACCAGGGCTGCTTCTTCTGTGTTCACTGTGTCCCCTCCATGGACTGTGGCAAACATTGAACAGAAACTCTCCTGACTTTTCTTCAGCAGTAGTTTTCTCCCATAAAGGACAGATTTGAGGGGTGTACTCCTAATAGCTGTGCTGGAAACTGATGTTTCCACTTGGAATATATGTTCAATTAAAATGAATTTTTTTGAATGTGCTTTGAGATGACATGTTCTAAGCCAGCCCTATTTGAATAAACTCAATTGAATATCAATGCGTGCCACTCTTTCCAGGTTTTTATTTATAATGAAAAAAACATGAAAACCATGTATCTGATTTTTGTTTGTCTAATACATACAATTTTATTAAAACACACTGAAGTGTGTGATTACAACTAGGGATGTGCCGATCAGCACTTTAGGCCTCCGATACCGATCCTTTCGTTTAACGTCAAATCCGATCCGATTTTGAGTCCTTATCCGATATTTTCCCATTAGTATCAAACATTTTAAAACGAATATGTTTAGCAAGTAACCCAATAAAAAATTTTATAAGAGCAATTTCATTAATAAGGATTGCCATTTTTATAAATCCGATTAAATTAAAATCTTTCAGAAAGTTAAAGGTCAGCTTTACTTAAATATTTCAGACGAAAGTAAAAACCAAAACAATTATACTCTGTGTTGTTGGAATTATTGTAGTTATAGGCTTTTTTATTTTATTACTCACAGTACCTAGATAAAACATTAGTCAACTGAACATTGCTTATTTGTGTTGAATTAGTGCTGATGCATTTATAAGTTTGATTCTGTTACTCAGTTTCTGGATAAAATATTGCTGTTCTGGTTTGATAAATGGACTGCAAGAAGCTAGTTATCTCATGTGACACATCCTTTGTTGCCTCATGACAGATCTTGTGTTTGCTGACATATCCATGTTGCTCTGTGATTTTGTGTTTATCTTCAGATGCATAGAACAGAGTGTTAGTTATCTTATGACTGTATGATGTGTTTTGTTCTCCCAGAGCTGAGTAATGAATCAGTCAGAAGCTGATCACTATATATACCCATGCATCTGTGCTGAAGCTTCAGAGCTCCCTATGGACTCTCCATGCAGCATGTAAAATAAACTTTTGGAATGAAGACCGCTGATCCTTTTCTCACTCATCCTCGCCTCTCAGACACCATGATTTCCACCACACTACACCTACTACGTAGCAGGCGAAAAACAGTAAGCGAGCGATGTAGTAGATCTGAATCTCCAGTATGGATTGCCGTAGTAGGCATAAAGTTCCTGGATCTGGTGTACGCTACGCTATCCCACAATGCAGCGGAACTCCCAAAATCGTAGAAGAGTGACGTCGGCTACAGAGGACGGGACGACAGGCGACATAATGTAAACATCCCGGTAAAATGGAGGAGCAGTACATCCGATTTTATGCCTACTACCCACTCAGTTGCTACGCAGTATTTACTACTTCAACAGGCAATTAGTAGCTACTATGAAGCACGTAGTAAATACTAAGAATTCGGATGTAGGGTTACATTTCCACACTTCCGATGGGTTTGGTTCTTCTTCTTCTAATGAATATCCGGCAGCCTATACATCGATGTACGCAATGCTGCCCTCCACTGTCATGGGATCACATTCACTCTATATTTTTGACTAAATACCCGAGAGACGAATGTAATAACTCCATCAATTTCTGGAGACGTTGAACCAAATTATAACTTAACAAGCACGTTTGGTGTACATTACCATCAAACGTAACTAGGAGGTACAATCACTGAAAAACATGAAAACACCGTCCTGATCCCATCTCGAGATCAGAATGTCCCTAATTAAAAAGGGTCAAACTGTGGTGAGGACTTTTGCAAGTTGCTGTAAATGAGCAGGAAAAGATCAGCGTTAAATAAAAGACAAAGCCACTCAAATACATTTGAAACATTTATTCAGGATTAGAAATTTCATAATTAAACAATCTAAATAGACTCTTGGAACATAATCTCAATAAATAAAGGATACACATTTGTCCAGCTTTTAAACAGAAACAATATACTTACAGGGGGTTGTGCACAAACACCTACTAACAGAAGTGCATTCATTGTTTGGGACATTTTTTTTTTTGGCGTCCGATTTGCAGCAGTGGACATTTCAAAGCTGTCAGTTTGTAAAAGATTAGAATTACAGGCCCTCGTCTGTGACCCGTTTAGATTATCCATAGCAGCAGGATTTGCTGGAACAGAGATAAATGTCAGGGAAAAGGGGGAACATGCTTTGTTTGATAAAATGTGCCGTGCTTTGAAATAAAAAATAAAAAAATTAAGTGAGGGGCTTTAGCTTAGCGAATAATACATTTGGAACTCTGTCTTCTGATTGTCCTTTACGGAGCTAAAAAATACTAAGATCACGTTTGCTGCCAAAGCTTCTGGATGTGTCGTTCAAACATCGTCAGATTTATGTGCAATATCTGCGGTGTTTTTAACTTAATGCTACTTTACAATACTAAATTAAACGCTACCCCTAAATATCTGCATTAGATTACAACCAGTTGATTGGATGGTAAGAAACAGGCTGACACATGTATAAGATATCAGAGCTCCTCAAGTATTCTCATCCAAAGAATAAGAAGGTATTTAAAGTAGAAAAAACACTGTAAAAAACAATAGTGCATTTGAACAAAGGTGACAAAGTGCTTCCTCCCAGTCTTCAGCTTCATCCTGCAACCCTAGTAATCCCATTGACATCTGAAATCCAGCTTTTCTTCTTTCCTTCGAGAGGTAGAGAGTCACCGCGAAGCTGAGATTTTTTTTCAAAGAGCCGTGGGATGGACTACAGCAAATGTCAGTCAGCACTTTGGCGAGCCCTTGATCCAAATGAGTATACGTCCACTGATTCCAGGGATTACTGTTAATCTTTTCTGCTCAAATGCCCCCATTTTACCAGTAGGGGGAACAAACCAACCCCTCCCCTTTAAAGGACCCTAATTAACCGTATACTGTAGCAGCAACGTGCAGCTGAGCTCCCCTCTGGGTTCTTGTTTATATGATTCATCGCTATAGTCTGTGTGGAACATATGATTCCTGAGTCAGGTGCTGTCTGTGTGGTTTTCTTGGACTTCTGGCAGCATTTCTGTGACTATCACTCCCCAGATTTCCTCGGCATCCACACAACTCGTCGCTTGGCCTGATAGAAGTCTGTGGGGATAAAGAAGAGGATATTTGTCTCACACTGAACAAGCAGTGTGATTCTCTGCACTGATGAACAAAGACGAACCTGTGATGTTTGTCTGTTTCCTCTTCTCCCCAGCTTTGTCGTCCTTCTCCGGTGTTCTCTCCAGGCCCTCCAGTTCCACCGGCCACTTCTCTGGTGTCTGAGGGATGTTCTCCTTCTCCACCCTTGCTGTTTTGGTCAGAGCCGCCGCTCCCGTCAGCCTCAGGCCCTCCGTCTGTCCAACAGCCAGCACGCAGGACCTGTAGAGCAGCGGGACCCTGGTTTCTGGGATGCCCTCCCACTTGAATTCGCTGCCCTCCAGAGGCGTGTCCGACTTGAAGTCGAAGCCCCATCGTCTGGATGCTTCGTCCAGGTCTTTGCGCAGCGCTGCCCGGTATTCCACCTGCAGCTGGTCTCGGTCCACTGGGCCAAACAGGTTCCTGCGGGTTCGTCTGTTCCCCCCCAGAGGACTCAGCATTGGCTTATGGGAAGCCATGACTCTGCACTGATAATAAAAAACCCACAAGAGATCCTCCGTTAATTTTTAAAGGCACTTTCTGACAAACAAACACAATTGCAGCTGCTTGCATCATTTCTTTAAGGATGAACTCGCCTTGCATCAATTCATCCCTCGGTGGTGAACACTTTTCAAACTATTTAAAAGTTGCATTTTTACACCATTCTCACATTTTAAAAAGCAACAGTCAATACAAAAAACGCCCCTAAGATCATAAACTCCACAGATATAAAATTAGAGCCCAGACTCACCATCTTCCTGTCTTGTTTAACACCTCCTGAGTGAAGGAGCAGCCTGTCTGCAGAGCTGCTTTTATAAAGGGAGGGAGCAGCCAGTGACTCACTCAGCCCTCCTCTCTGTAGCTCTGGTACATGCCCGGGCATAATCCAGCAAACATGTGAGAGCATATCCTCTCTGCTGCTTCACCTAACCACAAGGTGGCAGTGTAACACCATCCCAAGAGTATGGATGTCAATTATGTGTTTTATCCTACAACTTCCATCCTTCAGTGAAGGGATATTACCTACTAGAATGAACGGGATTTGGACGGTTTTATGAGCTTTACAAGCCTCTCTGATTTAAGAAACATAAATGTTTTCCAAATGTTCGAAAGTCTCTGGTGGTACACCTGCTTCGAAGAACTATTTTCTATGTAAACAATCACCAACGTCTTCGTAGATAACCACCTACTGCAAATGTCTCGATTTGCAAAGATTTAACATCATATAAGTATACCTTTAAGGTTTGCCTTGAGGTTATTGAATGGATTCCTTGGACTTTCACAGCGCTTTATGTAAGTCTACTTTAAACAAGGTGGGTACTGATGACTAATTGGTTGTGATTATAAGTTTGACTGTATTCCTGCATTATTCATAGTTACATAATGGCGGGTGGGGGTTTGGTAATGCAATGACATGCAATTAGGAGAACGTTAAATAAAAGCTGCTGTATTTTGGGAGGAGTACCACTTCTATATTTGGAGAAGTGCACAAGGATGTTGGAGGAGAATGAATGAACACCACTGTGGCCCAGCTTTGCTCCAGTCCCCGCCCTTTCTCGAAACTGGACGTCAGACTGGGAGGAGGTGTTCAACCTGAGGGTGGAGTGATTCAAGCAGTGGCGGGAAGCAGAGGAGAGGCACCGAGCCCGCCCATTTTCTAGCTGCTGCCCTGCTCCACGTGAGTCTGCAGCTCGTGCCCGGCAGTCAAGTCTGCGCTGTCACCTTTCTGCGGGCAGGAGGACCCGAACAGCACTCACACGTGTTAAAAATAGCCCCACAACAGGTCCAGGTGACCTCTGAGGCTCGTACAAAGAGAGCCAGACTGAGAGAACTACATTTATATCAGCGGGTCACATTAGAGAAGACGAATGCTGAATGAATGGCGCAGATCATTCAAATTATATACAGTATAGCAAAAGATAAGGTAGGCTATTTTAGGTGCTTTATTGACAGAAACTCCATACAGAGGTCTGTTTTTAAAGTCAGTAAAAAAAAAAAAAACAAGTTTGTTTTACTTACATGTTGATCCAAATGAATTTCGGTCCTTTTCTGGGACCAAAAGAGTCTGTCTGTCCAACTCCTTGCTGTCTGCCACTTTCACAACAACGATGATGTAAACTGAAGCTCCTGGATTGTGTTATCCGATTCACACGTGAAAGCTACAGCGTACCGTCCCCTCTGAGGTTCCCACAGCCATGCACTCTGACTTAAGCTTTATGAAATGCCGTGGAGTGGAGACCCTCCTCCGTCCATCCCCCTAGAAGGGGCGTGGTCAGCGGTCCGGTAAAAACACGAGTGACTCGTGAAGGTTTGGCTCTGAAGTGGGAGGAAATTCCTGCTCAGGACGTCTGCGTGTGCCCTGTACCTCCTCCACCTCACCAGCTCCTCCACCCTGTTTGTGACTGAGCATGGTATCCTAGATACAGGGGGTGCCTTTCTCTCTATGTCCTTTTTTTGTTGTTGGTTTCTTTCTCATCTAAATGGAAAAATAATTACAAAAGCAATCTGAGCTGCTGAAGTATGAGAAAAAATGCGTAACTAACAAATATGCAGAACCATATTTAGCTTCTATTCCTGCCAAAGAATAAAAATCATCTCTTCACTTGATAGTCTTCTGCCACTTTACATACTCAAAAGTAGGGATGCATAAATACCACTTTTTTCAAACCGATACAATACTGATACTGGGATTTGTACTTGCTGATACCAAGTACCAATACCCATACTTCTACCAATCACACAAATAATGTAATGAATAGGAAAAAAAGGTTTTATTTTCTTCTATGCTTGTTACAACAAACGATGGTAAATTAGATAAAAACATGATAAAAATGACCACAAAACAAAAATGTTAAGTGAAAAAAAAGTTTTCTGCAAAATTATTGCAGAGTTTACACATTCAAATGATCGGCTCATGGTATCGGTTAACTTTAACCGATACAGTACATAATAATGGTAGTAGTATTGGTATTGGTGCGTCCCTACTCATAAGACCTTTTGGTTAGTGGCGCTGCTAAGGAGGGCCCAGGTGGGGCCATGGCCACCCCCGCATTGCTGCCGCCCCCCCCCCCCCCCAGAGAGAACTGCAACCAACTTATTGTTGGTGTTCATCTTCAATAAAAATATAAATGCAAAACCCAATATTTAAATACATAATATTATTTTTATTTTTTAAAATAACAATAAAAAATATATACTTCTCTGCTGCCCACTATTTTAAACCGACTGAAGTGCTGTCTGAAATTTTACAGTAATTTTAGCCTCCACCTGTGGGGGGCGGTAATGTACCATGTGACATGCATTGTGACAAAAAGTCAGAAGAAGAAATTGAAGAACCAATGCAGCTGTAAGTTGTATTGAATTTAAAAAAAGTTACATTAAATAAAGTCTAATTTTTTCTCTGTAATTTAGCTCATTCTACCCATATATTTTAACTCTAATTTTCTCTCCAGCTTCTCTGTTGCCTCATACTTCTCTCTATCTCAGCAGACAAAGGCAGGCAGTCTGCAGCTTGCAAGCCTAGCAACTTGGTTGTTTTGAGTATTGAATCACAAAGACCAAGAAGCATCAATCTGAACAGTTTTGTGGACAGTTTTGTTAGGACACATGGCACAAGGCGAATTAAAAAGTTCAAAAATTATGAAATAATTATCACAATTAATGAAACAATAGCCAATGCCTGTTCAATCGGTCAATCAAAAGGTAAGTTATAACTTAAGGTTATAACTTACCTGCGGAGATAATAATAATAATGTTAGCATCTTAGCTTAGCCTTTAAAACAGTACAGTACAACAATTTGGTTTTACTTAGCGAGCAATACTGTTGGTTATGCCTGTACGGACTGGTAATCTTAAAGGTAAATTTAAAGTGCAATTAATATAATTGCACTGTCAGGTTTTAACTATTTTAGCCTTGGTTTCTCAGGAGGTAGAAGCTATACAGTCACATTTGTGATGGAGAGCTTCTTTCACCAATGGGTGTATGCTTGATCCTTTTTTTAATATTTTCTAAGGTAAAACATGAGGTAAATATAATAAATAGCATCTACATGCCATAGCAACTGCACACTAGATGTCAGATTGTTTATCTGCCTATCAAATAACAATTAAAAGATTAAGCTTCCCACTTACCCCCTTACAACGACAGCCTACTACTCAGAGCATGTGTTGTCACTTTAAAGCATCGTCACACAGAAGAATCTGAATCCTGATAACTTACACACTTTTTTCCATTTGTAAACAAAGTCTTTCTCCTCCCACTTTTATTGTTGAGGCCTGATCGACTTATTCCAGCCGTGAGCCACGCTCCAAATTCATGCCATGCTCTCCAGCGCCGTCACGTTACCATTCAGTGCAGTTCCCAGCACATCCAGAACAAAAATCAGTGCTTTGGAGGAGGTTTTTGGAGGCCTGAATCCTCTGAGACAACAAGGGAGTCCTTTTTTTAAAATTAGTGACAGAAAAGACAAATACAGACTTGGTAACTGTTCACATGAATTGTGCAAAATACACATCGTAGCAATATTCAGCGGATTTATGCGCTGGAGTTAACTGATCTAGAGCACGGTGTTTAAAAACACACATCTGTTTGTTTCACACTAAACTTTCCTCAGAACTCGCACAGCTCAGAAGGTATTCGTTATCGTTCAGCTGAAATGCAGCCACAACGTGCGAAGAGTGTTCAAGCTTAAGGTAAATTGTTCCTACATTATGCCACGAGTTATTTATGCATTTATTTTGCATCCACCTTGAATTTTTATTTGGCAGACACCACTGCAGAAACTTTGCATGAATACTGGTTAATAATCTACCCAAGCACCTGGTAATAAACCTCGCACTATCAGTACCATAAACTTTCAGGGAGATAACCTTGGTAGTTTATACATCTAAACTGAGGACTAAGGTTTACATTTTAATAATAAGGATTTAAAAATCTGTTACATTTATGTTCAGGAATTTAAGAATAACTTTATTTGAATGCTATGTATAAAAAGTGGTATAAAAAATGATTCAATAATTATAGGATTTTATTTACCTAACAAAGGCCATTTGCACATTTCATTTGCACCAACAGACAACAAAGGACATTTCTAGTCTTTTATTTTATGGTCTCATTCCTATTGTTGTCTGAGCAAATTGTAAACTAATAAATGCTATAAAAAGAAAGTACACCCTTTTCTCAGTCTATTCTCTGCTGTTTGTGTCAACCTAACTGTGTTTTGGTGCAGCAGAGTCTATATTCTAGTGTAAATATAAATGATAAGCATAAAGTTATCATGTTCCTAGTGTCTGACCAGCAGGTTACACTAATTTTTTTCCTTTCTCAGTGTATATTCTGTTTACTTCTTGTAAATAATATGCATACTTTTTTTTATGTATTGCACAAGTACACATGCATTTATGCAAATATTCCCTGTTTTTAGATGATCCTACTCAGAAGCACATTCTAACCTGAGTACGCCACTTCATTTCTAATAACTGCACTGGATTTTTGTTGTTGAAAATTGTGTTCCTAATGTACATATATTATTCCCAATTCTGTTTTTATACTTTTTCTATCTTTCTTGTGTGATCATGAATGCTTCTATTACTCGTCACTTTGCTGCTGTTAAAATATATGACAGTAAATAATTATTCTATTCTATTCCATTCTATTCTATTCTAACGTCATGTGAGGGATCAGCATTGTTACTCCACCAGAAAAGCGATTCATGGATATTTGACCTTACCAAGATCAAGAAAAAAGTCAATTTGCAGATCTATCATGTTCAGAGTGTTCTTTTAAAAAGTTGCTAAAACAAATTGTGGTCTTAGCTTTGTAATTGTGTCTCTGTTTTGACCTCATGCAGACAGTTGTACACCATTTTCATTATTGGGATTAATTATTTCTACAGAATGGAATTAGATTTTATACATGTCAAACTCTTAATGTTATTATTTGTGTCAAGTATATCATGATTTATGTTATTTTTAATGTGTGTTTATGTATAGAGAATGTGATTTTTTTTTATAAATGGGGATTGAAACAAATAAACAACAAATGAATACTCCACAATACCAGTATTCCTACACATCAGTAACACCCCCCCCCTCTTCATAAATAAACAATTACATATCCTCATAATTTCTGTATCTTGTAAAAAAAGAAAAAAATCTTTATACCTTATTTTCATAGTGTCATATTTGGACATTCCATGTGCATCCCCTCCAAACTATGCCACAATTAAACCCCACAAACCGAAATACGAAAAAGTGTTTCTTAGTCGTGCGTACACCGTATGTTATGAATTTCAAAATGTCTTCTTATGTTGAAGCCACCTTACTTTCAGGGTAACAACTTTTCAATATTTCCTGGTAAAAATGTGTTTATTGCTTTAAATTGGGCCTACTGTTTTTGTAGTTTGCAATTTCAGCATGTCTTTTGATTTCATTAGTGTGAGTATATGGAGTTTAGTCAGCATGTCATGCAGCCGACTCACAACAGAGGACACACCCTGGATTATCGGCCCTGAGGCTCAGACCTATTACCAAAACTTTGATCACGTCTTTTAATCCTTCTTTACAAGTGAAGAACCTGGGCGTGATTTTTGACTCTTTTATTCCCCACATTAAAAGCATTACCAAAATAGTTTTTTATCACCTAAAGAATATCCCCAGAGTCCGCCCCATTCTCTCTTGGGCCAATACAGAGATACTAATACATGCTTTTTTCACCAGTAGAAGCGACTACTGTAATGCCCTGCTTTCTGGTCTTCCCAAAAAGACTACCTCAAGTTTACAGCTTTTACAGAATTCAGCAGCTCGTGTCCTGATGAAGACCAGGAGGTGGAAGCACATTACACCGGTCTTAGAATCACTGCATTGGCTCCCTGTATGTTTTAGGATCAATTTTAAGGTTCTTTTAATGGTTTTTAAGTGTCTTAATGGTCTTGGGCCTTCGTATCTGTCAGAAATGCATTTACCGTATGAACCCTCGCGGTCTCTGCGCTCCTCTGGCAGCCGTCTCCTTATCATTCCCAAAGTCAGGACACAGACTCATGGTGAAGCGTCTTTCCATTATTATGGCCTCTCACCTCTGGAACAGGCTGCCACAGGACCTCAGGGCTGCAGAGAACGTTTATGTTTTTGAGAGCAGGATGAAGACTCACCTTTTTAGCTTAGCTTTTAACTAATTATTATTTATTAATACCAGTTGAATCGGTCCGCATGTTTTACCTGATTTAATTTTTAGTTTAGCTTTTAACCGAGTCTTATTATTTATTGTTAATTTGCTTTGCATTTTTATTTTGATCATACCTTACACATCTTTTACACTTGATAATTTAAAACATTATCAGTTTAAAAAAAAAATTAAATCATTTTTTACTACTTAATCTTATTATCTAGTGTTTATTTTATATTTTAACTTATTTTAATCTTTCACCCAGTGTTTCCTGTATGGGGGCCTCTCTTCCTCAGGGGCCATGGTTGGCTGTAGCTGCCTGGCTGCTCTCCAGGTAGCGCTTGGGTTGAGGTGGGAGTACCAGCCCTCCCTCGTCTGGGCGCCCTGGGTCAATACCTTGGCTGCTGCTGTTGATTGAATTGATTTTATTGTCCCACAAGGGGAAATTCAGTTTACAGTACAACCTCTCCACTCCAGGTCACTGCAGATGGCTCCCATGATGGCATTTCCTGGCTCATCTGTACTCAGCCCGTTGTTGCTTTTTCATTGTACCTTTTAGGTGTGTGTATGGCTGATGGGTTGGGAGGGGGGTGTAGTTGCAATTATGGTTTTATTTTTGTAAGGGGGTGGAGGTGGGGGGGTCACTTTAAATCTGTAAAGCACTTAGAGAAAATGTAGTTTGATATGCGCTTTATAAATAAAGTTTGATTTGAATTTAAAAATAATGAATTTCTATGGTCCTCTTATCCTGCCCAATAAATGATTTGTATGCTACTGCTTTTTTTGTAAAATAAATATTATTTAAAGTAATATTTTCTTGTTAGTGGAAAATACAGAAAATAGCCATAAATTGAGTGCTTAAAAATTCAAAATGTACAATAGTTTATCCTTAATTATTATTATTAATGTTACAAGCTACAAAGATGGAGTCTAGAATATTTTCAAACAGCTTCTATACATTCAGTCGGAGTGAAATGTCCACAGCCAGCCCAGTTACATAACAGCAGGGATGGGGACTTGAGACTAGAGCTGTGTTGAAATAATCGAAAAATCGATTCTGAATCGATTCTTGTAGAAATCGAAACGAATCGATTCACAAGTTCAAATATCGATTCTATTTTTTAGAATAGTTTGCCTTTTTTAAAACTGAAATAGGAAGGAAAAGTCCAGACGGCCATTTTAAGTTTTGTGTCACAAAGGGTTAATACAGTTTTCCATGGTGAACTGTTACTTACCAAGTGTTAAGTCATTGAATATCAGGTATGTCATTAAAATAACAGCTTTAAAAAAACATTTATTAGCACTGACGCATATCAACATCGAGCTGGATCAGATTGAATCGGATCAAATTGGATCAGATCGTGATAATCGATTCTAACTTTTGTGAATCGGAATCGAATCGATTCTTGAAATTTGAATCGATACCCACCGGATGGTTGCAGACGCTGATGTAAGCCTATAAGAAAGCTTTACACTACAGCAGTGCCGTCTTTTTAACAGTCAATGAGCAGTACCCTTTCACCCAATGCGCACGCCATCACGGCATGCCCCTACAGACAGAATAGATAGAGGCCCCGTGAAAGGATTTAAAAGAAATGGAGGCATCCTGATGAGGCCACATCGTGCCCGGCTGGCAGATAAAACCCTATCAAACCTGATATTTTGCAAGTGCAATACTTTGTAAAATGGGAGCAAGGGTGTGTGTGTGTGTGTGTGTGAGGGAGCAGAAGTGTGTGTGCACAAGAGAGAGAGAGAGAGAGAGAGAGAGAGGCTTTAACAAAGTTTAATATTGGCTATAATTTGTTTTAATTGTTTCACCTCCATGTTCAAAAATAATTTCATTTGTCGTGTTTGTGTTGTCAATAAGTCATTTTATGATGTTATGACTGACGTATTTTACTGAACATGAGTACTTACAAAGCAAATCTGCAGGTAAAATTACCATAATGTGACTTGACTTGGCCAAGAAAAAAAGACTTGGGACGTACTTGAGACTTGCACATGTGTGACTTGGTCCCATCTCTGCATAACAGCGTGGAAATATTGCGAGTTTCTCAGTGGATTCCCGCGGACTTCTTGACTGCGTGACCTGTCTCCATGGTTACCGAGTGAGTAATCTTCTCGATTACGTGATGTCACGTGGGCAGCATGAGTAACTGGGGGAAAAGCCCGCGCAGATTTGAGAACGCCTCGTGTCCGCTCTGCTACTGCCGCGCACGTGAGCGGTTCTGAATGCTGGTCTGAAGAGACAGCGTTTGTTATTCTACAGAGTAACTTCTTACTGCTTGAATTATTGCCTCTCACGGGGCGTTTCATTGGCTACTGTTACAGTCAGCAACACAAAAAGCGTCAGTATTCGCAGAGCTTATCTGTCCAATTAGGGGAAAGGGTTAAACTTTTATTCAAGTCCATTACATACCCACTTCATACCAGAAACCTAGGGCTAAACGGGAGGGGAATGTATAGGAAGGGAGACCGCATTCCCTCTTTCCACTACTCCCCTCTGACTCACAATCTCATCATCTTCATCTGTTTATCAAATGTATTGTCCCGTCAAAAACAACCTTTTCCTATTGACTAGATACAGCTCATTAAATCAGAATTTTACAGACGAGTTTATTTATTGTCATGATTTTATTCAAAAATCAAACTCATATTATGTAGACTCCTGATCACAGAGTGAGACATTTCAAGTTTATATAGTTTTATATACATTATACACATTACATTTTCATCCTTAGCCTACTGGCTCATCTCTCCCCAATTTCCTTTTACGATTGCTTTTAACTGTGTGTGCATGTAAGTTGGGTTGGGGGGTAAAACTGGGATCATGCTTTTAAAAAGTGTGGGGGAGGGATGGGAATGTGGTTTATGTGGGGTAATCTTAATCTGTAAAGCACTTTGAGATGCATTTCATTGTATGAAAAGCGCTTTATAAATAACATTTGATATCATTCATCATTACGGCTTACAGTTATTAAAACCCCCAAATTATGAATACTATATCAAGCTAATAAAAAATGTTTTAATACTGAAATATTATACTATAGACATTTCATGGTCTACACAGTCAAAAAATACATTGTTTAAGAAGCAGGGTATTCACCGAGTGTTTTATCCAATCAAATTATTAGGAAATTGAGTGGAAGGAAAAAGTATGGTCACTATGTCAAAAGCCACCACATCCAGACATATGCAGGACAACAGCTCTCAAATGCCTTGTGTTTTGCCACTTCTAAAGTATCTTACCTTGGCTAAGGAAGATCTAGACCGGTATTCAGTGGACAAAAGTCCTTTTTCAGGTATCATTAAACTGCATTACAATTTCAAGATCAAGGTCCCAGAGCCTGGAGGAAGAGCAGAGAAGCTTAGGAGTCACATTGCTTGAAGGTTCAAATTGTAACAAGACCTCATCCCTGCATTTATCTTTCGTGGGCTTGATAACTACAGCAATGTCTTCACCGGTCTGCCTAAAAAGTCAATCAGACAGCTGCAGGTGGTGTCCTCACTCGAATAAGGAAAGTAGAGAGCATCACCCAGTTCTAAAGTCCTTACACTGGCTCCCTGTAGCTCATAGAATAGATTTAAAAATACTTTTAGTCGTTCATAAATCATTCACTGGCTTAGCACCAAAGCATGATGAAGATATCAACCCCCCAGACCAGTGGCGCACTGACCGTCTGGAGAACTAGGAGATTTCCCAGAGGCCTGACTGATGAACTGGCCTCCTCCATGATTTCAGATGGTCAGGTTGGGCTGTGCTTGATTTTCTCATTAGAACATCTGCGACACTGGCATAACAAGATGTAGGGTACTTGTGGGAAAAGTCTCCAGCACTTTCTGTGCCAGTGCTCTCTGACCTTTGCACTCTTTTTTTTCCAGTTGTTTAATCCATTAAGCGGTAACTTATTTTTCCTACTCGTCTTTAAACGCACCTCATGCGTACACAAGCTATAAAAAATATAAACATAAAAACAGAGCAGTAGAGGAGAATCAGGAAGGGTCTCCACAGGTGGAAATTGTCAGAGTAATTTACCAGCAACTCATGTTAACTGCATTTTAAAATTTTGCTCTCCCCATTTTCATCTTTATTGTCATAATAGAAATATCTGAGCCAGGGAGGAGACTTAGGACTACAGGCCAGCAGCAGGGAAGATGACCCAGGGTCTTTACAGGTAAAGCCTAGTTTATACCTCTGCGTTTCGACAGGGACGGATTGATGCAGCGCCATTGTCTGTAAACGCAAGAGCTCTCCGTCACCTACGCAAGAAGGCACGAGTAGAGGCCCAAATTTTAACTTTCCGTCTCCACAGAGAGTGTTTGCATCTGATTGGTCAGTTTCAGTAACAGCGAGAGATTGGTTCACCATAACACGGCTCTATAGTCGCTGTAATCAGTAGTTAATGCAGTGTTTGGCCACTATATGCTTTATATTGAAAGGATAATTTATCTAATCTGTTCTTTTGGCGATTTTGAACACAAGGAGGTGAAGAAAAAACAACAAAAAACGGCTGCTGTGTTTTGTTTCCATGTGACAGTAGGCAGAGACGCCATGAAAACTTAGCACCCCCTGCTGTCCTGGTCGAGCAATGCTGAAAAAACAATAGAGAATGGAGTGGAAGTGCGGACTACTATAAACAGAAAACGTCTCGGTAAATACGTCTTCATCTTAGTGCAAAGTTGCGGTTGGAGAAGCATAAGTTGTGTTTCAGGAGAGATTAGAATTTGCTGAGGTAAAGAGATTAATTGTTGGGAGACACCAGGCAGTAATTAGGACAGGGTTTTTACTGATACTTTAGAATTAGTCTCATTCCCACTTTTGAAATACCTTTTGTCTGTATTGTAATAGGTAACCCAGGATTAATGTCAGTTTTACACGTGCTGGCTTTACATTTACCAGAGATGAACTAAAATAATGCAATGCTTATTTCCTCTGAACAGAAATAATAATTTTGTTTGGAAAAGAAACAGAAAAAAATTATTTTCGGTGAAATGATTGCATAGTTTTGCACGTTAAGTATCATTGTATTGGTTAACTAACCGATTCCGATAAGTACATTAGAATGGTATCGGCCCAGATACCCAATATCGGTATTGGTGCATCCTTACCTCTAATTACAGTCTACCAAATATCCGTAGAATTAGAACTAGCAATGGCAAAGAAGCTTTTTAGTTTCTATGCGCCTCTAATCCGGAGCAAACTTCCAGACGACTGCAAAGCTGCTGAAACACGCAGTTTTTTAAAATCAAGGCTAAAACCCCACCTGTTTAAATTCACCGTTTTGTATTCACGTCTGGCATGTTATATGTACTGTGTGTGTTTTATTCTTTATTTCCGGTTTTTCTTTCATGTAAATCATCTTGAATTACCCTGTTGTTGAAAGTGTGCTATACGAACAAAATTGCCTTGCCATAAAAAGCAGAAGCTCAAAAACCTAATAATTCAACAGAAAGCTTTATCTAAAGCTTAAAACACTGATACGGAGTCTAATCTCACAAATCATGGACTCCAGATGTACAACACCTGGTTCATATTATGCTTTGAGGACGCCCTCTTGTGGCAGTTGTTCTAGCACAACTTTTTCATTTGGAGTGCAACGTTTCTTCTGAAAAGTAAATTAAAACAACGTCTGATGGATAAAACCATTTGTGAACAGAAAAGATAAGGCAAATATAGTATAAGTGCTTAACTTTAACCACCATCGGGGTTTTTCAAGCTTTTCTGTTAAGATGTTCATCCTTTTTTAAAGGGAATGAACTAGCTGCAGGGTACTTATGTATGGTTTGCATCACACAAAAAATGCAGCAGATGAAGCTCGGGGGTCCGTTCCAGAAAGCAGGTTATATCACATAACCGGATAAGTTTGAGGGTAAATTTGTGGATAATCTCAACTTTCGGTTCCAAAGGTATGTTAGTAACCATAGCAACTTCATCTCTGAACATAACCTGCTCCGGACCAGGTTGTGTTTGTTCCAGAGAGGTTCTGACCGTGGTGTGAACTTTTAAATGATGATAATTTGGACATGAAAGCACAGATTATACTATATTTTGTTAAAATAACTTTAATTTTGTCAACCAGAAACTGTAGGACAAAGCCCATTACATATTACAAGCAACAAAAAACTATTTCAAAAATATATAGGTAACAACTAAGAGTATTTCAAATAAGATTATAGAACACATTACATGCAGCTAAATAAAATAATCTTGCATTGTGAAAAATGATTACTGCTAAGTGCATTAAAAAGCCTTGAAGTGGCAGCAATGATAGTTTTTGAATTAGAAATTATTAGTATATGTTGTAACTTTCCATTTAACAAAGTCACTGGACGGTCTTTATTAAAGGACAGACAACTTCTCAGCTGGGTGAGGGGAGATGATGCTGGCTTCTCACCAGTTAGGCAGGCATCAGCTTTCTTTTGAATAGCTACATGATAGGAAGAATGCACAAACGTACTTAATATACCTACATCTCTCCAGTAAATATTTGATTTTAATCCTTACTTTTTGGAAAATGTTTTTGTGTTTCTGTTGTGATTGGGGACGCAGTTTATCTGGCTCCTGAAGGATTGTATGTAATAAAGTTAGAGGTCAATATCTGTCTAAATGAATGCACAATATTATTGTAATCTCAACAAAGAAAGTACATTTTGAATAATGATTCAACATTCAGGAACTAATTTAAAATTATACATTATATCCTCCAGCACCACTTGACCCCAACTGGGCATAAGGGGTAGGAAAAGAATAAATTAAAATGAAGATTGTTGATAATATATTTAAGATTGGCGTCTGCTACTTTTATTCAAATTTAAGTGCAGTGTAAAGTTCTAACCTGAAGAGGGCACTCCACTGGTAGAAAATTTCTATTTTTTGCTAAAATGTACTAAAAATATGAAAACAATGAAGACACAAACACTGATTTATACAGTTTATGAGCAAACAAGCAAGAAAAAGTGGATAAGGGGGTGAGTTGAACGTTAAACTCACACATACTGTTATTTTTTGCCAAACCAACATTCTTTCTTTTGCTTTATTGTTTTTTTCCCAGAATGATTGGCTTGAATTGCTCATAGGTTAGTACTTCCAACTCAACTTCTTTGAGCTTTTCTGTCCTTTTCTTAAGTTTTCTTTGTGACTCTTGAATTCTGTTATCCATTGAGAGGGTTTTTATGTCTCAGGGTTAACCAGGAGTAGGTTGATTAACCAGATTCTTATCAGGTGTTCTGGAACCGACACACTCAGGCTAAGCAGGTTCTTGGTTGATTAACCAATAGTCCAGGGTTTACCACATGGTAAGTTAACCAAGCTTTCTGGAACAAGCCCCAGGTGTTTAAGGAAATATCTAGTTAAAAAAGTTCTTAACTCCAGCTTGAACAGAGGTGCCGAAACCATGCAAAGCCATCTCAGCTAAAGTTCAAAGTTAATCATTTCTGATCGCGTCAAACCACTAATGCTCTTTGCAGGAAGGGTCAAAGTCCAGGAGGCACTCATGGTGGCATCAGCCATCTTCTGTTGTGCTGTATGGAACAGCAGCTTATCAGGATGAGAAGAAAGGAAGAAGTTAGGAAAGCCATCTCTGTTGCTACGATGTCCCCGTGACCCAAAAAAAAGGGACTCTGGCTGAAGTAACACTGTCCCCCGCTCCATGCACAAAGCTGTTGCTGATCTGGAGAGCTCCTTCCTGCATCAAAGGAGCATCACCACAAAGCCTTCCTCCCTGCTGCTAGACTGTAAAACTAGAGATGCAACAATACCGTCTAATGTACATATGTCTGTTAAACTTAATCGATACTTTGAACAGATACTCAAAATGTGGAAAATCTGCAAAATAATCACAAAAAACGTTCATTTCTCACTTTCACTTATTTTGTTGATGAACAAAATCCAGGCATCGGTATCAGGACTGAAAAAGTCGGATCGATGTACCACTATATAAAACCATCACTACTCCCAACAAACTCAACACGTCTGCGGCTATTTCCACCCTCCTCTCAGATCAAATTACATTTCTGCTGCTATCGCAGTTTTTCACTTTGTGACTTTTAGTAAAAATTCTCTTTTATACACATTGGTAATTTTAAGAGAAATCTGTTTTCTTGAAATGGAGTATGCTACTTTGATAATAAACTGAGTTTTTCAGCACTGTATTATGGCCCTCAATACAAAGCATTATTAGTCTCATTTGTTTATATTTTATACACTCTTACCCTTGTGTGGATCTGTGCTGCTATGTGTGAATTTCCCCGGTGGGACATTAAAGGGAATTTCTATCACCTTTTGCTTTTCAAAGCATAATGAGCTACATTGAAGAACAAACAAGGAGGGGGGATGTATCCTAAACCAGAGGACTAAAAGCTTGATTGGAAATTATAAATACATGTCAATATGCATCAAAGTTGTTAAAACATCCTTTGACTGATGAGGCAAAGATATGGGTTTCTGGCCAGACATGTTCGAAGGAAACAATATTTTTGAGGGCTAATCTAAAGTCCCAGGACGACCTATAGAGGTTGCCTCCAGGTCTAAACATACATCTGAAAGAAATAATTGAGAAAAACGCTTTTTCCTATTGAGCACCAATAGACAGATCTGAGAATTGCAGTGTGAAAATTCACACCAGAGACAGCTTCAGCAGTTTACCCAAGAAGTTTCTAATCGCTGCAAAACTTTAGAGTATCAGCTTTAATTCAAATAAACTGAATCAGTAAAAAAGGGTCAAATTAGCATTAAAGGGTAATAAAATGATTCTGTATTTGTCCCCGTGTATTCATTACAAGAGGAATAATGAATAAAAAATAAATCCAAAGCAACAAGACAGTTTTAACTAACAGGTTTATTTTTTCTATTGAAGGACCAGTACAGATCATAACAAAAGATCAACCATGTAAAACCTTTGAATTCTGTTCACTAGGTACAAATAAACTCAATAATTCTGCTTCTTTAACAGGGATATCCTACCATTAACAGATGCAAGAAAGTAGCAAATCAAATACACAAAAAAAAAAGGGAAATGATTCCCCCTTCCCCTAATCTTTTTTGTTTTGTCGTTGCTTTAGCACAGTGAAAATGTCAAACGACTGACACAATGTCTAACTACACAGTACATTCATGGAGATAAACCAAAGCTTAAAGAGATTACATTTGGAATGCAGGGAGGGACGATTGTGTCGGGATCATGAAAACATGGTGAGGCGAATCATTCCACCTGTAAGCACCCCACTCCATGCGCTTATA
The DNA here is from genome assembly GCA_028564705.1 of Apricaphanius iberus. Lineage (NCBI taxonomy): Eukaryota > Metazoa > Chordata > Actinopteri > Cyprinodontiformes > Aphaniidae > Apricaphanius > Apricaphanius iberus. The sequence goes on from JAPXFQ010002889.1 coordinate 1,118,910, forward strand.
GACAGTCACAACAAAAAGAGGGGTACACTAAAAGGCCTGTTTAAAAAAAACAACAAAAACAAAAACGATCACAAGTCGATGCTGGAGTCCATCATAAGAAATGGCAGAGCCTGAAAGTTCCCCTGCAGCTCCGTCTAAACTGGACATGACTTTCCTCTATCTTCTCTCAGTAGACCTGGAGCGGCTGTGGGGAAAGGAAGGGGAATGTTAACCAGGAAAATACTCGACAGAAAACTCCCAACCATGTCCACGTAGCCTCGCAAAAATGTATCCAAACCACTTCAAGCTTTGTTAGATTTAGAAACTTCAATGTATTTTATGCAATAGACAAGAATAAGTTGCTACTATGTAGAACCACCTGCTGCTATTACAGCTACAAGCTTTGCATATCTACAGCCTGAAATGTGAGCCAATTCTTTTCAAACCACTTAACCTCAGAGGAGTTAGATTAGAGGGCTTTCCTATATTTTACGTCATCCCATCAACTCTGCCCATTAGCGCTGTGTTAAAATAAAAGCTAAAATGTGAGGGAAAGTTCAGATGAGCTGTTAAGGCTCAAGTCTGAAAGGGTTAATACTGATTCCACGGTGAATGGAACCCCATCTAGTGTTGCATCATTGAATTACAGTCATAATTAAGGCTTTAATAGGCCTGACCTACATAAATATTGAATTGGAACAGATTGGGATAATGGATTCCAACTGTAATCGATACCCAGCTCTACTGTCCCTGATTAAGTTAGGCCTCCCCATGGTATACGGTTTCAAACACTAGGAGAAAACGTTACAATCTAGTTTAATCTGAACAGAGAAGCTTCTTCCACATGTTTGGCTTGTTCCTTATACATGACAGCCTCTGCAGCTCCTCCAGAACCACCATTGGCTTCCACTTATTATGTCAAGTAGCTTGTTTCTGCTCTGGATTTTACTGAGGGGGTCACGGTAAAAACAATGCAATGTCTTCGGTTTCTTTTGTAGAAGTGTGAAAGCTAGGGCTGGGAAGACGCGTCGATGTAATAGATTACGTCGACGCGCAAAATACGTTCACGAAAAAAAAGCGCGGCGACGCGTCATGACTTTCAAAACAAACACAACGGGACCAAGTAAGTGTCAGTATTAGTGAGTCAGTTGACTTAAATATCTCCATCCGAACTCACAGTTCAAAGGTATGGAACTATTTTAAAATAAAAGTGAGCGATTTTGCCGTCTGCCGGCTTTGCAAAATGGAAACTGCTTATAAAAGCAAATTATTAAACACCGTAAGTTTTCAACTTTTTTACTAATGCTATGTATTTTACCCCACGCAGAGGGAATATACTCATGGGAAAATGAGTCGGAATGCGCACGGACCTATTATGAGCAAAAGCCCAAAATGTGAGAGACTGTTATTTGGTCGCGGTAAACATGTTTGTTAACAAAGGTAATGAACTACCTACCTGCTAAACGTAGCCGTCGTGGACATTAATACAACATTGTTTAAGTGCTGGCAAAAGCAAACAGACAACAAACTCTTGATTGTCACGTTTAATAACGCCTAATCCTGTTTGAGTACTTTATATATATATATATATATATATATATATATATTGGGGGGTAATTTCTCTCATTTATTCATATGGTTTCTTTGCACAACATTTAACTTCTTGTTAAATGCAACCTCTAACATAAGACTGTACTAATACTACAACTTTATTTTTGGTGATTTTTTTTGAATAATAAATCAAATAATGGGTAAATAATCGATAATCAAATCTAATCAAAATCTAATCGAATTGAAAAATTAATCATTAGATTAATCGATGCATCGAAAAAATAATTGCTAGATTAATCGATTATTAAAATAATTATTTTGCCCAGCCCTAGTGAAAACCATGCATTATTTCCCCTTTACAAATATATTCAACCATTTAATCACATAAAATACATTGAGATCGTGGTTGTAACAAGACAAAATGTGCTCTAAGAAGTATGGGAAACAGTTCTGGCTAATAATCCTCAGTAAACAAGAGTTTCATTACTTTGGCTCACACCACAGCATCATTCAAATCTCTGTGGGCTATAAAACTAAAGATTGTCTGAAGCACTGATACCTTCTTGAACGGGAAAAGGACCTGGAAGGCTTATGGTTCCTGTCCCGGGAGAGGGACCTCTCTCTCCTCCTGTCTCTTGACAAAGATCTGGAAGAGAAAACGGAAAACAACTTTAGACTTCTAAAGAAAATAGGTTTTCCAGTGAGTCTTGTAGCGTACCAGGTGTCAGTTCTTTTAGGAAAGAAATATATGTTAAAAGTTGAATTTATAGTCTGTGGTTAGCTGGCAATATTGAATGTGAATTATATGAATTCCAGGCCTCTATGTAACATAATCAGGCAAAATCCAGCCATCAAAATACAAGAAGTCTTAATTCACGATTCTGCCTTTAGAGTGTGTCATATCTAAGACCAAATAATCAAAGCTGACAAACCTGCTTCTGCTGCGGCTGAAGCTTCGCCTGCGTGGGGATCTGCGCAAGAGAAATACAAGTGTTTAAAACGAGGACAAACCGACTGACTAACCTGCAGAACTGCAAATTATTATTATGCTCCTACTATACTGGGTCACCTCAGCACAGGCCTTTGTGTATTTCAGTTACTTAAAGGGAAAATATTTTCAGTCACTGGCAACAAACCAAGCACATAAAGATGGCAGACAACTGAGAACCCCCTCTAAAGTATTTTAAAACACTATCAATTAGGCCAGATTTAACCTGTAGAGCACTTTTTAATGTGTGCTTTTCAAAAAATAAAAAAGATATGAAATTGCAGCTTTAACATAAACTGTTTTAAGTTACCTTTGACAGGGCCTATATGGGGGGAGAAAGTAAAACATACTGAGGCTGCCATCTGTATGAAACTGGTCCACAGCACTTAACGTGGCACCATGACAAACTGAGGCCGGCAAAGCCAGATCTGTCAGAAACAACCAGCTAAAAATCCCAATGACTCAAGCGATTTGACAGCCATTGGGGAATGTGAATGTTTAATTGTGTGATTCATAACTCTGCTTACAGCCCTAAAAACATGTGTATATCAGACCCCTGAAAACATGAAACAAGTTCCAGAGGTCTGATACTGTACCACACCCATTTTGGAAAAACAACAACAAAGGACTACAAAAGTTGTGAACAAAATAAAACTATGAATGAGAGAAAAAAAAAGAATAACCTCTTCAACCAGCTGTGTCTTCACTGTTAAAACTGTAATCTGCAGTGTACTGAATGAAGCAGGAAAACTTACTAGTATTTTTGGATTTCAACAAGCTAGAAATGACGAAAGGGAGGCAGACTGTCGGCCGGGTGGGTAGAATTGGCTGAATGAGACTGGCCAGATGCTGCAAGGTGATAAGCTGGCAGGCAGATGGGGGGCCGGTTGTGGCTTTATTCCTGCTTTAATTGGTAAGCTGCAGGCTGCTGGCTGGTGGAGTGTAGACTTTTGGAAACATAATACGCTGATTGGTCGGGAATGTGAGGTAGGCCGCTGCCGTTTGGTTAAAGGTTGAAGGAGGAGGAGGTTGAGAACGGCATGCTGAGGAACCAATGGGCTGGTGCAACCTGACGACTGGCCATGCCCGGGTCATGTGACAGCACCAGCCAAGCTGATTGGGGCACGATGGTCAGCAGTCACATGATGCTGAAAGAGGACTAGTTGATTGACTCAGAGGGTGGTGAGAAGAGGCATGGTGGTGGCTCTGCAACGGGTTTCATTCTTATTAATATAGATGAAAAGTAAAAAACATCCTCAAACAAAAAGGAAAAAGAAACACATTTGCCACTTTCACCCCCCCCCAATCTATAAAAACAGGATATACTATTCTTATTCTTTTTAAATAAGAGCCTAAACCGCTTCTAAACACCTGTTTTGCCACTGCAAAAGAAGTTAAAAGTAGGAGTGTACACAACAAAAGGCACGCTGTAAAAGGAGCATTGATGCCTAGAGCTAAACTCAATGCTGTACGTGCCACTAATGAGGAATTTTGAGGTAGAAAGGAAAGATGGAAGGTCCTATAACTATCAGTCTGTTGATATAATATTCAACATCTTGCACCTAGTTCAAATTAAAAGAAAAAAAAGTCTTAGAAAGTGCAAAAGTCGCCAATATAAGATCAGCAAAAAGCTCTACAAAAGCCTAGAATGGAAAACCACTTATCAGGAAAAATACTGCAAGTAAGAAAACCTCAGAGTAAATCGCAGAGAAAGATGTAAACACACAATATTGATAAAATTAACAATATGTAGGTCACCTTCGCCTGGCCGGCGGGCTGCGGCGCCTGTAGTCGTCTCGATCTCGAATACGCCTGCTCCACGAAGGAGGAGCGCCGCGGGTGCGACTGCGTTTCTCACCGTTGGACAGTTCCACTCGCACCCGGCAACCACAAAGCGTCCTTAAAAAAAACAACCAAAAAAAACCCTGATTGGTTTAGTGTTACGGCACGCGGTGCAGGTCAAACCTGTTTCCACGTCTGTGTAATTTGCATCCAAATATACGCACGCCGTAACCTACCTTCCATCTAGCTCGCGCACGGCGTCGGTGGCATCTCTGGGATCTTCAAACTCAACAAAGGCGAAACCAGGGGGGTTCCTGGCCACCCAGACGCTACGCAGAGGGCCGTAGTAGCCAAAGGCCCTCTCTAACTCCGTCTTGTTTCCGTTGTTGCCCAGATTTCCTACATAAACCTTACAGTCAAGGGGACAGTCCCGATGCATGACTGGATCTGAAATAAAGAAAAAGTCAAACTCATGGCACATCTTATGCTCGCAAGAAATCGTATAAATTATATTGTTTCGACATTAGTTTACAACATGTAAATAAATTAAACAGGATTATTGAACACTACCCATTAGAAGTTTGAATGTAAATCTTGTTAACTGTGAAACTCCTTTTTGTATTAATGTAAAAAGTTTGCTTCAATGTTTTGTTTTCTAGTTGTATCTGTTCATTAAAACTCATCTCGAACTGGGTAATAATCAGACGTTCAAGTTTGATCCAATTCCAGTGTTGCACCAGAATCTGTGACCCATCAGAATCTGTAACCTTAGGGGACACTGTTTCGCTGAGCTCAGGTTTAGGCATATTTAGCTTTAGCAGGTCAGGAATGTATGATTAGGGTAAGGTTATAAAATTCTAATTTGGTGACTCCATGCTCAGAGACGCTAGGGTCACAGATTCTGGCGTAACACCGGTCTGGATTCCGCAAAAGCAGCAAAACAGAGCATCAACTTTAACTTTTTATTCCTTATAAACAGAGTAGTCCACATGCTACACTCTTAAATGAGTATATTCCAAGCATTTAATCTACAGAAAAAGACCCCCGATGCCGGTCATCTGTAACATGGTTGACAACCGAGAGCATGGACTAGTTTTCTACCTCATTCAGTTCATACTGACCTTAGCTAACCAAATATGCATCTAAACCTTTACACGAACTAATCCCATTTAACATTCAGATAAATTACCCATATATTGCATTTTAAACCGTTAAAACTCGATGGAGATTACACGACGAATCCGTTTAAAAGAATCGCTAAAATGGCTGTCGTTGCTCCGGGGCCTACTCGTAGGAGCCGCGCAAACGGCCACAGAAATCGAATAATAAAAAAAACACCATGCGGATGTAGTGTGGTAATTAGCACCGAAATATATGTTTTGTAGGTATAACCTCGCAAGATTTACAAGGCCGTGTGTTGCAGAAACGTACCGTGTTTAACGCAGCTTGCAGATAATTACAGTAGGCTATCAGTCTCCTCCGCAGACGTGCTCCTCTCGGTCGTTGTTGGAAAATGGCGTGACGGAAAGGACGTCACGTCTGTGTATAGTTTAGCCGCCAGGATTCAGTATCCGGAAAGGCGGGTCATCAGTTCGTCTCCTTCTTTTCTCTCGTGATTCTTTTTAAGACAGTAACTAATGTGCGTATCTTTTACTTTTTTTTCTTTTTAAAGTTAAAAATACATTCCTGAATATGCAATTCAGGTTTGTCTTCGAAACTCAGACGTGATCTCCAACATGCAATACCATGTCTGGCCACAAAGGTAGTTCGACTATAGATGTGGCGCTGTTTCACCAGATTGTCATTGTAAACTGTGCTCTTCGGAGGTTTTACAAATGGATATAAAAATCTGGTTCTGTTTGCCAGTTTTTCATACAATTAATGCATTAAATGTACACAGCAAAATTACTGTAAAAGTACATGTAATGCTTTTCTTTAGTTCTAGTGTTCTTGTCATCAAAGTGGAACTATGTGAAGAAAACATATCCAGTCTAAATGAAAACGGTTCAGGTTTTTCTTTATTTCAAGACCAAGAAATAGAAATAAAATTGTGCTTCGCTCTGTGTCTCTGACAGGCTGGTCAGCTCTACAGAGATCTGTGCCTGTGTTCTGTTGATCTAGCATACTTTGTCAGAATACTTAGGTCATATAACCAATTTTAACCAACCCACAAGTTTTATTTTCTTAACCTAAGGTCATAGAAATACACAAATACATCATTTTAAATGCCTAAACCTAAAATAAATATATTTTAAGTCAATTTGAACTGATCTTAAACACCAAAAGGGAAAAAAACTATTCAACCGTGAATCCAACTAGCACATAAATATTTTATTGATAAGCCTAAAGGTCGCATAAGAATAAAATGCATATGCAACACCACAAATTTTACTTCTGCACATGCACATTAACCAGAAGAATACCTTTCTGATGGGTATGGTGTTTTGTCAGAACACCGTTGTTGTTACTGCTCTATACACTGCCAACTTGTCCATCGATTGCCCATGCCGCCATCTTCAGAAGTTCTCTGATGACTCAACTATAGTTGCCGACATCACAGGTAGGGACAACTCAGAGTACACAGAGTGGGTTGATATGGACAAGTAGGCTACCCAAAGTTACACACAAACAGGATGATAAGTTACAAATCAAGTATTGTGCTCACACAATTGTTTTAAGTCTATTTTCTGTCCATAGATATAAGATTTTGTGGACTGGTGCCAGTGGAACTACCTTCTCATCAGCGTGGGGAAAACCAAGAGGCTGGTGGTGGATTTCTTTATGCTTAGACCCGCCACATTGACACCCGAGAACATTCAGGGAGTGGATTTTTACATTGGGGACTCTCAGAAGTACCTGGGTGTTGACCTGAACAAAAAACTGGACTTGGTTCAAACCACTGATGCACTCTGCAGTTGCCTCATCCATCTTCTACAGCACTACGCCTCTGTAGGCATGCACTGATTCTAGGCCTGTACCGATACTGGTATCGGGTACTGAGACCGAAACGTTGTAATGTTTGGTTGACCGAAATGGTAGCAAAGAAAAGTTGAATGGTTGATCTAGGAAGATGGCTGCCTTGCTAATGTGGTGGTGTCACTTAGCTGTACAATCTTAACTATATCAAGGAAATAAGACAGCATCTGCCTTATTTAAAGTAATCCCTCATGGACTGAACAAACAAGGACTTTGGATGTGCAAGTATTTCGAGTAATGGTGGCATATCTTGGACATTTGTGGACACAAGGCTTAAACTGCTCAACATCTGACACTGAAGAAATCCCAACCCTGCTAGCATACCTCCCTGTACAATCTCCATTGATGCAGTGACTAATTAGAAACTGGCTAAAGATATTGAATAAATTAAGAAGGCTCTGGGCTATATATCACAGGAAGTAACCCAAGTGGCAACTGAACAAAGAGGCCTAAAGGACATTTGCTGATAACAGAGCTTGAAATAAAATGCTGTCATGCATGGGCAGCAGCCCGTGGTGGTGGAGAGGAAAATCTGCCAAATTCCTCTTTAAGTCCTGAATTACCAAAGCTTGAACAGGTAATTAAATTCTTTGACAGTAATGATATTACAATAGACAGTAAGATCATTGTTTCTTGCCATACAAAAATAGGAAGCACAAAATGGAGGTGCTTAGGAATGCCAGAAAATTAAAGGGCACAGGTGTTTATGTGAATGAGCACCTAACTAAGAGAAATGCTACAATTGAAAGAGAAGTAAGGATTCTGAGGAGAGAAAAGAATATGCAAGACACCTGGACAAGAAACTGCAGAGTTCTGATCAAGCTGAACGGACATCCAGAAGAAGCCAAAGTGATCACTGTTAAGGATATAACAGAGTTGGACCAATATAAATGACAGAATATTGCCGTGGATCAACTGGATTGAGGGGAGGCGAACGCCATGAAAGACAACAAACTGGATAATGACACAACCAGATGGATCTACCTCAACTACAAACACAGTAGGAACAGATTCTGGTAATCTTGATCGTGAAAAACTACTGTTTAAAATGTTTGATTATACAGAGTATAATGTGAAGAGTAATCTTGCTTGTTCCAAATAGAAGGATATAATATATAAGTAGAAACTGTCAAAAAGGTGGGGGTGTCGCATTGTATATTGATCAAAATTTGAGAAGTAAACTCATCATTAGCAAGTGTTTAATTTTGTACAACATCATGGAATGTGTTACAGGGGAAATTGAGATTGAAAAATAAAAAAAAGGCTATAATAACTTGTGTGTATCGAGAACCATGGTCTTGTATTGATAAGTTTCAGGTAATAATGATTGATCTGTCTGAGTATATAAGTTGTAAAATGGTCTTTGTTTGTGGAGATTTTAATACTGATCTACTCAATCCTCAAAAATAAAACACTGTTACAGAATTTATTTATTCCATGTACACTTTATGCTTTCAATCCATAACAAGACCAACTCAAATAACAAAATCCAATGCAAGCCTGATTGATAACCTATTCAATAATGTTCTAGACAGTGAAATAACAAGTGGAGTTTTAATTACTGATATATCTGACCATTTTCAGTTTTTGCAGTAATAAAGAATATATAATAATAAATATATTATATAATTATCTGTAAAATACAATAAAAAAATCATAGTAAAAAGGCTAAAATCTCAAGAGGCTATATCCAGATTTAAGAATGAACAAAGTTGGGACGATGTTTATGTAGATGATGTAAATATTGCATATGATGCATTTATCAAAACCTTCATTACCTTGTATGAAAAACACTCACCTCTAGTTAGTAAAGTTATGACCCATAGATTTACAGAAAAGACTTGGTTTACGAGGGGATTCAAAAACGCATGTAAGGAAGAATAAATTGTACAAAGACTTCTTGCAAAAGAAGACAAAAGAGGCAGAATGTATATACAAACAATATAAGAACAGATTAACTAGCATTATAATAAGTAAAATAACTATTATGGTGCTCTTTTGGAGAAGAATAAAAGTAACATAAAAAATACTTGGGGGGTCTTAAATAAACTAATCAAAAAGGGAAGTCAAATGCTGACATTCCAACCGAATTTTTGATTAACGATATAATTTTGATCAATCAATCCGACAAAATTGCAAATCAGTTTAATTAATATTTTACTAATATTGGCCCTAAATTGGCTAAAGAAATAGTCAATACTAATCAAATTGACGCGTTAAGAAAAATACCAATCACTAAAAATATATTTATTCAAGCCACTGATTAAAATGAAATCATTTCAGTTGTCAAAACTGCAAGACTAAAACGTCTGCTGACTGGAATGGACTAGACGTGTCACTGAAAGTGTTGTAAAACCAGTCGCTCACATTTTCAATCTTTCTTTACAATCCAGGTTTTTTCCCCGAGGAATGAAGATTGTTAAACTGATTCCTATTCACAAAGCTGGTGATAAACAGAAATTTACCAATTATAGACCTATTTCCATTCTGTAACAGTTTTCTAAGATCCTGGAGAAGATATTCCTTAAAAAAATATTTAGTTACAGAACAGCAGTATGATTCTAGATCTGATAGGACCACTACCTCAGCATTAGTGGACCTTGTAGAAAAAATATCAAATGCTATAGAGAATAAACGATACGCTTTTGGTGTGTTCCTAGACTTAACCAAAGATTTTGATACAGTGAATCATGAATTACTACTTTGAAAGCTATACAGGTATGGGATTAAAGGAGTGGCCTTTTTTCTTGGCTCCAGACTTATCTGAAGAAAATATATCAGTATGTCCACACTAATGGCACTGATTCCCAGCTGCTGCCATAGCGGTCACTGCTGGGTCCCTTTTTATTTCTTATGTATATTAACGATCTATTTCTAGTTTTAAAAAAATTACATTTTATTTTATTCACTGATGACACCAACATGCTTAGTTGTGGTAAAAATCTAGAAGGATTGATTGACATAGTAGCAAAATAATGATTATTGTTAAAGAAGTGGTCTGATTATAATAAAATAACTCTAAATTTAAATAGAGCTAAATTTATAGTTTTTGGAAATCGTGCCGTTAATGGGTGTAGAAACTTAAGGATAAATGACAATGAAATACAATGAGTGACTGAAAATGAAATAGATTGGAGTACTTTTACAAAATAAACTTAGCTGGAAGCCCCAAATTAACTACATCAAGGGGAAGTTATGTAAATCTCTTGCAATAATATCTAAAGTTAAAGAAAAAAATTATATATTTTATTCTGTTCCCTGGCTACCATACATGACCTATGACCTAGAAGTTTGGGGAAACATGTACAAAACCAATCTTAATCCAATAAGTATTATTAAAAAAAGAGCGATCCGCATTGTGAATAAAGTGGCTTATAAACCACATACAAATGAGCTTTTCATCAAGTAAAATGCATTCAAATTGAAGGATTTGGTTGACTTTAAAACAGCGCAATTAATGTGTAATATACGCCATAACAAGTTACCAAATTACCAGGGATTGTACCAGAAAGGAGATTGCGTTCATAATTTCCGCACGGAAGAAATGTTTCAAAAAACGTATGTGAGAACGAGTGCAAAGCAGCATCGTATTTCTTTTGTTGGGATTAAAGTGTGGAGGGAGATGGAGCAAAAAGACTGTAAAACCTTAATTCAATTTAAGATTCTTTTGAAGAAATCAATGATGAAAAATACAAAGAGAAGGGATGCTAATGATGTAAATATAATGATGATCGATTTTTTTACAATTCTTCTTTTAATCTTTCTTTACTTTTCTTTTATATTGTGATATTCTAAACATACGAAAATTGTATAACTGCAGGCATAAGACATTGGCAGCTTACTGTAGTTTTACTGTTTATGCTTTGTATATACACTGGGATAGGCGTAATAAGCTTTAGCTTCTGCCTATTCCATTTCAAACTTTATATTAATCTATGTCGTTTATATGTTCAAATGTCTGAATAAATCTGAATGTACTTGTATTGCTATTGGTTTGTTAACCATGAGCCAATACTTAAAAACTCTACCAGAATTTCACTGAAAAATATATTTTTTTACTTGAAATCTTAGTTTTTTTGGTCATTTGTATTAATATTTTACTTTTGATCTAATTAACCATCATGTGTTGTAACAAGCAGAGAAGAAAGTAAAACCTGTCCTCCAAATTATTGCATTTTTTGTGTGGTAGAAGTATCGATGTTGGTACTCAATATTGGGAAGAACTCAGATCCAAGTATCGGTATTGTATAGCTTTGAAAAAGTAGCATCATTGCATCCCTAACCAATATCAATACTGGTATCAGGACCGATGCTGTTCTAATGTACTATCCGGTAGTTAACTGATACCATAAACCAATATTTAAAAAGTGGAAACTGTAATAATTTTACAGACAATGCTTATTTTTCACTTGAAAGGAAGGCATTGAAATGAATTACAATTACCATGTTAAAAAAATGTAGCCTAATTATTTTAGGTTCATTTTAATAACATTTGGCTGTCATTAACACCACATTCCAGGGATACATTATTATTATTATTATTATTATTATTATTATTATTATTATTATTATTATTATTATTATTATTATTATTATTATTATTATTAAAATTAAAACACATGAATATTATAAAAAAAGCACAAATATAAGGAAATAACAACATACTGATAACAGAGAACGGGATATAGCAATTAAAATTACATGCAGTAGACCTTCTCAAAGTTAGTGGTAAATTGAGGAAAAAAATAATTTGATAATCTGGGTTACAGAGTCTGAAGTACCAGTCACACTTAATATTTTTGTATTATTTTTGGTCTATGTTGTTGCAGTTATACCAAATATGTTTCAGTCTAATTAGTGTATTTGGAATGTGTTGGGAGTAATGCATTACAAAAGTAATTAGTTACAAGAATATATTACTTTTTTCAGTAACTGAGTAATGTAATGCATTACTTTCAAAATATACAGCAATAGATTACTAGTTACAATGTCAGTAACTCAAGTTACAATTGCGTTTAAAAAATAAATTTCTGGCCAACTAATGAAACAGACCAAATCAAGTTGGATACGGTAGAACAAGATCCACTTCCTGTTGCTCAAAACTAAAACATCAGAGAATCAGGACGGCTGAGGAAAAGATCCGACTGTACATTTAAACATTATTCACACCGTTTTCCTAACCATCTGCTGTAAGACTTCAGACATCTAATCTTTGTCATCCATCTTTGTGATGAGCACTTTCAGCACCTTCTTTTGATTAGATTTAACAAACATTACCATGAAATAGAAGGCATGTTAAAGGAACTAGAGACTTCATTTGAATAAAATCGTGTTTAAAATACAGTATTTGTGGTGTGACACTGGCTCAAAAGTAACTTAAAGTAGTGTAACTCAGTTACATTTCTAAGACAGTAATATGTAATGCAAACATATTACATTTTTGACATTGTAACTTGTAATGTGAAATATATTAAATTTCTTTGTAACTTTCCCAACACTGTTAGGAAAAGGAATAGAGATCCTTTCTGCACATATTTTTTGCTTTACTAATTGCCTATTCCGGATGACTATGTCTACACTCAAAATAAATATATTTTTTGTCAAATAAATGTCCTTAATGCCCCACCCATGTAACTGGAAAAATATAAGAGTTAGCTTTAGAGTTAATATAATTGTGAGAGTATATCAATGTAATGGTGTAGATCCTACATCATCCAGGACATGCTTACATAAAATGCAGTTGCTCTTCTTCCTGTTGGATCAGAGATGAAATGTCCCCAAGAAACAAGAGAAGAAGTTATTGAGAGATATAAATGAAATGTTGAACTAAAGTATTGTAAAGGCTCAATGAACTCACTGCACAAACTACAATCCCTTCCACCTCCTTCCTGAACCCTTGTAGAGGCAGTGCAAATTTTCCCCCCAACAGAAACAGCTATGCTGATGCAAAATGCAATGTAGAAAAATATTAATTTCACTTGTCATCTTGTTTTCCTATCTATCTATCTATCTATCTATCTATCTATCTATCTATCTATCTATCTATCTATCTATCTATCTATCTATCTATCTATCTATCTATCTATCTATCTATCTATCTATCTATCTATCTATCTATCTATCTATCATACTTTTGGGTTATTTGTAGGTGTTACTATGCCTTCTGGTCTCTTCATACTGTCTATGAGTGTAGCATATTGCACTAACACAACATGTATGCAAATTACTACAAATGGATACTTCAAAACGATACTTTATTTAGACAGTATGAATTTAGAGACCGTTCTTGATCTTGTGAGAACCATTTAAATTGCACGAAAAGGGGGAAAATGCCACTCTATAAGTCTATGACAAATGAATTTAAAGTTACGGGTAGCAGGAAAAAAAATATGACTGAAAATATGGTCAACTTTAAAAGAACAAGAAAGAACACGTAAACGGGACGCTGTCATGCTTTAATTCTGTTTTCACAGCTACCGTGAACGCGTCCTTACGCACGACACGCCCCGGCAGTTTGTGAGTAACTGCCCACAAAGTTTCTCAGCCAGGTGACAGCTGAGTCAGAAGGGAAACAGCACGGACGCTGCCTACGCAACCAACCGGAGTACATTATCTATAAGCTCCAAATCAAAGTCTGACACAGATTATCAGCTCTTCATATAGTTTACGGAGCTTTATGTGCGCTTGTAAACCATAGAAAGCCTCCCGTCCGCCCTCCTTTGAACAGTGACCAGCTAGTAGCAGCAGCAGGAGCCTAGGACATTTAACATTAGCTCGCGTCGGTACTTCAACGTTCGTTGTATTTCAATCCGCGGAGGACTTCACTTCTTCCGGCCGCCAACATGTCCGAGACAGCCGGGGAGGTGAAGCCTGAGGTGAAGCAGGCGAGCAAGGAAGTGAAGGAGAGCGAAAATGTCGCGGAAAAATATTCAGCCATGACCGTGAGCAAGAACAGCGAAATTAACAAGGGAGAGCTGTCGTCCGCTTTCAGCGCTGTGCCCACTCACAAACCAGTTAAAAAGGTAAGACTTCTTAAACTACATTAACGGACAGCTTAACTGCATCCACGGAGGACGTTTAGATGGTAACCCTGTCCTAATATTGTCCGCTGTTACGTAAATGTTTGCGGCTGCATCTAGTCTGTTTCTCGTCTTGTGTCACATGCATATGGACTTTCACACAGTTGGACGCTAAAACAAACTGTCACCCCAGAGCTACATTTGCGCCACTTCCCCCCCTCCACATTTTTGTCCTGTAAAAGTATTCATGCCTCTTAAACTTTTTTTTACGTGTTGTAGGTGTAAAAAACAAACACAAAGGTGGTGCACAGATGTGACGTGGATAGCGAAAGACTATATTTGCGCATCTGCAGACGTTTTAGAAGAACCTGCTGCGAAATAAATCAAGCTTTGTCAGATTAGATGGAGAATATCCATTAAAATCTGACAAATTCTGGTCTTTAAATGTGGCATTGTAACACATGATCCACACCTTTCACATTTTAGCTCTGGCTGTATGTCTGGGGACAGAAAATAAACATCAGCCCTATAGGCTCCAAGACCCCGTCTGCTGAAGGAGAGCATCCCCACACCATTATACTACCACTATCATGTTTTACCATAGGTATGGTGTTTATAGGGAGACATGCAAGTGTTAACTTTAACAGTTGTAACAGCTAAATGGTGGCTAGTTAATACATGTCAATATATCATGTTGTTACATCCCTTACCAGCTAGTTCATCCTAAGAATAAACCTAATACTCTTTCGTTTCTGTGCAGAACTTGCAGTCATTTTTGTTTCCCACAATGAGACATTTATCGCCAAAGGAGAAGGAGCAGGATCAGGGAGGATCTGCAGAGGTGAAAAAGAGAAAAGTGGCGGCGAAAAAAAAATATATATATCTGACGGAAAACAGAGTTTGAGGTTGCTTTCCACAGTAATTTCACTTCTATCTAAAAATGTTGCTCTCCAAATTTTTTCTTAACTTTATTGGCACAATAGAAAGATCAGGTTCAGGCAGGAGAAATAAAACCAGAGACCAGCAGTGGGGAAGATATGGCAGGGTCTTCACAGGTAAGCAGATATTAGAACTTGCTGAGAGAACGAAATATATTGCTGGGAGAAAGCAGAAAGGTATCAGGACAGGGTTTTTACTGACAGTTCAGAATCACACTAATTTACACCCCTTTTTTGGGTATTTTAATAGGTAATCTATGAATGATGTCAGTAAGCTTGGTAAACTGTAAAGAAAACTTTTGTTATAAGTCATAATGGTGTTATGGGTTGTGTAAATCAGCAAATCACAATAAATGTTAAATCTATCTAGATTGACATTTAAGCTTAGTTATTTGTTCCTACTCAGCAGATGTTGCCCCATGACTATTAAGTTTATTAATTGTAATAATGATAATACCTTTATTTGAACCACTATTAATATTGCTGATGACCTAGCCAGCTCACCTATCATCTAACTGCGATTTAAATGTTTTTTTTAACCACTGAGGAAAGTTGCGATCGAATACGAGAGGAATGTCTCTGAAAAACGTGCCCTCCCACTACTGAGATGATAGTTACGTCCCTGTTTTAGGCCACAACACGGCTATCTGTTATTTTGCAAAATGTCTCTAAGGACAGACGACTCTTTAAAGGAACAAGGAAGAGTTTGATCGTGAGTTCCAGAGGCTTCACTGAAGTCAGACTAAAGTGTTAAAAACAATAAAGCAGCAGACTTCAAAGATAAAAATTGATAGCTAAAAGCTGGTATTCCTCAAGGGAATACAAGTTTGGTTAAATCAAAGGTCTGATGCCCTGAACACAACATTGCTAAGTTTCTGGGTGGTAATTTCCCTGTTTCACATCCTCATTTCTCTTTTCAGCAGGCCTCTTACTCTGCAGCAACGTATTAGTATTTGTGTGGCTAAATAGTGTTGAGATACATTTTGAAGCGGATGGGTTTTTTTTTTATATCTGAAAACAGTGTGGAAAATAATACAATGTAGACACTAGTTAGCTGATATGGTATTATTGTTTGAACCTGTTCGACTTGAAACTATTTCCTGGAACAAATTTTTCTTTTCTTGTTACGAGATGCAGTGTTGTTTTATCCTGCTTTCAGGATGGGGATTTATGCCTTTTTTAAATCAGTGTTGGCTGATATAGACCACACTAGTGCATGAGAAATATGTTTATCGTTTCTCTCATTTATAAGTGTAGATGTGTAATTGTTACAGTCATTAGCTCTTCCTGTCACCTCTGACCGGCTGCACACAATGTCTTATAGTAAAGTTAATCTTGAGAACATTTTAAACAATGTGCCACCACATATAGTCCTGTCTTTATCATAGCTGTAACCAGTTTTTTTTGCAATTTTAGATGATCAACGCTGTTGATATTGTTGCCATTAAAGCCTTAAACATTAACTTATTACGGTAAATCTTACCATGTTCCTTGTCGCTCCTTAAAAATGACGAAACAAAACAGAGTTTTGAAGACCAAAAAAGTTCTGATTTGGCCTTGAATTGACCCCAGCATCTCCTTCCTTTGCTGTTTCCCTCGGTTATTTATGTTTAACAGTTAGTTTTCTAACTTGATAGCCCTCCTCTGGATATCCTCTTCCTCCTGAGCTGTGGAGCTCTGGTGCTCCCCCAGAGTTACCTGGGGCCTCTCAGCTGCTCCGTTCATTTTCAGATGATGGACTGAACTGTCCTCCATGAGATGTTTGGACTGTGGGATACTTTTAAAGACTTAACTTTACTTTAAGCTACCTCCCTGACCTGTCTGCTGTGTTCTTTGTTGTCTTGATGTTGTTTGTACATGAAAGTCCTCTAACAAATCTCTGAGTCCTTCACCGACCGCCTGGGTTTAAAGTGAAATATTATTGCATACAGTTAAGTATATTCTATTCGGGACTGAAGTTACTAAATACAAATTCATGCTAAGCGTTGGAGATTGTTTTTGTAAGTAATTTTTTTATATTTTTATCATTTTCTTTCAATTTTTAGAATGAAGTGATACTTCAAGTTGGATTATAGTTAACAAAATGATGAAACCTTTTAGCTGATTTCTGTCAACAATTGAAACACATGGACTACGGGGTAATGGGATCAGCCAATAAAATGTTCCATAGGTTTTATACAAAAATGTTTGCATGGAGACAAAAACTTAGATCACTACATCATTTTACTTCTATCCATCCAAACATTCCCTGTCAAAAATTGGCTGTTTTGATAAAAAAAAAAAGCTGCTCTGTTCCCTCAACATGACTTGTGCACCCAATTATGCAACACTTTTTCTGTTGCTGAATAGAAAATTAAAGACTAAAGCTAAAAATTTGTTACTTTACTCATAATAATTCTCAAGATCTGCTTGTTTTAGTCTCTTATTTTGAGGATTCCAGCCGAATTCAAACTGTGCGAGCGCCATGTTTATCATCACTGCACACATAAGTCGAGTTGGGACATCCGAAACCAAATTTCCCAAAGGCGGCTTATGCATCTATTTTTGGCAGCAGAAAAAAAAGAAGCTTAGTAGTTTATAAAAGAATTATGATGTGGTAGGGGAACAAAACATGTCATTGAACTTGATTCAATTAAAACTACAAGCCACCATGTAAAATATTTAAAAGAGCTCTATTCTTGTTTTGTGTTTGTTTTACATTCATTTTATATCATGTCAGGTTAAACTAATGAATAATTTGGTCTTTTTCAGCAAATTCAGTTTGTTGAGGATAAGCAGGAGTTCAGCAGGTTTCCTACCAAAACAGGCCGTCGTTCACTGTCCCGCTCCATCTCCCAGTCCTCCACTGACAGCTACAGCTCTGGTGAGTGTTCACTTTGTGCCCATTCCAATACACATACGGCATCAAGTTATCCTGATCATTGTTATTAATTATGTTATTCTTCATTTCAGCTGCCTCCTACACGGATAGCTCAGATGACGAGACTTCGCCTCGGGACAAACTGCAGGTCAACTCCAAGGGCAGCAGTGACTTCTGCGTGAAAAACATAAAGCAGGCTGAATTTGGCAGACGTGAGATCGAGATAGCAGAACAAGGTAACGCATAACGAGGACAAAGTGAACTGAGCTGTTCACTTTTAGCTGATTCATCAGATTTGCAGACGGAAAATCTGTCTGGACGTGCTTTTTATGAGACCAGGAAGTACTGGTTTCCCTCTACTTCCTGGTTTAGGGGTTTTCCAGAAAATTAAAAAACAGAACTGACCATTTATTTAATCTTTAACAAAAAGATTTAAACATAAACCTCTTAGCTCTACACTCACTAGCCACTTTATGAGGGACACCCTTTTATCTGCTTGTTAACAAACCTGCAGACCAATTCCTCAATGTTGGGGAAACATATTCAAGCACCTAGACTGTCTGACGTTTAAATCATCTATCAGAATGGAGTCTAAAGCTAATTTCAGGGGTTAAGAACATGGGAAGACGGGCTTTTCAGCTGCAGAATTTGGTGTAAATATTAGAAACATGGAGCCACCACTCTATCAACAGTTCAGACTGCTACTGCTGCTGGTGGTGTAACGGTACGCTGCGTTTTAACAACACCACCTTACCGGAAAAAATGTTTCTGACCATTTCCGTCCATTAAAGACCACAATGTCTCCATGTTCTGATGAGCACTCAAAGCAGAATACTGAACTACGTACCAAAACTAAAATTATCTCAAGCTTGTTTCTTGAACCAGCGACCTCCACTGTCTGTGGATCTTAATCCACCAGAGCATCTTTAGGAGGTAAATCACGACGCCACAGCAGACAAATCTGCTGCATGATGCCACCGCAGTGTTCACCATAATCTCTAAGGAAAGATATAAGTTGTCTGACCAGCCACTAACCCGGTGTGCCTAATAAAATGGCCTTTCTTTGTAGAAGTAACTGTTTCTAAGTGAAATTAGTGAAAACTATGTGTTTTTTGTGCATCATCTGTTCTTCTGTTTCTCCCACTCACTGTTTGTAATGTTCAGACATGTCAGCGCTGATCTCGCTCAGGAAGAGAGCTCAGAGTGAGAAACCTTTAGCGGGTGCCAAAATCGTGGGCTGCACTCACATAACCGCTCAGACTGCGGTAAGATATCGTTTTTCTTCTCAAACTTTAATAGATTGCCGGGCGGCACCGGTGTGCTGATCTGTCGGGAGGCCCGGGTGCAGACTGTAAATCGTGTCACATTAAAGCAGCGTCTTGTGTTCCTCTCACATTCCTGTTTTGTGGGTTTTTATCAGGTGCTGATTGAGACTCTGGTGGCTCTTGGGGCTCAGTGTCGTTGGACTGCTTGTAACATATATTCAACGCAGAATGAAGTTGCTGCTGTCCTGGCAGAGAAAGGTAAGCGGCAGAGATGGTGAAAAATGGTTCCCTCTAACAGGTAGATTTATAAATATTAATGATTTACCTAATATATTTTTATGACATTATCTGAAATGCAGTGTGAGCCTTTCTATATTTTACTTCCACTTGATTACAACCATAATGTTCACCGTAGACTTTATTTGCCTCCTATTAGCTTCCTCCGAGCAAAGATTTTGCTTTGTAATGTAGACTTCTATCTTTTAAAACCAAGGTTACTGTTTGGAAGCGGCAAACTCTTGAACATTGAGCCCTGCGGAGATAATAGGACCCCATAAGTATTCCCATTTAGTGAGAGAGTGGCTGTGCTTAGGGCTTTTTATCCTCGGTTGCTACGTAACTGTGTAAATGTGCACTTAATGTCCAGAGAAAACATTCAGAGTTCTGGCAAAATAAGAGTTCAGTCCTCTCTAGGGCGTCTGCACTATTAGGTGCTTCTGTTAGTAATTTATTGGTGTGTGTAATCTGTTTCAAGCTGGGCTGTTTATTAAACTGTGTGTGTGTGTGGGGGGGTGGGGGGTGGGGGGTGAGCTGCAAAAGTCAACTGTTGTTCAGCAGTTCTTTAACAGGCTTTTACATAATGTCCAGGTTTCGGAGCTATACATGAACCCAGACTTTTCGGTCAATTATTAAACAAAACAATGCATTTTTATTGCGCAAATGTTGAGTTTAGCTAACTTTCCAGCTTCAGATTTTGTGCCGACAGTTTTTGTGTTTTAATTCCTGTCTAGACTAATAAGATACAACAGTTATCAGCAAAGAGCTTTAAACATTTTTTATGAAGTTTACTTTTAGGGATGCACGTCTATGAAAAAGTGGACCAGTATCCATCTCTGGTGTTTTAGGTGTGGCCGTGTTTGCCTGGAAAGGAGAATCTGAGGATGACTTCTGGTGGTGTATTGACCGCTGTGTCAACAGCGAGGGCTGGCAGCCCAACATGGTTTGTGAAAAACATTTTTATCGTCTCGTGAAGTGACCGTTTGAGAGCAATATATAGGCTGCAGCAACAATGGAGCGCTTCTTTTCTTTTGTTGATTACAGTTTGTAAATATTTGAATGGTAGACTTGTTTTGTGTGTATACTTGACAAGAAATGCTAGAAAATGTCTGGCTCTATGGATGTAAAAATGAAACTACCTTTGATCCCTATTAGATCCTTGATGACGGAGGAGACCTGACACACTGGGTGTATAAGAAATATCCAAACGTCTTCAAAAAGATCAGAGGCATTGTAGAGGAGAGTGTTACCGGGGTTCACAGGTAACTTAGTTTAAAAAGTGGACGGGACTTTTGAGAACCTGTTTAGATTTTTGCCAACCTGTTTCACGGTTTATGCCTTTTTCTCTAGGCTGTATCAGCTTTCTAAAGCAGGGAAGCTGTGCGTTCCAGCCATGAACGTAAACGACTCTGTGACGAAGCAGAAGTTTGACAATCTGTACTGCTGCAGGGAGTCTATCTTAGATGGGTGAGTAAACTGGGTTTGGCTATTTGTACTGCTAGGAAACTGCAGAAAAACAGTGCTGACTTAACAAAAGGTTTTTGATCATAAGATACATTTACAACTTTTCGTTGTGCAGTTGCAATTTAATACAAATTGAATAAAATTAGCTTAAGTGCTTCTCACTTTTATACACAGATTACAAAGTTTGTTTTTAGCTCTTTTTTGCTTGCTGACCGTCTTGGCTTCACTGTTGCCTTTTTCAGAGCGTCTACAGTTGTTGCTGTGGCTTCTTCTGTTCTTCATATGCGGGCAGTATAGGACAAAGTCGCCCTCTACTGCCCCTGTGTGGCTTAGAGTGTAAACGCCTCTGTCTCTGTTGAGGGTGTGCATCGTCTTATTTCCATTGCTTCATTAATATATTGTCTGGATCTTACTTGTTCTGTTGCTGGGATTTTTGAGTCTTCCCAGTTCATTACATGATTTTCTCTTCTGCAGTGATCCGTTGTGACAGATTTTTTTATGTTGTATTGTCTGCTTTTTGATTTACAGTTCTTGATACGTATTTTTTAGTGCGGATACAGATTTTTTTTTTGTATCAGCTTTAGTCGATGACCTGCTGCCGATTTTCTTAAGTCGATATTTGGAGCCGATACTGATTCTGCTCCTTCAATTTACATCATTAAAACAATAATGATAACAAATGTCTATGTGCTAATTTAAGATTTATTGAACTAGAAAAAAAAACAATATTTAAAACATTATTCAACAAAAAGTATACATAGGTGAGGTAGAACAAGTTTGAACAAGTAGATTAACAATATTTAACAAATAAGTTAATAACTACAAAAATAATTCAGTGCTAAAAAACGGTGTAATTAAAATTCTGACAATAAATATTTAAGCATAAATAAAATAATTACACTATTACACACAGTAGAAACCAGTAAGTAGCATAATAAAGTGCACAGTCTGCAATAATGCTGGGAAAAAAAACGCAGCAGCCGCTTATTGGCTGATGACAATACACGCAAAAAACACAAATACCCGCCTGATTTATCGACCGGGCTGATACATCGGTCTGTCCCTAGTTTCTGACAGTTGTTTTCCCATAGTGAATCCTCCCAGTTGCTTATTTTTAAATTATTACGTCTGAAGTAGATGGAATTTGCCACAAATTGTATTTGTCATATTATGTTGAAAGGCTGGTCCTTCTATGTAACGTCCTTGTTTCTTACAATGTTGATAGTTAGTTGTTTTGGTGAAGAAGGATACAAGGTCATTGGATTTTCAAATGTCATTTTTGTATACTGTAATCTTGAGTTCTTGTACTAATGTTATGTGTTCTTGCATTGTTGGTCTTTGTGTCCTAGTATTGGGCTCATTACTTTTTCTGACTGCTTTTGCCATGTTGTAAGTAGGAGTACCAATAAGGTCTCATTGGAGGGCCTTGTTTATATATTTTGGGTGTCATAAATCCTTGTTTTTTTGTATGTTCAGTTATTTTTTCCTTCAAGTTGATTTAGTACATTTTTCATGCTGTTTTATACTTCCTCTTTTGGGTCTTTTAAAATTTTTTTTGTGTTTTCTGGTCTATTTTTCTTTTATCATCTTTGCTGTGTTCAGTCAAGCCAAAACCGTCAGCAAACAAAAATTTTTTTAAAAACAAACTTTGCTCCTCTGTGTATAAAAGAAGCCCTAACTAACACAAAATGAACATAATGAAGAACATTAATGGAAAGTTGAGTAGAAGGTAAACATTAAGTTAAACATTTAGTTAAAAAGTTGCTCAAAACACAAAAGTGGGCTTAAAAGTGAAGTGCTGCTTTATCTTGATGAAATTAACTAATGTATTTGATTTAAAAGTCAATGTCGATGATTCTTATATTTCCCTCTGGGATCAATCAAGTACTTTTGAATTTGAATTTGAATTAAAAGCACAGAAGGAACTGAATCAGAGTTGCTTGAGATCCAGATTAAAGTTTACAGTCGGTGGTGATTAAGTGAGCTATTTTATCTGCTTGTGTTGGTTCATTGTATTTTATCAAGTCCAAAGGCGCCATCCTCCAAAAAATGTTAGCGCTCAAGCTAATGGTTTTTATTACCTTTTCCAGCTGGATATGGTACTTGCCCTCGCCGCCAGAAGTACTTAAAGCTGATTTAATGACAATAGTATTAATGTACTTCAGCATTTCTGAACGAAATCTCATCCTGATCGCCTCTGTGTTACTCATACAAAAGTTGTCCCGGACAACTATTGAGTTCCTGTACAGTACCGATATTATTTAACACTTTTCTTTGAGAAACTGCATTTTATTTCAATGGCTATACACCATTATCGGCGTTACTTGAAATAAACATTTGAGAGATACTACTTTGTGTTTCTTATTCAATCTATATTATCACTTTTACTGTGTTTAAGTGTTGAAATAAATGAACTTTGTTGTTCAGATTTGTTGTAGTGCTTTTTGATTCTGTCATTTAAGAAAACTTCAAATATCTTAAATATTGTCATAACAAAATGCATACGAGTTGTGCTGAAGAGAAGATAGTTAATACATGCTGCCATAATTAAAGTATTTTTCCTAATAAGTGCCAGACACATCAGCAGTTGTTATTTTTCATCAGTGATGGAAAAAATCTAAACAATATTTAGGTTAATGTTACTTATGAATACAAATGACCAGCTGCTATAGTTCTTGTGGTATAGTACTTTGTGTTTTAACTTTGTCAACATGTCTTTGATCTAGATCACTACTTTCTTTCTTAAATATTACTGCCTGCCCCTGCTGGTTTAATTATGAGCAAGGCAAACTGCTGTCTCATACTTCAGTTTTCCTGTATTCAGGAATCATGTGATGAGGTTCAGCTTGATGAGCTACAACATGAATTGTGTTTTCATTAAAAATAGAAAATATGCTAAAGAAGTATATGATATAATTTATGGTGCAGATTATGTCAAATATTAATTGTCAGCATAATATTGCTGGCTAAACAGATGCTTGACCTTTTTGTCTTTATTTTTTCACTAAATATGTTCATTCTCCATCTCAAATATATTTAGTTTGAAGAGATCTACTGACATCATGTTTGGAGGAAAACAGGTGGTGGTGTGTGGATATGGTGAGGTGAGACATGATTTCTAACATCAAGAGACTGTCTAGTTCTGTAAAAACTGGGTTCAGTATGTGGTTTTAAATCCAGCTGTATTTTTGTCTTCATTGTTAAATTTGTCAACCTTTTGTTTCAGGTTGGAAAAGGGTGTTCTGCAGCTCTGAAAGCTTTGGGGGCCGTTGTCTACGTTACAGAGATTGATCCCATCTGTGCCCTGCAGGCCTGGTGAGGAGAAGCTGAATATAAATGATCCCCTTCATAAATGTCCGGGCATACTGTGGATGGATGGGCCAGACTACATCATTAATAACAAGCAGTTAAAGTTACTTGAAATAAGTCGGAAAAAGGCAGCGTTCTGGTCAGACATTTACTTGCGCTCATTCATCAGGGTAAATCACGTTTTTCACAGGTGGAATTTTTATAAAACAATTTATAACAAAACTTTGGTGAATTGAGATCAAAAGAGTTTATTGTTGAACATTTTCTCTATTCTATGCAGTTTTTTTTTTGCATGCTTCTTTGTTTGCCTTGTGTGTCTCCCTCCTTCTACCAAAGAGTCTGAATGAGAAAAGGATTATATAGTCCAGAGTATATTTGAGATGTCTTTTTTTTATTCAAACTGAGTTTTGTTGTCTCAAAATGCCAATATTATAATTCTTTGCAAGATTTCCAGGAAAATATGTCATATATATAATATTAGGGATACACCAATACTGGTATCGGGTTTTGGCCCTGATACTGATACCATTTCTTAAAATGTGAAAACCCTGCAATATTACATGCTTGCTCCAACACACCTGTCAGACTTGAAAAAAGTAATTTCTTTCAACTGTGCTCAAGCAGAGATGTATCTAAAAGTTGCAGAGTAGCAGCTATTGAGGACCAGTGTTGGCAACGCCTGCTTTAGTTTTTTGTTCTTTTTCTAATAGCCCCAACAGTATTAAAACGCTAATGAAAGCTTGTGGCTTATGTTTAAAAACCATGCCACTGCCCGGAAACTAACCGATTTAAATTAACTCCGTTTCTGATCGGTAGAGCGGACAAATAACCAGAATAATGGAGGATTTTTGTTGGCTAAAAATTTAGATGTTTGCAATAAATTCCTCTTTGAGCACCTGGTTGTTTGCTGTAACGTCATTCTGACCTAAAGAGAAAGCACGGTTACTTGTGTCCGTGAAGAACGTATGGTATGTAAATTTCTGACCGGGACTAAATTATGCTATTTACTCTCTACATAGTTGGACAATACTGTTCAGTTTATTCTCACACAATACAACAGCACAATAGGGAGCCCTGCCCTGCGCTTTCATTGATTTGCATGTCAGTAGATATGCAATACTGCCCTGACATAACCAACTATCAATCTGGTCTGTTTCCCCCCAGCATGGATGGATTCAGGGTCGTCAAGCTGAATGAGGTCATCCGCCTGGTTGATGTTATCATCACATGCACTGGTAACCCGACTTAGTCATACTGACGCACTCCTGAGAATGCACTGATGCAGGATTATGTTTCTGTTTTTTAATCTTTCATAGCTGCTTTTAAGATAATGGCTCTTCATCATGTTGAACCTTGATTAGTTGCTGCTTAGTGGTTGATGGATGTATCCTTTCTGCAGGGAATAAAAATGTGGTGACCCGGGACCAGCTTGATCGAATGAAAAATGGCTGTATTGTGTGCAACATGGGACACTCTAACACTGAGATCGATGTGGTAAACATTTAACACACATTTAAATAACTGAAAGGATTGTGTTGAAGATGAGAGTGGCTCATGTTCTGGGTTCTTCTAGGCAAGCCTACGGACTCCTGAGCTGACGTGGGAGCGAGTCCGCTCTCAGGTGGATCATGTCATCTGGCCTGATGGCAAAAGAGTTATCCTCCTGGCTGAGGTGACTGGCTACAGCTTTGACTATTCGACTTCTTATAAATACAGATTTTAGGAATTAGACGGAGGACTGTCCTAATTAATTAGATGTCTTCTTTTTGTAAAAATATCTGGGGACATTCACTTGATCAGATAAGGTAGCTCATATATAATTGTGTTTTTGTAAATTTGGCTTTTAATAAAAAGTCCGTCCTGCATTTTTCTTTCCTAATGCTTGAGGTTAAATCTGTACTTGGTTATATCTGGGGTAGACAAAGTCCTTTCAACCTGCTAATAATATGTCTCGTTTCACAGGGACGCCTCTTGAACCTGAGCTGCTCCACCGTTCCTACTTTCGTCCTTTCCATCACTGCCACCACTCAGGTAAAATGGCTGTAAAAGCCCCACTGTCTTTTATTTTTCCGCTCTACTATGGCTGGCAGAGAATACAGGATTTGCAGCGTGCCTTTCAGTTTCCGCAACTATGGACATATAATCTCTTGATCCGACCAGGAAATGATGGAGTGGCCGACACACTAAGTAAAGCCTATTTTTATGGAACTGCCTCCTTTTTCCTGCTTCACTTTTTTAAATTAAATTCAAGGATGGTTGTCATTTCATATTTTATTTCATTATGTGTTAGTGATAGTTTTGTCTGTTTTTCAGGCTTTGGCCCTCATAGAGTTGTATAATGCTCCAGAGGGACGTTACAAACAAGATGTTTACTTACTTCCCAAAAAAATGGGTAAGTATCGAATAATCAAACATTGTTTTTGCAAGGATCTTCTGAATAGCAGCAGAACTGGATTATATTTATCTTTCTCTACAACTATCTACCAAACATGTAAATTCTACGATTCAGATTGATGGGTAGTTCAATGCAAAGTACATTTACATTACAAAACCCTTTTCCAGGAACCAGGTTAGTTTAAAGGCCGTTATTGACCCCCTGCATCCCCATTACATTTACCAGGGTAAAAATGGATTACCAGGGTGGAAATTTACCCCAGAAAAAGTCAGTAGTAGAGAGGTAGTGCTCAACTTTTGAGTTTTGTGAAGGTCGATTCCAACACATTGAATTAAAAAAATGTTTTCAACATCGTAATTCACACATATGCATTTTCTATGATTCATATTTTCAGTTAACTTTAACTATAATAAAGTCAAGGTTATTGACATCTGTTTATAGGTGTCTGTGAAGGTAGAGGGAATAAGCCCACTATTCAAAGTAATATTTTAGGCTTTAAAGCCATTTTTTACCCCCACCAAGGACGCTATGTTTTGTCTGTCTGTCTAAAATATTATTTTTTCCGTTAGTAACATAACTCAAAGTTATGGGTGGAGTTTTATTAAAATACTTAAGAAATGTCTGCATTAATTCCAGGAAGTTATCTGAAAACCACACCCACAGAAAGTGATTTTAGTGAATCATTGATAATATCCGTGTGAATCTGGCTGCTAGAGGTATATTTTTTATGGTCAAGGAATCTAAAAAGTTATAATTAGATTGCTTTTCTGGGTTTTGGACTGTAGCAACTAAATTCTACAATTTGACATCAACACTTACTAATTGTTTGTTGGTAGGATTTGGCACCACAACTTTGTTTGGACATAAAAACAATCTTTGTTTCATTTTTTAAATCATGAGAGTCATGTATTTCCTTTAAAGTGTCAATTTCCGTTTAAAAAAAGATAACTTGACTAAGCACAATAGAAAGCCGCTTGCCACTTCTCATTAGCAACACTTGAACAGAATTACACTTGACCTTTTATGAACCCTTACCTACCTATGCCTTAAGCACTATATTAATTGAAATACAGCCCCCTAGTGGTGGTAAAGTTCGGGTAGCAAGAATTAGGATTCTACAAGGACAGAAAAGTAAAAACAGCACAAGCTGTTGCTCAGCATGTGCAGTTATGTTTCTTTGGAGTTTATTTTCCAGATTTTATTTACTAAATATCTCTAAATATCACAACCTTCTTCCACACTGAAGTGATTTGAATTTGGTTATACATTGTAGACCCAGGGACGCACCGATCCACTTTTTCATAATCTGCCGATACCAATCCCATAGAGATCCAATCTGCATTGAACTACATAAACTGTGTCATTTTGAGGAAAATGTATATAAACATTTGTACCTTATTGTAAACAAATAAAATGGCAAATTTATTGAGGCACTAATTTATTTGACAACCGTGAACTAGTCCAGTACAGCAAAAATAATAATTGGCCAATAGCTTCATAAGGTTGGCCAAACATGAAATAAAATTATAACAAATCTGATCTGGTTCTGTCATTGCAATTAGGAATAAAAAAAGAGTAACATAAATAATAATATTAAATGCAGGAGTCAAATATGTAGAAAAAAGAACAGAACCTCTTAGTAATGGTTCAATTGGTACAACTAGGAATTTAAAATATAATGTAAAAAATCTTTTTAAAACCTGAAATTGAGAAAAAAAAACGAGGCTTTGGGCGTGTTGCCTCTCACAGCGTAGATATAAGCAGACTAGATATACCCCATGGATTGGGCCCATTCTCACCCGTACCCAATCTAGCATTTCCTTTTGTATCTGTACCAATACAGACGCCTGTGTAGACCCTGTGAAGTGATCACAGGATTAGGCTAAAGGCTTTTATCATTACTAGCTGTCTCTCTACTTTCTCCAAAAGGGCAGAACACAGCAATCGGTGTTAGTGATATCCCTCTATCGTTTTGTGGAAATCGTCTCAGACATGCATTGAACGTTGGTCTTGTCTACTCTCTTTCTCCCTAAGATATTTCTCTTTTCTTTTCCAGATGAGTACGTTGCCAGTTTGCATCTTGCCACTTTTGATGCCCATCTTACCGAGCTCTCTGATGAGCAGGCAAAGTATCTGGGCTTGAATAAAAATGGCCCCTATAAGCCAAACTACTACAGGTACTTATGTACTTCACACATTCAAAAACATAAAGCACATGTAACTTCAAGCACTTCCAATAATAAGAATTTACTTTATTAAACTGTAATAGATTGTTTCTCGTGATACTTAAATTAAAAATGGAGTAATTTGAGAAAGTAAATTTGATAAAAGTTAAGGCCAAGTTGACATATAACTAAATATCAATTGAATATGTGTTATTGTAAATGGATAATTGTAGCTTTGTTTTTAATGCATGTTAAAATATAAACCTAGTTAACCGTACAGTATTTTACAAGACGTTTTTGAACGTATTTTTTTAAATGTTTTGTTATTTTCTGGCAGGTATTAGACTACCAACGCCACAGTCCAGAACAGCCCTCTGTGGATCTGTACGGTTCTGATATTACCCGTCCTCCTGGCCACAGATAGATTCATGCATATTGTATTTTATACTCTTCACAGGAGGCACAAGCTATATTTAGACACATTTGATGTGCTGCTTCCTTTAGACGACGCACGTGGCACTTAGCTGGGTTTAAAAGGTTAATGTAATAATTACAGAAGTCAGATGTCTGATGGATGATGTATTGAATGTGTTTCTTTTGTTTGTTCCTGTCTGAGAGCTGCTGAGAGCTTTTCCAGTAAAGTGTGCCAAATGACAGTGAGAGGAGAGGGTTAGTGTTGCGGAATATAGAAAATGAGTACTTAGATAAACCTGTTGAAAGAGCTAATTTATTTTTCTATATGTATATGATTATTGTATGAGATTTATGTATGAAAAGACGCATGCGTAGAGTGCACTGATTAATTGCTCCTCCTGCCTATTGAACCTTAAACCCTTAGCTAGGTGTTTGATTCTTTTCGTCACTTTGTGCATAAAAACTGTGTGAAACCATTTAGGGATGTCCGCCACCATTAAACGACGAGTGGAGAACATTTCTTTTGCTCAAAGTGGACCAAATGTGAGCGTAATGTCCTGTTGCTGAGCTTATATTTCTAAGGTAGTCTAAGTAAGCTTTATTTAGATAAATGTTGTGTTGTTTTCTTACCGATGAGCCATAGCAATTTAATAATAAACGCTTTGCTGACGTCAATATGTCTACCACCTAGTGGTCAAGTATAGCTCAATGCTTCTTTAATCTTTCTCTGTTCACATCAAAGCACTTACTAACAAGAGACATTCCATGAGAGGGACAAGTGTCCTGATCTTTACTAATATTAGTAGTAATACTGCTAATACTGGTATGAGCAACAAGTAACTTTGTTTACCACATTAAATATTTAGGATTGTAATTTATGTTCTGAAAAAAATGTTAAGAAGGCTTCATCCCCTAAGGGCATTGGGAAAATCTGTAAATATTTTCTTACAAGATCTAATTAATCTGAATTTCAGTATTATGTTTCATTCAGTGATTTAAAAAATGTACTTTTATATTGGTACTCCAAAACAACAAAACACTTGAGATGTTTTAATACTGTATTAGGTTCAGTTGACCTTATAAAATACATTTTGATTCATGATTATTCCACTTTATTTTTGGGTTTATACAGCAGACGGAGCAGACTCTAAACAGTTATATTTTTCATTAGGTCCGTCTCAGATCGGATCGTATTTTATGCACCAGATGTCTTTTTTTAATAAATTTTATGTACAAGGAGAAAATCTATAATGCTTTGCAAAAAAAGCGTCTTTACAGCTAAAGCTTGATTTATTTACCCTATGTGTCGTCTTATACTGTCATACTTTTAAAACGGTTATTAGTTATTTCTAAGCACCATTGTGTGTAGCTTACAAAATCCTTATAGTAAAATTTGCCTCTTTCTAGCAATATGCCATAAATGATTTCTTTTTTCTTGTCTTGACCATTTTCCTAACTGAGTTTGTGTTTAGGTGATGTGTGTACATTGCTGTTTCACCGTTCAAAAATCTTCATCCGAAATATGATATATTTACTGTAATTAATGTTTTCAGTTGATATGTTTTAAAAAGCTGATCTGAGTGCATTACTCGCATTGCTTGTTGAATAGCTACCTGAGTGCTGCTGTAAAGTGCTTACATATTCGCACAGACAGCTTTAATGCCATTAGAGCCAGGGATACTCAAAGAAGTTAGAAAAAGTGAGGACTGTAACTATGGTGATTAATTGTCTTGTAACATATTTATTTGTGTTTAAACATAGTTGTGTTTCCTCTTGACTATGTTAATGCTCTGACTGCAGAAACGGACAGCTATGCACCAAAACCCTCCTCATTTTCTCAGCCTAAATGAATTTCTAAATTCTGCAGCAGATCGGCTTGTAAGAAATCGTTTGATCTTTCCCATTAATGTTTATTAGCAGAAAATGTTTTAACACGTATAAACATGTTGGATGTTTTATAATGTAATTGGGTGCTTTTCCAATAGTTTTATTCTCACTGAAGCACCTGAAAACTGTTATCTGTAATAAAGTTATCAGCTTTTACTAATTATAATCACATTAAGCGTTTTAACTCGGATGCAAATGAATGTGAAGCCCAGCTGCTGTCATGCTGAGTCCCACTGGGATTTAAATGAGGGATGTTGTTAAATGCTAAATGCTTCTGCAGATTCCTGAATGATAGAATGTCCTATATTTTTAACACAAGTTGTAATATAGGTTGAATGTTTTCATAAATCTGATTCATATCTGTCCTCAATAAATCATTCACTCTAAAAAATGGCTTTGCATGAATTACTTCCCCACACACTGTCTGTATAGGCATTCATTCAAGGTTTTAGACTATAAAGTGGCTCTCATAACACTTTTAATAATTGTAACCTTTGTATTGTTGATGTATACTACTGCTTGGTAAAAAATATTCATCCATAAGGCATTTGAAGTATTTGTCAATACATCTGATCACATACATGTGAGTTGTAGAAACCTTAAAACAAAAAAAATCCTTGAAGAGTGTGCGACCTCTATCAAGTAGTAAGCCTGCATTGTTTTCAGCACCTTTTTCCAACTTTCTATTTAAGAAAGTGTAAGATGCTGATGTCTGAAGTGAACTCCTACAAATACTGGATTGTGTGTCTAAGCAGGCGGTCGGCAACACAAGGTACGACTCTCTCTGCATTCCTATTCATTCTGCACACTTCAAGTCAGAGTGAATCAATCTAACTTTATAAAGGGCTCTTCATACAAAAAGATGCAGCTCAAAGTGCTTTACAGAAGCACTGATGCTGAGTACTCAAAGCTAGTGGACTGCTTTTTGGTATGAAGTGGGAAAAATATCAAAATGTAAATGAATAAAAAACTACAGATGGACCCCAGGAATCAATCTGAGAATGTTTTCAAACATGTACCAAATACTGTCATTACAAATGGGCCAGAAAAAATCTGTTCCCGCTAGCATGGCTAATGCATTTGACTTGGACGTATCCTTCATCTTTAGCCATAATGATTCCAGGGTACAGCTTATTGTCATATTTTACGACACAAGATTCTCCTATATCATCATTGTTACAGTCAAACTCCTGGGATACTTTGAGTTCTCCTATCAGGTGCTCCTCTGACCAGGGGTCCATTCCAGAAAGCAGGTTATGTGACATAACCGGATAAGTTTGAGGGTAAGTTTGTGGAGAACCTTAACTTTCGGTTAAAAAAACTGAGGTATCTTTCAAGGTACACTACCGTTCAAAAGTTTGGGGTCACATTGAAATGTCCTTATTTTTGAAGGAAAAGCACTGTACTTTTCAAAGAAGATAACTTTAAACTAGTCTTAACTTTAAAGAAACACACGCTATACATTGCTAATGTGGTAAATGACTATTCTAGCTGCAAATGTCTGGTTTTTGGTGCAATATCTACATAGGTGTATAGAGGCCCATTTCCAGCAACTATCACTCCAGTGTTCTAATGGTACAATGTGTTTGCTCATTGGCTCAGAAGGCTAATTGATGATTAGAAAACCCTTGTGCAATCATGTTCACACATCTGAAAACAGTTTAGCTCGGTACAGAAGCTACAAAACTGACCTTCCTTTGAGCAGATTGAGTTTCTGGAGCATCACATTTGTGGGGTCAATTAAACGCTCAAAATGGCCAGAAAAAGAGAACTTTCATCTGAAACTCGACAGTCTATTCTTGTTCTTAGAAATGAAGGCTATTCCATGCGAGAAATTGCTAAGAAATTGAAGATTTCCTACAACGGTGTGTACTACTCCCTTCAGAGGACAGCACAAACAGGCTCTAACCAGAGTAGAAAAAGAAGTGGGAGGCCGCGTTGCACAACTGAGCAAGAAGATAAGTACATTAGAGTCTCTAGTTTGAGAAACAGACGCCTCACAGGTCCCCAACTGGCATCTTCATTAAATAGTACCCGCAAAACACCAGTGTCAACATCTACAGTGAAGAGGCGGCTGCGGGATTCTGGGCTTCAGGGCAGAGTGGCAAAGAAAAAGCCATATCTGAGACTGGCCAATAAAAGAAAAAGATTAAGATGGGCAAAAGAACACAGACATTGGACAGAGGAAGACTGGAAAAAAGTGCTGTGGACGGATGAATCCAAGTTTGAGGTGTTTGGATCACAAAGAAGAACGTTTGTGAGACGCAGAACAACTGAAAAGATGCTGGAAGAATGCCTGACGCCATCTGTTAAGCATGGTGGAGGTAATGTGATGGTCTGGGGTTGCTTTGGTGCTGGTAAGGTGGGAGATTTGTACAGGGTAAAAGGGATTCTGAATAAGGAAGGCTATCACTCCATTTTGCAACGCCATGCCATACCCAGTGGACAGCGCTTGATTGGAGCCAATTTCATCCTACAACAGGACAATGACCCAAAACACACCTCGAAATTGTGCAAGAACTATTTAGAGAAGAAGCAGGCAGCTGGTATTCTATCGGTAATGGAGTGGCCAGCGCAGTCACCAGATTTGAACCCCGTTGAGCTGTTGTGGGAGCAGCTTGACCGTATGGTACGCAAGAAGTGCCCATCCAACCAATCCAAATTGTGGGAGCTGCTTCTAGAAGCGTGGGGTGCAATTTCTCCAGATTACCTCAACAAATTAACAGCTAGAATGCCAAAGGTCTGCAATGCTGTAATTGCTGCAAATGGAGGATTCTTTGATGAAAGCAAAGTTTGATGTAAAAACAATCTTATTTCAAATAAAAATCATTATTTCTAACCTTGTCAATGTCT
Source organism: Apricaphanius iberus (assembly GCA_028564705.1). NCBI lineage: Eukaryota > Metazoa > Chordata > Actinopteri > Cyprinodontiformes > Aphaniidae > Apricaphanius > Apricaphanius iberus. The sequence goes on from JAPXFQ010002889.1 coordinate 1,153,031, forward strand.
TGATTCTATTTTTTATTCATTTCACAACGTATGGTGGTGAATAAGTGTGACTTTTCATGGAAAACACAAAATTGTTTGGGTGACCCCAAACTTTTGAACGGTAGTGTATGTTCGTAACCATAGCAACTTCATCTCAGAACATAACCTTCTCCGGACCAGGTTATGTTCTAGGTAAGTTTGTTCAAGAGAGGTTCTGAACGTGGCGTTAACTTTTAAATTATGATCCATTGGACGTGGAAGCACATATTATACTATATTTCGTCATAACTTTAATTTTGTCAACCAGAAACTAGGACAAGCCCATTACATATTACAATCAAAAACTATTTCACATATTAGTAACATGTAAGAGTATCTCAAATAAGATTACAGAACACATTATATGCAGCTAAATTAAATAATCCTGCATTGTGAAATAATGACTACTGCCAAATGCATTAAAATGCCATTAACTGGAAACAATGATAGTTGTTTAACTGGAATATATTGGTGTATGTTGTAAACGTCCATCTAACAAAGTCACTGGAAGAAAGATGATGTAGTGCTCAGCCTTATTGAAGACATCAGCCTTACATATACTAACTCTAAAATTTTCCTTTTTATTTATTCTTTTTCTACCCCTTATTCTGGAGTGCTGGAGGATATAATGTATAATTATTTTATTTAGCATCTTATAATGTGTTCTGTAATCTTATTTTACATACTCTTACATGTTACTAATATGTGAAATAGTTTTTGATTGTTTGTAATATGTAATGGGCTTTGTCCTGCAGTTTCTGGTTGACAAAATTAAAGTTATTTTTGAACAAATATAGTATAATCTTTGCTTCCACGTCCAAATGATCATTTAAACGATTTCACCACGTTCAGAACCTCTCTGGAAAAAAATTACCCAGAACATAACCTGGTCTGGAATAGGTTATGTTCAGAGATTAAGTTGCTATGGTTACTAATATACCTTGAAAGGTAGATGCGTTTTTGGAACCAAAAGTTGAGGTTATCCACAAACTTACCCTCAAACTTATCCGGTTGTGTCACATAACCTGCTTTCTGGAACGGACCCCTGTCAACACCTTATATGTTTGTATTAAACATATTTATAAAGCGTACATTGCGGACGTCAGAAGCAAGCTCACGCAGATACCGTAGCATCTCGCGAGAGTACATGGAGTTTACAAATGGAATTATGGAGGTCGGTGGGAATGGTGGTGGGCTTCCTGTAAACAATAAACAGAAAGCGATGCTACCAAATAAAGGGGGCAGAGGAGAATTCCCTCGAACTCCAAGGAAAGACTCCGAGGTACGAAAGGAGATAAATGTTAATTTCCGGCTTGTTTTATTCAGATAATGATTAGCGAAGGCCTTTTCTCCTGTCGCTGTTTTTTTCTGTGAGCTAGCTCGTTCTTAGTGGGTTAACTAATAGCTTTTCCTGGAATATTTTAACATCGGAACCGAGTAAGTTTTAGTAATTTAAATGTGGGCAGCTGTGCGACGTTTCAATCATTGCTCTTTTGTTAAGTAACCATTACTGTTAGCGTCGGCGTTTCCGATGTTAAACACTAGCTAGCTGGTGTTCGAGGCCACGGATCTGGTTACTCTCATGTTTAAACGTCTGTTTCTACTTGCTGACGACTAACAGGGCAGTCTAAACCAGGAGTGGTTTCCTTTTAACGAACAACTGCTTTGGTAATCATTATGTGAATTAAGTGCATATACCAAGATCACTGCTGTAGTGTACATATCAAAAACGACTTCCTTTGAAGGGTCTGCAGAAGGGAAACACAAACCAGGGGTTTTCATAACATGTCATTGGCTTATTTCCTCTTTTTATTTGTCTAAGTTTTATACAATAGAAATACTGATTCATCTTTTTCTTATATGTTGTCCACAGGGCCTGTCTGAGTCTCCAGATTTTGAGTTTGAGTATTCTGATACAGATAAGTGGACTGCAGAGCTGTCAGGTGTGTATGCTCAATATTTTTTTAACACCTTTTTTTTAAAGAAGTGAAAACCCAATTTTACATACACGTATAACTTTTAAGTGATCAAAAATGCAAATGTTTCAGAGCTTTACAGCTACACGGAAGGACCTGAGTTTGGCCTCAACAGGAGATGCTTTGAGGAAGAATTCAGAGCTCATGGTGCGTAGTTATTCTTTAAGCTAGCATTTATAGATTTAAGGTATTTTTATGCTGCAATATGTTTCTCTGGGCCTCAGTTTCGGATAAGAAGTGGACGGACCTCGATGCCGCTCATCACAGAGCTCACACCATGCGTTTGCTGGATGGTCTGGAGGTCATCGCTCGTGAGAAGAGGCTGAAGGTTGCCAGAGCCATTCTCTACATGGCCCAGGGTCAGTGCAAGTCGTGTTCTCAACACAAAATAAAAACATTGATCTATTTTTTTTGCGCGTTTCTTTTACACGCTTCACATCAGTGTCTGCGTTTTGTTTTGTTTTTCTCAGGGACCTTTGCGGAATGCAGCTGTGAGGCTGAAGTGCAGTACTGGATGAGATACAACATATTTCTGCTGCTTGATGTCGGAACCTTCTCCGCTCTGGTGGAACTTCTCAACATGGAGATCGAGTATGACCAACGCTTGTTCAACCAGATTTTGATTTCCTATCCCCAACCTCTCCGTTCATTCTCTCCCGTCATTCTGGACCTGTGACGCTTTAACCTGACCTCAGAAAAGCAGAAGACTTAAAATCAAAGTTTTGCGTTTGTATTTTAAAAATAGGAGATAAAACTATAGAAAGTTGAGTCCGGGAGAGTATTGGGTGTTTTTTTTGTTTTTTTTCCTACAATATATTGGATCCCTGAAAGCAATCATCACAGCTTTGTAAGGGTTTGAGTAGACAGATGTTGCGCTGAATGATTCTAATTCGTTTTGTGTAATTCAGTAACAGCGCTGCCTGCAATAGTGCTGTAAGAAAGCCGGCCATCTCCCTCGCTGACAGCACAGATCTCCGAGTCCTGCTCAACATAATGTACCTGATGGTGGAAACCATCCAGCAGGACGACCCAGCTGACAAGCCCGAATGGAAAATCATGAAGGAAACCTTCAGAGCTGAACTGGGTAAGCGTCTTCAGAAAAGCTGATATCATTTTTTATGGTTGTGCTGAAATCTCCACATGGGGGATGATTACATCTTGATGATGAAATCCAGGTTCGCCTCTGTTCAACAACGAGCCGATTTCCGTCATGCTCTTTGGAATGGTCACCAAGTTCTGCAGCGGCCACGCCCCACACTTTCCCATGAAGAAGGTGTTGCTGCTGCTGTGGAAGAGCGTACTGGTGAGGGAGGAAATCGCTCCAAGCCGCTTCTGGTGTGAAGAGATGCGCCGTGTGGTAAAACCCTCCTTTCACATCTGTTTCAGTTCACGCTGGGAGGGTTCGAGCAGCTTCAGAGCATAAAGGTGCGGAAACGTGAGGAGCTTGGGCTTCCTCCCCTCCCAGAGGACAGCATTCGAATCATCCGCAGTATGAGGGCGGCTTCTCCTCCGGCGTCGGCGTCCGATCTCATTGAGCAGCAGCAGAAACGGGCTCGTCGGGAGCACAAGGTAGTCACCGCCGCAGCTCCCGGAACATATTTCAAGCTAACTCTCTAGATTTTAGAATCAGATATTAAAAGGTCTACATCTAAATCTAGATGAGGTTAAAGGTCCGAAACGACTGTTAATGATCAAATCCGTTTTTTCTTCAATTTATCATTGCCCTAAACCACTTTTTATTTTATAAAATGTCAGTAAAAGAAGTTCAGCTTAAGTACTTTTCATGCCTCAGACATGTAGAGGCTTCATTTTCACACAAGTTGAAGCTATTTGAATAAACTTTTCAGATTTTTAACTCCTTGATACCCAATCATGTCAGGAAACATAGCGACCTAGTGAGATAATGGCAGCCGCCTGTCTTTAGGAGGATCAGATTGGAGCAGGACGCCCTCTGACCTCGTTACCCTTGCTCTACAGTGTGAAGTGTTGTTGACCTTGTGGAATGAGACATCAAGACTGCGTAGGAAGCACTGAGGAGAGTAATATTGGATCACCTCATACCACATGTGTCAAAAAAAAAAAGAGTTGAATTGATAAAAGCAACATATATATTGATCGATATCACTGTTGATTGTATTGCCGTTGTACCACTTTTAATTTCTTGCTAAAATTTTCCTACTTGACACACGTTGCTACGCTCTAATAAACGCTCGTCTAGCGCCACTGAAGATTGTTACTGGGGGCAGCGCAGGCTAGCGTTAGCTTGCAGCATCTCTGTTTTTAATATGAGTTGTTAACATGACTCATCAGTTCTTCTCTTTGCAGTTGCAGTTATTAGAGACAAAACCTGCAGAAAGATTTGGACTCTGTTTGGAGTATAGAGTATAAGTTTTCTAGCTTTGCTCTGTAAAGAAACAAGTGATGATTGAAGGAGTTTTCACTTTGAGAAGAGCTTGCCTTATAAATCGTTTTCATAATGAATATCCAAGGCATTACTTATTAGACCGGACTGGTATCTTCCTGGATGTTATTGATGCTTTCCGCAAACAAACCCAGATTCTGATCTGCCAGACAAATTATTCCTCAAACCATTAAGTGCATCTCTGACTCTATAATATTGATTCAGTGAACTTTATATTTTTCTGCATATATATATATATATATATACACTACCGTTCAAAAGTTTGGGGTCACATTGAAATGTCCTTATTTTTGAAGGAAAAGCACTGAACTTTTCAACGAAGATAACTTTAAACTAGTCTTAAGTTTAAAGAAACACACGCTATACATTGCTAATGTGGTAAATGACTATTCTAGCTGCAAATGTCTAGTTTTTGGTGCAATATCTACATAGGTGTATAGAGGCCCATTTCCAGCAACTATCACTCCAGTGTTCTAATGGTACAATGTGTTTGCTCATTGGCTCAGAAGGCTAATTGATGATTAGAAAACCCTTGTGCAATCATGTTCACACATCTGAAAACAGTTTAGCTCGGTACAGAAGCTACAAAACTGACCTTCCTTTGAGCAGATTGAGTTTCTGGAGCATCACATTTGTGGGGTCAATTAAACGCTCAAAATGGCCAGAAAAAGAGAACTTTCATCTGAAACTCGACAGTCTATTCTTGTTCTTAGAAATGAAGGCTATTCCATGCGAGAAATTGCTAAGAAATTGAAGATTTCCTACAACGGTGTGTACTACTCCCTTCAGAGGACAGCACAAACAGGCTCTAACCAGAGTAGAAAAAGAAGTGGGAGGCCGCGTTGCACAACTGAGCAAGAAGATAAGTACATTAGAGTCTCTAGTTTGAGAAACAGACGCCTCACAGGTCCCCAACTGGCATCTTCATTAAATAGTACCCGCAAAACACCAGTGTCAACATCTACAGTGAAGAGGCGGCTGCGGGATTCTGGGCTTCAGGGCAGAGTGGCAAAGAAAAAGCCATATCTGAGACTGGCCAATAAAAGAAAAAGATTAAGATGGGCAAAAGAACACAGACATTGGACAGAGGAAGACTGGAAAAAAGTGCTGTGGACGGATGAATCCAAGTTTGAGGTGTTTGGATCACAAAGAAGAACGTTTGTGAGACGCAGAACAACTGAAAAGATGCTGGAAGAATGCCTGACGCCATCTGTTAAGCATGGTGGAGGTAATGTGATGGTCTGGGGTTGCTTTGGTGCTGGTAAGGTGGGAGATTTGTACAGGGTAAAAGGGATTCTGAATAAGGAAGGCTATCACTCCATTTTGCAACGCCATGCCATACCCAGTGGACAGCGCTTGATTGGAGCCAATTTCATCCTACAACAGGACAATGACCCAAAACACACCTCGAAATTGTGCAAGAACTATTTAGAGAAGAAGCAGGCAGCTGGTATTCTATCGGTAATGGAGTGGCCAGCGCAGTCACCAGATTTGAACCCCGTTGAGCTGTTGTGGGAGCAGCTTGACCGTATGGTACGCAAGAAGTGCCCATCCAACCAATCCAAATTGTGGGAGCTGCTTCTAGAAGCGTGGGGTGCAATTTCTCCAGATTACCTCAACAAATTAACAGCTAGAATGCCAAAGGTCTGCAATGCTGTAATTGCTGCAAATGGAGGATTCTTTGATGAAAGCAAAGTTTGATGTAAAAACAATCTTATTTCAAATAAAAATCATTATTTCTAACCTTGTCAATGTCTTGACTCTATTTTTTATTCATTTGACAACGTATGGTGGTGAATAAGTGTGACTTTTCATGGAAAACACAAAATTGTTTGGGTGACCCCAAACTTTTGAACGGTAGTGTGTGTATATATATATATATATAATATAATATATTACCTTTTTTGCTCAGGCACTGATCAAACAGGAGAACCTGGACGCTTTCAATGAGAAGGATCCCTATAAGGCTGACGACTCTCGTGAGGATGAGGATGATAATGATGACAACGACAACTCTTTGGAGCCAGAGACATTCGCTCTGGAGCGAGACGAGGTGATGCCTCCGCCCATTCCTCATCCTCCGTCAGAGAGGGTGTCCTTCCCTAAGGGATTGCCTTGGGCTCCCAAAGTCAGGTACAGCCATACCATGCAGTTCTACCAAATAGTTTTAGTGAACGAAAAAAAAAGGTTTTTTGAATTCGTGTTCATATTTTGTGTTATCCCTCAAGTTTATAGTTTCTAAACCGAGGGTGGCTTTTACGAGACTTTAGTGATGCTATTAAATGTTTTTTCTCCAACAGGGAAAAAGATATCGAAAACTTCCTGGAGTCCAGCAGAAGTAAATTCATTGGTTACACGTTGGGAAGGTGGGTTTGCTTATGTGTAGTGCTATGTTGAAAGATTGAAAAACTTGACATGGTGCAGCCCTCACAAATCTGCTTTTGTTCATGTCCTGCAGCGATACAGACACAGTGGTTGGTTTACCGCGGCCAATTCATGAGAGCATCAAGACGCTAAAGCAGGTACTGCAACATGATGTGCAGTACATCGGTATTTATGTGGTTTTTGCTGTTTGTGGTGGTGTATTTTAAATTTTTCGTGTTCTCATTTTTCCAGCATAAGTATATTTCTGTAGCGGAGATACAGATGGCAAAGGAGGAGGAATATCAGAAAACCCCTCTGTCTGTGGTAGGTCGGAGTGAAATTTAAAATGAATTGTTTTTTTAGAGAGTGAAAGGTTAATCTTATCATGTCTTCTCTCCTTTTACCGTTTCCTCGTGTTCAGGGTGAAGAGGAGGTGGAGATGTGTGCCACTGAGCTGCTCTATCAGGGGATTCTGCCCAGCTTGCCTCAGTACATGGTGAGTGTTGCCTGTGGATTTAAGCGCAGAGTAGACTTAGTTGGTGTGAGATGTTTCATGGTACCGTTAAACTCCCAAATTGTTCATACTCCTGGCTTTCATACTCCAAAAGATAGTCGGCATTTCAGAACCAGAATGTTCCGCAGCAGAGCTTGAAATCTCCTGAGGAAACATTACAACTTTGCTGTAACAGGTTCAGCTTCACTTCCTGTTAAAAAGTAACCTGAATGAACAGCCAACATAATTAAATAGAAGAAAACTGAAGTATGTTGGTTTTTTTAAATAGTGAGTATCGCTTTAGAAAACCAACATTTACTATGTTATTCAAGCTCTTTTTTTTCTTGGTTTATTTTCCTTTGGTTTAATTTTTTCTTAAACACTTTGGAAGCTAACAGTCTCTTGGCCTTTGTGAGGACCTCCACACTGTTGTTTGTCCTGCCTGGTAGAACATGAGTATGGCTGCTTCACGGACCAGATGATGATACGGTTTTTGGCAGATTGATGGCTCATTTCGTGGTGCATTTGTTAGAAAAACAGGTTGAGTTATCATCAAACGATTGTGCCTTGTTACTGCCAGGTGCGCAGCAAAAACAGCTTTGTTGGTGCCACTAATGCTATAGATATTGGTAAAGCTTCCAACTAAGGGTAGGACGGCAAAGTTCAAGAAATTGGAGCAGGACCCACCTTCAGATACAAGGGTTCCGCCATACATCCAGTCCATGTTGGAAGTCATAAGCGGAAACCACCGTAAAACAAAGAAGAATAAAGTGAAGTCCCTAGCAGAGGTTTCTTTTTTGTTTAATGTATGTATTGCTTATTCGGCGTCCATACTGCATGTTGTTTTTTTTCTTCTTCTAACAACTTTATTGAGCAGAGTGCAAGTATTCAACAAGAAGACACAAACAACCAAGGGGGCTAATTATATAAATACATGCATAGATTCACAAATATCAGTTGTTTTTAGCATTGTTTTTAGAGGAATGTGGTATTCGTTTTATGTATAAATTTACCTCGCCAAGGTCCTGCCTTTCTTGTCCATGATTGGCTAGCCTGGTTGATTCATAATTAATCCTAACATTCAAGGAGCATTATCTAAACCTAGATGTACAACTTTCCTAATTTTAATATTCAAGGACGGGTGCCTAAAACTAATGTGAACCATCTGTTTATTTGAACATTTAGGAGCACTTATATCCATAAAAAGTAAACATTACCACTTACACACAGTGATCAATGAACTTCCGCTTGAGATTTCTGGTATGGATTGAAAATATGGCGACGCCCTTTTCGGCCATGCTAACTAAAGGAAGGTACTCTTGAGAAATTTGGACGTTCTTTTTTTTTTTTTGGTGACCATTAGGGGGAGCTGTGGCATTTGAATGACATGTTACATTCTACTATTTTTAAAACTGGTTGTAACACCACCACGGTAAAAACTAGTGAAGCACCGATACTGGTGTCTGGTATTGGCCTCAATACCTTCTAATGTAACCAATACCATGAACAGATACTCAAAATGTGGAAAATCTGCTATAAATTCACAAAAAAATATACAGTTTTACAGTTTTATTTTTGTGGTAATTTTATATTACACATCCATTATTTTGTCTTAACTGTGTTTAGTTAGTAAAGTCTGGTGCTTTTAGTCTCTTCAAGAAAGGTATAAGGTGGAAGTTATACAGTCTATTAATTCAGCAATAGTATCTGATAGGGCTGCATGATTATGTCCAAAATAATAATCACAATTATTTTGATCAATATTGTAATCACAATTATTAATCACGATCATTCATCCAGTCCTGTAAAATATCTGTTTATTGCACAAATTATAAATGTACAATGTCGCAACATTTTTTGTAAAAAAAAAAATACTTTAGAGTAGAATAGATGATTAATAATGCAAAAAAAAAAAAATCAAATTCATATATATTTAAAAGTACAAGCTAAATACGTTATTGCAGAGTGTAATATCAAAGTGCAATTTAACGGAAACAATTACAGCTTATACAGAAAAAGACCATTGACATTCCCTGCATCCAAATCCTTAGTATTTACTATATGCTACGTAGCAAATATTACTCACCTGTTAATATAATACTGCATAGCAAACGATCGCGTTATAGGCATGAAATCAGACACACTGCTCCACCATTTTGCATGTCCTTTGACCCATATGACTTCTGTTGACCCAGATGTTTAAGTTACTTTCGCCTGTGGTCACATTTATCCGCCAAAACTGCGGCGGTGTCAATGGTAGTTTCTGTGTAGCCATTTTTAGCTAGGTCCTTCTTCTTCCATGATTTCGGGGTGTCCGCTGCATTGTGGGATAGCGTAGCATCCACCGGCTGCTTACTGTGGCTGTAGTACACTTTCGGGAACATTCTGCTTACTAGTCAGATCCATAATGGAGATTTGGATCTACTACATTGCTCAAATACTCCTTTTCACCTGCTACGTAGCAAGCGTAGTGCAGCCATTATGAGTGCTGAGTGGCGTGTGCACGGGTTTTATTTGGTCAGCTTAATGAAGCTTTAGCCATGCAAATATCGTTCACGATCAGGTTCAATTAATTGTTGCCACCAAAATCGTGATCAAAATCCAATTAATTGTGCAGCCCTAGTATTTGATCGGTATGGGGTATTAACAGATACAAAAAATCCAGACATTGGTATTGGGACTAAAAAAGTCGGATCGGTGCACCACCAGTACAAACTATTGGCGTTCGGGTCTATCATTAACATTGGTTCAGTATTTACCTTAAAACAAAGGTTCTATTGTGGTTTTTCTGGCTCATAACTATAATTTATTATGTGTATAAATGATCTGAACACTTTAAACTCATGTTGACTGTCTTTATTTTACATCTTTGCCTCTCTGACTGTCAGATTGCGCTGCTGAAGATCTTGCTGGCTGCTGCCCCGACATCTAAAGCCAAAACGGACTCCATTAACATCCTGGCAGACGTGCTGCCGGAGGAGATGCCGTAAGTGGACTGAACACCGAAACAGCCAGACCTTACTGTTTAAATAAAAAAAACTGAAATACCTCAGGGCTTCTGCAGACGTGTGGGCAGTTAATTTTGTGTTGACAGGATCTCTTGATAAGTTCATTTTATGAAGATGCCTTTTCAACAAGAAAGCCACAACGCTAAGCATCTGTAGAAGCGAACTCGCACAGTGTGGTCTGTTGCTGTGTTTATTGATAAAAGATGCGAACTTAAAGTTAATATTTTAGATTTAGAGGCAGGACAGAACTTGTGTTCTTTGTTTTGTTTCTTCTATGATTTGCTGATCTTTCGTCCGTCTTCTTGCAGGACGACGGTTCTACAGAGCATGAAGCTTGGCGTCGATGTGAATCGCCACAAAGAAATCATTGTTAAAGCCATTTCTGCTATCCTGCTGCTGCTTCTCAAGCACTTCAAGCTGAACCACGTCTACCAGGTAGGAACTCATCTAGATTTGGCTTCAAGTACCTGAAAATGTGTATTTTAAGTCAGGAAAAACTTTTTTTCCCCCCACCTTTTTTAAATATAGTTTGAGTACATGGCTCAGCACTTGGTGTTCGCCAACTGCATCCCGCTCATCCTGAAATTCTTCAACCAGAACATCATGTCTTACATCACAGCTAAAAACAGGTACTTTTATCCGTCCTTTTTGGACGTAAAAGCACCAGTGCTTTCCACTGGAAGCTTCTCAGACCAGTACATGAATTGCTGTCGTCTTGTTTTCTCATCAGTATTTCGGTGCTTGACTTTCCATACTGCGTGGTCCATGAGCTCCCGGAGTTGACCGCCGAGAGTTTGGTGAGTTTTCTGATATCAGTTTTAGTGTTGGCTGCTAATTTCAGAAAGACGTTTGCATTTAGTTTTAACTTTGAATGATTTCTTTCTCAGGAAGCTGGAGACAACACTCAGTTTTGCTGGAGGAACCTGTTCTCATGTATTAACCTGCTCAGAATCCTGAACAAATTGACCAAATGGAAGCATTCCCGAACAATGGTGAGACGGCGTCGAAATGAACCTATCCGGACGTGACTCTTGACTATATATCCTCACGATACGCTGTTCTCCCCCAGATGTTAGTCGTGTTTAAGTCTGCTCCCATCCTGAAGAGGGCGCTGAAGGTCAAGCAGGCCATGATGCAGCTCTATGTGCTCAAACTTCTCAAAGTGCAGACCAAATACTTGGGGCGACAGTGGAGAAAGAGCAACATGAAAACCATGTCCGCCATCTACCAGAAGGTGCGACACCGCCTGAACGACGACTGGGCGTACGGAAACGGTAAGTGTTGCTCTAAATATAACCAAGTTAAAGGTTTCTTTTAGTTTCATTCTTTCAAACGGCAAGCACTGTTCACACTTCATACAATAATTTGCCAAGTTGGCCAATTACTATGGTGGTTTATTTGCTTGCTTTTTCTGATTAAAAAAGTACGTTAATTATTTTGCTTCACAGTTAAAAGTTAATTGCAATCCTAAGTAAAAAATATGTCTGTCAAATCTCAGAGTTCCATAAGTGAGGGGAAAAAAAGCATTTTGTAACCAGCCCAGCAGTTCTACTGATTTGGCTTTAGCTTTTAATGTTTAGCTTAGCATAAACCAATGTAAGTGAATTGGAACTACTAGCATGCCACTAGTTCCCATTCACTTACATCGGTTTATGCTAAGCTAAAGCAAACAAACGCCGTTTGGCGGACACCAAACTCCACACATCAACACAAACACACAATCCCCACTGTGAAGCATGGTGGTGGCAGTATCATGCTGTTGTTAGCGCTTGGAATACTTGTAAAGGTATAAGGGGAAATGAATGCTTGCTGCTTCGGAGAAGACTTATTTTCCAACAAGACGACGACCTGAATTATTCAGCTGAAGCTACACAGAAATGGTTTGAAGACGACAAAGTGGCCTAGTCAAAGCCTAGACCTTAGTCCCTTAGAGAATTTGTGGTAGGACTTGGAAAAAGGATCACAGCTGATCTCATCTGCAAGAAGCCTGATGCAGGTTGGACACTTTATCAGAAAAGATGGAGTAAAACTGCAGTGTCCAGATGTGTAGACCTGGTAGAGACCTTTCCACACATACAGCTACTAAATGCTGGCTCAAAGGGGTCAAGGTTTAATGAGTCACTTGTATTATGTCACCTGGTTTTTATTTAAATCTTATTATTTTGTAAAAATGAGTTTTCACTTTTGGGTTGAATTGTGTTTTTTGGTTTTTAAAAGGCAAATTAAAAAACATGCGATGGCTTGAATACTTTATATGGGCACTGAAACGCTCTCCCTGCATATAACCAGCCCGGCGCTGTTTGACACGCTTTGTTTGTGGGAGCAGATCTGGACGCCCGTCCCTGGGACTTCCAGGCCGAGGAGTGTGCCCTGCGGGCCTGCATCGAACGCTTCAATAGCCGCCGCTACGACAAGAGCCACAGCAATCCAGACTTCCTTCCCGTGGACAACTGCCTACAGAGCGTCCTGGGACAGCGAGTGGACCTGCCGGAGGACTTCCAGATGAACTACGACCTTTGGCTGGAGCGCGAGGTCTTCTCCAAACCCATTTCTTGGGAGGAACTGCTGCAGTGAGGCTCAGCCGCTGCAGAACGTCTTCGCGTTTTTAAGTAAAACGGTTTGAGACAGTTTTCTCCCCTATAAAACTCTCACTGCGGCACTATGTTACTTATTCTGACAATTGGATTTCCTACTCAGAAATTAACTGTTGAACATCAGCTCAGAGCTGTGTGGTTTTTACAGGTTGTTCAAGCCTCTGACCAAGTGCTTTCTGTAAACATTCACCTTTTAGACGTTTAGTAATAACATGAAAAGAAAGCAAGACAAACATGATCTTTTTTGTATTAAGGTTCCTCAGAGCTTTCCACCACTGCTCAAACTGTGTAAATAAATCTGTGACAGTGGTGTAAGCTCTGTCGATTACTTGCAAGAAGTTCTCTGTGTGCCTCTTATCTACTGTGGTAGGCCAGTAAACTGGAAGCGCCACATAACGATGAATTTCAGGTTATTCAGACTTCTGTTAGTGCTTCAGTTTCATCGGTTGATGGACAAAAGGAAAACGGAGGCGTAGTACTGAAAGTATAAATCCATTTAAAAAAAAAAGACTGTTTAGCTTTAGCGCTGACTTCCTGCCTCAAGTGAAAGTCTTTTTAAAAAACAAAGTTTCACTCAACAATAAAAATTGTATTCCATGTTGTTAAACTTGAATCTTGAACTCTATAATTTTTTGGTTGAAAGGTTGGTGAAGAAAGTATAAATACATGTAAATTCTGTAACCTATTTATGATGACTCTTTGTTTTACATAGACTTCATGTAATAAAATCACTTATTTCAATCTTTTTGTATATTTATTCTGAGTGACAGAGTCGAGCATGCAGCCTCTCTCAATGCTGCATATTTGATATAAACTGCTGAATTTTTCAGCGGTGCTAAGTTTAGCAACTGTTTAGCTGAGGCAATTCAGACTGCTATAGAGGAAAACAGTATCCAGAGACAAAAAATAAAATCATTCTTAAAAGATTCACATTAAACGGCAGCTATGACATGTCAAAATAAAGTAAAACAAAGAAATCATTAAGAACTGACGTAAATGTGGAATGTAAGTTAAAAGGTCAAATAAATCCAATCCTACTTGCTTTAAAGAGGGATATTTGCTTGGCTGCAAACTGCTAGACTAATGCTTGGTTGCAAAAATGCGAATCAGTAAAATCAGCTGTAAATGGATGTGGATATGTTTAACGATTATCAGTGTCAAAACTTAAGGTTTGTCTAAGTTGCATATTCTACTGAGAAGAACATTGAAGATGAAATGACATGAAAGGTAGTGGATTAGACGGGGTCGTAGTTTGGGCAGAGCAAGGGTGTAATAAGTCCATTTTGGACCAGCTTGTCTGCAGAAGAGTGGGACAATGCCACAGTGTCTGCTGTTTTACAGGTGTGGCTTAACCATGCAGAGAACTTGGTTACGTTAGACATGCGTTATGCTGATCTGTATCTCTTCTTGCATGCTAGCTTAGAGCAAAGGCGGTGTAGTAAAGCAATAGAAAACCAACAGCCACGACATCCCCGCTGCTGATTTTGTGTATCTGAATAATTGACTGAACATAGTGCTCAAAACAACAGCAGAGTGAAGCTCAATCCTTTGAAAGCAGACATCAAACAGGTGATCATCGGCCATCTTTTTGGTTCTTGTTTGAAACTGTCTGTGCAACAAAAATTCAATACCTGGAAAAAGTATTCGCATTGTATAAGTATATATTTCTTATTTATATATTTTGGCACTATGCAACCTGAATGTTTTGCTCAAAGCTAGGTGTTTAGTTTGAAGCTAAATATTTAGTTGAAAAGGCACATATTTAGCTAGAAAGCTAATTTGAAGCTAAATGTTAAAATAGAAAGCTAGGTGTTCAGCTTAGAGCTAAATATTTGGTGCAAAGCTAGATATTTATTAAGAATCTAAATATTTAGCTTTCTTACTGCTTTTTTTTAAAAAACTTGGACATCCCCTGGCTGGAGAAATAATGAATGGATTTTCTGGTCTGCTTTTTCTTAGTCTGAATCACACATATGCTGTACCTCAATTTTAAAACCAGCCTACCTGAACCCACCTACAAACAAGTTTTATTGCTCCGCAGGAAGTAGAAGGGCGTGATTTAGGCTCCCCATGCGCAGTCCAACACATATCTTCCTAGAAACAAACCCTCTGTCCAATCTCATGATGAACTAATACATGTTATTTAACACCATTTATGCAAGTGTTTATTTTACTTTTTATTGGCACAATCATATACGGTGGCCTGCAGATTCTTCACCCCAAGTATAAACATGTTACTGAGACTTCTGGGTATTATCAGCTTTCAGATGCCACAATAGATCATTAGATAATTGTAAAGTAGAAGGGAAAAAAACCCCAAATAAGGATCTAAAAAGTGTGATTTGTATCTGTATTCACCTCCCTTTTCTCTGATACCTCTTATGCAACCAATTGCCTTCAGGAGTCACCTGAAAAAAACAAAAAACAGCTGCTTTGTGAAGGCTTCAGCGCTTTGTTGGAGAGCTTTAGTGACGTTTAGATATTTCAGTCACACCCTCTGCCATTTTGAAAAAGTCCAATCATAAACAACACGCAGCTGAGTCATTTTTGCAGGAAACGAAACCATAGTTGTGTAATAAAGCCCGCCTTTTGTGGCTTCTCACAAACATGGCAGTGCCTCACATTCCTGTCAGCATAAACCACCTCTCTTGTCAGATATGCAGGAACCTTCTGAGGAATCCTGCAACCATCCCTTGTGGACACAACTTCTGCCTGGACTGCATCGATGGACACTGGGCAGGGGAGCAGGGGAACTTCAGCTGCCCTGAATGCAAGCAGCTTTTTCCCTCCAGACCTTGTTTGATCAGGAATACAACTCTGGCTCAGGTGGTGAAAGACACCGAGACAAATTTGAGCAGGAAGAGAAAAGAGGAGTCTCCCGAATTCCTGCTGAAGAGAGGCCGGAGCAGCGCAGACACATCAGGGAACACATTGTGTTGGCGTCACGACAAACCCCTGGATGTCTACTGCTGTACGGATGAGAAGATCATTTGTGCCGAGTGTGCCTCAAGCAAGCACAGCGGACACACGTTCGGTTCTGCGAAGGAAGAGCGGAGAAGGCAAGAGGTACAAGATGTGGGAAAAAAAGGACTTTATTATGTACTCTGAGCATGCTCAGCTGTTCACCTGAAACTATAGGAAAGTTTCTGGTGCCGATTTTTTATTATCACAGGGGTCAGAAACGGTAAGCAGTCAGGGATTTAGTTAAGCTGGAAACAAAAATTAAGAAACAATTCTTAAATAAGCAACTTATCTGTCATAGATTACTCATATTTTTACTAGTGGAAAAACACCTTGAGTTTATTCACCCGTTACTAATGAATAACAGGGGATTACTCTAAAATATAGCCTAAAAATAACTTTTATTTCAATGAGAAATATAAAATTACCTCAATTTACAATACAAAAAACCTGACTTCCCTTTAAGCTGTGCTTTGGAAGCTCTCTGATTTGTAAGTGAAATGAGGGCCTGTGGTTCTTATTGCCTAAAATTTGCTTGTCAAACACAGCCAAAGGTAGTGCTCCACCAACCAGCTCTCCTAGTTTTCAGCAGCAAGCAGTGGGGAGGAGCTAAAAGCGCGGAGGTACCGTCCCTCCATTCACTGCGCATGCGTGAAAGTAATAGAAAACCTGTTTTGGCTGCAGCTGGTAGGAAGTTTAATGCCGCCCGGGGCAACCACCCATAGGATCCATGTCGCCACCGGTCTGAGTCACTTCAGTAATTTATAAAAATTAAGATGCAAAGTAAAAACTAACTGTTCTTACTGATGGGACGTCATTAAGACAGTTAAAACTCTTTAGTTGTGCAGGAGAAAGAGAAACCTCTAGGTCAGGGGTGTCAAACTGATTTCCAATGTGGGCTGAATTAAAATAATGAATGTCCTTAAAGTGCCGCTTGTGCCAGGAAGTACTGATGCAACTATTTTTAACAAACCACTAAAATATTAATAAATATCTGTCTCAACAAATATATCTTTAAGTTTGACAAGTACTTCTTAAAATTAAATGATACTGATCATCTTTTCACAATGATGTGATTTAGGACTATTCAAATAAAAACTGTTTTTAGTGATAAAGCAGTTTTTAGGTGCACAGAAATATAACTTAAAGGTTCTATTTATAGGATCTTGTAGAGTTCAGGGGGCCATATAAAAGGCTATGGCGGGCTGGATTTGTCCCCCAGGCCTTGACTTTGACACGTGTGCTCTATGTAATAGACAGTCATTTGTGTCTATGGGGCCTGAACTAATGCATCAGATTGTAACAACACAACAGTCAAACAATGAATATTAAAAAGTAATTTAAAATGTTATTTGAATTTAATTCAAAATTTTAGATATACTTTTTTTCTCAAAATTAAAAGGTGCAGTATATACATTTTTATTCCTTTAAATTTGTTTAATAAAAATAGTTTTGCAACATTTTTAAAAATAAAATAGATTTTTTTATTTAGAAAATATTATTAGTTACAAAGAAACTTGCGTAGTTACTACACAAAAATGTAAACAGTTAAATTTTTTACACAATGTACACTGAAAAAAAGGACAAAAATCAAATGGAGTGATATTCTCATTTTCATTAATTTTAGCATCTTTAGTATCAATTTCAGCATGTATGGGGGGGGCGGATGGGTTTGGGCGCCCTAAGCAACCGCTTAATTTGCTAATGCTTTGGGCCGGCTCTGGCTTATGTAAAACATAAAAAAATGCAGATCATAATTTGGAAGGGAAAAAAGCCTTACTGTTGGTGTTTGGTGTATTTTAAGGATGAGCTGAGGATCATGCAAACAAAACTGAGGGAGACGTTTCAGGAGCAGCAGAAACAGCAGGAGAAGATGAGGGAGACGATCAAGCAAATTGAGGTGAGGAAATCCTGTCGAATCATTTTAACCGTTTACAAGCTCTGGGGGCTTGGAAGGACCGCTGATCTTCTTCTGCTGGATTCAAAAACAGAAGCACGCGGAGACAACCAACGATGACTGTCAGGCAGTCGTAGTTGGAGTTATTGATTGCCTTCAGAGACATTACCTGTCTGTGAGGAAGCTGGTTGAAGCTCAGGCAGAGGCAGCAAGAGATCGGATCAACGTTGCACTCCAGAACCTCGAGAAGAAGATAGAGGAGATGAAGAAGACGTATGATGAGCTGGATCTGCTGGCACAAAGTGACAACAATGTGCTTTTTCTGCTGGTATGTCGATGGCACCGATGAAACATTCATCTGTAACGTGGTTGTTCATCCTTTCTGCATAAAATGTGTTTCTTCCCCCAGGAGTGGCCCACTATGCAGAGCCACTGTGAGGAAGACCTTCTATTTTCCTTTAATCAGGCCTCAGAGGATCCACTTTTCTCCATGGAAGTCACAAAGAGAGCTGTAGAGCAGATCGGAAGGGATCTGGAGGACTTCTGTGAACAACAATTTGCCACTATCTCTCCAACTTGTATGTGCAACAGCTGATGTAGAAACAATCGATTTATAAAATGAAATAAATAATTATATTATTATATAATAATCAATCTAATTCTAATATTATTATGACATATATAATAATTATGGGTTTTTTTTGTCAAAGGCAACGATGATCCGGAGAAATCCGTCAGAAACGGAGAGGTGGATGATTTGCCGCAAAGATCCGGTGGTTGTGGTGTGTAATGATTTTTTTTTTTTTTTTTTTTTTTTTTCTGCAGATTGTTGATCGCAAAGAAACGGGAAACTAGTTAATCCCAAAACAAAACTTCATTGTGAAGCACAATGTTAGGACATTTTCACCAAATCATTTTGGTTTCTTGGCTGTCCTTTGGCAACTCAGAGCTTCAAGCCTCCTTCACAGATACTCCATGAGGGGGGGTCTAAAGACAGACTGGGCCTCTCCATGACCTCAATGTTGACCGTTTTTTGCCTTAATAGTTGATCTTTTGCCATTTTCATACTGGACACACTCAGTATGGTGAAGCCACAAGTTCACCTCCTTGCTGAAGGATGATTTGTTTTACTAAAAATCATCTATTTAAAGCTGCCATTGAATGAACTATTATAATTGTTCTTTGTTTTCTTTCAATGATTTTTACTTTTCATTCGTTCACGCTGCCTTTAAAAAAAAAACCTTCGCTAACGTTGCTCTTTGTGTGCTATGTTCGTGTCTTATTCCTACTCGCCATTTTTACTTTCTTTGCGTTTATCATATGTTTGGTTTCTTTACCACCCAATCATGTAAAGCACCTTGAATTACTTTGTGCTGATTTGTGTTGAAAGTGTGCCATACAAATAAAATTTTGATTGATCACACAAATATATCCTGTATTGATGCTGTTAATGTCTCCACAGATTTTCCTGGAGGCAGCATGAGTAAGAGCGTGGAGCCCACAACCAGAGAGGAGTTTCTGCAGTGTGAGTTCATCTTCAGATCTGAATGTTTTCACCACACTTTTGTCTCTAAAACCCATAACTCTCATTATACCAGATGCCTGTGACCTCTCTCTGGACCATAAAACAGCTCATAAGGATCTGGCCATCTCTGCTGGAGACAAAGAGGTCAGGTTGTGTGCTGACGGATGTCAAAACCCAGTCTTTCGCTACCCAGAGATGTTCATCTATCGGCACCAGGTGCTCTGCAGGGAGGGACTGCAGGCTGAGCGGTGCTACTATGAGGTGGAGGTGAAAGGAGACAAGGCAGAGATCGCCCTCGCTTACAAGGGGATGGATAGGAGAAGCAGTACGAGCAAATCAGGCTTTGGTGCCAACGCAAACTCCTGGAGTCTGGATCTCGCTAATTCCTACTCTGTGAGCCACAGATCAGAAAGCATCAGGCTCACACAGCTGCGGAGTGGGGAGAAGATTGGGGTTTACCTTAAATTCAAGGAGGGAACTCTGTCTTTCTACGAGGTGTCAGACAGCATGAGGTTTCTGTACAAGGTGGAAGCCAAATTCACAGAGCCTCTTTATCCAGGATTCTGGCTCGGCGAGAAATGCTGTATCAGGATCTGTGATTTGAAAGGACAAAAGCCATAGATATTCAGACATTTCACATCCAAACTTGGCTTATACCGAGAGCAGCAGCTCAGATCCTGCTCTGTAACTTAATTATATTTGATTCATGTCACTTACAGGACTTTTAGTCATGATACTTTGTAATGAATCCAGACCATGAAGAATATTAAAGCATTTCTGCTTTTATGGGTTTTAGTTAACTGTAAAAACAATGCACTGAAGCCAATAATGCCACTATTGTTTTGCCCTTTATTAATGTTCTTGGCTCTGTTTTTTGGATTGTTTTGCTTTTTGTACATCTTAAATCCTTACCCTCACCACAGATCAAACCTAAATGATTTGATTTAGAGTCAAATCAGAACAAATGTACACATTTAGAGCAGTGAATACATGCTTTCAAATTCTAATTAAACGCCTCATTCATGCAGACGAATCCCACAGTTGTCCCTCCTCACTTTTAATTCCGGTTTCAATTCAGTGGGAAACTATTTCCCCCCTTACAGCTATCTAAACCAAACAAGCCCCAGTGTGAGTCCCACTGCAGTTTAGTTGGTCAGGTTTGTTAACACTGTAAAAGACGGGAAGCAGAACAGGAGGTTGCAGAACTCAAGATGTTGTGATAAAGCTAGGAAGGCTAGACTGAGATCTGCCTTCTACAACATGTTCAGAGGAGAAATAATTATACTGATAGAAAGATGCTGAGGATGGAGCCACCAGGCAGGAGGCAGAGAGGAAAACCAAAAATGAGATCTATGGATGTGGTCAGAGAGGACGTAGGTGGTGTGAAAGGCAGAGGATGCGACCAAATGGACTGATTCACTGTGGCGACACCGAAAGGATAAGGTTTAACAAGTGGAAATAAGTTGCCATTTTTATAATGTAAGGAATAGAAAGTACAGATAACTGCATGTAAATATGAGTAAAAGTCTAATAGATTACCATTTCAAAGGATACCCAAAAGTTTTACTTTAGAGTATTTAATCTGTTGCTTCATACTTTTTTAAGTAAGATCTCTAAATCATAGTTGTTTCAAAGTGTAAATCCACAACTTAAGGCAAAAATAGTTATAATCACAATGGTTCAATTTGGTCCAATTAGGTTTTGACAAGCAAAACACTGACCATTTCTCCAGACTAAAATGATAAAGTACAACTTTGAGCAGCCACTTAAACTTAAGTAAGCAAAGCACAAATTTTGACACAATTAGAGCCAAAGACCAGATAGTTGTCATTCAGTAAAAGCTTTATTAGCCATGTTTATGCACAAAAGATTTGGACACTTTTATTTCACACTGCATACATAAAAAAAACATAGCAGGAAATGAGAATGAATATGCTTTAGATCTGACCAAAAACATATCTACATTTTAATCTCCAGGAAGAAGGTGGGTTTTAATCGTTTTCGAATTCAGGTCCATAAGTGCCTCATTTTACTGCTTATTTAACCCCCTATTTGACCTTTACATTTTGAGGGTAGGACCATGGTGCATCATTGCAGTTTTACACCCACCTCCTGGTATGGGATTAGTGTACAGAACAACCCACTTTGCATTGGAATACAGATCTAGAAAAATCAAGCTTTTCGCAGTAAATTGGCATTTACTGGTATTTGGTTTTTTCAGTGCTCTAGTTATAACAGGATGCGCATTTACATTTATAAGAATAAAACAAAGGTTTGCATGTTGAGCCCAGCCTCTATGCCGGACCCGTTCTAAACATACATTGCAGACAGAGGAACAAGCAAATAAGGGATATTTTGCATTTAAGAAGTTTCACTAGGACTCCAGCACTGCATCTAGAGAGAAAAATGATCAAGTTGAACCAAGAGTTAAAAATGAATTGCAGCAGCATTTGCAGATATCAACCTACCATGATCTCCCAGGTCTTTAGGGTTTACCAGGGAAGACCTTTTGCTGACCAGTTCCAGGGTTCTGAGGGGTGTCTGGAACATCAGAAGCATGTTCTTTCAGATAGTGGGTGGTCTGGTAATAGTCCTTGCCCTTCTCATGCGAGTTGCTGAATGTAGTGTAGGTGCCAGGAGGGTACAGACCATACAGGAGCCTGTAGTCAAAGAAGGGGTAAGAAGGTTGAGGGTAGGGAGAAGAGTAGCCCCACCAGCCACCAAAACCTGGCAAAACCATTGGTGGAAGACCCGGTCCAGGCAACACATTGTTAGCTGGGTAGCCAAACTCCTCTGTCTGTTGCTGGTAGCTCCCAAGCTCAGCTTCCTTCACAACATTGGAAGTTTCTCCAGACTGGAGGGATGGGGCAGCAGGTAGTTGAGCTGGGGAAAGCATACCCTGAGAACCCTGAGTCTGTGCGTCGGTTGATACTTCCTCTAAGGCTTGAGGAGCAATTGCCCACTTTGCATCTAGAGGGGATTTGAAATACGAGACAAGTTAGTTACTCTTTACACGTGTAGAAAGCCATGGGACTTGAGAGCCAGATTTGAGACAAGTTACCTGGGAGAGAAGACTGAGGCGCTTCAGCCTGTTGAGGCCCAGCAGCAAGACCTGGCACATAGGAAGCACCACCATAGTACGCTACTGGAACAGGACCAGCAGCATATCCTGGACCTGCAGCATATCCTGGACCTGCAGCATATCCTGGACCAGCAGCATATCCTGGACCAGCAGCATATCCTGGACCAGCAGCATATCCTGGACCTGCAGCATATCCTGGACCAGCAGCATATCCTGGACCAGCAGCATATCCCATTCCAGGCAAGGAGCTCACCCCAACATACGCTGGCTGTCCCTGAACAAACTGGGCCTGACCGGGCTCTTGCTTGTAGACACCAGAAGGAGCATTGTAGAACACGGGTGCAGTTTGGCCAGAATCTGCTTTCTTGTGAGAAACAACTTTCCCCCCTGAACTGTCACCACCGCCGCCCTGGTGTTGGGATTTTGGACCTATAGGCACAAGACATTTTGATTAATTTACAGTTATATTAAAGACTGTTTATTTTATTACATTATACATTATTAGATTTAATTACACCCTGTTTAGTAAAACTGCATGATGTACCTTTAACGGGGAAACCATGAGCACTTAGAACCAGCAAGACAAAGAGGGAAAACCTGAAAATAAGACAATGAAAAGTCTTGAATTAATATTTTGAAAAACCTCTGCAGTCGACCCCAGAAAAATAATAAAAATCTAAATCTGTACCATACCCCAGGATGGCCTGAGAAGTCATCATGTTGAGGACCAGCAGTAAAAAACCATGCAGACGTGGGTTTATAAATGTTACTGACTAACCCCCTGTCCAATCAGAGCTTTACAAGTTAACAACACACAGCTCGTGAGAAGGTGATTTCAAGAAAAGAACATAAAATCTCTGTGCTTAGCCTTCACATTTTTCTTTGAGACCTTCATTGTTTTAAGTTAGATAAGTGTGATCTCGCCAAAGTTTTTGAACTGAATGTCTCCAAAGTTAACAGATGTTAGTCTTGTGGATTCAGCCCTTTTTTTCCTCATCCTTCACGTATTAGGAG
Organism: Apricaphanius iberus; assembly: GCA_028564705.1. Classification (NCBI taxonomy): domain Eukaryota; kingdom Metazoa; phylum Chordata; class Actinopteri; order Cyprinodontiformes; family Aphaniidae; genus Apricaphanius; species Apricaphanius iberus. Next base: position 1,176,385 of record JAPXFQ010002889.1, read on the forward strand.
TTCTTCCTACCAAAATATTAAAGAGCTGCAAAACCATTCTTGACGTTGTTGTGCTGTAAGGTTAAAAAATGCATTAGCATTGACCTGCAGGGAAATAGCTCGCTCATGCATTAAGAAAATATCTGTTTACAAGGGGAGAATTGTGTTGCGCGATGTTCATATATTTGAAGTGCATGACGCAGAATACTCCCCAAAAAAATTGTGTCCTCTAGTTTTACCTTTGCTCTGTGTTCCTCTCAAAAAAAAAAGCGCTTGGTGTCATTGCTAAGTGAGCATTTGAGGTCTTTTCAGGACATTTGCAGTAGCTGATAAACTAACTAAGATTTTACATGATGTGCTGCCTGATTGTTTGGGCAAATATTTTTGGTCTGTGCAAAATTCACAAAGTGTCAGCAAGTAATAGTTAGAAAAATGATTCCTTCCCCAGAGGAGGACAACCATTTCTCAACAGTGGTCCTTGTCTATTTTTTTCTTTGTCCACTAGTGTCTTCCTGGCCTTTTTGATTACTTTTCCCTTCCATGTTAAAGTTGCACCACATGCTCATCCAAATAACCCTCACTTATACTCTCAGCAACAGGTGAAATCCACCATTTATTTTGTAGGAGTGAATCTCAGTAGTGAGTATTAAATAATTCCTAGTGATAAAGTGGCGGCCTCAGTCTTCTGTGAATCCAACTTGGAAGAATTCAGCGGTGGTAGTGTTAATAAACAACTAAATGAACATAGCTTAAAATGTTAGATAATATTTTTATTTCTAAATTAATTGGTTCAATAAACATTTTATCCTTCAGTCATAGTTTTTTTCCTGCCATTTAAAAGGATATTAGAGTTATAAGGATTTTGATTTTTGATGTTTCGTTGTGTGTTTTGCATCTATGGTTATGAAATACGTACACATTCATGAAATAGTTGTACATCTTTGGGCTCAGTGATATGAAAAACAAAAAATTATCATGATATTATTTTTCATACAAGTCGATGTGTATTACAATATAAAACAAATCACTGTTTTTGTCAGTATTTAACATCCCCTTGTACAGTTTGAAGATGACAGATGGTAATTTTTTATACAAAAATTTATTTTAAAAAAGTTGAACATGTCATTGTAAGTTCTTCCACAGTTTCAGGAAAAATGAAGGCAAGGGCTGGGCAATATAGATCAAAAATTACATTTCTTCTCTGTTTTTAAAAAGGAATGACAAATTACAGAATGTATTTTTTTAATCCTGAAGGACCCATGGTGACAGTGATGTCACCGTCCCTTTATACTTTGAGAAAAACTAAACTGCTCACAAAAATTAAAGGAACACTTTTTTTTATTGGGCCTGGCATGAAATCAATTAAACCTGTCTGATAATTTAACTGGTTTTACTGGTTGGTTAAGCAGCTGAGGCCATCATTAATCACTTTCAGCTGTATTGGTGTTCATGGACTTTGGCTTGAGTAATTATCTCTACTGGCAGTATGAGGCGATTCTTTGACCCTACAGAAGTTGCACAGGTTGTCCAACTTCTCCAGGATGGCACATCCATGCGTGCTGCAGCGAGAAGGTTTAATGTGTCTCCCAGCACAATCTCCAGAACATGGAGGAGATTTCAGGAGACTGGTGGTTATTCTCGGAGAGCTGGACAGGGCCGTAGAAGGTCCTCAACCCATCAGCAGGACCGATACCTGCTCCTTTGTGCAAGGCGGAACAGGCTGAGCACTGCTCATGCCCTACAGAACGACCTCCAGAGGGCCACTGGTGTGAATGTCTCTACCCAAACAATCAGGAACAGACTTCATGAAGATGGCCTGAGGGCCCGACGTCCTGTAGTGGGCCCTGTGCTCACTGCTCAGAACTGTGGAGCTTGACTGGCATTTGCTCAAGAACACCAAAATTGGCAAGTCCGCCACTGGTGCCCTGTACTTTTTACAGTCGAGAGCAGGTTCACCCTGAGCACCTGTCATAGACGTGAAAGAGTCTGGAGAAGAGAAGGAGAACGTTATGCTGCCTGCAACGTTGTTCAGCATGACAAGTTTGGTGGTGGGCCAGTGATGGTCTGGGGAGGCATATCCATGGAGGGACGCACAAACCTCTACTGCCTTGGAAATGGTGCTCTGACTGCCATAAGGTATCGAGATGAAATCCTTGAACCCATTGTCAGACCCTACGCTGGTGCAGTAGGTCCTAGTTTCCTCCTAATGCACGACAATGGCCGAGGTCTGGTGGTAAGAATAGGCAGGCAGTTCCTGGAGGATGAAGGAATTGAAACAATTGAATGGCCTTCACGATCCCCTGACTTAAACCCAATAGAACATCTGTGGGACATTATGTTTCAGCCCATTAGGCGCCGCCAGGTTTTAATTTCCATTAAAAGACTTGGGATCCTTTTGTTCCTAAGACATTGCCCTGTCGCTATTTGTATAGATATCCAACTTCATATTGAGATCTGATGTATCTAATTTTATACATTTTATTTATCTATGTTTCTTTAAAGTACTCCTTTAATTTTTGTGAGCAGTATGTTTTTTATGGTTTAACTTTGACTTTTAACTCATAATATCCCTAAGTAACATCTACTGCACATACTAATTTAGTCATGTTACTAGTGAGGGACTCTGGGTATTGAAGACACGATTTCCAAAGTCTTGGTCCACCTGGTTAGCTAATGAGACCACTAAGCTAATTTAAAAACCTTTCTTTTCTCTTTGCAAAGGTACGTTTTTCCTCATTCAGCAATTCTAAAATTTAGATAACATGTCAAAGGTCACTTATAACCTAGTTTGGTAAAATTTCTAAAACAATTTGATGTAGAATAAGTTTGTTAAATATCGCTGTGACAAATATGTCATATCGGGGAATAAACTCCAAATTAAAGAAACAAACTGATGTGACATATTTATCACAAAAAGACAAAAACTGATCATTTTCCCAGTCAGTTTAGCTTATTCAGTTATTTAAGTAAATTGATTTTATGATGTTAATTCTCAGTCATATTCAACTAAATTCAAGCATAAATGATTTATTAAATTAACTAAATTTGTGATGGAACTTTATTTAAGCTTTGTCGAGTACTTTTCCAGTTACCCCCTATTTTTTTTGTAATTTTTATTCTTTTGTAGAATTTTGTTTCAAAGAGGAAACAATTTGCTTCAAAGTTTACCATTACCAAAGATAAGCGTCTAAAAACAGCCTTGAAAACAGCCATTTGATTAGGTTATCGGCTTTATGTAACATTATGTTCTATTTTGGCACAATGTTTTTATGTGCTCATGCTTATAGTTCATTACACCTCTCTAATGTTAACATTTTTTTCAGTGACGTTTTCCATTGTACCTCCAATACTGAACAGATTTTTTTTCAAGTAGCTTGTTAAAGTAAACCAAGAAATGCTACCATCGTTATGCGTGTTAAGAATTTGAAAATAAAAATTAGATTCTGTTTTTAAAAGCAAGAAAGTTTTACAGAATTAATTTCCAAATATGGAATAAATGTACCTTGTATGCCCAATGTGACGCATTTGTGACATTTCAGATCTGGGCCAGTGGGTGGAGCTATTACAGAAAAACCTTCAGAAATGTGTTAAATATGATCCATTTGATATAACTTACAACTTCCATAATTTTCATGAAAGTAGAAATAGGTCTGGGTTCTTACGAGTTAAAGCTTCATTTTATTTCAATCATCCCTTCTTGGAATTGTCCAAATAAATACAGAATGTAAAACATGCTTATAACATGTTCGATGCACTACTGATCTTTGGTTTGTTTATTGATATTTTCGATATTCCAAAAGTGCAATCTTCATAAATACTAATAGGCCTATATTGCCCAGGGCTGGACACAGACTGTTTAACCTGCTTTCCTCAGGCATGAGGCTCCGTTCCATCTGGACCAGAATGTCTTACCATGACAACAGTTTCTGCCCGTCTGCTGTTGGACTCATTAACAATAACCCTAAGAACGTTCCCACCACCTATTCTGTCTCATCACATGACCAATATTGTGTTTTTTGCACTTGCCTGATTTGCACTGATCGTTAACTGTATCCATCTCTATATCAATCTGTTTAGCACATTTTATTTTATTTAAGTGTTTGCCTTTTTTGTATGTTTGCACAAAGTAGGCTACCACAGCAATTTCTTAATGTTGTGAATCTTCCCGACATTTGGCAATAAACCCTTTCTGATTCTTCTTTTTACATCGGCTGGTAAATTGTTGTGTACCGATGTGGAATTACTTTGTATGGGCTTTATGTCAAGGATTTTATCCAGGATACAACTTGGTTCTGATTTATGTTATGACTTGATTCCCTTAGACTCATCAAACTGTAATCTGAGTAGAGCAAGCGTCAAGGATACCACCTGCTACTGAGAACTCAAGACGGGTTCATGTTAATGCTACCGTGACCCAGCCTTGGTGGCGTGGAAACACATAAAGGGAGTATTTTTAGCAGGCCTCATTTGTTGTACTATCCATAGAAAAGTCCATCTTGATTTGGGTTGTGCCGGTCAGTTCATGCGACACTCTGTGCTGATGCTCGCTGTTAATTAGTAAGACGAATTAAATACACTCTCAGACCACAGAAGAAATCTTCTCGTTCTTTTAATTAGTTCAATAAAGAATTTTTCAAGTTTTATAGCTGAAATTCTGCAACAGTATGTACATGTAAGCATGCATCTATGTGCGACAGGTTGCCCAAGATATTTTTGTTGATCTTCATTTTGACCAAGTTGATGAAAAAAGTTTAGTCATTATCTATTTTTATCCATCAGTATTTAAATTCACAAAATAGATCCAATAGTATTTTCTTTTTATTAGTTTTAAATAATATTAAATCCTAACAACTTGGAACAGAGAAATGCATTTATAAAATGAAATTAAAGTATTCCACTGGCCGCTGAACGCCGTCTCACAACCAAATCCGCTTAGAACTGAAATGCTCACCCAGTTGTTGGTAATCAAATTGTGGGATTGCTGCAGAGGTTATTGCCACAAGGTTTTGGATTTTCTTCGGACACAAGACTTCTCATGGGGGCTTAGATGTTGTTCTAGACTAGGCTGACCTTCGCTCTGCTCCTACACCGAAGCCAAGAATGAAACGTTTAAAGTTTTTTTAATTCAGGGAATATTTCTTCAATTGCAGTTATCAGAAGTCGAAAACACAGGGGATGGCGCGGGGGGGCAGCTAGTTCTGCTGGGGTGGCAACCGTAAATCAAAGATCTGAAGTAAAAAAAAAAATAATTTATGTCCTGCGCCTTCTTTCTGATAAATGTTTTAAAATAACACAGACATTTTTCCCTCTTGTAAAACAATTGCTGAAACTAAATATATTCTAAGCATTGACCTACAACATCAGACAACTTGCAACGGTCAGCACAAATGTAGTATGTCAAATTTACTCTTTAATAATGTCAAAATTGTAACAGTCATAAACCGTCATGAGAAAAAACAAACTTATGATCTCATTCAGAACATCACAGTGTGTGAACCTGGGGTGGCCTATCGGATTATAGGCCATTCCCTAGACACGCCACTGGTCACTCTTCAACACACCGTCAGCCCCTGGATAGTGAAATACATTGGATACGATGTCCAGGTCTTATATGATGCTAAGATTATCTCATGGGAATCTTTTTTTTTTGGACTGATTTGCTACTCTACTATGTGTAAAGTTGAAAATGTCTGTGCGTTTACACTAAGTGGTGAGGGTTGTGTATCCATCCATCCATCCATCCATCCATCCAAACATCCATCCATCCATCATCTTCCGCTTATCCGGGGTCGGGTCGCGGGGGCAGTAGCCTAAGCAGAGAGGCCCAGACTTCCCTCTCCCCGGCTACTTGGGCCAGCTCCTTGGGAGGAATCCCGAGGCGTTCCCAGGCCAGCTGGGAGACATAATCCCTCCAGTGAGTCCTGGGTCTTCCCCTGGGTCTCCTCCCGGTGGGACGTGCCCAGAACACCTCACCAGGGAGGCGTCCAGGAGGCATCCTGACCAGATGCCCGAGCCACCTCAACTGGCTCCTCTCGATGTGGAGGAGCAGCGGCTCTACTCTGAGCCCCCTCCGGATGACCGTGCTTCTCACCCTATCTCTAAGGCAGAGCCCAGCCACCCTACGGAGGAAACTTATTTCAGCCGCCTGTATCCGCGATCTCGTTCTTTCGGTCACCACCCAGAGTTCATGACCATAGATGAGGGTAGGAACGTAGATCGACCGGTAAATTGAGAGCTTTGCCTTTCGACTCAGCTCTCTCTTCACCACGACAGACCGGTACAGAGCCCACATAACTGCAGACGCCTTACCAAACCGTCCATCGATCTCCCGCTCCATTTTTCCCTCATTCGTGAACAAGACCCCCAGATACCTAAACTCCCCCACTTGTGGAAGGACCTCATCCCCGACCCGGAGATGGCACTCTACCCTTTTCCGGATCAAGACCATGGTCTCGGCTTTGGAGGTGCTGATCCTCATCCCAGCCGCTTCACACTCGGCTGCTAACTGCTCCAACGAGAGCTGTAGATCACGTTCAGATGAAGCCAACAAGACCACATAATCTGCGAAAAGCAGAGACCCGATCCTGAGGTCACCAAAACGGATCGCCTCAACACCTTGGCTGCGCCTAGAAATCCTGTCCATAAACGTCATGAACAGGACCGGTGTCAAAGGGCAACCTTGGCGGAGTCCAGCTCTCACTGGAAATGAGTCCGAATTACTGCCGGCAATGCGAACCAGACTCTGACACCGTTCATACAGGGACCTAACAGCCCATATCAAAGGGCCTGGTAACCCATACTCCCGGAGTACCCCCCACAGGACACCCCGAGGGACACGGTCGAACGCCTTCTCCAAGTCCACAAAGCACATGTAGACCGGTTGGGTGAACTCCCACGCACCCTCAAGGACCCTGCCGAGCGTGTAGAGCTGGTCCAGTGTTCCACGGCGAGGACGAAAACCGCATTGTTCCTCCTGAATCCGAGGTTCGACTATCCGTCGGACCGTCCTCTCCAGAACCCCCGAATAGACCTTACCAGGGAGGCTCAGAAGTGTGGTCCCCCTTTTTAAAGAGGGGGACCACCATATATATATATATATTGAATTACCATTTTGATTAAGATTATGACCAGATCAAATTTTGTTACTTTTAGGCTATCGTTCTTTTCTATGACGCTTCTTTTTATTCATGTTATACATTTATTACTAACCTGAGAGTTTGGCCGCTATTCATTCGACATGACGGATGAAATCTGGCAACTTCACTTGAGCCCAACTCGAGCTCAAGACACCGTATGTTTGCTGAAGTACAATGTAGATCTGTCAGTCTGCGCTTGAGTAGCCTGTGGTTTTCTCAAGCAACCGGATGTTAGACCCCCCCCCAAGAAATTTTTTTTTTAAATTAATTAATTAATAAATTAATTTTCTGTTCATGGCTTCTCTTTAAAATCTAGAATGTGCTCTTTTGCGGATTTTGGAATGTAATTACTTCCTTATTAGAGTCTGCTTTCATGGATAGGCACCATTTTTCTCAATTTACCTGTAGTAGACATTGATCTTCCCTAACAGTGAATGAATAAATATCACTAAAAAGGAAAAAAAGGGCTTAGTTTTACCTTTGCATGGATTTGCAAGATAAACAACTTCAGTTCGAAAGTAAAAATGAAATCACAGTTTACATATCGTATGCCTGGGATACGATATTTAATGCTGCTTTTAAAGCCAGAGGGGTTCACTTTGAAGAAAGGAAGGGCTGTTCAGAAAAACCAACAACCTGAAAACAGCAGTAAAGTGAATTATAATAATAATAATGTTCATTTTGTTTCAAAGTATACTAGCCAGACCATCATGTGTTCTGTTCTAAATATTATCATAGCAGAGGGCGTGATCATTTAATCCAGATATGCATTTACCTACCTTTTTCTCTCCTTGTATAAGTGACATTGCACTTATTAAAAGTCATATTACTGAAATTCAGCCTGAAAAAACCCCCGGATTCTATCAGCTCAGCTTGTGATTATAAAAAAGCTCTTTCATATTGATCATATTGAGCCTCATTTTAAATGTTTATATACATATTATTTAGATGCAGACTGGTCATCCTGAAAGTCTTGGAGTGTGGCTCCCAGAAGAGCTTCAGTGACGCATTACGGTCACAGTTTAGAGGTAAAAAGCATTAAAGACAACAGCAGTATGTTTACTCTTTATTTACATTTTATATTTTATATTTAGAGGTTTTACAATACTTGTGAATCATTCATTCTTATGACTGAGGAGAAACACAGAGAGACTGTAAAGGGATATTTCTAATGTGTCTCCAGGACAGATAACACCTGAAGTGTATGCCCATTGGGGCCCTGCACACACCAGTCTAATGCTACACAAATACACACATTTATGAATATAAACACACACACACACACACACACACACACACATTCAAGTCACAATAATTTCTTACAGCGTGTCCTTTCAGTCACAGCTGATGTGCTGTTGAAATAACATATTGCTTTTATACCGACCTTAAATGTACTGCGATAGTTAAGAAAGCAAAATAAACACCGACATTTATTTGCTTTCTGGTAAACAAAGTGCATCAGTCACATTAATTTTTTAAATTTGTGTCACTTGTCAAGACATACCTACAATACACATGAATTGAAAACTTAGATGGCTTACACACTCGGCAGGAGGAACCTGGTTCACAAAACAAGATGCAGGGTTTACTGCCACGCCAGCAGTCGTATGAGATTTATTAAAAATCACAAAACATATATGACAAGATGAACATTTGAGATTGATCCAGTTTCTTGGCCTTTCTCTAGGTGGCAGAACATTTCAATACACTCTAAGAAATGAAACATTGGATTTAATTGATAAAGTTAAGGCAATCTTTTCCACAAAACTCTGTCCCTTAAGCCTAAAACAATTTGGGTTTGAAATTGATGAAATCAAATGAAATATTATTAATGACACCCCTAATATGAACAATTTTAAGTATATTAAAAATAAAACTATGAATAAAAAATAAAAAACCCTATGTTTCATTTCTTAGAGTGTACCTGATGAGGAAAAACATCAATGCCAGTTTACTCTTACACGGATTAGTACTGAACATAAAAAGACAAGATCTTCCTAAAACAATTAAGGTGTTGATTCTCCCAAAATAACTTAAATAGTGTAAGAACAATTTATGTAGATGTAGGGTAAATCAGAAACATTTGGTCATGGAAAAAAAAAGAGGGCGTTATACACCATTGGGCGTTATAAGAGAGCAGATAATGTGAATCCCATAAAAACAGGAAATCTCACACTGCTGTCCTACAGTTTCTAATTTAACCGTGTGTGCCAGCTTATTTAAAAAAACACCCATGACATTGATCAATATGTAAGAAATTAAAGGCTCACATTCTGGACAGTGCGTGTATACCGAGATCACTGAGGCGGAATTCACAGTGTTCTGCTCAATAACGACTAAGTACCTTACTTTTTTTTTTTAATCTTTCTTTTTTTCCTTTATTTTTATTTTTTACTCAATTAAAAGAATCACCGGCCAGTCTGGGAATTACATGCCGGTGCTCTAGTGGTGTCCCAAGCAGGAAGATAAATATTTGATGAACTACTCAGCGAGTGATGCCATAATTCAAAAGATGTGTAAACCATTTGTATGGTGTATTGTGAGAATAAGAGATATTTGTATTGAGTCATTGCTTGGAGATTTATGGTTATCAATACGAAATACTTTTATACAAAGTGATTTAAAAAAGAGGAAAAAACAACAAAAGAAGTATTATTAAAGCTAACAAAAAGCTACTTAAAAGAAGACCACTAGTCAATGCCCAGTGCTTCCATCTATTGGTTTAATTTGTGCCAGTTTACGCATGTATAATTTCGCTTGTTTGCATGCTAATTGTATACATTTGTATTGTCTGTCCTGTGGTCAAATTAATGAATCTCTACTCAATTTGAAGCTGTTTGACAGAATCAACCAGAATAATATAGTTGTTTATTTAAAATGTAAAATGTGTAAATTCATGCAGTAAGCGGTTAAAGTAAGTCTGCAGGAACATCCACCAACTTGATTCCTCACTCATTCTATCTTTCTTCAACTCCTAAGACTCTTTTGCTTTAAGAATGAGTTAATATTTAGACATTTTCAGAGTGTTTGACTGCTGGTGTGGCCAAATCCAGGTGGGAAAGCTGTACCTCACAAAGCGCCATGTTACGTGACGCAACATCAACAGGGTTACCATCCAGCAGCATTTTCAGAGCTAACACAACAAGCAACACCAAAGACACAGACAAATGTTGAATTACACAGAAGCCTCAAACAAAATGAAAATATATATCATCTCATGTCTGTTCCTCATCGATCCTATATAACAGCAAATATACAGCATAATAAAATAAATAGCTTATTTCTAATTTAACACCAGTGCAACGAATACTGCAATAGAAAAATAAATTAATGTGTAACATGAACTAAGTTATGCTCTTTTTTAACAATTAATCTATATTAGTGTTTAGCATATGTTAAGATTTTTTTGTAATTATAACATCAGAACTGTACCCATATTCGGTGATACATAACAAGTTTAGGGTTCTACAGATATACAGAAGCCTGCATGTTCATGCTTGTAAAGGTTGTGCAGGTGAACAGTCTCAGGCTTTGTGGAGTGCATACTATCAGCTGAAAGCCTAATCGTTATTTGGGCTTTTACATTTCCATCGCAGGTTCGCCCTGTGTTTTAGTCCATTTTTGTCTATATTATTTATTATGTTTTGTCACAGAGGACGAACTTTGTGGATTTTTAACTTGTGCTCTTACTTTTCGTTTCACCTACTGCCTCTGTGCCGTGTGGGATATAACAGAAACCTCCACAGTTATTGGCATGCCTGGCAAAGATGTGTTCTAAAACCTTAAAATAAATAGCTGTTATGGAGACTTGTCTGTCCCAAGACAGCCGTCTTTGCTGCGGTCCTCTACTTGGTTCTGTGTTTAGTTAATTCCTTTAAGTTCAGTTTCTTAGTTCTTTGTTGTGTGCTCTTCTCTGTGTATTAGTTTACTATAGATTACTATTTTCTTTTTTTCTGTTTCCTTTGCTGGGTAGATCTGCTTGTGCTCTTATTCAGCTTCCGGTGTTAATTTCTGTATTTATTAGTCACTTTCCATCAGTTTCCCTGACCATTCTCCTGATTTGTCATCCCAGATTTTACATTACTAAACAACTCTCCCAGTAGTTAAAATCCAGTTAGTTTCCTCGCCTCCTTAACAGATTCTCCTGATTTTCATCACTTGTTTATGCTATTTTCAGTCACTTTTTTCTTAATTGTCTTGTGCCAGTTCTTTGCCCTTTGATTAACACAATCATGATCACCTTGAAGCTGCCGCTTTGATGTCTGCTCTTGGCTGAAACCCAACCACAAATCATGAAACCTCTCTATCATGCCATATTTATACTAAAGTAAGGTTTTTAGACACATTGATCAATTTAAAAATGTTGAGGAATCTCAAATGACTAAATATTTCAGTCAAAAATATTTGATCAGAGTTGCACACATAATTATGTTTCAAAAAACTGTTTTCCAATGAAAGTGGGTCTTTTTCACCCACTAAATAAGTGCACTCAAATTAAAGGATTGTTTTTTCACAGATATCTAGCAATATCAACCTACTACAATAATGACTTAAAGGGGAATTCCGCTTTTTTCCACTTGGAGCTTATTTTTTGTTTAGCAAATTTTATGTTTTTTCAGTCACACTGAGAAGTTTGGAGCCAGTTTCAGCCGTTCAGCAGTATTTATACATCCAGTCTTTATCAGCTGTATCGGTGCTCGGAGCAGTACAAATGGCGCTTGTAATAAGGTTTAATCTGCCCCAATTTTAATTTTACCTTGTTTATATTCCCCTTGGATTTACGAATCCCTCTGAATTGCTTTTGTATTTTCTTCCGGGCTGATTTGAAAATAATACACAGTTACGCTGCAGCAAGAATGCCAGTCTGTGTTTTACCGAGGCAGATTTACCAGGCGTGGATGCTGCTGCGGCAGATTCATCAGCTTTTTAGTAATGTTAACCCCCCCATTCAGCCTGGAAGACAATCAAGAAGTTTTTTCGTGGCATTCCTAAGTCCCAGAAGAATATAGACATGGTAAAATTAAGGCTTTTTGGACAGATTAAACCTTATTACAAGCGGCATTTGTACTGCCCCAAACACTCCCATTATATGGATGTACGCTGATAAAGACTGGATGTATGAATATTGCTGATGGGTTCAAACTGGCTCCAAACTTCTCAGGGTGAGTCAAAACACATGAAAATGGCTAAAAATGAGGTCCAGGTTGAAAAAACCTGGAATTTCCCTTTGCATATTTTAAGGCTTTTCAAACAGTTTTACCAGGGCAGCCAGTAAGTGAAAAGGGAGTTTTTTTTCCCTTATAGCAGTATATTTTAAATTGTGCATCTGAGTTTGTCAAAATAAAAAAAAATAAAAAATGCAATCAATGATTTACTTATGTAAATACATTTTAAAGATACACTTTGTGCTTTCGTAGCATCGGTCAAAGAAATTTAACTTCAGATTGGCTTCAGATTAGCAGGGTTAATTGTGCCTTACTGCTATCACTCATATAAAACACATAATACAGCGTTGTGTTTCAGTTCAAAATAAAACGAATGAACTTCGACTTTTACTCCAACTTAACACATCCATTCTCACATTCTTTGCTTGAATTCAAGTGTTTCGTTGTTTTCGCTCTTTGGTGGAGAAACTGAAACGTTTAACTTCTACAGAACATGTAACATGTTTCTGACAGAGAATGACATTGTTGCTTAAATCTCCACATAGGAAAATCTACTGGATTCTATCACTACACTGTACATTAATATTTACAGACCAACCAAAGACTGCTACATAAACTCCTGCAGGTGGATAACTTTGGGTCTGAATGAGACAGTTTTGTGTGTCTTTAGAGCAGCCTTATAGAAACATCACACAGTAACACCTTCACAAAACTAAATTTAGTTTTTTTAGATGTTTTTTTTGCGTGTGCTCATTTCAGACATCAGTGCATATTGGACTAATGATAACCCCCGTGTATGGCTTTGACAGTCAATCTGATTATGAAGAAAAACTAGGTGGCTAGAGCTGGGCAAATGTTGAAGACTAAGCTGAGAGGAAGGACTGCATGCTGAAGGGATCTAAATCAGGAATCAGACTCTGGTGTGAGAGGCGTAAGAGGTGTAGGCGGTGTGGTTGGTGTCGTGGGACTAATCGCAGCATTTTGGTAGCTTGTACCGTAGCAGACATTTGGAGACAGAGAGTTGAGATCCACGGATTTGTTCCCTGCTGGAGTCACGTAGGGTTTGCGGGTCACACCCGACAATGGGGTGTCGCCGGGCTTGGCACCGAGAATGAATCTGGCCTCGTCCTGCTCCACAAGGTTGGAGATGTCTTTCATCATGGTTTTACGGTAGGAGACGGACAGCTTGTTGGAGCCATCTGACATCAAGTTGAAGTGGCGCACGATAAAGACGATAGGGAGAGGAAGCATGGCCACTACGATGAGAGCGAAGCACATGGCCAGAGCCCAGGGAGGATAACTTTGAAAGCGTTCCTGAGCCTGAAGAGATAGATATGCACAAGGTTAAAAATAAACAAAAATATATATATTTCTGAGGATTGAATGGGTGAACATAATTTATAAACTAACTACTATGTATGTTTAGGATGTTTGGGTTAGAAGCCAGAAAGTACAACATGTAAACTTGTAGGATAGGGGTGGATACATTACAAACTCATTACAAAGTCTTTAAAAGAAAAATCCAGGAAGTGTAACATGTATGTGTGTCCATATAATTTCAGTTTTCTTCACTCACAATAATCTACACACACAAAAATACTAATTGGATTAACACAATTTAAATAAAGGAAGTTATTTCATCCAATAAATATATGCTTGCTCAATCTATTTCAATTAATCTTTCATAAGTCAATTTGTGATTGTATGATGAAGTAGAGTACTATTACAAGTACTTCAGTTATACTCCAGCAACAAATTGATGTTTGTCATTCACCCCTCATTATCCTTGAACTCTTTTTAAACTTTAACATCCTTCAACTTCAACATTTCATGAACAATTTCTTGTTCCTTCTACTGTTCCTTTCTTTCTTCTCAAGTTACCAGCTTGGCAGGCTCTAGGAATGGAATTTAACCATTTAGATAGAGTGCCCCCTTAATCAACATACTCCAAGACAGATGAGCTTGAAAGTATTTGGACCTTGCATTCACATGGAAGTCTCATCTGACTAAACCTCTCAAAGAAAAACTAAACTTTTCTATTCATTTTCCATGGAACTTGCGCGATGAGGCAAAAATCGCCTGCCCTCCTCCAGATAAGCGACAGGCGACATTCGTGCCCGTGAGATTCCGCGCCCGTTCTCGTAGACGTGCACACAAGGGTTTGCGACGTGACACAAGAAAGTAGAAAAATTTTCAACTTTTGTCCCTGTCGCATGGCGCTACAGCCAATCAGCGCATGTTTCATTGACTGACCAATAAGCTGAGAGCATGCTACTTCAAATTGCAACCGCTTCGACATGGAAGAACAGATCATTTTAGCTGTGTCCGATGTTCCTATGTTTTATGATTATCATCCTTGAGGTCCATCATGAAATGATGATATTCTCCATGATGTTTCCTTGTTTCTAATATTGGATGAACCCACAGTTGCCTTTTTCTTTTCTTAAGTAACATGAACAGCAAAACTTCTGTCAATTCCAGCAAAATATTCTTAATCTTCATCCTTGATGCTTTGTCTGTCACGGATCGCTTTTAAAAATGTCAGAATTTAATAACAAATAGGATTTCTCGGAGACAAGCGATCCAAGAGCACGATGCCGCAACCGCTGCTGTTTATCGCGTCCCGTGTGTCGAGCCCATAAAGCTGCGTTAGAAGACTAACTTGAACCTAAGTAATATGCCAGTAGTTTTATAACTGTTTATGATCTGTGGAAAAGAGTGAAAAAACCCCAAAACTCTTTGTCAACCAGTATCTAAAAAGCAACTGTGAAAAGCCAAGGCAATTTTATTTATATAACATGTTTTCAATTTAAGGTCATTCAAGTTGCTTTACTTAATTCAGTGGTAAAGAAACCAAACATTATGATAAAAGCATAGAAAGCAAAAACAGCAAAAACATATAAATAAGACAAAAAAAACTGTGTAAAAGTATGAAAATTAAAAACATTAATTAAGTATAAAATGTGTAAATCAAAAAAAGCAAACATTTAAATGTTCCCTGGAAATCCAGAGGTGTTGCGAGAGCACAACTTGAATTGTCTCTGCAAGACGCTCTGGCATCGAGCAATGATACTGTTACTGCATTACGTGAGCAGTTTGGGGAACCAATCAAATCTGTGTATCTGATGTAGGCGGGCCAGAGGCGAGCTAAGCTGATGACGACAGCGCTGCGATGTCTGGAATCATATAGTAAATACTGAAAGATGGCTACAGTTGAACGCAAGATGTCTGAAACTGCTTTGGCCGCTAAAATGAATGAGTTAGACTTGGCGTTTCATCTAAAAGACGAACAGAAAACCGCACTCGAATTGTTCCTTTGCAAGAAGGATGTTTTTGCTGTTTTTGCCGACTGGGTACGGCAAGTGTTTAATCTACCAGTTAGCTCTGCTGGTAGCTCTGGATACGTCACACCGTGCATTGTTGGGATTGGGCGTGGCATTTTCCAATTGCGGGGATTGAAAGTTTCAAATGCATGCTTGGTTACGCCCCTCAAGTTCCGCCCTTTACTCGTTGCAAGACCCTTAATCTTAATAGTTTAAGGCCTGGACTTTTCCAGGCTAATTTCAAGGTGCTTTACACGATTTGTTGGAGAGCATTTGATTAACACCTAATATAGGAAAAGCATTAGAGAAAATGTATGATTTTGTTTTATATTAGAACATCAAACATAAACATCAAAGGCTGCTCTAAAGATTTGAGTTTGAATAATTGATTTAAAAGAGCCCAACGATTCAGCAGCTTTTCAGTCTCCTGGAAGTTTGTTCCAGATTTGTGGGGCATAGAAACGGAAAGCTTCTTCTCCATGTTTGGTTCTAATTCTAGGGATGCTTAGTAAGTGTGAGATCTAAGTGTGAGATAACAAAAACATATGTAAACTGACCAGGTCTTGAACCCATGCGTTGTATCCCGGTGGGATGATGGCCATCTCTATGACAGTGGCTGAGATGAGGACGATGAGACAGAGAGGGGAGACATACTTCCACAGGTAGAAATAGATTATACACGGTCGAAAGCCCAACATGTCTTCCAGGTCTTGCATGAATCTGACAAGAAGACAGCAACAGTTATATAAAATACAAGACACAAAATCACATCTGCAGTCTTCAACAATCCCATAACCCTTTTAACTTTTCCATATGTTCCCGCTTAATTACAGCAATCTTAAATCTACTTACCTTGGATATGTTTATTATAGACCAACACAAAGTGGTGCATGATTATGAAGGTTTTAACAAAAAAAATGTGGCAGAAATTTGTATTCAGCCCTTCAAACCTGATTTTGGTGCAGTTACATATACAAGTTTTGGGCCTCCACTTGTTTTGCACATCTAAACACTGATATTTTTGCCCTTTTGTTCTTATAGAAAAGCTCGAGCTCATTCAGACTGGATGAAAAAAAAAAAAAAAAGCTTTGCCAAAGATTTTAAGCTAAATTTAGATATGAACTTTGACTGGGTCATTTAAACAATTTGAGCTGTAGTTCTAGCTGTGTATTCAACGCTGTTGTCCTGCTAGAAGGGGAAACTCAAGTCTTTTAAAACCTCTAAGAGGTTTTCTTTTAGGATTATCCTGGGTTTAGTGTCATCAAAAAGTACTGGAATTTATTTGGAGATATCTAAGTAAGGAGTTATCAAACTTTAAAGCCCCCGTGTGTAAGAACAACCTCCAACTAGTGGTGCGCTCATTGAATCCAAGCAACTGAGGAGTTTTTTCTGGCTTCTCGCCGTTATAACACGTCATTACTACTACGGAAGCTGCAGAGTAAATTGTCAGAGTTAAACTGAAGATAAAGTATTTACTGGACTCACTGAAAGCCTGCAACCTCCACGTCCATTTTCAAGTTTGTGTCCCTTATAAATAGTCTCCATCTGGTAAACGCTCCACTGATGTAGATTCTTGTTTTCTCTCAGTTATTTCTTTTTCTTTTCTGTGGTATGGTTTCCTCCCTCTCACGGGGCAAAGAGTACGGATGGTCCTCCACTGATATTGAAAACTATGATCCACGGTCCTCTATGTTCGTTGCTCGTTTCTTCTCTTCACCTCCTCCCTCCCCCCGACGTTACTGGCTAAAACGTCTTAAGCTAACAAGTTTAAACCCTTATGGCTAACGTATTCAAAGATGGCGATGCAACATGGCAGCCTCCAATGAGGGGCGGTGCACCCTCTGTATCTATAAACGATGTATTCTAAGACACGAGAACGCTTTCATGATAATGCGACTGTGATTAGACCTCGGTAAAATACACATTTATGAAAGCAGTACTTGATTTTTAATAATAAAAAGCCGAATCTGTTACACACTGGGCCTTTAAGAATGTTGTT
Organism: Apricaphanius iberus; assembly: GCA_028564705.1. NCBI lineage: Eukaryota > Metazoa > Chordata > Actinopteri > Cyprinodontiformes > Aphaniidae > Apricaphanius > Apricaphanius iberus. Next base: position 1,193,987 of record JAPXFQ010002889.1, read on the forward strand.
TAGAAAAATTATAAAAGTACAGTATTTGACTCTTTCTCTTCATAATTATGCCGTACTTTGAAATAAAATCCTAAACAATACCATGAAATTTGATTGTAGCGTGTCTTATGGTGCATTCAGACCGCACACTTTGTCTGCATCAAGCAACGCTCCCAACGCATCTAGTTTGAGGTATATACATTATAAAGCTGAAGCTCCTAGACACGCCTTTCTCTGCCGGATGTTTTAAACACTAGCAGATCGTGATTGGCTAGACATCATCAATGTCGGCCGACATCACCACAGTGAGACGCTCTGATTGCGTTGCTTGTGTTTCCTACGTTGCCGCTTGAAACTCAAGTAACGCCGGAAAAGTTGACGGAGCCAACGCACACAAAGCACCGCAGAGACTCTGACGGACCGAACCACAGACTTTACACGTAATCTTGCCGCAACTGACGCTGCCATTTGGGAGGTGTGAACGCACCATAAGCTAGTCAGAAGGCATAAATAATTTTGAAAAGCACTTTATCTAACAACACACTCACAGCCTTACCGCTTAGTGCCATATATCCAAGCGACAGAGACGTTTTCCAGGATCACTACAACAGTGAGGGGCAGACCGGCAGAGTAATCGTCAAACATAGTGACAAAATAATTTCCTGAGCGCTGAACAAACAGCAGCCCACAGAAGAAGGCCACGATGCAGCAGCACACTGAGGAGAAAAAAAACACACAGACAAGAGGAAACATTAGAGCTATCCTCAGAGAAATATGGAAGAAGAAACTTTACAATTTTTTCTGGTCCATTACTGGTTCTAAATCCGACTAATGCTTTGACGTTCAATACAGGTGGAGCATTGATATATAGCTTAATGCAGGATGTATATTAATAACTCATAAGTGCTGAGTGAAGAGTTTGTGAAGGAGTAGGAGGGGAGTTGGGGCAGGAAGTTGCTGTTGGGAGTACCTGTGAAAAGCTCTTTCTGAACTTTGTAGGCATCGAGGACGGGTGTGGTGATGCCAGTCATGGTGCCAATCATGCTGCCCAAGCCAAGGTTGATTAGCATGAAAAAGAACATCACAGACCAGAACGGGGATCCTGGGAAATGGGTCATGGCCTCTGTGAAGGCGATGAAGGCCAGACCAGTGCCCTGAACTGCCTACAGAGAGAGACCATCCAATCCATGAGATGCTGCACATGCTGTAGATTCAACTGATTTCGCATGTGGGATAAGTACTTACCTTGTTGAGTTCATCCTCCAGGAGACAGGGCTCCAGACCCAACTGGGAAAAGCTGTCCTCCTTTACCGTCTTGATGACGCTGTACACATCAGCGTAGTCAGATGGGGTGAGGTGGGAAAAGTTCACGTGAGGAGGAATGAGATCGTGACTCAGGATGTTGGAGTTAAGGTATCCAAGGATCTTTTCTCCATTTCTGCAGACATTAACAAGTAGAATTATAATTTAACAAACATACAGCTAATCAAGGATAAGACACTTAATAAAAGAAAGGCACACCAAGACAAAGAATGTGTTTTTCCATTTGAGGTGTACAAAAAAAAGGTCATAATTACATTCAGTATGTGTAAAATATCTCGTTCTGCTACTTTAGTATCTTAAAGTTCTGTATTCACAATGAATAAACTACTTGGGCTTTAGATTTCATATCAAACAAATACTGAGGAGTGAATGTATGATAAAATCTTTGAAAGACTATCTATCATTGCACAGTATAGTCAATATCAGCTCATTTTACTCCAGACACTACTTTTTGAAAAGGTAATTGTCCTTACAAAAACCTCAACAACATAAACAGCTGCAAAACATCTCTGTTCATAAAGATCTCACCTAAAAATGCTAGTGGGTGGCAATAACACCAACAACATCAAAACTGAAAGGAAAGAACATTTTTAGCTTCGCTTGTGAGTTTCCTCAAATCCATGTATTAACAAAAATAATTCATAATTCATATATTTAACAGCATAATCCGTCACTCTTATTTTGGTACCAGCAATTATACAATGTTAGAAATTTGTCTGTAAATAACATTAAGCTGTGCTATTACTAGAGGTTAGCACCATCAGACTCACACCACCGACCCATGTTTATTCCTTATAGTTAGTGTTTGGTGATTTCACTTTTTATATGAAATAGTTCAAAGTTCATTTCACACATTTTAAAATGAACTATTTCAGTTTATGTAAATGTATTTTCTGACTTGTTTGCCTGAAGAAAAATTATATAATTTAAGTTATAAAGTGCAACAATTAGCCTCAATGATTAAGGAAGGTTGCAATTCCTTAATACATTTTATGAAAGCTGGGCAATGTACCGCAATGTCTGGTTTGCCAGCTGTGGCTGGGAGATGAGAGTTGCTGCTACTTCACCACATTATCACATTATATAGAGGATTTTTTTTTTTTACATCGTTGCAGCATCTTTTATTTTATTTTTTGTGACTTGTACTATTTTTCAAGTTTGCTGTTGACGCTGTTGATGTGGCGAGTGCTTTCTAGAGACACGCCAGCAAAGTTTACACAAAAATGTTGATGGTCATACGAAGGTGACGCTTCATCCCTAGATGCCGAATAACGGTTGCTCCAGCAATTACTGGAGTTTGTCTGCCTACTTCGCAATTTGACACCAGAAGCACATGGTGCGACTTTATGACAAGGGTGCCAGATTTGATCTTTTCCCCTTTTTTCACATCTATGGCTTTAGCCGGGCTTTAGTCAGGAATGCTCAAAGGAAATCTGCCATCACTTGAAATAAAATGAATTGTGAGACGGTGCCGTTCGCAAACGCCAGAATGAGTGCATTCATAATAATGTTCATTGGACCAAAAGTGAGTAAGTTCAGTTTGCGTTCACAAAAAATATGAACGAATTCATGAACACTTAATTCTTTCAGGGAGAGCATTGTTAATAGTGCTGCAAGGAACAGTGTAGATATTAGAGCAGTTTCACCCTATGACTGATTGGAAAAGCTAGTATACAGCTCAAATAATAATACTGCAAGAACAAAAAATTTTGTTTTTAAGACATATCTTAAAAGCTGGGAGCACAAACACAATTCCTTATAAGATATTTTAATAGTTATTTTTATATACTGTATATATTCCCAATTGCACTAGTTATAGACTATGTAGCCTATAAGTAGTGTAATGGTAGTATAGCCTACTTCTGGAATACATTAAATATGTTTAAGTAAACAAAAATATGAACTACATATACTTAGTACACTAGTAGTATATAGATGAGTGTACTTGTATACTTAAATGTATATTGTGTAAACTTCCAGACATAAAAACGATCCCGTCAGTCCTAAGATGTTTTAAATCACTATACTTTTAAGTGCACTAGAAGTACATGGTCTGTAGTATACGTGCTATAGTTGTACTCAAGTGGACTTCAAGTGTACGACTTTTTGCTAAGAGAGTGCTACTGAACATGAGACGGAAAGAAGTTAGTTAAAAAAAAGAAAAACGGTGGGAGATCATAACATACGGTTTCATACTATGTAACTGTCATGTAATCAAAATTGGCGTGCATGCAGGTGTTGAACTTACTCTGCAACGCATTTTTCATTCATGATGTTGGCCTTGAAGCCCAGCACGGCGAACACCACCAGCGTGGCCAAGATTGAGGTGAAGAAATTGATGAAGGAGACAAGCACGGCGTCGAAGTGGCAGTTGTTGTCTATTTTGTTGTAACTGGAGAAGGCTATGACCCCTCCGAACCCCAAGCCCAGAGCAAAGAAGACCTGAGTGGCTGCTTCCCTCCAAATCTGTGGCTCCAACATCTTCTCCATCTAACATATCCGGGCATTGTGTCTTGATTACTAGGGGCGATTTAAAAGGAGGGTAATTCATGGAGATACAATTATTTCATCAGGCTCACCTTTGGAGTAAACATATGAGCGATCCCATCTACTGATCCTTTCAGCATTAAACCTCTGACCAGGAAGCAGAAGAGCACCACGTAAGGGAAAAGGGAGCTGAAGTACATCACCTGCAGAAATAAAAGCAAAAAATATATTTTAAGAAATATGAATATTAACGTTATATCTAACATTTTTCCCCATTCCCACTACCTTCCCAGAAGAGGCAATTCCTTTAATCACAGCAAGGCAAACGATTATCCAGGCCACCAGCAGAGATAATGTCATTTTGATGTTGAGGCCACCACTGTCTGCGATGGTGCTGGTCGTGTTCAGAGTCTGCCGGTACCAGAAATACGTAGTGGCCGAGCTTTTGTCACATTCTGGCTCTACAACTGGACACAGAAAGGGGAAAATGAGAAGCTAGGAAAGCCTTTCAGAAAAAGAAACAGGTGTTTAAGTACAAGAGGTTGGTTTAGATTTTGGAAGGAAGAGCTGAGAAGGAGAGACACAGTTTAAAATATATTGTAACTGGGTATGTTTGCTCACATATTCAGTTTGTCATCTTGTTTAGTTCAGTGAGCTACGCAAGGTAATCTACAGCTTAATATGCAGAGCACGAACCTCCAATTCACAACGACGCCAGAGATGTTTTTTTTATTCAACACACATGATATATTTCACAGCACAAAGGAATAAAAGCAATTTTTTCAAACTGTAATTTTGCACGATTGTTCAGTTGTTCAAATATATTTGTGCAAAGGCATTCACATGCATACAGGTGGAGAAATTTGTCCTGTACAGATGAATTACACAGGTTTTATAACAAGTGTATTTGAATGATCGTTTATTATTTTTGTTGATCGTGCCGAAGATCATACTCCAAACATTGTGGAGTATTACTTACGCTGCTGTTACCAATATTTCTGAGGAGCGGACTGTATTTTCCCTGTTTTACTGTGAGTAGTCTAGCTTTGCTAAGTCATACAGTACAGACCAAAGGTTTGGACACACCTTCTCATTCAATGAGTTTCCTTTATTTTCATAACTACATTGTAGATTTTCAATTAAGGGCTTTAAAACTATGAATGAACACATAACGTATGGAATTACTGTATGTACTTAAACAAAAAGGGTGAAATAACTGAATACATGTATTATATTTTAGATTCCTCAAAGTAGCCACCCTTTGCTCTGATTACTGCATTATTATTTGCATTCTCTTGAGCTTTAACAGGTAGTCACCCTAAATGGTTTTCCAACAGTCTTGAAGGAGTTCCCAGGGATGCTTAGTACTTGTTGGCCGTTTTGCCTTCACTCTGCGGTTCTGCTCACCCCAAATCATCTCAATTTGGTTCAGGTCAGGTGACTTTGGAGGCCAGGTTATTTCACACTTTTTTTTGTAAAAGTGCTACATAATTCTATGTGTGTTCATTCATAGTTTTGATGCCCTTAATTAAGAATCTACAATTTAGTCTTTTTCTCCTAAAATTTCTGCAGACATTTCCTGAGAGAAAGTTACCAATGTGTTAAATTAATTACACTGTTAGTTGAATTAACAGTCACTATGTCATGAGCCCAAAGTGTTTAGTATTTATTCATTATGTAAAACGGCCCAGTTTTATGAAATTAAAAAAATATACAATTTAACTGCTGAAATAATTTATTTTTCCAGTTGGAACAAAAATCTAATTAAATCAAAAGCTGTCCTTTTATCAAAGGGAAAATAAAAAAACTCAAAGCAAAAATCTTTTTACAAGGCTACATGAAAAGGTTAAAAAGGTTTATACGTCTCGTTCATATTCATCACGGAGAGCAGCTGCTTACGCAGGCTGGAGGCTGTTTTGGGAGATTTTCTTAAGGCTGTAGAGATAAAATGTGCAAAGAACACACAGAGCCATTTGAAGGCCCAAGTTTGCTCTGACACTGCAGCTCTACAAGCACCTGCTGCTGCACACCATGTACAAAGCAAATGGATTACATAATCTTAAAAACAGCGATGAACCCGTTGGACTCTTTTTTGGTGAGTGTTTAGGTAAAACAGGCTCTTGGGAACACATCAAGGCCGACTTAGTTTGATCATTTTCACCTCAGAAAGTGACAAGTTGCAGCTTGTGTGCATTAGTGGCTAAAGCTAGAAGTCTGTGGTGCGC